>CM053625.1:201608487-201641493 GCA_028646595.1 Phalanger gymnotis
CAGTAGTCTTTTGGACCTCCTTTTCCATTTGGCTAATTCTGCCTTTCAGGGCATTCTTCTCCTCATTGGCTTTTTGGAGCTCTTTTGCCATTTGAGTTAGTCTAGTTTTTTAAGGTGTTGTTTTCTTCAATATATTTTTCAGTATTTTTTGGGTCTCCTTTAGCAAGTCATTAACTTATTTTTCATGGTTTTCTTGCATCAGTCTCATTTCTCTTCCCAATTTTTCCTCTACTTCTCTAACTTGCTTTTCCAAATGTTTTTTGAGCTCTTCCATGGCCTGAGACCAGTTCATGTTTTTCTTGGAGGCTTTTGATGTAGGCTATTTGACTTTGTTGACTTCTTCTGGCTGTACATTTTGGTCTTCTTTGTCACCAAAGAAAGATTCCAAAGTCTGAGACTGAATCTGAGTGTGTTTTCTCTCCTGGCCATGTTCCCAGCCAACTTACTTGACCCTTGAGTTTTTCATAAGTGTATGACTGCTTGTAGAGCAAAGACTACTTTTTTCCAAGCTTGAGTGGATGTGCTGTTGATTTCAGAGCTATTTCCGTACAGCCAGCTCTGCCACACCAGAACTCCTCCTTCCCCAAGAACCACCAACCAAGACCTGATGCAAGTCTTAAGCAAGCTCTGCACGCCTGCTCTGATCTGCCACTTAGTTCCTCCCACCAGGTGGGCCTGGGACTGGAAGTAACTGCAGCTGTAGTTCTGTAGCTGCACCACCTCCCCCGAAACACCGAACTCCTTCCCTCTGTCACCACAGCTTTTCCCACTAACCTTCTCCATTGTCTTTGGTGTTTGTGGGTTGAGAAGTCTGGTAACTGCCACAGCTCACTGATTCAGGGTGCTAGAGCCTGTTCCACCTGGCTCCTGGTCTGGTTGGTCCTGCCGCCACCCACGCTGAGCTCTGTTCCCTGCTCTGTGTGCAGTAGACCTCATCCAGCGACAATCCAGTCTGTCCTGGGCTGGATCCCTGCTTCCCTCTGCTATTTTGTGGCTTCTGCAGTTCTAGAATTTGTTCAGAGTCATTTTTATAGGTTTTTGGAGAGACCTGACAGGGAGCTCATGCAAGTCCCTGCTTTTCAGCTGCCATCTTTGCTCTGCCTCCAGTTGACATTGGTTTGAGTGAGGCAGGGCTGTGCAATGTCACCAGCCTCACTTTCTCCTCCAGAGCCATCTGATCCAGTGACCAGATATTCATCAGGATGACTGGAGACAACCCAGGATGCAATGGAGATCATGGTCCATTAGTCTAAGACCTTTTCATGTACTCACTTAGAGTAAGGTAATGCCTATTCAGTAATAGGCCTCTTTAAGAAGTGAGTCAAGGTCACTTCCTTTAAGGAATGACTCAAATTACATTATACTAATGGAACATAAGCTCCTCAAGGCCAAATGAGTTGAAATGATTTGCTGAAAGTCTTTAATCTAACATATGGTATCCTCTAAGGAGCTACCTTCCAAAATACTAAAAGTACCAAACCATGACAGTTGAATGGAGCTTTCTTCAGGAGCCTCTGTTCTTGCCCAACTTGTATAATCCTTCTTCTCACTGCGTTGGCTGTGTGGAGATATCCTTCCATTGACTCTCAAGTCAATATCAAGAATATTTTGCTTGTATACATTTTTAAAAATATTTAAAGTTAGACTTTATTCTTTATGATATTCATCTATAATCACTAGATTGATATCCCCTGTGCTTATCACAGTCCTTGGCACACAGTAGACACTTAAAGAAATGTGTATTGATTGAGTGACTGGCTTTTGAACTCTAAACTCCTCTGTGACTTACAATCTTATAGAATTGTCTGGGGGCACTAAGAGGCCAAGCAACTTGCCCATGATTACAGAGTTAGTTTATGTCAAAGGCAAAACTATATTTCAAAGACATTTGAGGACTAAAGTGACAATTTAATTCAGTAGGCATTTATTATTTGCCTACTATGCGTAAGGTAGCATGCTAGACACTAGAGATAACATGAGCAAAATAAAAAGGAAGAATTCCTTACCTATAGAGATCTATGCTCTATGGGAAGGATAAAGTCTAGCAATTCTATATCTGTCACCCAATGGCAGAATCACAAAAAAAAATCAATTAAATAATGATGGTGATGTCACGAGGCTAGTAAGTTTCAGAGTCCAGATTTGAACTCAGGATATGTTATTGACTCTAGTCCAAGTACTCTATACACTGCACCACCTAGCCACTGCAAAACTCACAGAATTCCAGTAGGAAGGGACTTCAGTGAGAATTTAGATCAATGCCTTATAGAAAAGGAATCACTGTTATGACAAACCTAACAAGAAGCACTTTGGTTTTGTTTGTTTGTTTCCTTAAAGATCTACATAAAAGCAGAATCCACTGCTTTAAGAAGACAGTTGCCTTCACTTTTGAATAGCTCCCATTCTTAGGAAATTTCTCCCTAAAATAAGCTTAAATGTGTTCCTTTTGACTTTATCTTGTTGAGCCTAGTTCTATTATGATCTAAAAAAAAACAAGCCTAATCCCCTTTTCCACAAGATAAAATTTCAGTTACTTAAAGACAACTATAACATCACCCCTAGGCCTTCAATTCTTCAAGTAAAACACTCCCGTTTTCATCAACCAAACCTCAGATGACATTGACTTGAAACACTTCTGAATTCTGGTTGACTTCTATATATGTTGCCTACATCATTCGTGCTGTTCTTGAAGTGTTTTGCCAGAAAAGAACACAATAATACAGAGGTGTTGTGACCTAGGCAGAGGACAGTTGGACTGTAACTGGGACTACCAGTCTAGATGGCAATGTCTTTACCACAATTTTAGCCATCAGATAGTGTGATTTGATTTGATTTTGGGCAATAACAATTCAAAAATTAAGTAAAAAAGCAAAAAAAGGCATGAAGGACTTATCTCATTTTTCTCAGGGAGGGAAGTATATGCATTTATAGAGCATTATAGTTATAGTTAGCATTTATGTAGTGCCTACTATGTGTCAGATACTGTAATAAACACCTTACAAATATTATCTCAGTTGATCTTCACAATAACCTTTTGAGGTAGGTGCTATAATTATCCTCAATTTGCACCAGCCAGTGTGGCTCCAGAAAGGGCCATGGAACCGTTAATATGGTGTTTGCTGCCCAACAACTCCCAGAGAAAAACCAGGAGCAGAACAGAGGTCTGTACACAATGTTTGTAGATCTATCCGAGACCTTTGATACTGTTGGTCATGAGGGCTTATGAAAAAATATGTCAAAATTCGGATGCCTGGTGAAGTTCATCAGCATTGTATGTCAATTTTGTCATGGCATGCTTGCCTGGATTCTAGATAATGGACAGTACTCTCATGCCTTCCCAGTCACCAATGGAGTGAAACAAGAAAGCGTGCTTGCTCTCATGCTTTTTAGCGTGTTGTTTCCAGACATGTTGTCAAATGTTTTCAATGAGGATGAACAAGACATCAAGATCAGCTACTGCGCGGATGGTAAATTCTTCAATTTGAAAGTGCTACAAGCCAAGATGAAAGCGGAGAGAGTATGGGTGCATAATTTTCTGTTTTCAGATGATTGTGTATTCAATGAAGTTTCTGAATCTGAGATGCAACAAAATATGGATCAGTACTCTGCTGCTTGTGATAATTTTGGCCTAAGAATTAACACCAAGACAACGTAGGTGCTCCATCAGCCACCACCACACCATCCATACATGGAACCATCGGTTACAGCAAATGGAAAAGTTTTGAATGCTGTGGATAAGTTCATTATCCTTGGTAGTGTACTTTCCAGAGATGTGCACATTCATAATCAAGTTGACCCACACATTGCCAGAGCTAGCTCAGTGTTTGGGAGGCTCAGAAGGAAAGTATGGGAGAAAAGAGGTATTAGACTGACTACCAAACTGAAGATCTACATAAATGTGATCCTGACCCCAATATTATATGCCTGTGAAACCTGGACTGTCTACCAGCACCATGCCAGGAAACTAAATTGCTTCCATTTGAATTGCCTTAGGAAGATTCTGAAAATCACCTGGCAGGATAAGGTACCAGACACAGAGGTCCTTACTCAAACTAAACTGCCAAGCATTCAAACTCTTCTTCAGAGAGCAGAATTCTGATGGGCTGGCCACGTTGTTTGAATGCAAAATGCATGCTTCCCAAAAAGACCATTTTATGGAGAGCTCACATGGGGCAAGCTTTCATATAGTGGTCAGAAGAAGTGATAGAAGGACACTCTCAAGATCTCTCTTAAGAACTTTGGAATTGATTGTATGACATGAGGAGATACTGGCCCAGGACCACTCAGTATGGAGGGCCCACGTTAGAGAAAGTGCTGTGCTCTATGAGCAAAACAGAATTGAAACAGCTCAAAGGAAACACAGGATGTGCAAATTTAGAGTATCCATCCCAAATGTCCACACTGACTATTTGTGCCTAACCTGTGGTAGAGCCATCCAAGCTCCTATTGGTCTAATCAGCCTTAGTCAGATACATTGAAATGTGACTCTAACATAGTGATGTCATTTTGGTCCTCTTTGACAATGAAGGATAGCAACAGCTTTCTCGCAATTCACAATTTCGTTTATAGAAATTCAACTAACCTGTTACCAGTTACGATTTGCCTTAATTATTTTGCACCCACTGTTTTATTAAAGCATATGATGATTTCTGCCAACAAATGATGTTATACTGCTTCTATTTGTGATAAGTTATATTCAATCTGGTGTTGACTGTCAGAATTTCAACAATTCTCTAACTTCAGCTGCCAATTTCATCAGCTCATGAGTAATTAATAATGTTTATTATTTGTCAGACATTGTGTTAAGCACTGGAGATACAAAGAAAGGCAAAAACATAGTTTCTGATCTCTAGGAGCTTATATTTTAAGGAAGGAGACAATATGCAAAAAAGTATACGTAGATGATGTATACACTGTTAATAGAAAATAATTACAGGGAGTTTACTAGTACAGATAGACACGTCAGTTCTAAATGGCTTATAAGAAATAATTTAAAATTTTTCATTGTAAGCAATTGCATGTCAGAAATGAAAAAGAAAGCTGCAATTGATTGACTAGCCCTAAGAAGTAAGTAAAACTACTACTACTACTGCTACTGCTACTACTACTACTATCCACTACCACTACTATGAGTACTATGTCTATGACTATTAGGACTACCATGATTACTAGGGCTACTACAACAACTGCTACTCCTAAATGGAATTTGTATAGGCTTTAAGGTTTGCAAAATGCTTTAAATCTATTATCTCATTTAAGCTTCCAACACCACTCCTTCAAGAGAATCCTTGAGAAGATATAATTTGAGCTTATTCTTAGAGGATTGGTAATACATAGAAATGCTGATGATAGTTACAGGTTTATTTTGTATCCTGCGATTTTGCCAAATTGTTCATTGTTTCAAACAGTTTGTTAGTTGATTATCTACCATTCTCTAAAGCTACCACCATAGCATCCTCAAAGAATGATAGCTTTGTTTCCTCCTTGCCTATTGTTTCCATCAATTTCTTTTTCTTCTCTTATTGCTAAAGCTAACATTTCTGGAACAATATTGCATAATAGTGATGATAATGGACATCTTTGTTTCACCCCTGATCTTATTGGGAATGCTTCTAACTTATCCCCACTACATGTAATACCTGATGATGATTTTAGGTAGATACTGTTTATCATTTTAAGGACTCTTATGCTCTCTGGTGCTTTTAATAGGAATGGGTGCTGTATTTTGTCAAAAGTTTTTTCTGCATCTATTAAGATAGTCACATAATTTATGTTAGTGTTGTTATTGATATGGTCAATTATGTTGGCAGTTTTCCTAATATTGAATCATCCCTGTATTCTCTAATATAAATCCCACCTGGTCATAATGTATTATCTTCATGATAAATTGCTGTAATCTCTTTGCTAATATTATGTTTAAAATTTTTGCAACAAGGCTTTTCTTATTTTAGGTATGAATACCACATTTGGGTCACAAAAGAAATTTGGTAGCAATCCTTCATCTTTTTTTTTTCTAAATAGTTTATGTGGTTATTGGAATTAATTGTTCTTTAAGTGTTTGGTAGAATTTACTTGTAAATCCATCTGACCCTGGAGATTTTTTCTTAAGGAGTTCATTGATGGTTTGTTCAATTTTTTTCTAAATGGGTTACTTAAGTAATTTATTTCTTCTTATGTTAACCTGGGCAATTTACATTTTGCAAATATTCATCCATTTCACTTAGACACTCAGATTTTTTGGCATATATTTGAACAAACTAGCTCCTAACCATTGCTTTAGTTTCTTCTTCATTAGTGGTGAATTCACACTTTTCATTTTTGATACTGGTAGTCAATTTTCTTTTTTTTTAATCAAATTAACCAAATGTTTATCTATTTTATTGCATTTTTCATAAAACCAGCTCTTAGATTTATTATTTCAATAGTTTTCTTACTTAAATTTTATTAATCTCTCCTTTGAATTTCAGGATTTGTAATTTGGTATTCAATTAGAGATTTTCAGTTTGTTCTTTTTGTTGCATTTTTAGTTACATGCCCAATTCATTGATCTGCTCTTTCTCTATTTGATATGTGTAGGCATTTAGAGATTCATAATTTCCCCTGGGAATTGCTTGGCTGCATCCCATAAATTTTGCTTATTTCATTATTGTTGTTCTCTTTGATGAAATTGATGATTTTTTCTATGATTTATTGATTGATCCACTCATTCTTTAGGATTAGATTATTTAATTTCCAATTAATTTTAGTCTATCTTTCCATGGCCCTTTATTATATGTAATTTTTATTGCATCATGATCTGAAAAGGATGCACTTAATATTTCTGTCTTTCTGAAATTGATTGTGAGGTTTTTATGCCCTAACACATGGTAAATTTTTGTGTAGGTGCAATGTACCACTGAGAAAAAATGTCTATTCTTTTCTATTCTCATTCAATTTTCTCCAGAGGTCAATCACATCTAAATTTTTTAAAAGGATACTCACCTCCTTAACTTCTTTCTTGTTAGTTTTGTGGTTAGATTTATCTATTTCTGAGAAAGAGTGATTGAGGTCCCCCACTAGCATAGTTTTCCTGTATATTTCTACTTGTAACTCACTTTGCTTCTCCCCTAAGAATATGGATGCTATGCCAGTTGGTTCATATATACTTAGTAATGATATTTCTTCACTGTCCACCTTTCAGCAAGATGTAGTTTCCTTCCTTATCTGTTTTAATTAGATCTTCTTTTGCTTTTCCTTTGTTTGAAATAAGGATAGATTTATATAAGGAGAGACTTGAGGCAAGGAGATCAACCAGCCCACTGTTACAATAGTCTAGGAATGAAATTTGAGGATTTGGACCACAGTTTGAGGATGGCAGTGTCGGAAGAGAAAAGATGGCATATGGTAGGGTTCCCATGAAAGCTGAAACTACAAGACTTGGCAGCAGATTGGATATGTGGGGTGAAAATGAGTGAGGAATTGATGGTGTCTCATCCTGTGAGGTTTCAGATTGGGTAACTAGGAGAATGTCAGCACCTTCAACAGTAGTGAGGAAGTTTGGAAGAGAAGATGGTTTGGGGCAAAAATAATGACTTCTATTTTTGATATTTTCAGTTTGAAATATCTATGAGGTTACTGCCTGAAAGGTTTAAACAACAAAGATGTTTTAAAATGAAGTTACAGACTTTTCTTTATTATTTCATCATGAATGTTACATTTAGTTTCATGAATAAAACTAATCCCAAAAAGAATAAAATAGAGACAAAGACATCATTTAGGAAATCCTTGCTTTTTTATAGTTTTATTGTGCTACTTTATTATACTTTTATTGTACTACATTTTTATTTTGCTACTTGAATTATGGTTTGATATGCTAGAATCCATTCTCCAACATAATAAGTATTGGTCTCTTACTTGAAGACTTAGAAAGACTTGAACCCAGTACTGCCAAATAAAGCTCGTCCCAATTTCTGAGTGGTTCTAATTGTTACAAAGACTTTCCTGAAATTAAGCAGTCTACCTTTTTGCAATTTTCAATCATTTTTATAAACAAAAAGTTAATATATCTTTTACGAGATAGCCCTTCAAATACATGGAGACAGACATTCTTCTTAACCACTGCCAACATACCAAGTCTTCTCTGTGCTAAGCTTCACAGTCCCAGTTCCTTTAGCCTATCCTTGTTTGCATGACCTTCAAACCTCTCACCGTCATGTCTATCATTCAGCTCCATTTTATCACTATATTTCTTAAAATTTAGTACCCAGCCCTAAACATGGTACCCAAGATATTTTTCTATCAAAAAAGTCTGATCTTCCCCACAGGTTTATTTTTTCAGGCTGCATTGCCAGATTTTAAATGCAATCATACATCTCAAAATTATATCTGTCAATAAATCACATTTTCTCTTATTTTCTTAAGACCTACAAATGGATAAAGTTGCCTTAAGGAATGGTAAACACTTCTTGTTAGGCATTGGAAGCTGTTATCAAATCAATGTAGTAGTTTACTGACTCTCCATCATATATGACAGCCTTGAGGCCTAAACCTGTAAATATAATTTTTCAGAGGCATCTGAATTATCACTGGGGAGGAGCTAATATGTATGGGAAAACTCTGCTAAACATTCACAGTGGCAATATTTCTGTATTGCAAACATCCTCTCCAGCTGTAAGCCCAGGAGAAAGAGGTTCACACTGTTTAATCCACTTCGTACGCAGCACCAGGTAGAGATGGGTGCTTATAAATGCTTTTGATTATGATGACAATGAACCAACCTAAAAAAAAATTCAAACAGTACTCAAAGCAATTAAAGCAGTCCTCATTCCCAGCAAAAGTACATGTTAATTTAGGTGTCAAATTTGGTTAATGCAATAACTTTTCCCTCAAGAGATTGGGACTCAAATTTTCTTTTTCCTCACAAATGAAAATTATTTCAGTTTTCTTAAGCTATAAAAGATGTTTCTTTTTTCTTTTTTGTTTGTCTTTTAAATAGAGTCTGGTGATTATATTATCAGCAATTTTATAGATAATGATTCACTCATTTAGCATCATGCTCTTATTTTAAATGGGGTAATTTTTAAAGCTTTCTTAAAATATAGTGTCTATTTCTTAAACCTGAATGGCGCTGATGTCCCGCATTCCAGAATACTATCCTTTCAAGTACTCAAATATTCAAATGGATCTAGGAACTCAACAGATTTATGAGTTTGCATCAAAGACACTCATGGAAATTTATTCTTATTTGCCCTGTGTGACTCTTGTCTATGACCCTTCTTTTTTTAAGTTTATTTTTTAATTTGTAGAATAAAACAAGCATTTCCATAACATATTATAATTAAAAAGATGATTGCAAATGAAACGGCAAAGCTGTTATGTTCAACTTTCTATTCTTTTAAATATTTAAGGTTACTATATACATTTCTTTTTTCTTCCTTCCTTCCTTCCACCCCAACCTAGATGGCTACCATTAGACACAAAGAAGTGTGTGTGTGTGTGTGTGTGTGTGTGTGTGTGTGTGCACGTGTGGGCACACACATATAGATGTCTGTGTTCTTTCAAAAGTTCTGCACATTCATTTCAGACAATCCAGTGGAGTCTATCCTTGCTTTCTCTTGACATTAAAAGGATCCTAGTGACACACTCTATCTCTCATCTTCAAATATTTTCTCTTCCTATCATACTTTTTTCACCATATCCTTTCCTTTTGTTCATATTTTAAGTTCCTTATAAAGTTACAATATGAAGTTGCTGCCTTCTCAAATCCACCATGAACTTTGTCATCCACATAATACTTATGTTGTTCATAGTCAGTGGTTTTCCATATTTCACTGCCAGTTTGTTTTCATGGTGAGCTTGAAGGCAGTAAGAATTTTGCTATTTCCTAACGCCAATGTTCCTGCTTTTCTCTCTCTCTCCTTCTCTCTCTCTCTCTGTTTGTATATTTGTGTATTCAATTGCACAAAATCTATAAAATGTCCTTCCAAATGTTTCAATCTAGGCAACATAGCTTATTATCGTTTTTATTGGTGTTGTTGTTAATTATCTGTTGTTTTCTGAGCAGGTGGACAAACTTAACTTCAAGTGTTATGGTTATCCTTCAAGAATCATTGTAATGCTTTGGGATTTGATACATTCTGCAGATTGTCATCCTCAAATAGGAACATCTGGAAGACCCTGCCATCTATTGAGAATTATTTAGTGAACTGCTGTTGAATCTCTGAATCAAGTTGATGGAGGAATTTTTTTGAAACTTTACTAATTAATGAGGATATGCAAACATTACCCTAGAGATAAAGATGATAAAACATGGGGATAAGTAAAGGAACATAAGAAAAGAGACCAGAAAGTAAAATTGGTAACCAATATAATCCTGTTACAAATATCAGCTTATCTTTTCAACCTGCTATATTTATGTGTGTGTGTATGTGTGTGTGTGTGTGTGTGTGCACATTTTCTCCCACAAAAAGAATGCAATTATCTTGAATGCAAGAAATGCTTCATTTGTATCTTTGTATCCCAAAGGCTATCACTGTAGCCTAGCATAGTGATTAGCACCTAATAAATATATAATGAATGTTTGTTGATTAATTGATTGAAATTAACAAATAAAAGTCAACATGGATTTTGACTGTTAGAAACCAAAAGTTTCCTAGCAGGACGTATGAATATCCATGTACACCAATCATATTTTAAGGTCCAGTTCAAAATAAGGGATTTATTAATTTCCTTCTTCTCTGAACCACCCACATAGTGTTGTGTCTCTACAAAAAATGTCACATACACTTGATGCATTACTGAGATCTTGCTAGAAAAGGTTTTTTTAACACCAGTATGCACTCATCAATTAAAATAGATAGACCTGTCACATACAGTGAAGAATTTTATTAAAAATTGATTTTATCCTAGTTAGACCTTGACATATAACTCCAATCTTAACATCAAAGCTGTGTCAGACAGGAATCTGAAAGAAGCAGAAGATCAATATTAAATATTTCAGTTCTGAAGTTAATAAATTTGCTAACACAAACACAGTGAACCTGTGATAGAAAAAAAAACTACTTCAGTACAATATTAAAGTCACAAAGTCTGGCATTAGAAGTGACTTTGGGATACATTCATATTTCAATGTATAACTAGAAAAGAATTCACACCATCAGATTCATGAAGAGGAACTCTCCCTCCCTGAAAGCATACTCCCAATCATCTTTGTTTGAAGAATTTCAAGGAATGGGAACACGTCACCTGTTCAGGTAGCCCACTCCACCTTTAAATAGCTTTAGTGGTTAGGAAGATTTTTCTGACATCAAGCCCAAATTTGCCTTTATAATTTTTAATATATTTTATTTTTAATTTATGGAATAAAACAAGTCTTTCCATAAAAGTATAATAAAAATATGTTGTACATTAAGTGGCAAATCTATTATGCACAACTTGCTATTCCTTTTAAATACACAATAATGTTATCATGTGAATTTCTTTTTCTCCCTTTTTTCCTCCCTTGCACTGCACCCTAGAGATGGTCAAAGGATAAGAACAGGAATTTTTCTGATGAAGAAATAAAATGTATATATATATATAATCATATAAAAATGATCTAAATAATTCTTGATTAGAGAAATGTAAATTTAAACAACCTTGCAATATCATTTTACACCTATCGAATTGGCTAAAAATGTTTGAAGGGGAACATAAGAAATGTCTGAGGAGATGGGAAAATTGAGACACTAATTCAATGTTGGCGCAATTCTGAACTCATCCAAGTATTTTGGAAAGCAATCTGACATTTTGCCACAAAAGTTTGTTAAACTCTGTGTCCTCTAAATTTATCTGATTTGAACTACCACCCAGTTCTCCTGCTTCTTTTTGCCAAGGCCAGGCAGAACAAGTCTAATTTCTCTCCATAGTGGCCCTTCAGATACTTAAATGTAGCTATCATAAATTCAAGTTCTCATTTAGTGATCTGGGAAGTGTTGCCTCATGGTTAGTCAGGGTCAATATGTACATCCCTATATATGATTAGAATTGGGAAGAAAATAACATTATTGTATTTTTAACAACAAATTATTTTAATACCTCTTTTGAAATTAATATTTTAAAGGTCATAATGTTAGAAAGTCTGGAAAAACACTCATATTTAAAATAATCTATTTAGGTTAAGGGAAGTATATATATATATATGTATATATATTTGTGTATATATATATATACATATATATATATATATACATATACAGAGAGAGAGAGAGAAAGAGAGAGAGCATGCAAAGGGGTGATTAGGAGCCTTCTAATGTGTGACACTGTCAGATTCTAAACATACTCCAAATCCAGCGATTTGAAGAACTACATAAACTATAAAATATTATTCAAATACAATTGGCTTTGAGATGAACAATTGTATTCATTGAGCTTACTTAGAGTCACTGAATGCACTTTTTCAATGTAATCTCAGAGTCAGAGCTTTATTACTCCCATGCCTCATATAAACACGTAATTATCAAGAAACTGGGAATAAAGCCAAACATGAATGTTTGTTTGAAGGTGGGGCTTTTCTGTTTAAAAAACAGAAACTACAACAAAGAAAAGAACAAAACCTAAGTAATACTTTTTAAAAAAGTTTCGAATTTTTAACTTAAAAATTTCTAGTGGGGAAATATGAGATTTTTTCTAGAGTGAAAAGGAATTAATTTTACAAAGTATGCTGACATTTGGTATCAGCTTAACATGACATTATTATTGTTATCATTATCGTCATCATCATTATCAATAAAACCCTACATTTATAAAACACTTTAATGCTCACAAAAAACTTTAAATACTTTATTATATTTAAAAGTCATACATGGAAGAAAATAATTTGCCAGAACATTTCGCTATACTTATGGGTATTTTATGTAGATCATTAACTCAATTTTGCCTGACATTTCAAAATTTTATCATTTATATTTACCTTGACTATCCGTACCCCTCTTGTTCTACACGTTTGTCATCCCCAGAGTAACATTCAATGTCTAAAGCAAATAATCAATTTTATTCTTAGCCTAGCCAAAGGAGTGTCCTGCTTAGTTGTTGTTACATGAGAGATATGAAAATGTCACACACACGTTCACACATAAGCACCCACCCCCCCCCACACACACACACGAGCGCGCACACACACACGCATACACACATACTTCATTTAAATACTTTCCACTCATCATTCTCCAATCTGGTGCCTCTGTGGCCTTCATTTTCCTTAGTCTCAGCTTTCCCAAAGTCTGAACTTGAGGACCCAATATATGGTACAGCTAAACTTCACTGATAATAAAGGAATGAAGGTTGAGCAAATAAATCTTAAGTGAATGTATAAGTTATCTCAAGATAACAATTCATGCACTTATGCAAGATTCTGCAAAGCAAATATGTCATCAGACAACTGCTAATTTATACTCAGCTACTACTATTCTGTCACAAAATTTGGCAGAGTGGGTGAGGAGAGAGGCAAATAAGTTATCAAAAGTAAGATAAAAACTAACAAAACAAAGCTTTTTTCTTGACAATAATAAGATGATTTATTCCTCTATTCTTCTAAATTCATCAAATTGAAAATGATTCATTAACTAATATTTTGCATGTGGTTGAATATCAATCAACTCAATTATCTTCTTAGAACTATAACATCTAACTTCACTCTTTCTACTCAACCTGTATTCTTTGCCAGTTTAAAATAAAGTCATAGAGTAAGAATTTTGGATAATGTAAAATTGAAACATCAGTCCCCAAATCACTGAGTTGGATTTGATCTTTCCTTGCACCTTTTATTTGTAATTGTCCCAGCATTCATTTAGTGCTGAATTTAGATCAAATTATAGGAATGTGCAATTTTGCCACCTTGAAGTTATTGTCAAATGATGAAAGAGAAACATTATGTATTTTTATTTTTGATTTTGGCTTTTGAAAGGAAACTCCATGCGGCAGTTCATGCATATCAGCCTTCTATATAGTCTGGGAAGATTAGAACATAAGCAATATATATGTCTATTTAAATATGCAGACTTATGTATGTATATACACACATATCTGCCAAATGGAGACTTACCTCTGGATTCAACAGTGTTGAGAGGAGTTGATTAGGAGACTTTTGATCAATTCCATTCCCAACCTCCAGCTCAAGTGATAAAATCATACAATTTAAGGGGGTAAAAACAAGGAAGTTTTAAATCTTAATTGCAGAGTGTGTGAATGTATGTGTATATGTATGTATACGTGTGTGTGTGTGTGTGTGTGCGCGTGTGTGTGTGCATGTAAGGGGCTCAGTAGTCAGAGCACCAGGCCTGGAATCAGGAAGAACTCAGTTCAAATCAAGCCCCTGACACTTACCAAGCTATGTGACCCAAGGCAAATCACTTAATCCTATTTACCTCAGTTTCCTTTTTTTTAAAATGAGCTGGAGAAGGAAATGGCAAACCACTCCAACATCTTTGCCAGAAAAAAACCCAATTGGGGCATGAAGAGTCAGACATGGAAATGACTAAAATGACTAAACAACATGAAACATATGTATGTGTATACGTATATCTTCTGTTTTTCATGTTATATTCACTATTCCAAACAATCAGCAGTACTCATAGTTAGCCAGAGAGGAACCTTGAGCATTCCAGTTGAATTGCAGAGGAGACACAAGTAAAGATTAAGAAATTAAATCACGATATTTTTTTTTGCAGGAAGCAAAAACCCAAAATATGGAATTTTACTTTCTGGAACTTGTGAATCAAAGGATTAATTTGACATATATTAGGTAAAACTTGCATAAGTAAAAATTTGAAGCTACTTCTCATTGATTTCCTCATTTACTGAGTTATAATTATACTGTAGCAGAGCAGATAGCACTGTTTTTTTTTGTTGTTTTCATCCCTTCTTTCCTATTTATTAATAATAAAGCAATCTAAAGTAATGCAAACAAAGAAGTGAAGAGATTTACTATTTATTTGAATATTTTATTCACCCAGTAGCCCTCAATAGAATGTAAGCTCCTTGAGGGCAGGGACTAATTCAATGTTGGCTTTATGTATATTTCTAGAAGCTAACAAAAGTGCCCAGAACACAATAAGAGCTTAGTTAAAGATTATTGAATGGAATTAGAAATCAGAAAAAAAATAACACAATAGAAAATAAAGTTATCTTATTTTGACAGCAAAGAATAAGAAAGTATATTATATTAATTTATAGATAATGAGGTAAGTGGAATTTAAAGGAAGTTCCTCAGACCTGTAGCTAGACATTCCAGAACTGGCTTTGATCTTAGAAAGTTTATAAGGGGGTTATATTTTATAACTGGATAGAACCTTTGTAAAGAAAAAAAAAACAAGTTAAGGATTATCTAATACAGATTTGAAATGGAAGAGAGGAAGGAACGTAAATAATCATGTGAACAACTATGTTTCTATGCTGAAAGAGATACTAAGATGGATATGATGTAAAAGGAATTGATCAGGAAGGCGTGAATAATTCAACTGATTTCTCCACCCCAGTTCATCAATTGCTGAAATTTTGGAATTTAACAGGTAAGAAACAATAAAGCTTAAAATCTTAATTTCTAAAAAGTTAGTCTTTACAAGGTGCAATAAATCATCAGTCAAACTTGAAAGAGTCAGATGATAATTAGCTATTAACTCCAAAAGATTCGCCATACATTTTTTTTTCAAAATTTAGACTCACTTTCTAGTGGAGGCAAGAGGAAGCTGTGAGGGACATAAGAGACAATAGGGAAGAGAGTTGTTTAAAGAGGGCAAATATGGCTCTCTAGAAGAGATCATGCTTTGCCTTTCCTCTTTTACCTCCCCCAGAAAATCAATGAGATAATAGTTGTAAAGCACTTATCACAGTGCCTGGCACATAGTAAGTACTTGAGAAATATTTGTTCCTTTATCATCCCTCCAAGTATGAAGTAGACATGGCAAAAGGGATTTTAGTATCTTGAATCCATACCTAGGTCTCTATTAGGCAATCAGGTCATTTATTTTCTTTTCAAAATGGGGGCATGGTTGAATTACTTCATAATTTATGAGGGAAATTTCTTGTTTAAGATCTTAAAGATATTTTTTGGCCTCTATTAACTGTCTCTCTACCATTCTGTAATTTCATCAACTAAGTTGAGAGGAGGCAATTAATTTATCATGTTTCTCTGACAAAATCTCAGCACTACAGATAAGATATCATATCTATCCTTGAGGAATGTACAGTCTAGTTTATATATTAGGGATTAAAAGGGGTAGGGCTTAGAAAATAAAATTTGCAAATATTCTTATATATATATTTGTACATATATAAACACACATATGTATTGTATATATTCACACATGCATAAATATAATGTATATACATATGTATATATGTGTGTGTTTATAGATACACATGTATATATGTATATTTATGCACTATACAAATGTGTGCACACATATGCACAAATGTGTGTATATCTATTTATCTAACTACATCCAATATCATCTTACCTTTACAGAGATTTGCTCAGCTTTGTGTTAAAGGTGTTCTATATTTTTAGTCTGTGATTTATTTGCTTCCCCTCCCCCCTATTTAACTGAAGTACAGTAATCGTTTCTACCCTGGAACACGTTCCTTTTATTGGCTACCTTTCTTTGAATTCCTACACATGCTAAATGGCAAAAGCTTCCACCTCCTGTCCATTTACTCACTTTACCCACCTTTCCCTAGTTTTTTATCTTAAAAATACATACATGTATGTATGTGTGAATATACATATATGTATACATATACATGTGTGTACATATACATATGCATATCTCATGCATATATACATACAATCATATATGCACAAATACATATTCACATACATACACAAATAGACACATATCCATCTATCTGTGAACATATAGACATATGCATATACACACTTTTATGTGTTTATATATATTTGCATATACAAAGAAATATGAGGTAGAAAATGCTGTTGGAAATTGAAGGCTCATATAAGGGAAAGGAAGAATCATTACCAAAATACATTGTAGGAATAGCTGGAAATAACAAAGTTTTCCTTCCCCTGTTCCCTGTATTCTACTAAAATAAACTGAAATGAAATACCACTAAAGAAAATAAAATTGTGTCAACTGAGTTAGTTTCTCTTTTCCATGCTGTAAAGTATATATAGTCCTTTACATTTATTTTAACCTTTATAACCTAGACAATAATCTCAAAACAGGTACCATTCTATCCATTTTTACATATAAACAAATTAATACTCCGATAGGTTAAATTAATTGTCTATATTTACACATTTAGTGAGCAGCAAAGACAAGATTCTATGCTGGTTTTTCTAATTCCAGGACTAACAATGTTATATTTTTTTCTAATACTTTGTATCCCAGATGGCATATCCTACTACCAAATGAATATTCTAGAAACTAAGCTGCTCAATTTTGATTTTTCCATATTTCTCTAAACTGAGTTTTCCCATTGTGATAGCCAATGGCATCACATCCCTACTTGTAACCATGGAAGGAAAAAAAAAATCTTGTAGAAATGCTCCATTTGGTTCTATGTATTTCGCAAGTGATGGCTGAAACACAAATTTGGAGATGGAAAGATTATTCGCCTTTCATCTATCCAACACCCTCTTTTTAAAACTTATGTAAACTGAAGTCCCCACAGGAAAAGTGACTTGTTCAAAATGACACAAGTAGTAAAGTAAGAGAGTTGGTATTTGAATTCAATGCCTCTAAATTGAAACCTAAAATTCCTTAAATAGCACCTGTTCATTCTTCTAAATCAATGATTTATGTGGTGCCACATGGAATTAAGGATTAATAAATACATTTTAGTGATGCTAAATTAGTTGTGGGAAAATATTAAGTACTTTTAAACTTATCCACATGATTCTTAGAGTACAATGACAGGTAATATAGTTATAACCTGTCATCCCCCTTTATTCCCAAATCACCCTATTTATAGAATTAAACAGTGCCTTGTGCTGTATACATTAGCTCTATTGAGAAACTAAAGAGAAAGGTGGATAAGTGAGTGAGTGGAAAGGAGGTAGAAACTTTTGCTATTTAACATCAGCAGGAATTCAGGGAAAACAGACTAGAAAGGGAAGTATACCTGGGTGAAAAATTAACATACTTCAATTAAATAGGGGGTGGAAGGAAAGAAAAGCAAATAGTCCATGGGCTAAAAATATACAACACCCTCAGCACAAAGCTGAAGCTATAGCAAAGAAAGAAATTTCTGTAAAGTTGCTGGCTTGGAAGAAACATTGGTAGCAGTCTTCTAAAAATCAATTGTATAAAAAAAATGTAGTTTCCATAGTGACATGCCTTCACACATTCCACTGTCTTTCCTTTTAGGCAGCCAATGCTCCCCGAAATTATAAAAAAGCTTCACTTGAGGACAAAAGGTAGTATTCCTCTAAATGGAAAAAAAAAACCCTCTCATTTGCTGGGGCTCAAGCAACTAAGACAACTGCTATCTTATACAAGTTTAGAAAAATCATTGGTGTAGTAAATTATTGCATTGGGAAAAAAGAAAGTTGTGTTCCAAAGTTTATTGAAGATGGATTACCCAAAAGGTAAATCAAAGAACATTTGTGTTAACTTAGTTGATAAAGGAAGTGAATTCTTTCAGATAATTACGCAAATATTGACCCATCCTTTAAGCACTGTAAAACTTCATTATCATTCAATTAATTTTCAATTTGTCACTAACCATGTAGTGTAATGGTAAACTTCAACTCATCCTCCAAGGATTTACTAAGCAAATTAATAGAATAAACTGGATAGACAGGGACTGCACCTGTGTTTTCATTAGGTACAATTTTCAAGTGATAAAACTCTATCTATCAATGCAGATTGGCACCATTTCTGAATATTATAGTTTTAGAGAATTACTTAGAGCACAGAGGATTAAATGACTTGCCAGAGTCATTGCATATAAGGTTGATTTGTTTTCTTTTTAAAATACTAGTTCCTAGGATCCATGGCCATAAACAATCTTCCCAAGATCATAGCTTGTAAACAATTTCACTGAGCTTGCCTATCATTATGTAACAAAGATAACATAAACATTTGAGTTAAGTTGTAAACAGCCCACTGTACCTGTGCTATGCTGAATCACTGTAATATTGCTAAAGTTAATGCAAACTTGTGATGCTATTGCTGGCAAATTGCCTTCTTTTTGTGCTTCTCTAAAAATTAAGTGAGCACTGGTCAGTGAGCATGTATTTGTTGATTTGTGGAATGCACAAGCTGGAAAACTGTGCCTACCTTGACTGGCTTCCATCAAGCTTTGGAAGGATTTGTGAATGTGTGCTTGTCTTGACTGGACCCCATCAAGACTTTGGGGAATGTTGTAGGAGTTGGTCATCCTATTCCTTCTCATTGACCCCTGCAAGAAGAGTAATTAGGGGATCCCGTAGTAGTTGGTGCTCCCTTATCAGGACCTTTTGAGAAGAATAAAATAATTAACCCCTTATTTGCCCCTGGTGCTATCCTTCTGGCTCCCCAGACCAAGGGTGAGCCTGCTAGAGGCTGGAGTCCAAAAGCTCCTGTGTTACAGTCACCAGGTCAGTATACATCTAGGATAAGAGTTTAACTCCTGTCTTCCAGGCTAATGCTTTCTACTGTGCCACACCTGACTTTAAGTAAGGTAACAATATTATAATGAAACAACTTAAGAAGATGAAATATTTTCACTTAAAATCAAGCTTTTAAATGCACTTATAGAATGATGGTAACCAAAATGTTAGAGGTGATCTATCATTCTGTAACTGTAGACCTGATACTTGATTACTTTTATATCCCCAGACTCTTGCACGAAGAAAGTTTTTTACACATGCTAACTGAATCAAATTTCTTTTTTTCCTAACCTATTTTGTCTTTAATCATAAACTTTCATATGTTGTTCTTTTACAATTTTAACATTGTTTTAGCTTTATCTTTTTTTCTTTCTATTAGTATTCCTTTTTGTCTGTGAATAGACTGGAGGAATCTTTCTTTTTCTTTGTATTTTGTATAGTTCCTTTTTCACAAATAGAAGGCACTCAAATATGTAGAGATGTTGAATACACATTTTTAAGAAAATTTAGGGATCATTTAATTCAATTTCTTCTCTTTGCAGATGAGGAAACTGAAGCCTGTAGAAGTAAAGTTAATTATTCAAGGGCATGTAGCATCTTAATTGACCGATGGTTGATTCCCACCCCCCATCAAAAGTCATTATTAAATGGTGACTATATGCTAGACACTCTGCTAGCATCTAAAAATAAGAACGAATTTTTAAAAATCTCATCAAGATTAAGTTTCACTATTCTTTTTTTGGTAGCATAATTGCAACCTTTAGCATTCTATGTCTTTTAGTACTTATAAGGGTCTATTACCAATTCATTTGGCCTTGGTAACATTCCTCAGAGATAATACATTCCTGAAATTTTGCTATTTAATATGTAAAATATGTCTCTTAGGAGTATTTATTCAATGAACACATTCAAAATTGAGTACCTTATCACATCTGCAATTATTGTATTCACTTCATATGTTTACAAGAATTCACAAGTAATTATGCAGACCATGTTGGGTTAAAAGGAGAAAAAAGTATGCAAGAAAAAGAGCAGATAAAAATGCAGCTCCTTATTGTTACAAATATCTCTGAACTATTTTTATACTAATCACTAAAACAGGAAAAATAGAGACGATCCAAAGTACCAAAATTACCTAACATTGACACAGTATCACCGAACTTAAGTAACATACTTTCCACCTGACTTGCAGAAATAATGGTTGGGAAATCTTGGTTATCAGTTCTAAGCAACTTGCTGCAGTAAAAGTTTGACACTGAAATAGGGGCATTTAAAAACATTGGGAGAAGAAGTCTGCCCCCAAATCACAAAATATTCTCTCTAAATTCATAATAGAGAATTTCTGTATGATTCTTGACCAATAAGTCTAGGTTACTTCCAATAGAAAATCAAGCGTCTATGGCACAAAGAGTGTCTTACATGATAAATCTAAAAAGATGAAATTTAAAAGGAATAATTTGAAATTCCCTCATTGTTTGTAAAGATAATTAACTTTGCAAGTACTGAGAGGGTGGCTAGAAAACAATTTCCATAAAATAATCTAGGGGTTTTAATATAATTCAAGATCAATAATAAGCCAAAGATTAATTATGAGGTCTAGAGAAGGAGATAGATGAGTCATCAAAGTGTCGTGGAATGAATATGGAGCTTTATTTGAATCACATTTACTAACTCAGTAAGTTTGGACAGAGCCCTTCAACCTCTCTGGCAAAAAAACTCCTTGATCTTTAAAATTAGAGATAAACTGAAAACATCTGAGTTCCCTTCCAACTGGAGATTTATGATATTATGAACTGGTAAAATAAATACTCTTGTGAACTGCAAAAATGAAGGAAACCCCAGGTCCAAAAAGGAGGACCTAGAATAAGCCAGAATCCGGTCACTGTTTACAAGGATTATAACTGCATTTATTCCCTGAGAAGGAGAGACTTTCAAACTGGAAGAGACAATTTCTCAACTGCTCAAAGGAGTTTAGGAAAAGGGTGAGGTATTATACCTACTAGGTGAGGATGAAGGGAGAAACACAATAAATTGGGAAGTGAGGTGAGAAGTGGGGGGTCAAGGGGGACTATATCTATAAACACAATAAATCAGAAAGCAGGAAGATTGCTGCTCTTTAGATAAGTCAGAGAGTAAGATGTTTGCTTTTCTCTCTGTAAGAAGGGATATTGTGGTGTCTTGTTTTCCACTGACAAATGTTATTGAAAGATGATCAACAGCTGTGGGGAATCTTGTTTACTAAGACAATGGCCACCCTGCCTTCAGGGAGACTAGAAAGGCTAGGAATGGACAACCAGTTCAAGTCTGAGGGGGAATGGCCTGGTCAAGTATCCTTACTACTATGCCTATGTAATCTGCATAAATTGCATAAGTTAAGAAGGGAATGTAGGGATGTGAAGAAAGTAAACTAATACTAACTCAGACAAGGAGGGTAGATCTGGTTAACCTCACTCCTGCTTCTGTATCCTCAATACTACACTTATGTAATCTGTATAAGTTAAGAAGGGAATGCAGGGAAATAATGTAAACTGACTCTCATTTAGACTAGCAGGGTAGAATTGGTTAATCCCGCTCCTGTTTCTGTATTGGTGTGGGTGTTCCTAGTGAGCACTGTAGCCACTCTCTTGTGAGAAGTGTAATAAATACTTTCCTCTACCCACTCTGTTTCTTTGGGTGAGAGTGGGCTATCACATGTATCTTCCTAAGGATATGCAACCAGGAAAGCAATGATCTGTGGAAGCACACCTCGGGTTTACTTCTTGACTCTGCTAGAAAGGGTCAAGTGATCCCTACAGCCATGTTTCTCACCTCTCTGAGCTGGACAAGATTAGTTTCAGTAGTTGCAGGCATCACTGAGTTGAACTAAAGTTTACTTCACAAAGGAACTGTTATGTCAAGCAGCCCTGAGCATCAGGAGTCCTCTTTATTAGCTAGTTGTTGTGCTACTCCACTGTCTGGTTCCCCTGTGGAAAAGGGAAGCTCTAGAATATTTAATTGGGAAGTACAGGCATTACAGAGCTTATGTCCACAGATCCACATATAAAGAATATTAGGTTATTAAAAATCATAGAAGATTACATCAAGAGAGGTATTGTAATCCTAAATGATAGAGAGATGGGATAGTCCCAGTATGATCTGCTCTGCTCAGATCACATCAATACTGTGTTCACTTTTGAAAGCTCAACATTTTAGGAGAAGCATTGAACAACTAGACTACATCCAGAGTAAAGTAAGAAGGGTGGGAAGTGAACTGGAGGCAATGCCTTTAAAAGATTTATTGAAGGAACTGGAGATATTTAGCCTGAAGAATAGAAGACTTAGAAGGACATGATTATAGTCTCGACATACTTGGTTAATCTCCACATATTTAAGGAATATTAGCCTTTATCTGATCAGTACAAGAGTAAAGGACTAGGAATTATGGAGACAAGCTTCAGGAATAAAACAGATTTAGGTTAGATTTGGGGAAATAATAATTAGGACTGCTTAATGAGAAGAAGGGGCTTTATTACTGAAGCCATCTCTCCCACTCCTTTCTTTACTGTTTTCAGACAGAGACTAGATGATCACTTTTCAGGAATGGTTTAGAGGGCATATCTGTTCCAGAATAGATGAGACCAGATGACCCCACCCATATGCTTAAAAGCTCTGAAGGTCTATGAATCTATCATTTGTAATATTGATATCTTGTATTTACATAGCACTTAAGTTTTTCAAAGAGCTTTACAAATATTTCATTTTCTTCTTAAGACAACCTGGGAAGTGGGTGTTATTATTACCTCCATTTTACAGATGAGGTATTTGAGATTGTGAGACATTAGATGCCATTATCATGATAACACATGTAGTAAATTTCTGAACTGATTCCCAGTTCACAGCTTTATCCTCTGCACCACCTATTCTAGCTGTACAACCCGAGCAGCAATGGCTCTTTCCTAGGTTTGCCATTGCTGTTTTTGAAATTTAAATGTCAAAGCCTTGATCCATGGTGCTAGGGAGAAATTTATTTGATATACAAAGGAAGGATCAAACAAAAAGTCTCTGTTATGGTAAATACTTACAAACCAGAGGATGTCAGTAATAAAGCAATGTAGTTTAATAGAAAAGTGTTGAATTTGGTCGTAGAAGTACTGGGTTCTATAACAAAATCTACCCACTGCCTATAGAAATTGAAGCACAGCAATTAATCTCCCTAAACTGTGGTTTCCTTATCTACCTCATTAGTTGGTCTTATTTGTTGTTTATGCTGCTGATGGTTTTGCAAGACACAAAATAAGTAATATTTGTAAAGTTCTTTGAGGACCTTAAACTGCCATAAAAGAATCATAGCTCTAGAGTTGCAAGGGATTTTCAATATCATTGAATCTTATACTCTAATTTTACAGCTGAGAAAACCAAGGTCCAGCATTAAAATGAGGGATAAATGTTATCTGTTAAGTTTATTACATAAACAGATAATTTCCCAGAGGGAGACGGTGGGGTCAAATATTACATTTTCTTTATATGAAAATACTTTTAATGAGTGTACCTTAACATTAAAATAATCATTCTAGGAAACAGCCTCAATTAATATTAAAATTATTGCTCTGAGTTGATGCTATTTAACAAGTAAATGGCTTTCAATGGCTAATTCAAATTCTTGCAGTCATCTCTTAAGATAGCAATATTGTACCACTGTAATTAGGGAAGTCGTTTCCCTGTCTTCCTTCAAGAGTAATGTCCTGACAGCTTAACCTTAGCTTAATAAGTATAGATACTTTCCATGAACTTTTCTAAAAGGGTTACCTTCATGCACTTTATAACTCTGTGTATATGTGTGTTTATACATACATAGACACCCACACATACATATCTTTACCTCTCTATACTTAATAGAGAAAAATATGATTGACCAAGTGATTAAAAACATAATGAAGTCCAGTAGATGAAACCATAAAGCAAAAAAAAAGCCAACTGAAGAATTAAAATTAATTTCTATTTTTGGACACCTTCTTTTAAAGAAATCATTTTGTGATTTTCTTATATTCATAATATAGAGTAGAAAAGACAGATGATCAAACATCTTTTATTCATAAGTTAAGTTGAATCTTTTGAAAGGAAAATCCCTAACAATTGCTTTCAAAGATATTCCCACAAAGGAATTGCTTTTTTTAAAAGGAAGGGGATTTTTTTTCACTACTTACATTTTACTAGTACAATTTTTAAAATTATTCCACATTTTGAAAACATTCTATAAAAAAAGATCTGGTAGGTTTAAATGTCACTTCAGAAGGCTGGAGCTTGATTGATATTTGAGTATGATGGATGTTAGAATAAAGGCAAAGGCAAAGATTCATCCATAACCATCTGAAACTGAAAAGGAGGGAACTAAACAAACCTGCCAATAGCCTCTCACCTGACCTCACATTACATGACCTCTCTTTCCCCAATTCATACTCTTTTCTTCTACACTTATCTATCTCAATTAATCAACAAGCATTACTGAAGACCTGCTACTTAGTCAGGCACTGTATTTTCTTCACTCTCTTTCCCGTGCCCCTTTCCAAGAACCTATCACAATGCATTGAATATAAGCTGATTGCATCATAGAATTATTGATTTAGTATTGGAAGGTGATTGAGATAGTACATCCACCTAATTTTACAGGTGAGGAAGTTGAAGTATAGATTGTTATTGACTTTCCCAAACCATACATGTTGTACTAGGAAGAGTAGAGATTTGAACATAGGACCTTCAAATTCAGATACAGTATCAAAAATTGAAAAACAAAAAAGATGCACATCAATTGAGAAAAGCTGACTAAATTGTGGTATATGAATATAAGAAAATATTATTTTGTCAAATAGTTTCAGAGAAATGTGGAAGCATTATAAGAACTGTTAAAGAGTGTAGTGAGAAGAACCGAATTTATACAATAACAAAAATGGAGTGAAGAATAAGAATTGTAAGACTCAAGAACTCTAATGAATGCAATGACCATCCAAGGTTAAGGAGGACTAATGAGGGGGCATATCGCCTACCTTCTAACAGAGAGGAATGTAGAAATTTGTTTTGCTTAATCACGCATATTTATTACAAGAGTGTTTTTCTTTTTCTTATTTTATTTTTCATTTTGTTTTCACATAAGAGTGACAGCAGGCTAGCAATAGTTTTTCTCCCCCCCCCAAAAAAAATGAAAATGAAAAAAACAAAGGTCATTGAAGTTTTTTTAAAGCACAGAAAAAAGGGAAGGTAAGAAAGAGATCTGGACAAACCAGAAAAATTTGAAAGTTATATGGTGAATTTATTGTATATTTGAAAGAAAGCTATACATGATACAAGTTTACAGCTTCATTTACAATCCTACTTTTGTCTGCTATTTTACAGAAAGAAATTTTCATTGTATTTGGTGTTTAATTTCAGAAAAAAAAGCCAAGTTCTGTTCCTATCTTCTGCTTTCCAGGTCACCCTATAGCTGCTACATTAGAATATATGCTGGACCTGGGGACAATCACTGATGAATAAAACACAATCCCAACACACATGCATGTACACACACACACACACACACACACACACACACACACACACACGTTTTTTTGAGTAGGCATAGTTTACGTCCAATAGAGTTTGTCACATAGTATGAGTAACCATGGATGATTGCTGCTAAAATTTTCAAATATCTCCCCCCAACAAACCGTTTTCCAAATTTCGTTATTATTGAAAACAGTGCCATAATTATTCTAATCTCCTGGATTTTTATGATGCTTTTGTCATTTTCAATTCCTTACTTTCCTTCACATCATGTTTCTACACCCAATCAGTTGTCGAATATCATTGGTTCTACCTCTGTATTTCTCACATCTGTCCCTTTCTTGAAACTCACTTGCCATCATTCCAATTCAAGTCTATATCACTTTTAACCCTCTATCAAAAGGATCCCCTGGTTTACTCTACTCAAGTCTTCCCTTGCCTCAAAACCCTCATCTACATTGTTTCCAAATGATTTTGATGAAGCTCAGACATAACCATGAGCTAAATTCCAGTGACTCTCTATTAAATCTATGATTAGTTATTTTATGTTTTATCTCGTTCATTTAAGCTTATTTAACATGTTACATTATATACATAATTATTAGTATAGTGGTATATGCATATAATTTGTAAATAAATATATAATTAGAAGCTCATTATCTCTCTCTCTCTCTCTCTCTCTCTCTCTCTCTCGTAGATTTGGATATCACTGATTTAGAAAACCTCACCTTCTATTGGTAAGTTGACTTCCATTTGGACTCTGAATAGGACATTCTCCAAAGTAGTGGCAAATATATTTATTGACCATGTGACCCTATTTTATACACATCAATTAATACTGTAAAATATTATGTAGGAATTTTATCCCTATGATTAAACCTACAAAGTAAGCTTGCATATGTGTGATGGTCTCCTTTGTGAAGCAATATGTTTAAAACAAATTGTTTGACCTTATTTAAATTATTTTACCTCCCTCATCCTGAGTTTCCTTACCTATAAAGTCAGAAATAAAGGGCTATTATAAAGATCTAATGAGATACCTTGTATAAAGTATTTTCAAATCTTAAAATGGTATATAAATGTCAGATATTAATTATAATAACACCTTTTTCTTCCAATGCCAACTATAATTTGTTTAAAAACGTTAGTGTTTTTCCATTAGATGTCTTGCAACTTCCCCCACCCAGGTAAATAAGAGAACTAATATCATTAGTAAAATACTATGATATAGAATAAACCCACAAAAATCAACATTTCTACATAGCAGTAAGAAAATTCAACATAAAATAATGAAAAGTCATATTCAAAATAATAAAAATTATACAAAATGTCAAGGCATCTGTCTATCAAGGCATATTCAGGATCTGTACCTAATATTACAAAATATTCCTTAACTAAAGCATGGCTTAACTAACTGGGAAGATATTCAGTGCTCATGACTGGGTTATGCCAACATAATAAAAATAATAATGCTGCCTGATTTAAGTTTCATATTTAATGCTAAAAAACAATAATGGGATACTTTGCAGACGTAGAAAAATAATCACATAACTCATTTGGAGGAACATAAAATTTAAAATGTCAGGAAAAATCATTTTAAAGTAAGAATAAAAATAGTACTTTATCTCAAGCTATTTAGAGCACTAATCATCAAAACTATTTATTTAGCACAAATTTAAAAAAATATAGGTGTGCAACATTAGAACAAAATAGATAAGGAAGAATCAGATACTATTAAACTTAATAAGCCAGTATTCAATAAACCAAAGAACACAAATTAGCTGGCTAAAATTTCCATATTTGACAAAGATTGCTGGGAAAACTGGAAATCAGATTGGCAGAAATTAGATTTAGATCAATGACTTACAACACAGACCATAATAAACTCAAAATGGATATGTAAGTTGAATATCTAAGATTAGCACATTATATATACATATGCATATACATATATATATGTATACATACATATATATATGTTCAACACCTCAGGCATCCTTTTACAGCTACTGCTAAGGAAGAGAATTTTTAGCCCAACAAAAGAGAGCGGGTTCTCAAATATAAAAATAAAATAGAATAGATACTTTCCCTTGCATGAAATTGAAAAGCTTTTGAATCAAGCAAGTCAGAATAAGAAGGGAAATGGTGATGGGGGGAAAACCCCAAAAAACACCAAAACTTCACATCAGATAACTCTGATTAAGATATTATGTCCAAGAAATACAGGGGACTAAAAAGAAATGTATAAGAACAAATTCCTTTCCCCAGGAAATAAAAAGAATATATAAAAAAATTAACAAAATAAAAATTGCAGGGGACATCATATGAATAATTGGTCCAACTAACTAGTAATAAGAAATTAAAGCTAGCAAATTGGCAAAAATGGAAAAAAAAAGTATATATTCATTCTTGGAACAGTTGTGAATCAATAGGCATAATACTATTGTTGGTAGTGTTGTAAACTGGTCCAATCATTCTGGAAAGGACATTAGAATTATGCTAAGAAAGTGGTGAAAATGTTGAAAATGAACTCATTGATCCAGATAGTCTACTGCTATACATATAACCTAAGAAGGTCAATGATAAAAATAATTGTTCCATGTACACTGATATATTTATAAGCAGTATTTTTCTCATAGTAGCTAGGAACAGGAAACAAAGTAGATGCCCACTGAATGAAGAATGACTGAAAACATTTTAGAATATGAACGCAATTGAGTATTACTGTGTTGTAAAGAAATGATGAAAATTGAAGGATAAAAAAAAGAAATGTGAGAAGAGATATGAAATGATACAAATTGAAGTAAGCCAGACTAGGAAAACAACATATAAAATAACTAAAACAATGTAATTGGAAAGAATAGCAACTATTATAAAAATATCCAAATTGAATTTTATAAAATTGTAATGACCAAACTTGTCTGCAAAAAGACATATGATAATTTAACTCTGTTATATTCAACTAAAGTAAGTAAATAGAGACTGGACCTGTGATTTCAGTGATAAATAGAACTACAAGATAAAGAAACTCCTAGCCATGCTGAGTACCTGATCTGTAGTTTTCAGTCTTCAAAACCCATCTAAAGCATTGAGATGTTAATTGCCTTCCTCTTCTAGATCACACAGCCATTATGGTTCAGATTGGGGCTTCAACAAAGGTGTTTCTGGTTCATTAGTCAGCTTTCTATTTCCTATGGTGTGCTTCTTCTATTTGCTAGAATAAATGCTAATGTGGGGTTGTACATTGGTGGGGAGGGTAATATATGGTGACAGAGCACTAGACTAGGAATCAGTAGAATTTCATTGGAGACTTAATTCCTGTTAATCAGCTGCAGGACCCTAGAAAAATCACTTACCTATCTGGGGCTGCCTGGATAATGAAGTAACTAGGCTAGAAAATGTACATGGACACCTCCAATTCCATAATTCTGATTCTAGACTTCCTTTCACCTATTTGTTTCCTCTTTCTATAGCATAAATTTGTGATACCATTGTTCAGCACAGTCAAAACTCTCCTGCTGTTCAGATCCAGGTGTTAACAGCATATCAACATGAAATTTAACAAGTTCTTAAGAGTTTGTTAATTTCTTTTTGCAGCATAGCAGAACTAGGGGAAGGTGTCGGGTGCATGTAAGAGCCCATTTTATCTTGTACTAAGAAGAAGTGTGAATTTTCAGCATTGACTCAGCAGCTGTGTTAAAACACTGTATTCCCAGGGTTATGTACAATCTGTCTCACCTCACCTTGTCACCAAGATTCATCCACAGCAGAATAAAGTAACTGGAAGGGAGGGATACTGGTTTCATCTTGCCTCAAAATACATAAATGAAATCAGTTTGCTGCAAATCACTGGGATTTTATTCTCTTGTTTGTGCAGACAATAATATGATTTTTTTAAGGAAAGAAAAATGTTAGTTTGATTGATGGTGATTTTTTAAGAAGACGATCCTGAAGTTATCTACATTGAATCTTTTGGTAAAGAATGTCTTAAACGATCAGGGAGAGTTATAAGAGATTAATATAATTGCATACCTTTTTAATATGAGAGGAATTTATAACATGATATCATGATACATAGAGACCCCATCTGGGAGTCAGGTGACCTTTGTTGTCATCTATGATTCTCCCAATAACCAGCTGCATTTTAGACAAATCACTTTGCCTCTCTGGGCCTCAATTTATTCAGCTGTAAAATTACAGCACTGAAAGTGATGAGTGAGTAACCTTTTAGCAATAATATGCTACTCTAATTCTAATCATTTCAACAATTTATTAAATGCCTATGTGGTTCCCTGTTCCCTGGAGGAAAAAAAAATGCTTATTCTTCAGGCAGATATCTGCAGACTTTCATAACCTAGTTCTCACCTATTCTTCTGTATCTCTTTCCTCCCTTCAGTTATAATATGGTGCAACCAAACTGCCCTTCTTTCTATTCTTCAAACCTAGAACTAGATCTCACATTCTTGTGCTTCTTTCCAGGCTGTGTCCTATATCACAAATGAACTCCTTTTTTCCTAACCTTAGACTTCCTCATTTATTTCAAGGTTGGCTCAGGTTTGATTGAATGCAAGGAAGTGCTTTGGTACAGTATTGTAATAGCAATATTGTCTTTGAAAGTTTTCTTTATGATAATCCTTCCCTCTCACTCACAAAATGGGGTAGGCCCAATTCAATCTGGTTTGCCTTCTTTAAGAGGGCTTAGCTTCCCCTAAAATGAGACAAAGATGTCTCTGTGTCCTGATTGGCCATAGCTTGCCCTATAATTTTTTTTGTCACTTAAAAGTATAAAAAGTTCCAGGTATGGGAAGTCAGTGTCCCCCCAATTTGACGGATTTCTAAAAACCATGAGAGTCAATATGACCTTAACCATATCCTGCTAAGATGACTACTGTTGACCTGAAAGTTTGGTTAAAGGAGGCCAACGGGCTAGGTGATATGGAAATTCATAACGTTTATTCCCTGAAAGCTAGCAGCATACATATATGTATGGGGCCAGATTAAATCTGACTGTCTGAACAAAGGAATAAGAAGGTTTAAATACATTTTAGAATAGTCACATGTCTGCGTTGCTTAAACAGTATGTCTGTGTTACTCCAATTCATGAGCTCCATCTATGTTTAACCATGATACAAGAAAAAGACTTTTCTAAATTGAATAGGCTGTAAATATAATGAGACAAAATGTCAATTGAAATTACAACCCAGGATCTCTGTGTTTACTTTACCATTAACATGCTGTAACATAGTATATTTCCACAAAATATTAATATAAGAAAATGTCACATTATTCAAGAAAGCGTCTTTGGTTAAGTGTCTTATCCTTAATGGCCATAGATAGAGGAAAGAATGCTCTTAAGTCAGCCCTATCTGGCCTTGTTGACATAGGAAGAGGTATTCTCTGAGTAAACTCAGGCAACAAAGAGGCTATTAGGTCCAGGCTCTTCATCTGGTTGATTGGTTCAGGCCCTGGCCCTTATTGAAGTTACTAAATTGATATTAAATGATTATCACTACACATCCATATGGAGGCGAGAAGAGCCATTCCAGAGAAGTTAAGTGCCACTATACCCTTGTTGCACATTCTTGCTGTACTTGGACAAAGTAAATCTTTCATTAACTGTTCAAGGACTTGTGAGTGCCTTAATTCATCTCAAGTAATCTGACCTGTGATAGTGCTGGTATTAGAGCCATCTCTAACACATGAAAAGGAGATTCTTATACAACTACAGTTTGGAGTAAATTGCTTCTATGGTCCTTTAAAATTTAGTTTCTATGATTCAGGTTCTGCCTGAATTTAAACAAGTCATTCCTTATTCTTCTTAGTTACAAGGATTCTCTTCTCCCTGACATTATGCTGCATTTACTTAGCAATGCACATGTTATATCCCCTACCTTCCCCCCACCAAGGCAACATCAGTTCCTTGAAATCAAAGATTTCCTGTTTCTTCATATCCCCAGTGGCCTTGTACACAGTAGGTGCTTAATAAATTTTGAAGGGAAATAAATTATCAATCTATATGCTAGGCACTGGGACTGCAAAACCACAAAGTAGAAGGGAATATAACAAAAAAATAGACTCAGACTTTAATTCAACAAGAATTTATTACATATCCATTGCTTTACAAGCACTGTTCTAACTGTTCTGTTGCTTTTTAAGAGTCCAGTGTAAATCCCATCCCCATCAATAAACACTCAAAAATTTCAAATTTAGAACTGAAAGGGATATTAGAAGTCATTGGGTCAAAACTTTTGGGTTTTTTTGAGGGGGAAAGGGGTTGGGGAAAGTGAGGCCCAGTGAAGTAAAGCCTTAGTTCACACAAGTGACCTTGTCATAGAACCTGTATGATGACCCTGTTTTTCTGACTGCAAATCTGGTTCCTTCTACTGTACCAGTTCCTACCCTCAAGAAGCTTATATTCTACTTCTGGAATATACCACTATGCACGTTCAGAAAAAATCTTTCGTTCTCCAGGTTCAATCATTCAGCTAAATCTCTATGCTACACATATGCTTCCTTCTCTTTCTTGGTATCCTACCCTCTAATCCCTTTCTGTGATTCCCCATTTTTGGAATATTCCTTTCCAAAATCTTTCATGATTGGCTTCTACTCGTCATTCAAGACTAGAAATATCACAGAGCCAAAAGTCCCTATTAAGAGAGTTCTTCATCATACATACTCAGTTGTGTATCTTACCCCACAGGAAAGAAGGAGGAAGAAGATAAAAAATAGGGGGGGACGATGGAAGGGAGGGCAGATGGGGATGAAGATAATCAAAAACAAACACTTTCGAAAAGGGACAAGGCCAAGGGAGAAAATTCAATAAAGGGGGATAGGTTAGGAAGAAGCAAAATATAATTAGTCTTTCACAACATGAGTATTGTGGAAGGGTTATACATAAGGATACACATGTGGCTTATGTTGAATTG
>CM053625.1:201641993-201677838 GCA_028646595.1 Phalanger gymnotis
AAAATAAGATGCACAGGCAATGGGGCATAGAGATCTACCGTGCCCTACAAGAAAGTAAGGGAAAGGGGGATGGGAGGGGAATGGGGGGACGGAGGGGAGGGCAAACTGGGGAACAGGGCAAACTGGGGAACAGGGCAACCAGAGTGTACGCCATCTTGGAGTGGGGGGGTGGAAATGGGGAGAAAATCTGTAATTCAAAAGCATGTGAAAATCAATGCTGAAAACTAAACATATTAAAAATAAATTAAAAAAAAAAAGAGTTCTTCTAGATCAAGGAACAGATCTATCATGTGTGATAATCCAGTTGTGCCTTCACTGAACTGGAACAGTCTACCCTAACAGAAGTATGGGGTTTTATGGGAGCCTTTCAGATGATCATTACCCCCTCTCTCTTCTTATCATGGCATCAAGATCATTTCATCCAGTTCCTGGCCTCTCCTGATTTCTAAGTCATAGGTAGACTTTAGCCTGCTAGAATTGTGGGGTTTTTTTTCCTTGTCTCTCAGATGATTGTGATCTCAATATATCTCTGCATCCTCTTCTTTTGCTTTTTGCTCACTCTTTCCTCCCTTATTTCTTACTCTCCTCTACCACCACTCCAGGTACCTCAAGTTAAGCACCTTCCTTGATTTGAAATTAAATTTGTCAGTAATAAAGACCTATTGTTTTTTACCATCACCTGCTGGATCTGTCCATTTTGTGGAAATCTAATCCTCCCAAAACCACGCTAATGGATAGGGATCTAAATTTATATTTAAGTAGGTGTCCTAGAATTTTTGAAATGGAATAAACTTTGGAGATAATCTAATCTAAGCAACTCATTTCTGGAATATGAAATTGAGGTCACAATGTGGAAGTGACTTGACTAATGCATGTTATATTTGAATTAATAAAAACTGTCACAATTTTAGAAAACAAAAGAAACCAAAAGTCAAAATCATTGCTGATTTCTGCAATCTTAGCTGTACATAGGGACACAGAGCCATAGAGAAATCAAAGATCTATATATACTGCCTTGCTAACTATAGCAGCCACAAGCAACATTTGCTGACTTGTAAAATTAAGAAATCAAATAGTTTTTTGATGAAGTGGCCTTGAAATGTTCAAGCTTGCCAATTTAAAAAAATCACAGAATCTTCATAATTGAGATATTTTCTATGTTATGACTTATTTCAAAACAAAAGTACTAGGAATAATATAACTGAAATACAACAAGAAACTCCAATTTCATTATGAATTTTGATTTAGCTGAGTAGTATTTTGCCTGTGCTTACTTTTCCTCTCCTCATCTCCCATCTTTCTTTTAAGAAAATGAAAGGCCAAAGAACTCTTGACCAATGTTGGTGTGCAGGCTCTAGATTTAGATTTGGAGTTTCTAATAATGGACTTCTATGCTTATGAAACTGGAAAATTATGCCTTATCAATTTCTAGCATAAGTCTGAAGAGAGTAGTAGCAAAGAAAACCTCGGAAAGAAGAATCATTTTTGAAATTACATCGCTAGAGCTGTGACTTCCTAAAGGAAGAGGTATGATACTTGCCAGACTAATTCATTTAAGATTTTTCTTTCCTTCTTTCTTTTTTCCCCAACTCTTGGTTAGCCCTCAGAGAGTGAGAGCTCTTTTTTTTTCTCTTTTAATGGTAGATAATGCATCAATAGTCAGTCTTGCTTCAGAGCCAAATATCAATGCAAGGTATATGAATATCTGTGATTTTGATTCATGTAGGGGACACCCTGTAGGAAATGTCTCTTTACTGATTAAGATATAATATTTATTTCTAATTAAGATAATTCAAATATTCAATAGAAGAGGTGAGTTGTCCATGGTCACATACATCACCATGGATCTAGATAGATGGATGGATAGATAGATAGACAGATAGATAGACAGATTGATAATTACAATTCAGAATGCTTATTTCATGGAGGAAGTTTAATCATTCTGGATATGTCCAACAGATGAACAATACAAATGATCATAGTCTTGCTTTGCATTACTTTATAGTAAATTAACTTCATTATAGCCAGCCATTTTTGTCTAGATAAATTCATGAAAATTTACAACCATTTTTGATCACCCCAAGAAATACTATTAGATAAATGATGTCTGTTTTCAGTGTGAAGAAGCAACAGCTGTAGGATGAGCATAAACTGACAGTTCTCTATAAACAAGGACAAAGGCATGACTCCATATTTTTATCTGCTTTTAGCTATTGCTTTTTAGGGTGAAAAATAAAGAATCTAAAATATGGAAAGCATGTGTTAAAACAGTCTTATTCAAGGTTAATCAATTATTCCTCTTTATTTTTTTACATTATAAAACAAGGAAAGCATGCTTATTTAAATTAGTCATGTTCTTTGGATGTGAGTCTGGGTATATTCATTATTATATTCAATATCCATTAAAAAAGCAACCTGTCATTGGGCAACTGGAAGGTATTGAAAAGCTCTCTATGCCATAGTCTCTAACAAGAGAGGAAGCTGGGTTGTACATTGGGTAAAGCTTGAAGTCCAAAATACCTGAGTTCAAATCTAGCCTCAGACATTCTCTAGCACTGTGAACCTGGGAAATTCACTTTAACAGCTGTTTGCCTCAATTTCCCAAAATGTAAAAGGCATATAACAATACAACCTACTTCACAGGGTTGTATGAAAATCATATGAAAGCATATTTGTATACAGAAAAAGTGCAATGAATGCCTGGCACGTAGTAGGTGTTATAAAAATGCTTATTCCCTTCCTACCAGAAGAGATTAGCATCAGAAATCATGCATGAACATTAAAATACCTGTAATGTGGTGTCAAAACATGTGTCACTAGGATCACATGGAAAAGGTTGTAGTGTAGTTTAAATTCATGTGAATATGCGTTCTACTTTGACTTTATGGTAAATGTGAAAAAATGCTCTTAAGACCTGTGATATTACACTTGTAAAGATAGATCTATTCTTATAGAAATCATTTCTGTTGATGCACATCAGGGACCCTTCTCCAAATTACAATTTTAAATGTTGCCTTGAGGCTATTGAGAGATTACTTGAAGTGCCCAAGGTCACAAAACCTGAATTTGCAGTGTCTGGTCTTGAAATCAGATATTTCTGACTCTTAAGTTATGATTTTAAAATATTCTGCACCCTGCTTTCTCCCATTCAATTGCTAGAAAATTTGAGAGATTTGGCTTAAATGATTACTAAACTCCTCACTAATTCTAAAATTCCATGACCCTGAGCACCCTCTTTATACATCTGATTTCTTTTGTTTTCTGCCCAGGTTCTTCCTGATTTTTCTCCTGCTTGATTCTTTCCTGAGACTTTCTATTGCTTGGACTCAATTATTACCTACCTCTCACCACCGCTCCTGTCTTGGATATGGAGTCAGAGGATGGGGGTTTGAGTCTTTTGTTCTGTCAGCTAATTGTTTCTACCCCCCTCTTCTCATCCTTCTCCCCATCCAAGATGGCATGGGATCTGATATATGTTTTACACATACCTTTGCATTAAACTTATTTACACAATAGCCAAGTTTTAAGAATAATGACCAATGGAATAAATCACAAGAAAGAAGAAACAAAACCAAAAAAGAAGAGAAAAAAGAGAGAGCATTCAGACTCCATAATTCTTTCTCTAGATGTAGATAGCTCTTTCCATCATCAGTCCTTTGGAGCTATAAGATCAGAGTTTCTTATTCTTAGTCTGATCGTATAGAAAATGAAGGGGTGGTTTGGATTATAATACACCTAATGCCCTTTTTGACTCTAAAACTATGATTATCTGGGATTGTTTTTACTATTACGGCATTTAACAAAATAAAGAAAACAGCAAATATATTTCTCAAATGTTAGTTGTTAAATGTAAATGAGTTAAATAAAAGGCAAGTCTAGAAGAATGATTATAGAAATGCACACAAGCATGAATTTATATATTCAATAAATGTCAAATGTAAAATCCACATATCTTATATAGTTAATAAAATTTACACTGGGTAGGGAGTTTTGTTTGACTTTTTAGAGAAGATGTGACACTTGCTTGTACTAATGTATTTTAGACAGGTATTACATACAATTTTTAGGATTATTTTATGCAGCATTGATTTTCATTACATTAATTTATAAGCTTCTTAAAAAATTGTCTTCACAAGTTTCTTAAGAAAAAAAAATAACTCATTGTGAGCCTTATTAGAAGAGTTAAAATGCCTAAAAGCATGCAAAATATCAGGAAAAATCAAAATTATGGTATTATTTTTTTATGGAAAATATAACTTGCCACAAGACAAGACGACAGACTATGACACTAATGATATTCGTGTGGGTTGAATCAATGCATCATGTTGTCATAAATCTGGCATTTTCATTTCTCACTCCTACAGACACAAAATAGCAGCATCCAGTGTGCTGGGAAAGCACAGAAAAGTGATGGCAAAAATGCATTCAAGTTCATATTATAAAAAAAAAAGACCCTGTTCTCAGTGTGATGTAGCATTCTCCAAGAGGTATTCCAAAACCTTAGAGATAATATTGTTGCATGTAAAGGAGAAAAGAATCACAAAAGGAGAAAATATAGTTTCCTTTGGGGAGAGACATTTGATAAAGACATAGTGCCCTTTTTTTAGGACTGTGGCATCAAATTAGGAATTTCACAACACAGAGAAAAGTAGAAGGTAAAAGTAAAAATTTTTGCTATACAAAAACAAAATGATTCTATTATGGAGAAAATGATCTTCAAAATATAAATTATTGTGAAATCTAAGATATATTATTTGATGTCATAATATATATAAAAGAACTCAAACATAAAGTCACATGGGCTATGATACTGACAACCATAAATATACAAACAAATAACATTTACTTTTCCTCTTCCTTAATTCATTTTGATTGTGTCAAAACTGCAAACTATTGTGGCTCTTGATCTTAGCTAACTTCAAGAGCATCTGACAAAACTCATCTCTAGGATCCTTGATTAAAGTTTCAGAGACCAATGTCTGGTCTTGATTAGGAATCTCCCTCACTTGAGTCTCATGTTGTTAATCTACCCAAAAATTTCCCATTTCATCTCTGTCTGATTAGAATGCTCCCTCCTATATCTGGGGTCTGCTACCTGTTCTTTACCAAGACCATTTTTAAGATATAAAACTTCGCTGCTCAGATGCCCTTCTGTGCATGTAGTCCTACTGAGATTTTGCCACTAATACATGCCTCCCTCACATGAGTGATTGGCCCTGTGTGGGTATATCTGTCTAAGTTGTGATATAGTGTCTACGGGTCACTTTAGTTTTTGCCTGATTGCTGCATCACAGACTGAGTAAACTCATGTTTGAAATAGCTTCTTGGTTATCAATTTTCTATAAATCCTTAAACCTAGATCTTTGCTCTAACCCTAACTGTGAGACCAAAGAGATCAATAATGAGTTAAAAGGTCTAGTTCTTTAAGTAGCAGCTAAAGTGTTTCAGACTGTATTTGCCATGCTCAGTATTCAAATTTCAGTAACAAGAGCATTATTTCTCACCACCTATGGTTTCAAGAATGCAAAAAAAAAAATAAATTGCTTAAGTCCAGAATCAAAAGTCAGTCATAAGAAAAGTAAATAATACACTAGAGAAACTTAAATGGGCCATCTCAGATTATGTTATAAAGTAACCCATCAAATTGGGAAATTATCTTCACCTCATAGTTCATCTAAGAGATTTTTAATTGCCAAAACAATTTTCCTACAGATTCCTTACCATGCTATTTTTTCTACTTAAGAAACTTAGTTGGCATGACTTTTACTCAGGTTTCCTGATTCCCAGGCATATTCTCTATTCACTGTATCATGTTACCTCTCTCTTGATAAGTAATACATATAACTAATAAATATGACCTTAAATTATATAAGCAAGGCATTAGCTATATATAATATCTGAGCATATATTAAATATATATGACTACCTAAAATATGTATACAAATCACGTAATATTAACATTAGTAAAATTATTTGTTGCTTGAAATGCATCACTTTTCTACTCCATATACTCTATAGTTTTGTAAAGGCTTCAGTTTTCCTTTCAGATGCTAAACACTTAGGACATGCTCAGCAAATATATGTTGGATTGAATAGAATTTACATAGCATCTTAGTTTCTGAGACTGATACTCTTACTTTATCCACCTTCTTCCCTCTTATTGCTCTACACTGCTAAGCAGAGTCATTGAGCTGTGCAGACTTGATCCACTGTAAATTCATGTAATCTAACCCCAATTAGCTTTTCATTGCTATGTTGAAACTATCCTCCACCTGTGAATTGATAGACTATCATACTTCTGCCACAATGGCTGTTTTAAAAGCTCTTCTCTTTTCTCTTCATGTCCCATCCCAAAGCCCATAAGCCTTTCTCACAGCATATGACTTCAGCTCCTACTTCAATTAGAAAATTGAGGATATGCATCTTGAGCTCTCTCATAACCTCTATTCTCCAGCTAAAAAGGCATTTCCTCTTTTTCTTCAGACACAGAGGAAGCAGTGGACCTCCTCTTTGTCAAGGTTAAAACCACTAATTATTCTTGTGAGCTTATCATCTGTTGAAGCATTAGTCTCTTGTCTTCTCTTGTCTTGTCTTGTCTTCTCTTCTCGTCTCTTCTCTTCTCTCCTTCTCCCTCTTTTTCTATTACTCCTGTCACTTTCCCCGTGTTTATAGATGTATCTCATTTTGCTAGACTTCTCTTTCTACAACTATAGCTCCCAGAATTTAACTTCTATTTTATAGCATCTAAATGCCCAATGGGACAAGGATATAGTATTATATTATATTGATACCATCTGATCCATAGTACACTGTTGTGATAATTCCTTTGTGAGACTTTTGTAAAATTTGTCAGTGCTCTACTTTATCAATTCTGATTTGCAGAAAGTTATATAATTAATTTATTTTAAATGGAGGCTACCTGGAATTCATAATAACCATTTGTCTTTCCTTCAGGAATATTTTAAGACTGAAGCAGAAGGATTAAAATGCCCCACTTGGGTGAGGAGAAAGAAGCAATGGCAGAGCTATTCAAGGAGGTAATGCTGTGTGAAAATTCCATTTAGATATTTGAAACCAAAGGAAATTGGAAAAAGGTATAAGATAAATGCCTGGAAATTAAATAGACCAAATTTTATGCTTCTTCAACTATCCAACTTTTTAAAGTTAAATTCTAACACACAACCTCTTTAGGTCTATGAATAGTCCAAATTTTCTAGCTCTGAAACCCCTTTTTATCTGTTTCTTAGAATATGTAATAGGGGGGAAGCTGAAATTACTCACCAAAACCTAATCTTTCCTTCTGCTCACTCCCTTATTTTGATTTTATCATAAAATTTATGGGAAATTCAGAAAATTGTATAGATTGAACAGAAGGAATCAGAGAGCCTAAATTGACTCATTTCTGGCTTTTGCATATGTGAATCTAGGTAAAGCACTGTGCATTTGAATATAATTTTATGTAGTCATTCAAAAAAGAAATTCAGAGAACCTTCTACTATGGAAAGCCTTTTTTATAGATGCTATTCAAAGGTCTTGAATTTTTTCTTTATACTAAGAAAAATACTTCCTACTGTTGTGATGTCAACTGTATGATGCATTTTGTTGAGAATAAACTTTGAGAGATGATAATTTTCCACATGTTGCAAATGTTAGCTATAGTAGAATGTAGGGATCCTGAATCTTTGTGATAAATATTGAGAAAATCATAGAATCTTAGTGGTGGAAGGCATCTTAAAAATTTTATATGCTAATGTCCATTTCACAGAAGAGAATAACACAGCCTAGGAAGATTTTGACTTCTCCTAGGGCACAGAATCAGTTTATAGCCAAGCTAGAAACTCAAAATCCTGAATGTCAGATAACTGTTATTTCTTCAATACTATAACAAAAAATACATTTTCAATAAACTACATAATAACAATAATCATAGAATTGTTTCATATTATGTTTTTAATCAAGAATGTGGTGAATGATACAAACAATATTCTTAAAGCAATCAAGATATGGCCCTTCTCTCATTCCTCAAGGTCTATGCAACTTATCACTCAATTCTAGAAGGAAAGTAAATGTCATGAATGATATTTGGCTTGTTTTTCTTTCATAAGGCCATCATTATTATGTTTCAATATCCTGTATTCTTCTCTAAAATAGGCTTATACCTTCTATTTTTACATCACCTACATTTACCAATATATTCTTCTCCTCTGTCCATCCCAGAGAGTCCTCCCTCATAATAAAGAATATAACAAATAAATTTAAATGAATAAGTCACCAAAACTATACCCATAAAGGAGCAAGACATGGTCTGCACAGACAGCTTAATCAGGGATAATTCTGATATTAATAAGAAGTCTTTACCTATAGGTTAAATATAATATCTTTTATTCCTTATGACAGTATTTGATGCCTGCACATATCTAATGTCTACTGATGTCTTTGTTTTTATCATTATTGTTATTGTTCATCTGAAAGCAAAGTTTTCTTGAAATAGAATCAAAATCAACAAGCACTTATCAAGTACCTCCTCTGTTCCAGACATGGTACTAAGCACTGGTGATATAAGGATAGACAAAAATTGTCCCTGCCCTTAAGGAGCTTATGATCTAGTAGAGCAGGAGACTATGATTCAATCACAAAATCTATGGCTTCTCTCATTTTGTCTTCATGAAAGAGGTACGTTTGGATGTATGTATGTATGTATATATAATTTCCTTCCTATCTATTTTCTCAGCTTTGTATTTGTCACCAAACAACTGAGTATATATTGATTTCATTTGTGGGTTATCAAGTTCTTGCTAGAATTTTATTATGTCTTCATCCTTATCAATTCATATTGTCACATAAACTACAATTATTTTTACAATGAGAGCTATACATACATATGTATATGTGTGTCAAGCTTTAGCAGGGGTAACATTACTAGAAAATTCCTTGAAAGTCAAAAACACAGATGCTGGTAGATTGAACCTATGGGAAATAGGGGGTTAGGTTCCTGCAACCTCAAAAAGAAAATTGCAATCTTTCCCTAGGGATTGCTAAAAACATACTTTTCTGCATATAATTCTATATAACACAACATTAATTCTAAGAATACACACTTTTCCCAACATATTAACCAGAAATAACTCATAAACCTCAGTACACAAAATAAAATTGGTAACATGCAAAACATGTTTTTCTCTAGTAATTCCCTTGAATTCTGTGACCTTTTATGCTAACAGGTCAATAGTAAACAAGCAAAATTTTATTTCAGATAATACAATATCTTGGCCACCTTCTGAAAACCAAGGGAAAGGTTGCTGGCATTTTAGTTGCTGCTCTTAGAAGACACTTCTGACATCTGGAATGCATGGGGAGTTCTTTATTCTCTAACAGTAGGGTGATCAAGGCCAGTGTAGCTCCTAATAGGATACTAACTGCTCTACAAACTTGTGCACTTTGCAACCTCTCATTTTTCTCTATTGTGAATATCCACGAATATGTATAGTTGTCAATATGAAAGTGAAAATCAGGTTACTAATAAAATCAGGTGAATGATTGAAGTCACAAAGGTCAAATGAACAAATAGTGAATATTCACTGTACATTACTCCTATAAAACTGGGAAGGGGAATCTGATAAAACATTGTTTCTTGGTGCCTTTGCATATTTGAAAAGGTCAGTACAAGTCTTTTATTCACTTTCCTAATAAATACCATTTCCTAGGAGTAGAATCATATAACTTATACAAATCATATAAATCTTATTTCAAACAAAACCATCCTGGTATGTAGCAGATGTTTAATAAATGCTTGGTGAAATTTTAATTGACTGTCAGACCTCGAGAAGTGAGAAATCACTTATCTATACCTCCTGTCAGATGATTACACTAGAAAATATTTAAATATCCTTAAAGCTCTAAACACTAAGATTTTATTATTTTAATGATTAACGACTTACACAGCTACTAAGTGGTAGAAGACAAAATCATATCCAGAGATTCTGACTTGACTAAACTCTTTCTCTTTTATCTTTTCTTCAGTTCTTACTGTCAAGTAGCCACCTTCTTGAACAATAATCCTTTTGGTTTTCCTTCTTCTGATTTTTATGTATGTGTGATGACTCAGGGCCCCCCAACAACCACACAATTGTCTCATCCACTCTTTTGCTCTAGAAGTGACAGATCTCCCCCTATGATATTATTAAATCAAATAGGTGTAATCATCTATTAGTCTCTCCACTGATGAACTTGTATCCCACATTTATAGGATCATAGAAGTTGGCACCAGAAAGGACTTTAGAGCAAAAGCAGTCTGACTCTAATTTTATCAAGGAAATGACTCAGACTCCAAAATGTAAAATGATTTCTCTAAGGTCACACAGATCTAAGATTTGGACCCAGCTATTTTGCTTTATATTCAGTGATGTCTTCAACACATAACAACATTTTGATGCTATTTGGGAATATACAAGGACATTATAGACATGCATCTTACAAACATTTGCATGCCAAAGGGAGATATTCATTTAATCAAGTTAATAAAGAATGCAGACAATACTTAACACCTATGTCCTGTTTATTTGTTTCGATTAAGGCAAGAACATTTTGATTATCTTAATTTTTTTTCATCTTCTTATCCCGTCTTTTGGATTTAGGAGATTTTGAGCAGCATTCCAACTGACCTCCAAATGTGCTGAAATGGTCCTTATATTGGTGCCTTATCCTGGCACTGGTGAGAAAATCACATCCTCACTTTCTTTGACAGACATGGCCAGAGTGAAGTCAATGAGATTTTACCTATATACTGTATTCTATTTTAAGAGATGTAACATTAAAACTTTGAATTTTTAAAATAGTGTACAATTGATTTTAAAAATTACATTATATACTAATAATGAGAGAAATGTATTGAAATAATTATTTGATTTCATCCTTATGCCAAGCATATTGACAAAGATGACAGATGGTCTTATGGATGATCACTAAGCACCTCCCCATCCCCACACACTATTCTCTTTTAGAAATATTAAGAAGCACTTTTTCTCAGTATCCTTGACTAAAGTATTTGTACTAATATGCATAAAAACCTTTTGAGTTTTTTTCTTTAATTACTTATTCTGAAACAATGTCCTACATTGAAATATTTTTTATGCCATGAGGTCAAACCAATTTCTTGCCCCTCCCAGACCCATCTTTCCTTTATAAACAAAGGAAAGACTTCTCCCTCAAGTTATTTTGGTAATGATCTAAGTTTAGAGAAACATTTTTGATTATCTCAGTTAAAAGAACAATCTCTTTGTACAGGTAGAAAGAAAAATCCTTAAAAGGAGTAGTAAAAGCAGGATTGAATGAGTTTAGGAAGATGATCTTTCAGTTCAAAGATCCTCAAAGTGGGATTCCCAGAACCCAAAGGGTCAGTGGACCACGGGTGTATGACCTTTGGTAGGGAAAAATATATATTTAATTTTTACTAAACTCTTCTTGGAATTTAATCTTACTTTAAATTAAAAAAAAAACTTCTGAGAAGTCCATAGGTTTTACTTGACTAACTAAAGAATCCATGATACTAAAATGGTAAAGAATTTTGACTTTAAGGTATACTGAAAGTTTAGTCACTACTGTTATCTTTAATAAAGGTAACTTTTTACATAAATTCTGCAACTACGCTATCTCTCAGTATAGAATCTTGCCTATTCCCTGAGAATATTATAAATTGTGACTCTAACACAGCTTGTGTGAGAACAATACTTCCAAGGTAATTTGTGCCTACCTTTGGACTTCTCTCTATGTAGAAATGTTAAGAGATAGTTGAATCAAAATGAACAACAACGAGAAAACTTCCTGAAGGCTTGTGCCTAAAAAGCAAGTGCAGATTTTTTCCTTTCACAATGGAAATACTGTTGGAGGTGTTGCTAATACAATGTGGAAAGAACTCTGAATAGCCCCAACCATTATGTAAAGAAATTTGGAATTATACTAAGAAAATCACAAAACTGTTCATCTCCAGAGACCACATTATTAGTCATATGCTGCCAAAGAAGAAGAAAGACAGAAAAGTGTCCTATGTGCAACAAAATATTCCCAAGAGAACTTTTTGAGGCAAAGAACTAGACACAAAGTAGATGCCATTTGATCAAGAAATGGTTAAAACAATTTTAGTACATGATTTCAATGGAACATTACTGTGATATAAACATAATTAATATGAAAAATTAATGGAAGCAGGAGGAGATTAATATGAGCTGATGCAGAGTAAACTACAGAGAATCAGAAAAATAATTCGCACAATCAATATAATAACATAAATGGATAGAATAATAACAAAAAATAAGTGAATATTCTGTGATTATAATGAAACAAGATTGTGCTCAATGAAGATATGAGAAAATGCTCCTCCATCCTTTTGATTATTGGTAGAGTCTATTGGAACATTGTATATACTGTTAGACTTGGTTGATGCGTCAGGTAGTTTTGATGACTGCTTTCCTTTTCCCTTTACCTTTCTCTCTCCTTAAGGACTATTTCTCCTCTACTTTCCCAGGCCAGAAGTACAGGAGCTAATCTTGGGCACAGTAGCACTACTAGTCAGAATGGGAGCCCTGACAGACTCCTTTTTGAACCTAAGAAATTGGCACCTCCTTAGGTAACTGATAGCCCACTCTCTCAAGGGCTTACCATATTAATACTAAACTTCATGTGGAAACCTGATTGAAGTAGCACATTGTAGGTTAAAACCCTTGAGATCAAGAATTCCACCAGTCTCACCCTCCCCTATAGATGGGACCACAGTTATGTACCACCACCTGAATCAATAAATGTATATAAAGGCAATAAATCTTTTAAATTTGTTGATGTTGGCATTACAAAGTATGGCTACCAAGAATCGTGAAGGGACATATTAAAAGTGGTAATGTAGAAATAAGTGATACTGATAAAAAAAGAAAAAGTGAAAGTGTGATTAGAGGATGCACCGGTAGGGGATCTAATCAGTTTACTTCTCCTCAATCCCATGTAATTTATTAAGTACCTTTTATGATAAAAAAAAATGTGTAGGGGCTAGGTAAACAAAAAGATATGAAATATAGTGACTGCACCTAAGGAATACTACCTATATACAGTTAAGAAAATGAAGTATAATTTGAGAAAGGAGAGTATACTAAAACTAGAGACAATGAGGAATTTTGCCAAATTACCCATCCAATTTTTTTCTTCTAAAAGTTGTATTTTTATCATTGTATGGATAGCAATACTTGACATTCAGATACCAATTTAAAATTTACAAAGTATTTCTTATAAAGTATCTAATTCATCTCTCTAATATGTCTATCTAATAATAGTCTTGTACGGTAGATTTTATCATCCTGATTTTATATATAAGAAAACTAAGGCTGAGAAATGTTAAATGACTTGTGCAGGGATTGTTGTTATTGTTTAGTAGTTTTAGTTGTATCTGATTTTTCTTGGAAATGATACTGGAGTAGTTTACCCTTTAATTCTCCAGTTCATTTTATAGATGGGGAACTGAGGCAAATAGGGGTAAATGACTTGTTCACAGTCACACAATTAGTAAATGTCTGAGATGGAAATAGAAACTACGTCTTTTTGATTTAAGACCAACAGACTAATCAATTCTGCTTAAGTAGTATAAAATGGTATTTTCCACTCATTGGTGATAATGCGATATAGTGGATGAATACCTGGTCCACTAGAAATGTTAAGGAATTTCCAAATTAATAGCACCTCAGGCCCAACTTCTGAAGGGAAAAAGCAGTTCTTCAAAACGTGATTTGGCAAAGACCACATTTTTTATGGGCAGGTTTGGCAGAAACCAACTACTTATACAATTGTAGTGAATACAAGTGGAAGGTATGGATTAGGCAAAGATAATAGAGGGGTGTTTAAATACTGAATAAAAGCAAAAGTAGCTCATATTTCCCCATGTGTAATGATTTGTACAAACTGGAGAAGAAAGTAACAGTTCACTTATTTGCTTGAACTGCTGTAGGAGGTTACAGCCTGAATTATATTCCATTCATAAAGAGAAACCAGACACAACACAATTGCATGCATCTCTTTGCTGATCTTTAATAAGCTGTTGAATTTCCTGCTCTTTCTACTACATATTTTATTAAGGGTTTTTTTATGTCAAGTTAACCTTGAAAACAATTGCAGCAACATTTTGAAAATGTTATAGAAACACTGTCTCTGATCAGAGGGGGAAATAATCTACCAGAAACAGAGGAACATACATGAAATTAAAGAAAATAGAAAGAACTATTTTCCCCTGCCCCATAAGGAATGTTCATGCCATATAGGATTGACAGTAACAGAGACAGAAATCTTTTTCAACAGGAGAAAACAAGAAAGTAGCATGGTAAGGTGAAAAAAAACTGCTATAATTCAAAGACATGGGTTTGAGTCTGACTTACAGGATTTAAGACAGATAATTTAAATATGAGCCTGTTTTGCTAAACTAAATCTAACCAAATGACTAAATCACCTCTATAGAACCTTTGGGGATTTTAAATCATGAAACATTCTAAATCTCAGAAAGCATCTAAAGTCATATATAATTATAAACTCCAAGAGGGTAGAGATAGTCTGGAAAATTCAAATTATAAAGAGGTGTAGCATTTTGGGCTTCAGAGTTTTTGAGATGATTTTTGCTAAGTAAAACTTAACTTCCCTGTTCTTCACATTTTCCCCTGAAAATGGGCTTAGTTCTCCTGGTTCCTTATCAAGGAGAACCCTATTTTACTACTAAGGTATTTCTCTCATAAAGTATTTATCTCAAACTATTTTCTAAGACTCATCAGTGAAAAGCAGGTGGGGACTTATTTAGAAAAGTAGTTAAATTTTGGAAGGCAATGAGAAAGAATGAAGTCAAGTTAATAGAAATCCCAGAAATAGATGAAGGAAAAATCTGCCTACATTTTAATTGAATAATATATATTGAGCATCCACTTTGTCAAGAGCACTGTGTGAGGCAAGATAAATAATGGTAGGTTTTCAGAAAGAAGCCATTTAGGATGACATTCATGTACAAGGCACCATGACCATGTTAAGTGTGTGGAAAATACAAAGATGCATGTCAGTATTCCTAGCCTCAAGAATTATAGGCTCGTAAGCAAACAATTAGAAAGGACGTTAGAGGTCATTCTAGCACAACCCTTTCATTTTGCAGATGAGGAACCAACATTGAAAGAGGCTAAACAATTTGACCACGGTCATAGAGATAGTGAGTGGAGAAGAAAGTACTAGAACTCAGGCATATTGACTCCATATCCAGAGCATGGTTCCAAAATAGCTTATAGTCTAGGAAGGAAAATAAGACACAGATACACAGTCACATGGATAACTATGATACACAACAGAATTTGGTAAGTGACAGATAAGAGGTTTAAATAAAGGTTTATGGTAATCTAAAGGAGAAAATGTCCTTTATGCCTTTGAGGGAGATTATAGGACATAAGGTTCCTCATTTCTACTTCATAGAATCCCTCTGTTCCTTTGGGATATAGCTCAAGCATCATCTTTTTTATGAAGGCTATTCTGACCCATCTGTTAATGTCTTCTCCCTCCACCTATTTTGAATTTAATTACCTTGTATTAATTTATTTTTAGTGTCTTTACATTTATTTTCTGTATATCTGTCTCTCCTGGTATGTCAACCTGGCACTCAACTCTCACCTGTGATTTCAAGAAGCTACAGCATGGGCAGCAGCGATAGCCCAGTAAAACCATGTTGGCAGATGGGCTAAACCAGGTTAAAGGTTCTTTCCGTGAGTTAGGCCTTTCTGTGAGTTAGGGGGATGTATACCCCAAGCATGTGAAGACTTCCCCTAGCTGATGAGAACAATTTGTTCCAATGACCACGAAGACAGCTAAATTAGGTACTATGAAGCGCTTAGAGCTTGGTCGGATGTTGAAGATACCAAGGTCATCCACTTTGTCGAGGGCCATCAACAGTTCTCTCAACACTGAACTTTGATGACTCTGGATTAAAGATAGAGCCTGACAACTTTGTGCAACTCTGCCTTATTTAAATCCAATTCACTTGGGAGTCAAGACATTGTCTGATGATGTCATCGATTCTTTTTGAAAAAGGGCAAACAACAGTTGTCTCCTCTGTAAAAATGCTCTCCTTGCTTGTTTAAATGTCAAAAATAAAGGACTGTTTCATTAATTATATTTATATTCACAATGAAGCATAATGCCTGACGTAGTAGGTGCCCAATAAGTATTTGTTTATTAAGTTGTATTTGCACAACAGGATCACTAGTTCACAGACGTAAAGATGAAAGGGACTTTAGGTTTCACCTTGTTCAGCACTTTTCCCCCAGATTAGTAAGATGATGAGCCCAGCTTTTCTGGTCATTTCTCTCTAAAATAGGTTTTAGATTTATGATTTCTTCTCTGCAGGGAACTACCAACATGGAACAACATTTATGCAATGCAGATAGGAAAATCTTCTATAAGAAATCTTAAATTTTCTTAGTTTGGGTGGTGATGGAGGGAGGAGTGGGCAATGAGAATTTAAGTGACTTTCCTATGTTCACATATCAAGTCTGTGTCACAAGTCTTTGACCCAGGTCAATTCCCACGGCTGACTACTATGCACTAAACTGGGTTCACATTCTTTACTTATATGAAAATTTCTAGAAAATAAATAGGAAATGAAATATTTAATAAAGTGATTTGTTTACTTTTTACAAAGGGTTCTATTGCAAACAGATTGCAGTTTCATTTTTAAATGTTTCATCAACTTCTCAGACTTCAAAAAGAACAGAAATTCACATGGGACACTGTATTTTAAATCATTATCAGAAAAAAAAGGTCAAATGCCACCTCAGAACAACATGACATGTTTTGTTAGCTTAAATTCAGAAATTCAAAGCCTTCCCACTAAAGATGCCAATTACACTACAAATCAGAAACGTCAACCTTTCCCAAAATGGCTCCAGTCAAAGGGCACAAATTTCAATCAAATCTAAACTACTGCCTTGAGAGAAGGTGACCAGCAGAAGCAAGGGACTTTTCAAAAAGGCACAGTGCACTTCAAGAAAGAAAAAGATAAAGAAAACAATATAAGTTGTGCAATATAAAGGCAGTTATCTTACAAAAGTACATTGTACTAAGATTTCTCTGTAGACAATGAATGATATAGCCCTTCAATTTCAATACTAGCAGTTCCACTCTAGCAGGAGCCACATCAACCTCACCCTCAGGTACCTTGCTTTAGAAATTGAAGCACCTTACTTTGACCTTAAGCTATTACATGGTATAGGGCACATGAATAACATATTGATCGATAAAAAAAGATTTGATGCAAAAACACAGAAACATTGTTTAGAAAATCATTCTAGAGTTTCGTTTTACTTTGCTCTACATCATAGTACATCAAGCATACAATCTAGGAAAGAATTCAATGCTTGATGGAAGAGAAAAGTTTTGTCTTTCTTTTTGGAATTACTCAATTGGGTACATCATTTATGTCAAGTGACTCATTCTTTCTGGCAGGAACAGAGAACAATTGTCAGCATTTCACAGCTAAATCATCCTGGTGCAAAAACGAAGCCAGTGATGAAAGTCACATGCCTTGCTTGAAGCACAAACATGTGTTTTCAAACTGGTGATTTTCATATGAGTTGTTTTTATTGAATGAAAGAATGATATATCTTTTAGGTTCCTCTACTAATACAGGCATTTAAAACACATGACTATAAGCTGACATCGTACAAGGAGTTAAATCATTTACTATCAAATCTATTTAACGAAAGCAACAGGGTGAACCTGTATAACCCCAGGTTAGGTTCAGAGCTGATATGGCCTCAACTTTAGCCTCAGACCAATAGCAGGGGCAAGGGTGGAGTGCATAGAAGCTTTAGGACCAGTAGTTGCCATTCCCTTTCATTTTCCCTAAGAGCAGCAGAGAATATGGATTTTCCTTGGGGACCACTGAAAATATGCCCTTTTAAAAATTATTTGATTCCATAAAAGTGTTAATGAGAAAATGTGTCCTTTAAAAATGAAGAGTAAAGTTTAGAACTTAAACAAGAAATGGACTAATGGAGGCGCAATAGACAATATTAATATTCTAGTTATTTCTCTTATGCAATTATAATTATATTCTGAGGGCATTGTAATGACATGAATTAGTGATAAATGGCTATGATTCAGGAAGTTGGAACAAATATCACCAGTTCTATTCCTCCCTTTCCAGCATTACTAAATTCCTTTTGTGCTTTTATTGAAGTTTGAAGGCAATTTGCAAGGCCTAGGCGCTGAATAGAATAAACTTGATATGGTAAATGCAAATCGATACATATGTTTAACCCAACTATGGACAGATACAAAGGAAGTGATGAATCTTATAAGTGCCCTGCAACCTATCTGTGGGTATGAGGAGAAGGTGAAAGGGATTTATGCACCCTAACTCAAGAGGGAATTAGAACTGAGGGAAACGGAATAGGGAAGGAAGAAAGATCTATGTGAATGACTCTCTTGTCAGTCTTTTGGGTGAAGTAGTTGGTTTTTTTATGGAAAGAGTATTGACATTGAAGTCTGATGATGAGTATTTGATATTTATTGCCTGTGTATCCTTGGGCAAGTCATGTACCATCTACGGTCCTCAGTTTCCTCATCAGGAAAATGAGGGGTTTGGACTGGATGACCTATAAAGCCTCTTTCATTCATAGATCTATGTTCTTATAAAAAGTTGAAAAAGTATTAATTTCACTCCCAGGTAAGTTGACCTGGGTCAGTGTCACAAAAGAACAATAACACTTATTCCTTTTCCCCTCCCTTAGACACAGATGAAACTAGAAGATCCAACAGATGGCAGCTACAGAGAAGGAGTGGTCATGGTATCAAATGATCCCTATAGCAGATGATAGAAGCAGATGAGCAGTGAAAGGCAGCTTCAGAAACAGAGAACAAAAGGAGAAGTTAGAGATTCTAAGGATACAATGGATGATGCCTATGAAATCAGTGGAATGGCTGGAAAATAGCAATAGTAAGAAAGTCCTAACAATTATAGCTAACTAAAAGTTGAATGGGCTTCCTCAAGAACGAATGGGTTCCCTCTCAACTGATGGTGAATAATAATTTATCATAGATCCCATGTAAAGGATTTCTCTTCCAGTAATAGTTGGATTGAATGGCTTCATCCTCCCTTTCATATCTGACATATATGATATTGTGATATTAATAGAAGTTAAACTCTTATGTTAAAGCTGTAATTAAATACTGAAGAAAAATTGAATTATTCCTTAAGAACTCTCAAGATTGTCTTTGGCCCAGCTACTGCAAGGAATTGAGATTATAACAATTGTAGAGTATCTCAGTATCAATTCTAAAGATGTTTCTTCAGCTCTATGCTACTTCTGAGGATGGTCCCATGAACTTATCTCTCACAATATATTTCAAAAGCATCCTCAATTTCATTAATTAGATATGTTATCCCACAGGCTGCTTCTATTAGATTTTTTTCATGAGTAATGAAAATGATCAGAGTAGATAACACTTCCTGATCAAATGCTTTTTTTCCCTCAAAGTCAATTCACTGCAAACTATTTCTTCGATGCCTATGGTCATGATCAAAACCAGTGTCAATAAGGTTTTCTTTATAAGCACATACACCTTTTCAAAAGTCCTAAGCTAGAAAATATTAATTTTGATTTGAAAAGCATAAATTTGGCACCATACAGTGTGCATACATAAAGTACAGTTGTTGAGCTCTGTATTAGATACAAAATATATGCTAATTCTAATTCCTCCAATAAAGAGATGAATGATATTCAGATAATTGTGCTATGGAGAACTATATTAGAAATTTGTCAAGCACTGCTTATGATCTAAGGAGGGAAAAGGTCATTACTATCACATGAGGAACCAAGGAAAACTTCATGAAGCCAGAAGAATTTGAATAAAATGGTCATCCATGTTATTTTTCCCTATGTATGTGGAGATAAGCCAGGAGTTTGTAAGGAATAATTCTGACAAGATTCACACAGGTATTATCATAGCTAAGCTCTAGATCATTTCAAAGAAATAAATGTTGTAGGCTCCACAAAACAAAGTTGTGCAGTCAGGTCCATATTAAAAGTGAAATGTCCCCTTAGGAATTTCTAGCCAGATATCTAACCTATTGTGCTTCTTCAGGAATTTTGGAGGACTTGCTGGTGCCACATTTTGTTCCTGGTTATTAAAACTGTTGCTAGGGTATCACTCAGTTTCTCAGATTCCTGATCCTTGTTCTCCTCCAAATAGCTACATAGCTGACCTGTAGTTCTTTTTTGCTCCTTATTAGAACTTGTCAGTCAACCAGAATGGGAAAATTCCCAGCCAACTCCAATTTCCCAGACTCACTCTCACATCCATCCTTCCTGGCCTTTTTCTAAATAGAAATAATTAGCCTCAATCTGTGGAATTTTTATTCTGGAATTTCTCTCCTGCCCTATGCTGATCCTGATGACTGTAGTCTTACATAGTACAGATGTTGAGGATACTGAGAAAAGAATATTGGCTATGCAACCAAGACTGAAGATGCATGCCTTGACATTCACTCCCTGTACATTTCTTGAACAAAGTAGTGGTTTTGTGGCTAGTATTGAAGGAGAGATTGAAGATTGGCTTGATTATGATAAGCAAGAAACACTGTGATGAGCAAGCATTTGTAGAGATTGTATGGTTGGATTTTTTTTAGTGTGGAAAGAAGCTAGGTTGAAGCACCTGAAAAGAGCAAATAAACTTTTGAGACAAAATTCAGTAAGTCTTTATCGAAGAGGAGGGAGGTAAGAAAGTGAGTGTTAGGTCATGTCTCAGTTTAGAATATCCCAGGCATGAACTGATTCCTAAACTGAAAATTATTTTAGGGAGCCTCAGTCCTAGTGCCCTACCCCAAGTCTTTAAATTAGTGAAAATCAATTCAGATAAGTTATATTTGAGTCTGTTTACATACTACTGAAGTACAAAGATGGGCACCATGGATTTTCACATTGGCCTTTGAGCAAGGCTGGGAGTGATAGGATAACTTCATTCTCAGAGAGTATCTGTGATAGAAGTGAATATCTCTGATAACTGTCCCATGAAACTAATGATATTAACAAGGATCCATACTTTATGCAGTATCATTTGGGTTCTTATAAATGCAAAGTCTGATTGACATTTCCCAACATTGAGGGAAGCAACTTAGTCCATACTAAAGGGAATTTTTTTAAAGCACAAAAGCAATTTGGCTTAGAGAGCAAGAAAAAAAGTCAAGGAGACTCGATCCCAGCCAGAATCAGGGAAGTGAAAATGGAAGTAAAGAGGTTTGTGAAAATTGGTCACCTATTATGAAATGATCAGGAAACAGAACTCAGAGATGGGTCCACAGGGCCTCCTCCTCCAGAATAACTATTCTGACAATGCTGAGAGCATGACGCCATGACACCGGTTCACATCTTTGTATTAGTGTAGGATTAAAAGTTTAGACAGATTCTGGCAGTATCTTTTATTCCTTATGAAACCATTGTTTTCAAGGTGCTAGGTAGAGAGACTAACAAGGCAGAGGGGAAGTTTTGGACCTATTGGAAGAGAGAAACCAAGAAACGTTTTTCTCTACTTATTCTTAAGATAGAAGAGGCTCCTATTCTTTTAGCTCTTCCTGACAGACCTTCTAGAATGAAGTGGCCCAAAGATGGTGGCTGGAAAGCAGGAACTTGCTTAAGCTCTCCCTCGGGTCCCTCCAAACACCTATAAAAATGGCTCTGAACAAATTCTACTGCTGCAGAACCCACGACATAACAGAGGAAAGCAGGGCTACAGCCCAGGAAAGCCTGGATGGTCACTGGGAAGGGTCTATCACACTGTGCTGGGAGTGGAGTGGAGCACAACCCTGCACGGGCCACACCAGGACCAATCAGACAGGGAGCTGGGTGGAACCAGAGGTTGGGCCCTGAATCATTGAGCTGTGGCAGTTACCAGACTTCTCAACCCACAAACTCCAAAGACAACAGAGAAGGTTAGTGGAAATACTGCTATGGTGAAAGGAGTGCACAGTCCCCCTTAGCCCCAGGGGGGAAGGGGGTGGATGCAGTGCAGCTCTAGGGCTGCTTCCAGCCTAAGGTCCACCCTGTGGGAGGAATTAAGTAGCGAATCAGAGGGGGAGTGCAGAGACTGCATGGATCTGGGTCGTGGTCCAGATTGGCAATTCTTGGTGAGGAAGGAACACTGGTGTGGCAGAGTTTGCTGTGTAGAAATAGCTCTGAAAACAGCAGCACAGCCCCTTAAGCTTGGGACACAGTACTCTCTACTCTACAAGCAGTCATACCTTGACAAAAAACTCAAGGATCAAGTAGTTGACTGGGAACATGAACAGGCAGCAAAAGCAGACTCAGATTCAGGCTCAGATTTTGGAATCTTTCTTTGGTGACAACTAAGATCAAGACATATAGTCAGAAGAAGTTAACAAAGTCAGAGAGCCTACATCAGAAGTCTCAAGAAAAATATGAATTGGTCTCAGGCCACAGAAGAGCTAAAAAAGGATTTGGAAAAGCAAGTAAGAGAAGTAGGAGAAATATTGGGAAGAGAAATGAGAGTGATGTGATAAAATCATGAAAAAAGTCAATGACTTGCTAAAAGAGACCCCCCAAAAACTGAAGAAAATAACACCATAAAAATAGACGAACTCAAATGCCAAAAGAGCTCCAAAAATCCAATGAGAAGAAGAATGTTTTGAAAGGCAGAATTAGCCAAATGGAAAAGGAGGTCCAAAAGACCACTGAAGAAAATAGTACCTTAAAATTAGATTGGAACAAGTAGAAGCTAGTGACTTTATGAGAAACCAAGATATTATAAAATAGAAGCAAAGGAATGAAAAATGGAAGACAAGGTGAAATACCTCATTGGAAAAACCACTGACCTGGAAAATAGATTCAGAAGAGATAATTTTAAAATTATATGACTACCTGAAAGTCATGATCAAAAAAAGAGCATAGACATCATCTTTCAAGAAATTAAATAGGAAAATTGCCTTGGTATTCTAGAGCCAGAGGGCAAAACAGAAATTGGAAGAAGCCACTCATCACCTCTTGAAAAAGATCCCAAAAATAAAACTCCTAGGAATACTGTGGTAAAATTCCAGAATTCCTATGTCAAGGAGAAAATACTGCAAGCAGCCAGAAAGAAACTATTTGGGTATTGTGGAAACACAATCAGGATAACACAACATCTAGCAGCTTCCACATTAAGGGACCAAAGGGCTTGGAATATGAGATTCCAGAGGTCAAAGGACCTAGGATTAAAACGAAGAATCACCTACCCAGAAAAACTGAGTATAATGCTCCCAGGCAAAATACAGACTTTCAATAAAATTGAAGACTTTCAAGCTTTCTCAGTGAAAAGACCAGAGCTAAATAGAAAATTTGACTTTCAAACACAAGAATCAAGAGAAGCATTAAAAGGTAAACAAAAAAAAGAAATTATAAGGGACTTACTAAAAGGGAACTGTTTTGCTTACATTTCTACATGGAAAGATGATATGTGTAATTCATGATACCTTTCTCAGTATTAGGGTAGTCGAAGGGAATATATACATATATATATATATATATGTATATATATATATATATGTATGTATATTCATATATATATATATATATATATATACACATACACATGGCACAGGGTGAGTTGAATATGAAGGGATGATATCTAAAAAAATAAAATTAAGGGATAAGAGAGTAATGTATTGAGAGAGGGTGAAAGAGAGAGATAGAATGGGGGTAAATTATCTCACATAAAAGTCACAAGAAAATGCAGTTCTGTAGGAAGGGAAGAGGGGGCAGGTGAGGGGGAATGAGTGAATTTTGCTCTCATCAGATTTGAATTGATGAGGGAATAACATGCACACTCAATTGGGTTCCTTAACCCACATGAAGTAGGGGGAAGGGGATAAGAAAGTGGGGACAATAGAAGGGAGAGCAGATAGAGGGAAGAAGTAATCAAAAGCAAACACTTTTGAAAAGGGACAGTGTCAAGGGAGAAAATTGAATAAAATGGGGACAGGATAGGATGGAGGGAAATATAGTTAGTCTTTCACAACATGAGTATTTATGGGAGTGTTTTGTATAATAATACATGTATGGCCTATCTTGAATTTCTTGATTTCTTAGTGAGAGTGAATAGGGAGGGAAGAAGGGAGAGAATTTGGAATTCAAAGTTTTAAAATAAGATGCACCAAAAAAAGTTGGTTTTGCATGCAACTGGGAAATAAGATATACAGGCAATGGGGCATAGAAATCTTTCTTACCCTACAAGAAAGTAAAGGGAAAAGGGATGAAGGGAGGGCTGACTGGGGAATGGGGCAATCAGAATATATATCATCTAGGAGTGGGGGAGGGTAGAAATGGGGAGAAAATTTATAACTCAAAATGTTGTGGAAATAAATGCTGAAAACTAAAAAATATTAAATAATAAAGTATGGAATAAAAAATGAAAAAAAAGAATGAAGTGGCCCCCATATTCACTGATTAATGGTTTGCCTTCTCAACCACCTTTGTCAGAGTCCTTGACACCATCACTTCCACCTGTGCTGAAGTTTATCTTCCAGCTCCTAAGGTATACCCCCTGGTTCCCTGACTGCACCACCTGGCTCCCAGGGTATATACTCCAGCTACCAGAGGATACCCTTTAGCTCCAAGAGATCATCCCTCCACTCTTGGGGTACATTCTGAGACTCTAAAAGTTCAACCATCAGCATCTGAGGTTTGCCTTCAATTTCCACAGGTATACCCCCAAGCTACTGGAGTTTACCCTCAAGCTCCTAGAATTTATCCTCAGGTTCCAGGGGAGCACCACTAAGTCCCACGTACATACCCCCCAAAATGAGAAATATATCCCCTAACTCCTATGCCTCTAATGTTGAGCACCCTCCTTTCCCTCCAGAGAATCTGAAACATTTCCCCTCTTGTACCAACTACCTGAAAAGTTTTTTTTTTCCTTTTCTCCTATCAAGTTGGATTTTATTTACATTGCATCATTTTCCCAAAGACAAGTTTTGGCATTTTTGTACAGAGGTTTAAATTTTGACCTCAAAGTTGAATAAATAAATAAATTTCTACCTTGTTTAATTAAAAAAAAATCAGCCAGTGTTTAATGTTTCCTTAGGTTGATTTGGGAAGGTATGTGTGTTGGGAGTATGTGTAGATAAAAATTACCTATTACACATGTGATTTTTGAATGTAATTGAGCTACATAGCACATTGTGCACAAACTCTCTTCTGCTGGGGGTTATTAAGTAATGAAAAATGAGTTGGTGCCAAATTGAACATGGATAGGAAAGCAGGATGTATTTTCTTAGGGAAACTGCAAAGCTCCTTTAATGATGCCAGGCTTTCTATGGAGTCAAATACCATCTTCTTAATAACAACATTTTACTCGTGCTGCAATATAAAAATGTGAAATAGAATATATCTGCTTCTGAAGAATTTTAAAAGGTGTACTAAAGAGAGGGTACAGTAGAGTTTCATGATGTGTATGATCAAACTACAACATAAACTGATTAAGAACTCCAAAGGACAAGATTAAAAGATTTTGTCAAAGAATTGAATGATAGGAGAAGATGAACTGGCCACATGGTGAATGGAAGGAAAATTGGTATAAAGCTATTCCACTGATCCCTTTGCAATATCAAGAGAAAGAATAGACTTTTACTACCTTGGGTTGATCCTTCCCTCCTTCAACCTTGGCACAAAATCATTGGGGGACATGGACAAAAGTCATTCAGCTTGGATAAACTTGGATGGCTTGTGATGCACATCATCAGAAGGAATTTCAAATGGATAAAATCACTCATCCATTTCATTATGTAATAATACTAACCCTTTTCAAACATACACACGCTTATTACATACATTCTTTTAAACAAAACAATCAGCTAAAATCAAGTGGATTATAGTGAAAAATAAATCTGAGACACATTTAAATATATATATATAATACATACATATATATATACATACAGGTGGATTACATACATATATATACATATATTATATATGTGTATGTATATGTATGTATATGTGTATATATATATATGTATATATATATATATATATACATATATATATATATTCCACCTTTAAAGACATTGGGAAATGCCTTTTCTCGGGAAATCTTGCCCTTTAGATTCAGTCCGTACACGTCATACTGGCAGACTCTCTCACAACAGCATATTTTTCTACTTTTATGGGACATGACTCTGAGTGCTGGGATACCTTTGGTTCATTGACATCCAAAGCATTTTTGAATCATTTATTTTTAAAAGATGCTTTTTAAGTCCACTGATAATATTTTAGTCACCAAAATGATGTTGAGAAATATAACAGATATTTTGGTACTTTTAGCTTCCACATAAAGCTTATTTCAGCTTTGTGAAATTGATGTTGAACTGCAGCCAGCAACAACACTCCTCATTTGTATCATCAATCAATCAATCAAACAATAAACATTTATTAATCACCTGCTATGGGTCAGGCATGTTGCCAAGTTCTAGGGATACAAAAACAAGTAGTCATTACCCTCGATGAGCTTACAATCTGATGGGGGAGCTGTCATAGAACAAATATATATATTTCAACAATCCGGCTAGCAGCTGTTGTGGGGGTGAAAGACCAACACAACCCCAACAACAAGCAGACTGCCAGCATGCTGCAAAAGCACATGTTCTTTTGATCTGCTTAACTAAGGAAAGCTACGTTAAGGAGTTTCACAAGCTTACTTTAATTCAGCATACAAACACAATTCACTTAGTTCAGGGAAAAAAGCCAGCACCCTGAACTTCAGAACAAATACAAACAAATTACAAACATCAACAGACAGACCTTTTCTGATTCAAATCTCAATACATAATTACCAGAGTTCAACAAAGTCTCAGCATCCGGGTTTATAAGCTGAAGGGCTCCTTAGCTACAGCTGCCGGGAGACTGCATCAACACCATCTGGAGTGAGAGCCCTAAAGAAATGGCTCTGTCCTCTCTTCTTTTTTTTTTAAATATTATTTCTTTTTTTTTCCTTTTTTTTTGGGCAGGGCAATTGGGGTTAAGTGACTTGCCCAGAGTCACATAGCTAGTGCATGTGTCAACTGTCTGAGTCTAGATTTGAACTCAAGTCCTCCTGACTCCAAAGCCAGTGCTCTACTGACTGCGCCACCTAGCTGCCCCTGTTCTCTCTTCTTATAGGGCTTCAGAACTTAGGCTGCTATGATTGGCTCTTGAGTTAGCCCTTCCCCTTAGGACCCTGGGAGGTTCACATCTGCATAGGTTAGGTTAACACCTAATAGGGCATGGCTCTGGAGTTAGCACCTCCCCTTAGCCAGCCCCACCTTGGTCCCCACCCCAGTCACCAATCCACATCCACATAGGTTCCACACCTAATAGGGGTTTGGGCCTGGGGCTTAGCACCTAGTAAGACTCAATGAAATACACTGAATTACTCAAAGGAAACAAAGGCCAAACTCTTCAAGGGCACATGGTCAAACTAAGTGTTAAGAGCCCATTTTGCTTACCAACTCAACATACAAAGCAAGCTATATGCAGGATAAAACAGAAATAATTAGCTGAGGGGAGGCATTAGAATTAAAAGAGCTTGGGGAAAGCTTCCTGTGAAAGAAAGGATTTTAGATGGAAGATACAGATCATGTCCAGTATTTAGCAAGATGCTTTGATGGATACCTGGCTTACATTTGACTTCTTTCCTGTATATTTTATTTTTTTCAAAAAATCACTTTAGTGAATTTTCTATCAATTGGAGAAAATTCACCTTGTTGCTAATCTTGCTTCTATGGAGCAGAGTTCTGTTTCATTGGAATATATCGACATGTTGATTCAGAAATTGTACTAAAAATATCTGATAATTATAACCATTGCTTCATATACCCTTAAGAGGGTTTGTCTATAGACCCCACTGTCAGCAGGGCTCTACCAACAATGCTAATCTCCAGAACAGGACACTGAATTATATTCTTTTAAGATTAATTTCAGAAACTGCAAGTCTATATGTGTGTGTGTGTGTGTGTCAGATTATGAATAACTTAGTTTTGTTTTAAGCTCCTTCCAAAATCAGGTATAATGTTATTTTAGATGTTACTATTAAAGCAACTCAGTGATCGATTAGCTTTGGATGAAATTACCTCTAAAATAATAAATGTCTTCGTGTTCAAAAATTCCCTAAGAGTAACTTACACTCAAAAGCTCATTCTGTACCTGCTCTTTACTCTATGAGTTTTTGATGGCCTTTGGCCAATAAGCAATAAAGTATGACTGGTGACTTCTATTTGGCTTAATGTTGTCAGATTCTGTCTGGCTTCATGACCTCGTTTCTTAATTTTCTTACTGACTTTGCACCGTAGGAAACCTGTGAAACTGAATAGCTTATGCTAGCCTGCCTAAAGAGACCTCACTCCAACCTTCTGATGAACATCCAATGACTGTTGCCTGAAGTGGTGGTCAGCCAGATATTCAGCAATCAAGAAAAGTCTCTTTATATTTATAGCATTCTGAAATCTACAGCCTTCCTTGATTTGCCTTGTGAGCCTAGTTTGTGATACTGATTTTAGCTTTTCATTTTCTTCTTCAAATTAATTTTCTTCTATGATTTAGTTCAAATTTCATTAGCTTGATATCTAATCCCTCAAAATTGACCTTAACTGTTTTAATTAATAACAGCAACAACAACAAGGATATGTGCAATGCTTTAAATTTTGAAAAATACTTTAAAATATCTCATTTGACATTTATAAATTTTATTTTTAATTTATGGAATAAAACAAGTATTCCCATAACAGTACAATAAAAAAGATAATTGCACATGAAACTGCAAATCTATTGTGCACAACTTGCTATTTCTTTCAAATATACAACATAATTATCATGTAAAATTCTTTTTTCTTCTTCTTCCTCCCACTTCCCTCCCTAGAAATGTCTAACATTAGATACAAATAGATGTGTGTATGTGTATATTTAATGTGTATAAATACGTATGCATATATGCATGTATGTATATATGCATGTGTATGTAGGTATACATACACATATATGTACGTTTATTATATACATACTTCTATTTATCAGTTCTTTCTCTGAATAAAGATAGTGTCTTTTTTCACATGACCTTTATAATTAATTTAGGTATTTATAATATTCAAAATAAGTTATTCATCATATATCACAGCTTGTTCAGCTATTCCCCAATTGATGGACATTCCTACAATTTCCAGTTCTTTGCCATCGCAAAAAGAGCCACTATAAACATTCCCAAACATATAGATTCTTTTGCTTTCCCTCTGATTATCTTTGGAAATAGACCAAGTAGTGTTATTGCTGGGTCAAATGGCAGTGTTCCTAATTTTTCCACATCCCCTTCAATATTTGTCACCTTCTCCCTCTATCAGTAGATTTTCATATCAACCCTAGTAAGAAATTGTTATTATTCTCATTTTATAGATGAGGAAACTGAAGAAGTTATAGGTTAATGGACTTGCTTAGGGTTGCACAGAGAGTGTCTGAAGCTGAATATGACATCAGGTCTTCCTCATTTCAGATACAGGGCTTTATCCATTGTGTCACCTAGTTGCCACTTTTGAAATGTCTTTATTACCTGCTTCATTCTTTTCTGGCGAAACCCACAGTATCATAGGTTTAAAAGCCAAAAGAAATTTTAGAAATAATTGCATTATGCCCCCTTACTTCACACTTGAGAAAACCAAAGCCTAGAGGAATGGAATGATTTGTTTTATGCCATGAAGTTTTTATGTAATATCAGAAGTAGTGATTGAGTCCAGGTATTCTAACTCCAAATTCCTTGTTCTTTCTATTTACTGTACTTGTTTCCAATTCCTCTGTTTAACTGCTCAGCTTGGGCCTTGATTCATAGATTACCTGTCCTAGATTTCTCTCCTGCCTTTTGTGACAGCAGCAAGCCTAGACATCCTGAGTTTATTACATCTAATGGCTCTGTATATCCCTGTCAGGGAAGCAGATCAGAAAACAGGGTAGGTGGCTAGGATAAACTTAGTAAGACAGAAGTAGATAAACCAAGAACTCCTGTGTAGCTTAGGGAACCCGTTCAAGAGGCAAAGGAAGCTTAACAAAGACAGAGAGAGGCACCTTGCCAGTGCTATGCCAAAGGTCAAAAGTAAAACCAAGAGGAAAAGTAGGAGTCACTCTCTTTAAATTGAACTATGAAAAAAAGGATATTGTGAAAAATGGCCAACCTCACAAAAAAGTTCTCAGAATTAGTTTACAAATTCATGCAGCCTCTATGTACCAACAAATGATGTAGGCTAAGTATGCCAAGGGAAAAGCAATTAACCTCCCTTCAACTGGCCCTTTAAATACCCCAATGAGTCCACCGGGTTCTCCAAGAGGGCTTTGTGGAAATTATTAATGAACTTTAATTTTTTGTAACATGGAACCAGGTCCCCAAGCAATTTGAAATCTGTTCTAATTTATCACAATAACTGTGTAAGGTGTTTTAGATCTCTTGGCAACAGGGGAAAACCAGCCACCCTTTTCACAAAGAGCATTAACAATACTATGAAATCTACCAGTTTTACTGAGCACCTTTAGCTTTCTCTCTTGTCTGCCACAGCCAAAATCCCCAAGGTTCAAGAGACCAGTGTGAAATATTTCCAAAAGGGCAGACATTTTCTTCTCTTAATTCAGTATTTCCAAAAGAAGCACTTAGGGAACAAATTGAAGTACACAGTAAGTCAAAGAAGTAGCAAGATGTTGTGAGAATTGATGTACATCTAGTATGTTTTGGTTCAAGATTAAAGAAAATTCTGAGACAGTGAAACAACATCAAATATTTGAGGTAACAAAGTTGAAAAGGATCATGCAAAGTAAAAAGACAATTTGCAATGTCAGAAAATAAAAGATTTCCTTATGAAGATGAGAGTAGATAGGAGTAATTCCAGGAGCTACTGAGAGTATAGGTAAATAAATTTGAAGACACTCAAATATTTTTAATTTTTATTCAGGCTAATTCAACAATGTCTTTTGAACATTTACTACAGTCAAGGTCAAGCCCTTGATGCCATAGGGATGGGTCACAAAGTGGAATATGCCTAAGTATGTTCAAAACCCTCATGGAGTTTCTAACAGGCACAATTTACATTCAAATATAAATATTGATACTGCTTTTTATCAAATCATCCAGGTGATTATAGGAATCATAAAATGTAATATCTGGAAAGGATATTAGAGATTATTTACAAGCTTATATTTTATAGAAGAAAAACTGAGGCCAAAAACACTGCATGGAAAGCAAATGGGCTTTTGAGTCAGAAGAACCGGGCCAGGTTCAAATACTGGTTCAATCTTTAACAGCCTAGGAATTTGGGCAATGTGCTTACCTTTTCCGCTCTTCAGTTTTTTCATTTATAAAGTGAATGGTTTATACTAAGGACCTAGGGACCTTCCAGAATTAAATCTGTGATCTTTTAAGCTGATTTGCCCAAGGTAATGGAGATAGTAAGCAACAAATAAAAATTATAAATTTATAAAAATAAAAATTTCTTTCAACTCAATGTTCTTCCTATAATACTACAAAGCTTCCTTCGGTTCTTGTTATATGACATGGTAATTGTTAGCCCTATACAAAAAAATGTTGCCTTCAGTATTAAGTGATGCTTCTTTGGCCAACATTTTTATTTAAACATTTACCTCCCTGAATGAAGCATAATCCATAAAATAAATAAAATAATTTGGATTAGTAGATATAGCTGTTTAGTTACAAAAAGTGGATTTACCAGTCTTGGACAGATTGAGTTAAGGTAATGTTAAATAATGGAAGGAATGCTGGATTTATGGTCTAGAGACAGGTTTGTAATCTTGGCATTACCTTGGATTCTTCACTAAACCTAGCTATGAGTCAAATAGTTGGAGCAGTGGACACCATGCTATGTCTGAAATCAGGAAGATGAGTTCAAATCTGGACTCAGATATTCACCAGCTTTGTGATCCTGGTGAATTCACTTAGTTGCTCTTTACCTGAGCTTCTCCCCTGTAAAATGGAGGAGATAACATCACCCACCTGACTAAGTTGTTGTGAGAATCAAATGAGATAATATTTGCAAAGTGCTTAGTGTAGTGTACTTTCTGCCATATAGTAGGCCTTTCTACACACTGCTGCCAAATGAAAGTTCTTTAACCAAAAATTTGACTATGTGATCACCCCACTACAGAGGTGTTAAATTGTCAGCCTTTGAGAGCTTTTTAAAATTGTTTGTGTTTTTGAACAAGATTAAAATGTCAATGGAAATGTTTAACAAAAAGAATAAAAATACAATATAACACAGGCAATGCTAATTTGCGGTTTTCTAAATCAATTTGCAGCTAGCAGGGTTTGTTTCTATTTGAGTTTAACACCATTGTCCTATTCTACCAATTCCATTATGATCCTATCACCTCTCCAATATAAGATAAGCTCTTCCATTTTACTTTTAAAGCCCTACGACTAGGTTCCTACTTATTTTTCTGTCCTCTTTGAATATTGCTTCCCATCCAATTTTCAATCCTTCCAAATTAGCATTCTTCCCTTTCCTGAAAAATAATATCCCATTTCCCATCTCTTTGTCTTGCCATAGCAGTCTCATATGTCTGGAATATACTTTCCTCCTCTTTACCTTTGCCTCGTAGACTTCTCTATAAGATGTGTCTCAGAAATCATTTTCTGCAAGCTTTTTCTGATCCCAATTCTCAACTTTTAGTGTCTTCCCACCAAAAGTACCTTGTATTTGACTACTTTGTATGCATTTATGGCATATATTTATTAATTTTATACTTATTCTGTGTATATTTTCACAGGTACACTACACATATTTATTACCTATGTTTTATGCTATATATACCTACATATATGTTTATATATGTACATGTTGTTTTGCTCATTAGAATGTAAATTCCTTAGAAATAGGGTTTTTTTTTCCATTCTAAGTACATTCCTAGCATAACACCTGGCACATCATAGGTATTTAATTAACTCTTATTAGTTGATTGATTCCGTTTTGGCTCTACAACTTATTAGCCATATGCCTATTGGTAAGTCTCTTTACTCCTCTGAACTTCTGTCATATGATCAGCAAAATGGTTATAATTATAGTTGTAATGTCTCCCTCACAGTCCTGATGTGAGAAAAATGCTTAGTGAATCATGAAATACCACAGAACTATGTGGCATTATTGCATGGTTTGTTCTCCAACCGTTTTGTGATTCATTTCAGTTAACTAAGACAATTGTAATAGTTGGCTCAGTGTATTGTGTGGTATTTAGTTAGGTCATTTAGCTATGTGCAATGACATTTCAAGCCTGTGTTGTCCATACTTCTTATTTTAGTGTTAATAAGAAAAAAAAGCAGCATGTTTTTTTTCTGTTTTTCATGCTAGTAGATTCCATTTCCTAAAGCCACATATCTGAGCAACAGTATCTGACATCCTAAGAGACACTAGAGCTTAGATAAGAAAATAATAATAATGATGACGAGGACAGTAATAGCTAGCATTTATATAGTACATTAAGGTTTGCAAAGCATTTTAAAGCATGGCCTCATTTCATGTTTACAACAATACTGGAAGGTGGGTGTTATTACTTAGCCCATTTTAAAATTGAAAAAATTGAGGCAGAAATTAAGTGACTTACTCATGGCCTAAGTGCTTGGTGCTGGATTTAAACTCATGACTTGCTGACTCTGGGTCCATTGCCCCACCTAAATGTCTGAAAGGCAAAGAATTCTCTCTTTTAAGCAAAGTTTTGCTCCTAGCCCTTTATAGGTAATTATGCTCAGACAAGGTTGCTGCTGATTCTCATAAAATGAAGATTGCCTCATATAGAAAAGTCTTCACAACATCTTGCAATGTTCCAAACTCCTGCCTATCTTGCTTATAGGCGCCTTGATTTAGCTTGTTATCTAGGCCTTCTTTAAGTGATTAAGTTAATTACTAAGGATCCAATACATTCAGTCCTTCTAAAATGAGTTTCAGTGGGCATAACTCCAAAGGTGAAACAGATTATTGGCTTCAGAACCTCATTATTAGTGACCTTGCCTTTCCTTCATGCTTTGAAGTCACGGGAAGCTTACTGATAGCCAGCAAAGGAAGTTAACTTGACTTATCAATTATGGGAAAAATTATGATTAACTCTGAGTAATATAGAATAACCATATCAGAGCAAATACTACCATTCCTACAGCAAATATAAAGGTATTTTTTTCACTGGAAAAAAATCTTCACAGAATCTTGAGCTGGATGGAACCTAAGAGGACAATAAGTTTGACACCCTTATTTTTCAAATGAGTCTGATAGATTTTACATTCAAGGTCAAGTCCTATAATACTCAGCACTCTTTCCACAATGCCATATTGTTTCCATAAGTGATTTGTTAATTAACTATTCTGTTTTAGATTGTTTCCTCAGTTATGTTTACATGTTCTCCCCTGGATTGTTTGAGGTTTTTTTAGTTGACATTTTTTTTTTCAAAATTGATAGTTTCCATTGTCTCAGAAAGAAACAAAAACTCTGCTTAATATTGTCCTAATGTTGAACTCTAGATGGCTTTTTAGTTTAACTGTTGCTATTACTATTTCTTAGACCTTAACAAAGCTTTTAAAAAAATCAAATGGGGGGTGGGGAGCAGAGCCAAGATGGCGGCTGGAAAGCAGGGACTAGCGTGAGCTGCCCACCAAGTCCCTCCAAAAACCTATAAAAAATGGCTCTGAACCAAATCTAGAGCAGCAGAAACCACAAAATAGCATAAGGAAGCAGGGCTCTAGACCAGGAAAGCCTGGATGATCTCTGGGTAAGGTCTATCCTGCACGGAGCTGGGAGTGGAGGGGAGTGGAGCTGAGCAGAGGGGAGCCCAGAGTGGGCAGCGTGGACCAGCCAGACCAGAAGCCTGGGAGAGCATGCCCGAGCACCTTGAATCTGTGAGCTGCAGCAGTTACCAGACTTCTCAACCCACAAACACCAAGGACAACATAGTAGGTTAGTGGGAGAAGCTGCTGGGGACTGGGATAGAGTTTGTGGTTCAGCCATCACCCCAGGAGCAGCTGAGGTGGGGCAGCTTTAGAACTACAGCTGCAGTTGCGTCTGGCCCCAGGCCCACCTGGTGGGAGGAATTAAGTGGCTGATCAGAGCAGGAGTGAAGAGTCTGCTAAAGATCTAAGTCCAATCCTGGTTGGGGGTTCTTGAGGAAGGAGGAGTGTTGGTGTGGCAGAGCTGGCGCATCTCCCCAGGCTTGGAACATAGAACTCTTTAGCCTACAAGTAGTCATACGCAGCTGAAAAACTCAAGGATCAAGTGAGTTAGCTGGGAACACGGCCAGGCAGCGAAAACACATCCAGATTCAGCCTCAGATTCTGAAATCCTTCTTTGGTGACAAAGAAGACCAAAACATACAGCTAGAACAAGTCAACAAAGTCAAAGAGCCTATAACAAAAGCCTCCAAGAAAAACATGAACTGGTCTCGGGCCATGGAAGAGCTCAAAAAGGATTTGGAAAACCAAGTTAGAGAAGTAGAGGAAAAATTGGGAAGAGAAATGAGAAGGATGAGAGAAAACCATGAAAAACAAGTCAATGACTTGCTAAAGGAGACCCAAAAATATACTGAAAAATATACTGAAGAAAACAGCACCTTGAAAAGTAGACTAACTCAAAAGAACTCCAAAAAGCCAATGAGGAGAAGAATGACTTGAAAGGCAGAATTAGCCAAATGGAAAAGGAGGTCCAAAAGAACACTGAAGAAAATACTAGCTTAAAAATTAGATTAGAGCAAGTGGAAGCTAGTGACTTGATGAGAAATCAAGATTTTATAAAACAGAACCAAAG
>CM053625.1:201678338-201694041 GCA_028646595.1 Phalanger gymnotis
CCGACGTGTCCTGGGAATGGCTAGTTCCTGGAATGCTAAACCAAGGACACTCAGGGGTTATGGAACGGTCATAGCTGGGATGTGAACTGAACCTATTTATTTGAATGATCTTATTAATTTAAAGGGGAATTCCCAATTTCCATTTCAATAGGAGAGGATGAAAGCAGAGAAAAAAATTTTTTTAGTGGTCCAGACTAGTAGAGAAGAGGGCCTCAACTGCAGTGGTAACCTGCTGAGTAAGGAGGAGGAGATGGAAATGAAACATATTGTTGAAGTAGAATCAATAACATATGGCGGCTTATAAAATATAGATAGCACATGGAAATAAAGTAAAGCCTGGGCCATTAAACTTGAGTGATCAAAAGAATGCTCCCATTTTCAACCAAGAGGGAAGTTTGATGGTAGATCAGACATAAAATAGAAGGAAGGCACTTTTATTTGGGGCATTTTGAATTAGAAACATGCATGGCAAATCCAACAAGCAGTGGGTGATGGGAAACTAGATCTTAAGAGAGATTGAGGCAGTTCTGTATTTAGAAGTCACCTTCAAAGACACAATCATTGAACCTATTAGAACTAATGAAATCACCAAGAGAAGGTTCAGAGAAACATGAGAATTGGACCCAAGACTGAGCCTTAGGGAATATACTTTTTCAATGAGCATGCGATAATGCAGTGAAGAAAATTGACAAGGAATAGATCAGACAGGCAGGAGAATAACGCAGTAGGGTGATGAAAAAAAGAGGGTATCCAGGAGGAGAGGAAGTGGTCATCAATAACAATAATAATAGCCTACATTTATATAGCACTTTACTTACATGATTTCATTTTTTTGCAGACAATAACCCTATAAGGTAAATTCTACTATCATCCTCATTTTATAAATGAGGAAAATGATATTCAGAGAGATTAAGTGATTTTCCCAGAGTCACATTTCTAGGAAGATTCTAAGGTCTCATTTAAATCCAAGTTGTTATTTCTTCCTGATAACTAGTTGAGCACTCTGTCCATTGCTCCTTCTCAAGAGTGTAAAAAATGTTGAGAGATCAAGAAATGAATACTGAGCAAGTATGATTGAATTTAACAATAAAAAGATTCTTAGTAACTCATGGGTAGAACTGAATTGTTGATCCAAGACTCATTTTAGAACTTCCATATAGCAAGGGGACCTTTCTTCAGTACTACTGAGTCTCTATGAAAAGATGGTACTTTTAAAGATGTACAGAATAACTATACATAAAAGATCTGAGAGACAGAGATACAGAGAAAGAGACAAAGAGAGACAGAGGTAAACACAAAGATGGAGAGATCAAAATCCTAGCAATCAACTTGATTGTACTGAAGGGTTGCACAAAAAGTTTTCGCTGAAGTTAAGTAAGAATAATTGATATTTTAAAAAATGGAAGTATAAAAAATTTCACTTTTTATCTCTTTTTTCCTCAGGATCAATTTTAAAATTTTAATTGATTATAGACATTGTAGAACATCAAAAACAGAGTTCTTTTAAATACGGATAATTCTCTACAAAATCTATTTTAAAAACAGATTCTGAGTCTCGAATGAATTTTTTTCAAAGGCAATTAATTATGCATACAACTGCTTAAAATATGATATACACATGATGTATTTAAGATAGAAATAAGATATTACCTCATCCCTATGTCGTCTGCTGAAAGTTCCTTATAAGGCTATTTAAAATCTGTTACAATGGTGTATTATTCCTTGTGAAATAATAGGGATGCACCTGTCTAAACACCTGCCTTTAAATACTGTAGCAATTACATTGACAATTGATGAGCAGTTAAAATGAAAATTGTGTTGTAGGTAGATGGATGGAAAATCAAACAGCAAATTGCAATGATTTTTGAAAGCATTCCATAAAAAGTAATTTGCATATATTTCTAATCAAATCACATTTAATTATGTATTTTAAAATAAAAGCTGGTTCCTTGAATTCAATATGGAAAAATATTTTCAATTTTCTGCTTTTCATTTCTATTCTAAAGATTTTTCTTTTTCTTTTTCTTTACATAAATGTAGTAATATTCATTTTATGTTTACATCAAAAAGAGGAATCTTACAATAGGACAATACAGTATTGCATTGGTCTAATTTCATAATATGAATAGCAAATAAAAGATGAATATTTATAAAATTAAACATATTTGGTACTTGATAAAGAAATATGTTTGGAATAAAGGGGGTAGTGCTTTTACAAATATATATACATATTCTTATAAAATATACTTATTTTTGTAGAAGCACTACACATTATGAGAGAGAGAAAGAGAGAGAGAGAGAGAGAAGGAGGGAGTGGGGAGGGAGGAGAGCTCTGAGTATGGCAAATTAACAATTTTGGCTAGAAAAAAAGGGAGAAAGAGGAAAATAATGCAAAATAATTCTGGAAAGGTAGATAGGAACCAGATTGTGAAGGGCTTTAAATGTTAAACAGAGGATTTTATATACCATCTTATAGTATCATAGGGAGGATCTGAACATTCTCGAGGAAGGGAGTAATATGGTAAGACATGTGCTTTCTAAATATCAATTTGAAAATTTTGAGGAGTATGGATTGCTGATGAGTGTGCATGGGATGAAAAGATCAATTAAGTATAAGATTAATTCCTCACCTGGAGAAAAAGCAATAAGAATTTGGAGGATAGTGGCCAAATTACAGAAGTTAAGGAAATGAAATATTGTGTAGAAGGAGAATAAATAATTTGTAGCCTACAAATTTGATTTGTAGTTTATAGGATATGTAGTAAGCAATGGTAAGTTTTGAGAATTATTCTAAGATTCCATAGTTGGATGTCTTAAAAGGAATTTGTGTCCTCAATAGAAGTAGACCTAACATTCTTTTAGAAAGACTCTCCACATGTAGCCTATGTGGTGTTAGATGGCTTATGTTAAGCAGTATCCTATTCAACAGCTACACAAAGTTCCTACCCCTCAGCCATCTACTTAACTAGTTACTATATTCCAATCCAGGGGTTCTTGTACTACAGCCTGAAGGCCAAATTTGGCTTGACACCTTATTTTGTAGGGCTACTAAGTATACAAAATTTAAAAATTATTCCTAGTTTATGGACCAAACAAAAAACAGTGTCAAGGTGCCTTTGTCTCTCAGGCCTTAGTTTGCCAACCCAACTAATCCAATGTTATAAGAAAACCCAAGAAGTATATATAGTCTGATATTTTATAATAAATCAATAAAATTCATATTTTTTCTCACCCAATTGACCCTGAGCCCACATTCCATTAAAAATGGAAAAGGTTCTTTTTCCTGTACACTTTGACTCATCTTTCTCTTAATATCAACCCTCCATGTCTCATAGGCTTAAATAAGCATCTGTGTAAATATCTACTGGAATTACTCAACAATGAAATAAATAATGTAATATTTCTGTTTACCAACAACGTTACAAAGATCAGAGGCAGAGCTACATCTACCCATCAACTGTGACAACTGATTTCTGAACTCTGGACATAGAACTCCCAAACTCAGATTTTTCAGGACGATAGTCATAGTCTCTAAGGAATCTTTTTCAAGGTATCTTCTCCACAGGATGAGTTAAACTCATTCTTTCAGCAAAGAACATTTCTTTGCCCTTTTGTACTCAGACATTCTCTCTCTAACTATAATAGCATGGTAATGAAATATCCTTTCTTTCAAGATTCTACTCCATTTTAAAGATGCAATTACAGTGTTCAAAATTCTCAAAGCAGATACTGCCCAAACTGGTGTTTCATAGGATGGTTAAGACAAGGATTGGACAAAAAGTGGTTTGGGAGAACAGGTAATGAGCTCTGTGATGGGATAAATTCTATGTTAAGTAAGATGGTTATGAGCCCTGCCACTGAACATGTCAGGAATGCAGGTGATGATGTAGGGGATTCTTAATAAATGGGCATCCTGACTTCCCTCAGGAATCTGTAATGAGGAAGAATGCATAGCCTAAAGCAAGGTTATTTCACTTTTGTATAAGTTTAATTGTAATTGTTTTGATTTTCCTCATATCAATGCTAAATCAGTTACTCTGTAACTTCTAACTTGCCCCTTGTGGTCAAAGAGAATGAATCTAATTCCCTCAAATATTTGGCTTGGTCCAGGGCAGAGTGAAAACAGTTGGCCTCTTCTCCAGATTGCTATTATATACTAATTTCATTTTTGCATGACTTTTGGACACCATTTAGAAATTTCTTGGCAAAGGTACTGAAACGGTTTTCCACTTCCTTCTCCAGCTCATTTTCCAGGTGAAGAAACTGAGGCAAACAAGATTAAGTGACTTGTGTAAGGTCACAGAGCTAAGGCTTGAGGGTATATTTGAACTCAGGTCTGCCTGACTCCAGGCCCAGCACTCTATCCACTACAACATGAGCCTCCCCTTCTCCAGATTAAATATATCCAGCCTTTTCAGCTGGTATTCTTGTTTCATGCATGATCTTGCTGTCTTTCTCTAGCCTAGCTTTCCTTTGCTGAATTTTATTAGCTTTTTAATGTTCTTGCTGTTTCTCTAGGTCTTCCTTCTATCTCTGTAAATCATCTAGAATGTCCTACAGCTACATTTCCATCTTGTCCCATTCGACTTTTCATTTATTGCCAATGGTGCTACCAAGATACAGGTTCATGTTAAATATTATTGTATCCATATCATCTATTTGATGAATCTCTGAGACAGATTGACACTACGGTAGATAGAAAATCAAAAATATCAAAATTCAAATTCCGCTTCAGACATGTGTTCATGGTATGACCTTAGCCAAGTCACATAACCAGCCTCAAACTCAGTTTTCTCGTTTATAAAAAGGGGAATATAATGACACCTATATTAAAAAATTATATGAGAATCAAGTAAGAATATGTATATACATATACACATATGTCTATATACATATAGTCATATTTTTATATATACTCAAACACATTTGTATATATGAAGATAAACAATGTTTTACAAGCCTTGAAGTACTATATAGTTAGTTATGATCATAATTGTAATTATTTTTACTGCACGACATAATCAGCTAGTCATATCTGTTATCTTTTCTGTCTCTTAAACATTTATACAAAGTATCCTTATCCAGGACCTCAGCAACTCAAACCTGAGTTATTTTAATAATCTGCTGTTAATATCTCCACATCAACCTGTGTACGTGTGTCAGGCTTACCATCCTCAAACCCTGACCATTACATTAATGTATTCTTAAGGTAATGTCTGTAACAATTTAAATATTTCCTAGCAGGTGAGATATTTAAACTCTTTTGCAATTATCTTTGACAATCTGTGTTAAAAGTCCTGTTGATGCCATCTTAATCTATTTCATTAAACTCATTTCTCATGGCTGGTCTTTTTTTGTCTCTACAGGCAGACTATTGCCATTCCTTATGTTATATTCTGTTGTTGTTGTCAGTGGACACTGAAATGATTTTCCATTTCCTTTTTCAGCTCATTTTTGCAAATGAGGAAACTGAGTCAAATAGGGTGCCCAGGGTCACACAGCTGGTAGATATCTGAGATCATATTTGAACTCAGGAAGATAAGTCTTACTGACTCCAGGCCTCACATTCTGCCCACAGCTCCATCTAGCATCCCATATTATATTTAATATGTCATTTCAGTGCTTCTGTGCGTGCTGTTACCTCCACCTAGAATATTCTTCTCCCTCCTTTTTTTCCAATCATCCCTCTCAATTCATGCAGAAACTTTTGATCACTAGCTACAGGCTACTACAGGGTACTTCCTCAATTTGATTTTAATTTTCCCTTTACAACCATTCTATTATAAAAATGTTTCTCTGTTTTATGCATTATGTGTATGTGCAGGTGGGGGGCAGAGATCTAGCTCTTTCTCCTATAGATTGTAAACTCTTAGAAAACAGGTACCTAGTTAACTCTACCATTTTAAGAAGAAAGCAGGCTTCTAAATGTTTCTGGGACGAGAAGTTTATGTCTACATATAGCTATCTATAACTACATAATTCTATTTTAACTTTAAATCTATAAAACATATACTATATACTCATCAGTGGGGGATACTCCATAGTATGCTCAGTTCTTCCACAAATACAGGTCAACAAGCTTCTGTAACTTAGGACTTTAGAAAGTTGACTATGAAACTGAAAATTTAGGTGATTTGCTTATGGCCACAAAAATAGTGTGTGTAAGAAACAAAACCTGAAATAAGGTCTTCTTCACTCCAAATCTGCCCCTCAACCTACTTGCAATAATAATAATTACAATGATAATAGAAGACTACTATAGTACTCTATAGTTTCCAAGATTCTCAGGAAGAAGGTTGTATAGGGTGTTCAGGGAGGGCAAGCACCTCTGATATGAAGGCTTTGCTGAGCACTTTTCAGGGCTGCTAATCCATCTTTGGTGTCCACCCAATATCCACTTCTAACCTTTGGCTCCAAGAAGCTGTAGTATGCACAGCAGTCACATGTTAATAAAACCATCTCAGTAGATGGGCTCAACTAGGTTGCCAGTAACCAGCAGGCTTCAAACCCATCAATGACTTAGGGAGTTGTCGATCTCAAGCATATGAAGACTGACATGAAGGCAGCTAAAGCAGACACCATGGGACACTTAGAGCTTGATCAGACATCAAAGACACCAAGGCAATCCACTGACTCCTGGGCCATCTCAACTTTTGTCTTGTCACTGGACTTTGGTGACTGGAAGAGAGAGTAAGGTGGGTGACTTTGTGCAACTCTGCTTCACTTTAATCCAATTTAAGCACAAGTCAAGACATCACCCAGTGATATCATTGGTCTTCTTCCAAAACAAAAAAATGAACAAACATCTAAGGAAGCAACTGGAGACCAACACTGAGGATTAAGTAGTTTCTTTATAGAGAAAGTTATTCTTTTCAGAGTTTTCTTTATTTTAGCTTAAAGATTTTGAAGTGTCTATTTGTAGGTAGAGGACAGATCAAGAATATTTACTATATTGTCTTTATAAACTGATAATCTTAAAATATTTCTTTTAAATATATAAGCATATATAAATAACATTTTATGAAAAAATATTTTCCCAAACAAAAATGAGAAAAGTAGCATTATTTTACGTATTTTTGGGTCATGGTCCAGCTTAACAGAAAACAACAAGATTCTCATATCTGATTCTGCATGCATTCTGTTGCGATATGTTGTTTTGGTTAATGCATATAAGGAAAATCTAGCTTCAGGCAAATTATACTTGGGAAAGAGTGAAGCATTTTAACAGAGAAATTATGTGTTAAAATCTTTATGAAAATAATTTTAATCTCACAAACCCCCTGAAACGATTTTAGGTCCCCTAGGGGTCCACATACCACACTTTGAGAACAACTATTCTAGGCAAATCTGCTGGAAGGCTTCAACTATGTCTTTTTCTGCTATTCTAATATTCCTGTAAAGTAAATAGGTTTCTATGTCTCCTTCCAAAAGATAACACATAAGAATTCAGTAACTCTTTCCTATTCAGTGTCAACATTATACCTTTTAAAAAAATAATATTGCCCAAGAGAAGCATAAATGAAAAATCATTTTCAATCTTGCAAAGGAGAATGCTTTTATGCCATGTTGCTTCTTGCTTGGATAGGTCCATATATTTTGCAGAGATGTTTGGGACCACTGAACTTTCAAATTGTGGATGAAGTTACTAGATGTGATTTGGCTAAATGCAATAAAGTAAAAGCATATATCTTTTACTGCAAGTAGTAATATTTTTAAAGCATTGCTCCCTGAATACTAATTCATTTTCTTTTCTTCAGAACTTATACAAGTAGAATTTTACTTGTAAAGGAGTTAAAATCATATTTACATAAGTTTGCTTTAGGATAAATTAATGAGATGAGATATATTTGTGTATATATGCACATATGTATATCTATACACATATATATGTATAGATGTATGTGTGTGCATTAGTCCATAGCTATCCATCATTCATTGAACCATCCATCTACCCATACATCTGTCTGTCTGTCTATCTATCTATCTATCTATCTATCTATCTATCTATCTATCTATCTTTACAATAAATGTTCAGCCTCGCTGGTGATTGTTTTTACTCATATGTTTAGATGACATATTTAATGATATGAAGATCATATGTGTGACAGTCATGTACACCAGTGGATTACATTCTACACATTTATTCCTTTAGTCACATTCAAAGATTAACATTTACTCTCTCCTTGGCCTTTCAGAAACCATTTTTTTCCCTTGTGGTGCAGCTGAGATGCCTTCTCCCCTGTGAAATCTTTCCCCTTTTGCCCCTGAGGTATTACTAGGATACTTTATCTCTCTTTGCCCTTGTATTCTTTTCCTTTCAAAGATTTTAAGATCGTAGATTGAGAGATGTAAAGGTCTTCAGAAGCTATCTAATCTAATTCCTCTTATTTAAAAAAATAAACAGATCTATGGAAATTAAATATCTTGTCCAAGGTCACATATGTAATAAACAACCAAAGTTAGATTTAAATTCAAATCTACTGTGTTCATGTCATTGTGTCATGCTCCCTTGCTGCTCCAACATGTACTCTAATACACTTCTTTTCGTTTATGGCATAGCTTCCATCTTGCACTGCCCACATATTAACCTGTAAGCTGCTTGAGGGCAAAAATATATGTATCTTGTGTCTCCAATGCCAAGCATGTAGTAGATGCTTGATGCTTTCACGCACAGTGAAGTTCAGTTAAACGTCCTTGCTTGCTGTTTCTCACATATCTATCTCTTATTTCCAGGACTTTGTAGTGATTTATCCTCAAAGGCTTTAAATTTCCTTCTTTCTTACTACTGTTGCTTAGAATCTAAATTCTAAAAGTTTAAGTGCTACCTCCCACATAAGTCCTTCCTTAATTCTTTCTGCAACTGACACCTTCCTACACATTAACATTAGTCTGCATACAAGTTTTGTACACACACGCAAGATGCATACAAGCACTTAATAAATGCTTCTTGAATCATTTATTTTTATGGAATATTTCACAAATTCTTTCATGGAAAACTATTTGTGAGAGAGGTGCCAGAACTCAACTGTTTGAAATGATTACTCAAAAAAAATTCTATCTGTAACTAAGGATGGGTTAGTTATAATGGTGCTATGGCACCCATCATAAATGGCACCTCTTCTAGGAAAGCTTTCCTAGTTCTTTCAGTGAAAAACAATGCCTCCTATCTTCTACTCTCCCAGACACCTCATAGACACCTTTTTATATTATCCTTCAATACCCCTCTCTGATGCATTGGTCATATATTATTTCCTATTAACACCATGATTTAAACATGGAACTTAGTGATAAATGGGTGTTGAACTGAAATGATGTATGGGGTTACCCAGAGGTTGAGTGACATAACCTAGGTCCAAACATCAGTCCTACCATTTAATACCTGTGTGACACTGGTCAAGTAACTTAACCTCTGTCTGTAGTGTTCATCCTCAATTATAAGAAAGAGGAGAAGGGAAAGGGATGGATAGGAATAAGTATATGTTTGTATATATATGTACATTTATACATATATACATATGTGTTTGTATCCTCCTGTGTATAAGGGACTATGCTAAGCAATTTATGATTATGATCTTCTTTTCATTGGGTAGGGACTAAATGACTTCTAAGTTTCTTTCTAGACCTAAAGCTATGATCCTATGAATTATGGCTAACTCTTATGATCTCTTGGGGTTATGGCTAGTGCCTTATTAGTCTTCTGATCACATTTTTTTACTTAAGATTGAAAGAATAAAGAATGAGAGTTAGAAGGTACCTTAGAAACTGTTGAGTCCAAAGTCCTTATTTTTTCTGATGAGTAAACTAAGGCCCGAGAGAGCTGAAATTTGTCTAGTTTTACACAGCTGGCAAGGTCTATGGAAAAATGCAAACTTAAGTTTTCCTGACTCCAAGTCTTTTGCCCCTATATGCCTCTAATTAATGTGGATTGAATTGAAGGATGTTGTGGAGCTGAGTGTGTGTGTGTGTGTGTGTGTTTGTGTGTGTGTATGTGTGTTTGTATGTGTATGCATGTGTATACTACGATGTAATCTAGAGTAAATCACTTCTCCCCAGATCTCAGTTACCATATTTGTGAAATTAGGTTAGTTGATCTCTCAAACCTTTCCAGATTTAAGAAATCACCTTATGATATCAATTTGATTGAAATATTTGCCATTATATTTTTATATCAACATATTGGACAGGTTTTTAATTCTGTGACATTAATTCACATAACTCTAAAACTATATAGGAAAGAAACTGGAAGTACTTCCTTATCTTTTCTTTCTCCACACCTTAAAAATATGTGATAAACTATAAAATATTAAAACAATCATCCACTTTGAAGAACTGACAGTTTCTTCTTTCCTTGAAGTTCATGAAGGGTAGTATGAACTTGTCATTGGTTTAATAATTTTGATTCTATTCATTGTACTCTACCTATACTTAAGAACAATTCATAATACAGACCATATTAATATAGTCACAAACTTTTGACATTTGCTTAATATGATTTTAACTGCCTTACCAAGTCTGATGGAAGAGGGGTTTCATGACCAGGAGCTTAGGAAAACCAATGACATATTTTAATGCACTTTTGAAGATGAATGCCAGGTGAGTTTTATAGGAAGCTGATTAAAAATGTAATTCCAAAATAAATAGAATGATTGCTGTAGAGGTGAACTCTAAAACCATTATTGTTGATCCATGGGCTCAGGAAAAGAAATTTGAAAGTCCATTTATTCTACAAATGTCTCCTAAGATATATTTTCCATCCCACATAGGCACTCTGCTTTCCGGAAATGTTGTGAAAGAATGCTTAACACAGTATTTAGTGCCTTGTGACTTATGGCACTGGCAAAACCTGAGTGCAAACATGCTGTGAAATAATTCAAATCCCATGCTAATTCATAGAAAATCCATTTCTAGCTTCTTCTGAAGAATACACTAAGCTAAAGGTCACCATATAACATTTCTCAAAAATGCCAAGCCTAGCTTTGGCAGCCAGCACTAGTGATAAAGAACTCAAGGCACCTAGGAGAGAATAAATGGGGCTCTGATTCATTTTAATTTTGTGCCAATCAGAAATGTTTCTGCTCCCCGTCTCTTGATCGCTTTTTCCATTCTCCCCCTTTTACCTGCCTTCTTGCTTCCATGCTTGCACAACTGCACACATTCGAAAGAAACTGCCTTTACTACTTAAAACATATCTCATACCTAACCTTTGCCCATTACTCATGACTGGAATGTACTCCTTCATTTGTCTAAGAATTTCTAGTTTCCTTCATAATTCAGGTCAAATTACATCTTCTACATGAAGTCTGTGCTTGACTCCCCAGATACTATTGTCTCCCCCAAAATCATATTGTATTGATTTTGTACATACAATGTTTATACTTTCACATGTATAAGTTGCCTGCTCCATGAAATATAAGGAACTTTTTGTTCTCTTTTTATTCCCAGTATCAAACACAATGTCTGACCCCTAGTAAGTAATCAATAAATGCTTGTTATTTCCATCCTCTTTTCCTCTCTTCCTTCCTCTTTCCTCCTTCCCCCCTCCCTCCCTTCCTTCCTTCCTTCATTTTTCCTTCCCTGCCTTCATTCCCTTGTTCCTTACTTCCCTCCTTTTCTCTATTCCTTTCCTCCTTCCCTCCCTTCCTTAGCCCTCCGGATAAGGAAGCTCTATATCTTTCTTTTAAATTGAGGGTAGTTTCAGAAATATTAAGGAAAACTAGAAAAGGCTGTCAGCCAAGGCTAAGACATTAGCTAAGATTTGAAGGAAGTCATGAGGTGAAGATGAGGAGGGAAACAGGTGCAGTCATGAGAGACAAGAAGGGATTTTTTTCCTTCCTTCCTTCCTTCCTTCCTTCCTTCCTTCCTTCCTTCCTTCCTTCCTTCCTTCCTTCCTTCCTTCCTTCCTTCCTTCCTTCCTTCCTTCCTTTCTTCCTTCCTTCCTTCCTTCCTTCCTCCTTTCTCTCCTGAATTTGACAATCCATTTGGTTTCATAGTAAAATCGTCAGGCTTCATGGTGTCTAGGGTTCATGTGACCCAATAGTCTTCCAAATGAAAATCGATATATGTCACGAAAAATAAAGTGCAGCACAGAATTATTACCAACATAACTGGCCCAATCAGGAAAATTAGGACATTATATAAAGCTTCAGGTTTTGAATACATTGTCCCTACATGTCATTCTAGACCCTAACGTCTCCAACCTCTGACTGTCACATTATGCCTATCATTTTTCTTTAAGCCCTTCTTCATTATTCCCTCTCTACTTTTTTTTTTCAAATTTGTGAACATCAGAGAATAAACATCCTTTTCTGTATAAAGGGGATCTATGAAGTTTGATCTTTATGTCAATATAGGTTATTCATATAACTGCTATTGCTACATGCTAAAGTTTCAGCCTACTCCATCTAAGCTCTTGTCCAAGAGTAGAGCCAGTCATTTTTGGTCAGGTAGCATGACTTTGTTCCTTTGAATTTGATAATATTAAGCTGTATTGCCTAAAACTATGGGGAACTTGGGCTATTTAAAGAAGAGTATGGATTGTTCAAGGCATTTATGCCTAATAAAAGGTGATTATTAGTTTGAAGCTCATAGATATCTGAATAAAACAAGATCAATAAGAAACTTGAGAAACTTTGTCTATTGAAGAGATGTCCACCTTTGCAGGTCACAACATATCTTTAATTTCTCACTCGTGTAACTCTTTTCCATGTCCTTCCATTAATTCCCCCAAAGAGGACCTACCTAGTACACTTGATGTCTTTCTCTAGACCTTTAAGAATTCATTCTGTGGGTACCAGTTTAGTAATTGGGCTGCCTATCCTACCCCTTTCTCTTGCCACAGAACTAGCTGGCCTCATTCTCCACATGTGTGTCCTTGATTGTGTCTTTTTCATTACTTCTTGCTGTTCAATTGTTTCAGTTGGGGCTGACTCTTCCTGACCCCATTTGGGGTTTTCTTGGCAAAGGTACTGGGATAGTTTGTCATTTTATTCTCCAGCTCATTTTACACATAAGGAAACTGAAGCAAACATAGTTAAGTGACTTTCCCAGGGTTGCACAACTAGTGTATTCGGCCACATTTGAACTCAGGAGGATCAAACTTCCTGATTCCAGGCCTGGCTCTCTAGCCACTGGGCCATCTAGCTGCCTTGTTACTTCTTGTAGTCAAGGCAGAAGTGTTAATACCCTATAGCTTATGAACATTGACCATGATCCTTTGAGTTAATTTTGTTTTTCTTGTTCATGTTTTCATTTCATGGCAGGAATAACACAGGTTGGAAATCTCACAAAAGCTTGTATGACACACAGAAGTATAAATTTTAACTTTTTTCAGAGATGGAATGAATTTCATAATCGATATAATCCAATAACCTCCTTTATAGGTGAGGAAAGTGAGGCCACAAGGATCAAAGTGTAAGTTAATTTCTAGTAGGAGACTAGATAAAAGAGGGAATCAGCAGAATGCAGAGATCAGACAGAGTTATTTAAAAAACTTTTTCTACTTATTGTTCATATTCTAGTAAATGACAAAATGAGGTAGGTGGGTGGCTAAGAAGAAAAGAATAAAAATGTAGCCCTTTCCAATTAAATTTAAACAATGCCATTAATTCTACTTGTGCTCACACAGTGGTTAGTAAATAGGCCTTCAGAAAATACACTTTGATTAGTGTGTTTTTCTGTATTATTGGGAATATAAAGCAATCAGCTACTATATTTATATTCAAAAGTGTGATTCAATTGAACTTAAAAAAATGTTCATGTTTCATGGAATCTGGCAATGAATACAGATTTTAGAAACAAATTGCCCTACAGAGGTGATTATTAGATTTAAATCTTTTCTTATAAACTAGAAAAATGACTTGCAGGTAACAGGCAAAATCCAATCAGATACTTCCACATAATTCAAATGCCTTACTTTTGGTAGGTTAGATTTTGCCGATGATTATACCTATTTATCAGAGGAGTCTATGATTTCTGTCTACGTGGTCACTTGACCAGTAACCCCAAATAAATGAATCAGACTATGTTGCCTTAAGATTTTCTCCATTTCAGAAAGTGCATGTTTCTAATTGCCTAAATGATAACCATCTAAATAAGAAGGGATCTGTGATTTATTTGCCAGTGGAAAATCTGATTTGTAAAAACAAAAGGGGGAATTTGAACTCCATTCTTGCTGATTCTTAGACTTACACCCCATCCATTACACTAGCCTGTACAATAAGTAAACAAGAAGAGGTAGTGAAAAAAATGTATAATGAAAAAAACTGAACAGTAGGACTCTATTTAAAGTTCCAATATCACATCTCAGTTACTATTTATATGAAGTTTGGCAAGTTACTTAATCTATCTTGTCCCTTCTTAGTTTCCTCATTCATGAAGTAATATAGTTCACTCAAGGACCTCTAAAGTCCATTTTCTCTGTATAACTATGATACCAATTCCCTCAGAGAAACTATAGACATGTACTGTATTAATTTGGTGGGTGGCTTTAATGGTCTTCTTCCTAGGTTTCTGCAGGTACACAGGTTCTGTGTTCAGATTCCTATTGAAAATATTCATGCTATTACTGATAGACGTCTTTGAATATTGGAGAATAAGTTTGGATAATGAACCAAGAAGAGTGTATACAAATTCAAAGCCCCAATGGAATCTAAAAATGCATTTCATGCTGTTATAAGCTAAAACACGTATGTGAATCCATTTCCCTAGCAGTTTGTAGATTACAAAACCTATCTCCCAATCAGAGTTCTGCTATGGGTAATGTGTATCATTATTCCTGTTTTATAGATAGGGAAACTGGGATTTAAAGAGTTGAAATGCATTTCCTAATACTGTATTATTTCAACATGTGCAATTACTTTTAAGATTATGGGTATTAGAAAAAATGTACTAAAATTAGAGTAAAACACCATAATGACCAAAATATTATATTTTTTCCTGACCATATCCTTGTAGTCTGTTCATTAAGTTATAACATGCAGTATGAACGGTTTATCAAAGTACTTAATTTATGTATATCTTTATATCACATGTTACCTTTCTAATGATACCTATTATTTTTTTTCTCTGTTACTCTGGGAATAAATAAGATGAAGCATATGTCCCAGTCACATTTATAATGACAGCAAAAGCTGTGAATTTGAGAACTTTAAAGGAACATGTTAACTTTTTGATGGGATATTAAAATTTACAGTAAGCCACATAATGTCATTACAAAGAAACTTTTGTTTTCCTATTTGATTTTTAAAAATTATTTAATATATTTAGTTTTCAGCATTGATTTTCACAGGAGTGTGAATTATAAATATTCTCCCCATTTCTACCCTCCCCCTACTCCAAGATGGCATATATTCTGGTTGTCCTGTTCCCCAGTCAGCCCTCCCTTCTGTCACCCCATTCTCCTCCCATCCCCTTTTCCCTTCCTTTCTTGGAGGGCAAGATAAATTTATTTGCACCATTGCCTGTGTATCTTACTTTCTAGTTGCATGCAAAAACTTTTTTTTTTTGTTTTTGAACATCTATTTTTTAAAACTTTGAGTTCCAAATTCTCTCATCTCTTCCCTTCCCACCCATCCTCCCTAAGAAGTCAAGCAATTCAACATGGGCCACGTGCATATCATTATGTATAACCCTTCCACAACACTCATGTTGTGAAAGACTAACTATATTTTGCTTCTTCCTAACCTATCCCCCTTTATTGAATTTT
>CM053625.1:201694541-201721984 GCA_028646595.1 Phalanger gymnotis
GTTCAAGTTTTTGCTGCAGTGGGGCCTAAATAAATTTCTTGTTGTTTTCTCCTTAGAGAATCTCCCATACCTTGTGATTTCGGACCATTCAAACATATACATGATTATATTTGAGATCATAAATTCGGCCTTCCTATTACAATATTTTTTTTGTGATATCAGTGACAAACTTTCTGGTCACCCTTTGGGGAAAAAGACAAAAGCCTGAAAATATGTCTAAGTAATTTTCACAAGTTTATCATCATCACAGCCTCCTATTTTCCACAAATCATAAAATCACATGGTTGAAAGTACATTAGAGATCATTAAATAAAAGCAATGAATGCTACTTATTGTTGACCTGTTTTAGTATCCCATTTTAGGTTTCTATTCCTGTTATCCTCTCTTCTCAATGTTCTATTGGACAAAGGACTATTAAAAGACCCAGAAAAAAATGAATTTTGTTAAAAGGAACCCAAAGGAATTTTCATGTACTTTCCCACAGAAATATCATAATATAGGTAGAAATGTCAAGAATGATTTCGTTATAATTCTAGAATAAGAACACTGAAGGATTTATCCTATACATTTTTGTTCTGCTATATTGAAGTACATGAGAATATGATCAATCTAGACAAAATAAGTCTTCCTGCCTAAGCATCACTTTCTCCCAGCAAGCAATTATTTTCTGTAATACTTGAAAAGAAGGAGAAATGATTTCTGCTTTGTGTCCCCATTACCTGTTACCTGTTATTTCAGTTGATCACTCAAGCAATAAGCACTATGTGCTACACACTGAGCTAACTTCAGGGGATAAACAAGAAAAACAAAAACTTCTCTGGCCCTCAAGGAATGTACATTCTGTTTCAACAGTTAGGTCAATCTCAAATAAAAACAGATCCCTGAATTTTGACCCAGAAAACCACAAATTATTATTGTATCTGTTGCGTTGTATTTTGGTTTATTTTGATAAATATTTCCCACTTGCATTTTAATCTGGTTGTGGCACAACTCACTAGTTTTGTCTACCACAGAAGATCCATGGATATTGAGTCTGACGTATTTATGTTAGAGGATACATAGGATACAGAGAGTAGACAAAAAGTTACTTTTGAGAGGAAGGGAGTTGGTTTTGCTTGTTTGTTCATTTCCCATTGTCTTTCCTGAAGCCAGGCAAGGTGACAATTATAACTTGAGATTCTAGGGTACTTTGGGTGGTTGAGGTGTATCTTTGGTTAATAGCTTAACCTTCTGCTCAACTTTTGGGTGCTACCAACTAGTCCATTGTTCCATTTAACAATGTAATTTCTATTAGTTTTTACAAAGGAAGTTTGATTCAAAGATATAGGAAGAACAAATGCATCTCACCCCATGTGACCTCATGGATTATAGCATGCTGAACTTTTCTATTCTCCACCATCTCTCAAAGTCTGTCCAAGTTCATAGTTGTTTCCGTAATACTATTTATCCATTTCATCCTCTCAGTCTTTTCCTTTTGTTTCAATCTTTCTCGGCATCAGTCTTTTCCAATGATTCTTGTCTTCTCATTATGTGGCCAAATGATTTTTACTTTCAGCTTCAGTATTTGACCTTCCAGTGAATAGCCTGAAAGAATTTCTTCCAGACCATGAAGATATATGCTTAAGTTCCCCACCTTGGTCTCTGAGGCTCAAAATGTGTTTCACTTCCTCAACAACAATGGGCCCACAAAGTTGATGTCTGGCTAGGCTTTGGTCTCATCTAATGCTGAGCAGGGGTCCCACAAGTTATCCCTTTCTCCATGGGGGCATCAATACTGGACTGGCTTACACAACAAATTTGGACTCCATTTCTCACTTCTTATGGCTTGATCTCTTAATTTCTGACTTACGTGATGAGAGACCAACTATGAACAGAGAATCCAAAAGCAGTGAGTAAAGAGAGGCAATGGTAAAAGTCAACTAAGGCATTTTGAATGCTCCTGCAGCCATTCAAACCCTTCCGGCAACAAATTAAAACCATGGGGTTAGCAGGACAGAAGCAGTTATAGAATATCTATGTATCCTCTATAGTCTCTCCATAGCACTTCTCTTATGCATCATCCACAGTCCGTTGGAAACAGGTTACCATCCTCTTCACATGGAATAATACAATACCAGGTACCCCCATTACAAAAGGCACTGACTGTTGCTTCATAAATTTAATTGAATTAAATGAAGCAGGGCATTCCATTTGCCTTTGGTTCTTTTGATTTGACTTGTTGTTTTCTATTTTGGGTGGAGATAGGAGATGGAGACTTGTGATTTCATATGTATAGAGAGGTATAAGTGAAGAATTCCATTTTCAAATGGAAATAGCACCTTGGGTAATTTTAAAATCCTAGGGAGCTGCTTGGAACTCTGGGATGTTAAGGAACTTGCCTACAGTCACATGCCAGCATGTGTTCAATGACAGTGAGTCATGCTGTCTCCAAGGATAGCCTCTTATCCACTACATCATCTTGGCTCTCACAATTTAATTAATTAGTCAGGAGGAAAAACAAAAACAAACAAACCTCTCTGTTCTTTCCACACCACTGCTCCCACTAATCTCATTCCAGACATTTAGCTCTTTTTAAAAGTCCTTTCTTTGGGGAGAAAGACTAATTCCACTGATGAAAGAAAAGTTTCCATAACTGGAATGTTCATTTATTTCTTTCTAAGAGTAGCTTTTCCCCTTATATAAAGAGGAATTTGCCCTCATAAAAAAAAAAAAAAACTAACATGAAACAAGTTAGTTACAATTTAAATCTCTTTCACAAGAAAATAGTGAAGATGTTATCTCTTCAAATCCCACCACAGAAATACAGCATAATCATCCATTCGGTTAATAAAGGAATTCATGTTTGGGAGTAAGGGGAGCAGAGAACTGACCACATATCTTCTAAGATGCATCTGGGAACAAATTTTGAAAAAGTAAACATTTGATTTCCTTTAAAATATTCTCTCTCTCTCTCTCTCTCTCTCTCTCTCTCTCTCTCTCTCTCTCTCTCTCTCTCTCTCTCTCTTCCTTCCTCCCTCCCTCCCTTCCCTCTTCTCCTAACCCTTCCACAAACAGGAGGCCAAAGGTCATTCTAACTGAGTTAAATGCAAGTAACACAGGTGTGTTTCCCTCCATCCCAGTCCTGATAATATAATTTGTAAAGTGTTTAGCACAGTGCCTGGCACATAATTGGCGATTAATAAATGCTTCATCCCTTCCCCTTTTCTATATAAACTTAGGTCATTAAAAAGTGGAAAGAGAAGAGATAAGAATACTTTGGGATCTCTTTAACCTATAACATGATGTGATTGAAAGAATCCTGGATACTTGTATAAATGTATGGTCTTAGAGAAAACACTCCCATTGTTCTATTCTTGGAGCCTCAATTTCTTCATATGTAAGGGCTATCTGGACATCAACTTGGTGGACCCATATAGATATAAAGTCTCTTTTTAGCTCTAAATCCTATATCTAAGGATAAAAGAGAAACTAGCAATATTCATATTAATATGAAGAGAATAAGAGAGTCTCGGAATTTAAGATTTGGATCAATCTAGTCATACCATACCAAACCTACTACCATATTAGGCTCAACAAATACTCATCCCTCCTCTGCTTGAAGCCTTCTATCAAGGAGAAAAGATTTCCATCTTTTAATATTCTTTTCTCCTTGTTTCTTCCCTGAACAAAAAAAAATGAAATTATAATTTAAATATTCTCTCACCCTCTGTAAAAAAAGTCTACCTTTTTTACCCCTTCGTATCTATGGATAATAACATTACTTGTTAGCTTTTCTTTATTGCCTTCTCATTCAGTAATACTTCAGACTTCTTAAGGTTGGCAAGGCAAGTTATGACACCTTCATCAGCTTTGTCATATGTTCACTTCCATTAGTAATGATAATATATCTCCACCTCTCATCTGCATCCCCTCTCCCACCATCAACTATCCTTAAGTCTTTTACATACAAACTGCAAACAACATGAAAAGTATTGTTATTCACTTTATTACCTTGTTATTAATGTGTCTTAATTGTCAATGAATGAAATAAAATATTTACAACAGTTCATCTTTCAAGTGATTTATTTTCTCAAGAAAAAGTCTAATTTCTTCATATAAGAAAACTTTCAGCTATTCAATTAAAAAATAATGCAGAAAGTTTAAATTGCATTATGCTTTACATGATGGTTTTAGGTAATTGTGAAATTAGTATCAGAATATTATATATGCATAGATTCATGTTCAGTTTGTTTGGAGAAAAGCAGTTTGGCATTATGTAGACAGAGCTGGACTCAGGATCATGGAGAACTTGGAACATATTTGGCATCTGACATACACTGACTATCTGACCCTGGGCAACTTACTTGACCTCTCAGTTCTCTGGGGAAAGCTTTAAGACTTTAAATTGGAGTATATGTGTTGATTTGTACTGGTAGAGGGAGTTTTTTCCAGAAGCTTTATGTACCAATGAAATCAAGCAGGGGAAAGATGTGTGTTTGCATATGTGTAGATCGTTTTCTGAAAGTGTTTTAATACTTATAAATTTTCACTCTGCAAATCTGTGAGTTGAAAGTATAGGTTTCATCTCACCCATTTTATAGTATAGGAAACTTGAGACTTAAAGAGGTAAAAATGATATTACATATTTTAGAGATAGATGGGACCATTAAGATAATCTTGTTGAATCCTGTTTTTTTTTTTATATATATATGAGGAAACTAAGGACCATAGAGGGGAAATGGATTGACCAAGGTCACTTAGGAAATAAGAGGCAGAATCAGGCCAGAGTCTGTAGACTCTTAATAGTATTCTTCTCCTCTAATATACCATAATATCTCTGCAAAAAAATCAGTATATCAGCATCAGACAGTATATTTGAATAAAATATTTTCTAGTAGGTTAAAAATTGTGTCCAATTGTTGCCCTCCATGAAGAGCAGTTATAGTATTTTTTCTCCTTTGCATTGAATTAGGTACTAGTATGCAAAATATACAGTTCTACTTTGATATTAAAGCAACTAAATGAAAACAATGTTACAGGGGGCAGTTAGCTCTATAAGGATAAAATCTTGGAGAATATTAATCCAAATATAGATTATCCTTGTATGTAGGCTAAATTATGTACCCCACCTCCAACAAGGTACTTTTCAAAGGAATATATAACTTAAAATATTTGTATAACATAAGTATTTGAATACCATTTACTGTGAAAGATGTTTTCTATTTTTTTAAGTAAAGCAATTTATCTATTTTAACATCACTTATCTAAAACAGATAACTATAATAATAAGAAAATGTACAAAGCTAAGACAATAGGTCATATTTATGTTTTATGGAAATTGAATGTGGGGAAATGTTATAGAATCAAGTTGAACAAATATTGTATTATCTCTTTGCAGTGGGTCTACTTAGATAGGTTTTATTTGCACTATATTCATTAGATAATTGAGAAATTATGTTGACCTGAGTATTTTTACAGTAAACATCATTATTATCATGAGGGCCAAATTTATGAAGTTGGCAAAGTTTTTTTCTACATCATTCATCTATTTGCTTACCATTTTCCCCACACTATTTTCCCTTTATCTCCTACCACCATTAAAATTGTTCTCTAGAAAAATCTCAATATCTTATTATGAATGAAATAAAGATGTGTCTTATGTCCTTCCCCCTCCTCCTCCTACCATTTTTTTCACCCTAAACCTTATCTTTAACTGTGGAATTCAATCTCTAACTATATCGTTCAAGAAGAATTTCAAATATCGGGGAATCATTTGGGAGGGGCGGTGTTATGAATAGTGCCTCAATCTTTGGAATAAAAATATTCTGAAATAACATTAAAAATAATAAATAACATTTAAAAAATACTTTACTATTTTCAAACTGCTTTATATAAGTTATCTTAATCTTAATCGTAACCTCCTTACAACCTATGAGGTAAGTGTTGTCATTTTCATTTTCAGAGGATGAAATTACACTTCGCTAAGTATAAGTGAATTCAGTGATAAATCTCAAATATATAATTTGAACTCATGTCTTACTGATTCCAGTTCCAGCACTTTCCATTACTGCCAGATCTCTTATGTAAAATTTAAAGGTATAACAATGTTGGGTTTAAAGAGGTAATAGGTCAAACAGAAAATAATTCTTATTCATTGAAATCATTTCAGCTAATCTTAGAGAAAATAATAATTATTTGTAAGAGCTAACCTTAAAAACAAATATTAAAGCATAAACTACTTTATAAAACCAAATAGAGCAAAGTGTCCTTCAAACTCACTTTACCAATAACCACAATATCAGATATATCAAAAGACTTTTCAAAAAGCATGCTTATTTGGCCACATTACCTAGAAAATATAAACTGCTCATGATTTTTGAAGTGTTTTAATTTTTTCAACAGATAAATGCAGAAAAAATAGTAGAGAAAGCTACACATGACAACTATTATACCTAATCTGATGTTTACATCATCTAAGTGCTTTTGATGCTCATTTTAAAAGGAAAAGGAAAAGTAAGAGAACATATGTATTAAGTTGTCATTGTAGATTACAGATAGCTTTAAACCTCAAAGGTGTTTGTGTATTAGCCTGACATTTTTGTATTTCTAAGCAAGTATTTTTCTACATAAAAGGAGGCATGAATGAGCAAGGCTATTGAAGGTCAAGATTGGAGTGGAGAATGAAAATGCATTTTAACTCTATATATGACATTTAAAACAACAAGTGCTTTGAAGGAAAAAGCCACTCTATACTTAATAGATACTTAATTCTTGTTTCTTGAATAAACAAATGAATGGAGGGTTTTTTTTTTAGCTAAAGCAGTTAAGATAAAAGAATCCTCTTCATTCGCTCTTATAAAGGCTTAAAAGTGAATAGCATAGGATCTATTTTCCCTAATTATATAGAGATGATCTTCAAGAAACACTAGGTTAATCAGAAAGTCAAAAAATGAACATCAGAAGAGGGGAATTACATTTTTAAAATACATCTTAATCCTACTCCCATGGCTGTTCTTTTTTTTATTTATTGTGGTTCTTTTAGGACACAGTGCTTAGAACACAGTGCTAGTATAAGGGTACAAGTCATGGGATTGAGTTGGAAGGGTACTTAGTTATTGTCTTTTCTTATGCCATCATTTTGTAGGTAAGGAAACTGAGGTCCAGGGAAAGGCAGTGTTTATTTAGGGTCAAGAGTTAACAGAGCCAGGATCTGAAATCAGGACCAGTATGGCATCAGGCCCTACTCTACTCTTGACTAACCATCTTCCAAATATGACCTATTTGTGACAAAGGACCTGTAGAAGAATGGCAATAATGGAACACCACTAGCAAAAATAACACATCTCCTAACTAATACCTCTTCATGGATACTAAGTAGCATTTCCCTTACATATATCTTACATATGACATGTCTTTTGACCATTATAGATTTATTAAATATCTAGGCAAATATTTATTCCATATGAAAACAATGTCCATCATACTAAGGCAGCAATAAAAGTATTAATACGTTCATCAAAATGAAAGATGATTTATAGAATTTCTCTGATCAAGAGGTTGAAAGAAACTACAGAAATAGTTTTAGAAAAAGCCCACTTTGTTTCATTGACTAATAGTAAAGGCTTATAACTTGAACACCCAATGGGATTCACCAAATATTACTGAAATGAGATTATATCCAGATGTACCCCAAGAAAAACCAAAGGCCCAAGGGTAGAATCAAGGGCAAAACCCAGACATACTCAACTAAATGGCTATTGTGGTTTCTTTTCATAATTGTGTTCCATTGCTCTCATTTCTTTTCCAATTTTTCCCTCTACTCTACCACTCTTATTTGATTCTTAAAATCATTTTTAATCTCTTCCAGGAATTCTGATGGGGCTCGTGTCTAATTAACATTTATCCTTTGAGGCTTTGCTTGTAGCTCTTTTGACATCATTATCTTCTTCTGAGTTTGCATCTTGATCTTCCATGTCACCATAGAGTTTTTAATTTTATGTATTTCCTTTTGTTGTTGTTATTGTTTCCAGACTATTTCTTGATTTTTAATTTTATGTTAAAATTGGTGTTTAATATCGGCATGGATAGGGGTGGATGGGGGCACTATCCCAAGCTTTAGACTTTTTTGCACAGCTATTTTCTGAGTTAGTTCTAGGTGTTTGAAAATTTTTGCTGCTTCCAAGATGTATAGTCTCGGAAGAAGTATGGTCACTGCTCTCCTGGTCTGTGCTGGGATTGCAACCAATACTTATCATCAGGGACTCTGTTCTCTTTGGGACTACAAGCAATATTGCTTCTTAGTTCCCCATCTCTCTCTTGATGAATAAAGCTCCTCTGTACCCTTGAACTGTGACCCAGAAGTAATGGAGTTGCCAAATAGCATCTAATTCTGTGTCCAATGCTGGCACAGCAGTGCCCTGTAATATCTTTCTAACCCATTGCCAAATCCTCTTATAGGCTTTGGCTTGAGGGCTCCCAAAGCTGCTGCTGCTTTTGTCACTACCACCTAGGCCAATCTCTGGTGTTGCACCCACCTGGGCTCTAGGTCAGATTCCACTCCCAAGTCATAGATCTCTCCTTCTGACCTCCTAAATTGTCTTGGGCTAGAAAAATGCCTCTCAATAACCTTTTGTTGGATTTCCTACTCCAGAATTTGATTTAAAGCATTATTTTAAAGGTGGTTTGAAGGGAATGTTAGGAGAACTTGGCTGAATCATTTTTTCTATTCCCCTATCTTGGCTCTGCCCTGAGAAGTCTAGTTTCCTTTAAACTCACAAATTCTATGATTCTGTGAACTACTGGTACTTAAGAAGAGCCATACCTTCCATTCTTCCCTCTCTCAGCTATCACTAGTTTTATAATCAAATACTTTTGGCTAGGGAAGATAATATTCCTTTTTATGGATAGAAGAGACATCTTTAAAATAGTTGTATTATTTAGTTTAAAAATGACTGAATCAGCATGAGCAGTATGTTTGAATATTTCTAAGGTTTTATTCACACCAGAATGTTATATGTGCTTACAAAAAAGTGCCATAGCATTTTCAGCAATTTTGAAATACTACAATGATAAATATTTAGAACAAGAGAACTGGTGTGATAAAGTGTAAAGAATACAGAATTTGGAGCTAACGGAATTGGATTCAAATGTTGTCTGCTAGTTGCTATCTTTGTGAACTTGGGCAAGTCCATTACCTCTGCAAGGCTTAGTTCCTCATTTGTAAATAAGAGTTGTTGGATTAAGTGGCCTCTAAGGTTCATTCAAGCTATAAATTTATGATACTATGACTATAAGAACAGAGAAGGTTAGTACAAAACACATACAATCGTGTCTGAATTAATTGGAATAAAATCAAAAAGTATAAACATACAATAACTCTTACAACTATTTACTTTTAAATGTGTTTAACATATATATATGTCTTTCTTTTGCTACAATCAATTGATTTACACAATTTGTCATTAAGTTCACAAGATGTTGATAAAGATTCATTAAGCCTCTAAAATGAAACCATGCCTAACATGTTAAATATTAGGCATATATGCATGTATTTGATGAACAATGTGTTTTTTTTTATAGCTTTGACTGCAGTCTAGAAATTTATTACCAAGGGAGTTCCTAAAATATTGCAGAATGCATATCTGCCTCTCTTTTTGTAATTTTTTAAATTGTTAATGCCATGGCATAGTGCAAACTTCTCATCTCCATATGGGAATTTTATAAGTCCAGAACATTTTTCTTATTATAAAATAACTGATATGTTTATCAAAATGTGTCATTTTCCTCAATTAGGTAGGTCCCCAGAAAGTGGAAAAATCCTTATAACTTTTTTTGGCTGAATATCTTACATTCTGATAAAAGTGCTTGGATCTTATAGATTTTATAGAATTATGCGAACCTTTTGTGACAATGATATTGATATAAACTTTCATTAAATAATAAGTTTCACTAGAAAAAAAAAGTCAATCTAATCTTCAGTACTCCAGTTTTTGCATTGCCTTGCCAATGACCTTTATGGGCTTTTAGTTTTATGGGCTTTAAGTTTTATGGGCAATAGTTAACCTTTTGTATATTTCTTTAACTAGTTTTATCATTATTCCAACTTTAGTCATCTATGCAAGAGTATAAATGACTCAGTGACAATTCTTACAGCTAATAGGTTCACATAATGCTTTTGTTTGCTTACTGAGTGTAAGTTAGGCTGTTTCATAGGAAATGTTTCATAATTCTTTACACTCCTTTCATTTTTACTGCACATTTCTTTGGTTTTGTTATGACCTATCCTGTTTCATATTAGGCTTCAAAGATCCTTGAATTCTTGATTTCACTGAACTAATAATGGGTGCAATATTTCTTACAATCATTGAAGTACTTTATTTATGACTTAAACATTTCCTAAAGTAACATCTTTTTTTTTTTCCAAAATATAGCTGAGAGGTCATTTCAAGCAGCTAATAATTGTTATTTAATAAATTGGCATTTATTTATTTAAGCAAGATATTTTGGCTGAAATATTTTTTAATCTGTTTAAATTTTCCGACAAACCTAATTATATCTATACTCATAGGCTATTTTCTCCTCTACCTGCAATTGAAGTGTCTTATAAAATAAATATTATTTATATTCATCTTTCTTCAAAATTTAGCTAATCAGTTAGTATGGCAGTTTTCCTCTTTGCATAATGACTTGTCTCCTTTGCATTGTGAACTGCAGAATATATTATATTTCACATACACATGTACATCTGTTTAGATCAACATATATATGCATATATATAAAGTTAGGTTACTACCTATGAAACCATAAACAACTTGAGATCACTGATATTTTTTTTTTCTTTTCATTTTTGGAAAGCATCTTATGATACTCATTAGGGAAAGAATGGGGGAATTTACAATGAATGTTTAATATTCAATGCCTAAGTATTAAATTACATTATTTTTCCTGAAATTAATTTGACTTTGCCACAAAATAGGCATAAAGTTCTTAAATAGAACTCATCCAATCCACACTTGCAGTATAATCAGGGGTGGCCATCTCAGCATCAGTTTGCCACATATGACATGCTCCCCTCTACTGAAACCAGCAACCTCTTTAGGGGAATCTTATATCTTAACCAACACATCAAAAAGTCCATGAATCCACATCCCTAGTCCATACAGAAGTCAATCCACTTAACCCTGGAGTGCCAGCTCTAAGACCTGAGCAGGTGGAATGGTCACCACAAATAGTCAAATTAACCCATTTAGCCTGTTGTACCTACTGGCTTACTATAGAAATAATGCCATACTTCAATTTCAAATCCCAGATAGACTTCTGTACATCTCACTAACTGATGATTTGAAAAACATAATTCAATATAATTACCTTCTATATGCCCAGAACAAAACCCTGGTCACCTCTTCCTCTATATGTGCTCTGTTGCATAATTAAAATTGAGCTCCTTGATGATAATGTCTCTGCCCCCATTCCTTCTCTTTCTCTCCTCTCCCTTTCCTCCTTCTCTTCCCCCTCCTTCCCCACTTTCCTTTACCTCTGTTCTCTCATCCTGATCAATTTGGCATGATCTTCCTCCTCCTTCTTCATCTTTCATTCCCTTTCTCATTCATTCTCATACTCTCTCTCTCCCCATGTGTATCCACAGCACTTAGAACAGTTTCAAGATCACAGTAAGTACTTACTAAATACTTTTTCACTCAAGAATTCATATTGCCCAAGTAACACTTAAAGGCAAGTTAGTGTAAGAATGCTTTCATTCACTGTACTTCTGTAGAAAATTGTCATGTGAAAGAGTGACGGTGTGTAATGTTAAAAATCAAACTTGCACAGCTATAGCAAATCCAGGCTGTTGAAAAAAAAAAAAAGAAAACCTGGCATCAATCATGAACCCCTGTGATACTCTGTACCCACAGGTCTCAATCTAACAATTTTTCTATTGTAACAATGAATCTTTAGTCAAATGTGGAGTTTTTAGATTTTTGGTGCTATACTGCAAAGTAATTTTAAAGTTTTAAATGCATTCCTACTACTAAAAATCAAGTAATGTCTTTATTTTCCCCCCTTATTATTTATTTGTTTAATATTTTAGTTTTTAGCATTGATTTCCACAAGAATTGCAAATTTTCTCCCCATTTCTACCCTCCCCCCACTCCAAGATGGCATATATTCTGATTGTTTCATTCCCCAGTCAGTCCTCCATTCTGTCACCCCACTCCCCCTCATCCCCTTCTCCCTTAATTTCTTGTAGAGCAAGATAGATTTCTATGCCCCATTGCCTGTATATTTTGTTTCCTAGTTGCCTGCAGAAACTTTTTTTTGAACATATGCTTTTAAAACTTTGAGTTCCAAATTCTCTCCCCTCTTCCCTCCCCACCCACCCTCTCTAGGAAGGCAAGCAATTCAACATAGGCCATATATGTATCCTTACACAAAACCCTTCCATAATATTCATGTTGTGAAAGACTATATTTTGCTCCTTCCTATCCTAACCGCCTTTACTCAATTTCGTCCCTTAACCCTGTCCCTTTTCAAAAGTGTTTACCTTTGATTACCTCCTCCCCCATCTGCCCTCCCTGCTATCATCCCCCCTTTTTTTCTCTTTCCTCCTTTCCTGGCGGGGTAAGATACCCTATTGAGTGTGTATGTTATTCCCTCCTCAGGCCAAATCCAATGAGAACAAGATTCACTCATTCCCGCTCACCTGCCCCCTCGTCCCTTCCTACAGAACTGCTTTTTCTTGCCACTTTTATGCAAGATAATTTACCTCATTCTATCTCTCCCTTTCTCCCTCTCTCAATATATTCCTCTCTCATCCCTTAATTTGATTTTTTTAGATATCATCCCTTCATATTCAACTCACCCTGTGCCCTCTGTGTGTGTGCATATATATGCGTATATATATATGCATATACGTATATATATATACATATATATGTATGTATGTATGTATGTATGTATGTATGTATGTATGTATGTATGTATATTCCCTTCAGCTACCCTAATACTGAGGTCTCATGAATTATACACAGCATCTTTCCATGTAGGAATGTAAACAAAACAGTTCAACTTTAGTAAGACTCTTATGATTTTTTGTTTACCTTTACATGCTTCTCTTGATTCTTGTGTTTGAAAGTCAATTTTTTTATTCAGCTCTGGTCTTTTCACTGAGAAAGCTTGAAATTCCTCTATTTTATTGAAAATCCATATTTTGCCTTAGAACATGATACTCAGTTTTGTTGGGTAGGTGATTCTTGGTTTTAATCCTAGCTCTACTGACCTCCAGAATATCATATTCCAAGCCCTTCAGTCTCTTAATGCAGAAGCTGCTAGATCTTGGGTTATTCTGATTGTGTTTCCACAATACTCAAATTGTTTCTTTCTGGCTGCTTGCAATATTTTCTCCTTGATCTGGGAGCTCTGGAATTTGGTGACAATATTACTAGGAGTTTTCTTTTGGGGAGCTTTTTCAAGAGGCAATCAGTGGATTCTTTAAATTTCTGTTTTACTCTCTGGCTCTAGAATATCTAGGGCAGTTCTCCTTGATAATTTCTTGAAAGATGATATCTAGGCTCTTTTTTTGATCATGGCTTTCAGGTACTCAAATAATTTTTAAATTATCTTTCCTGGATCTATTTTCCAGGTCAGTGGTTTTTCCAATGAGATATTTCACATTGTCTTCCATTTTTTCATTCATTTGGTTCTGTTTTACACTATCTTGGTTTCTCATAAAGTCACTAGCTTCCACTTGCTCCAATTTAATTTTTTAGGTAGTATTTTCTTCAGTAGTCTTTTGGACCTCCTTTTCTATTTGGCTAATTCTGTCTTTCAAGACATTCTTCTCCTCATTGGCCGTTTGGAGCTCTTTTGCCATTTGAGTTAGTCCTTTTTTAAGGTCTTATTTTCTTCAGTATTTTTTCGGTCTCCTTTAGCAAGTCATTGACTTGTTTTTCATGGTTTTCTTGCATCACTCTCATTTCTCTTCCCAATTATTCTCTATTCTCTAACTTGCTTTTCCAAATTCTTTTTGAGCTCTTCTATGGCCTGAGACCAATTCATATTTTTCTTGTAGGCTTTTGATGTAGGCTCTTTGACTTTGTTGACTTCTTCTGACTATATGTTTTGGTCTTCTTTGTCACCAAAGAAAGATTCCAAGGTCTAAGTCTGAATCTGAGAGTGTTTTTGTTGCCTGGCCATGTTCCCAGCCAACTACTTGACCGTTGAGTTTTTTATTGAGGTATGACTATTTGTAGAGTAGACAGTACTTTGTCCCAAGCTTGGGGGGCTGTACTATTTTCAGAACTATTTCTACCCAGCAAGCTCTGCCACACCAGCACTCTTCCTCCTCCAAGAGCCAGGAACCCAGACTGTGACTCAGATCCAAACAGGCTCTGCACTCCTGGTCTGATCTGCCACTTAATTCCTCTTACCAAGTTGTGTTGGTAAGCAAATTGGGCTCTTAGTACTTAGTTCAACTAAGTGCCCTTGAAGAGTTTGGCTTTTATTTCCTTTGATTAATTCACTGTATTTCATTGAGTCTTACTAGGTGCTAAGCCCCAAGCTCTAACCCCTATTAGGTGCTAAACCTATGTGGGTGTGAACCTCCCAGAGTCCTAAGGGGAGGCGTTAACTCAAAAGCCAATCATAGCAGCCTAAGTTCTGGTCATTCAGATGATGTTTGATGACATCTGAAACAATATAAGAAGACAACACAGAGTCATTTGCACAAGGGCTCTCACTCAAGGTGGTGCTGACACGCAGACTCCTGGCAGCTGTAGCTAAGAGCCCTCCAGCTCGTAAACCTGGATACTGAGACTTTGTTAAACTCTGGTAACTATGTATTGGGATTTGAATCAGACAAGGTCTGTCTGTTGAGGTTTGTACTTTGTTTGTATTTTGCTCTGAAGCTCAGGGTACTAGTTTTTTCCCCTGAACTAAGTGAATGATATTTGTATGCTGAATTAAAATAAGCTTGTCAACCCCTTAACGTTGCTTTCCTTACTAAAGCAGGTCAACAGAACCTGTGCTTTTGCAGTGTGCTGGTAGCATTCTTGCTGTTGGGCTTGTGTTGGTCCTTTACCCCCATAACAGCTGCTAGCCAGACTGTTGAAACACAGGTGGGCCTGGGGCTGGCAGAAACTGCAGCTGTAGTCCTCAGAGGTCAGAGCTCCACCACCTCTGCTGCCCTCGAGGTGGTGGCTGAACCGCAAACTCCTTTCACTCTGTCACCTGTTGTATTTGGTGTGTGCTCATCAAGAAGTCTGGTAACTGATTCAGGGGGCTAGGGCCTGTTCCGCCTGCCAGTCTGGTTGGTCCAAGCGTTGCCCATGCTGGACTCTGCACAGCTCTGCTCCCATCTCCGTGTGACAGACCTTACCCAGCAACCATCCAGGCTGTCCTGGGCTGGAGCCCTGCTTCCCTCTGCTCTTTCGTGGGTTCTGCAGTTCTAAAATTTGTTCAGAGCCATTTTTAATAGGTGTTTGGAGGGTCCTGGGGGTGAGCTTGAGGTCAGTCCCTGCTTTCCAGCCACCATCTTGGCTCTGTCCCCAAGAAATGTCTTTAAAAGAAACATATACTAAAGAAAAGAGCGTTCTTTAAAAATTTACCCATTTTTAACTTCATTACGGTGAAATTGTGTATTCACGGGACTATTCAATTCTCAATTCAACAATTCATCCTTCCAATTTATAAATGGTTGTGACTTAAATAAAGTGACTTGCCCCTTTCTTACCTATCACCTTAATGCTCTAATTACTCTAGTTGCTTCAAACAATATTTTCAATGTGTACACACTTGGGGTTTATACAGGGTAGAAAATGTCTTGCAGCAACAACTGGTCTTATACTCACAATGACAAAAGTCACAAAGCAATCTAAATCAGTCTAGACTAGTAAATCGCTCAAACACAAATTTCCAGTAATAGTACATACCCGAATATTAGAGTATCGCTAAAAGCTTCTACTTAGTTGGCAGTAAGGATGTGTTGATGGACAGAGAGTAAATGGGTACAATAAAATAGTGGGACACTTCTATTTATAAAGTTGACCTCAGACATTTACTAGCTATTTGACATTGAGCAAAACATTTAAAGTCTGTCTACCTTAATTTCCTCAAGTGTAAAATAGAATAATACTAATGACATCTACCTCAAAGGGTTTTTATGAGGATCGAATGTTATATTTGTAAAGAATTTAGCAGAATAAGAAGCAAGTAAGTACTTAATAAATGCTTGTTTCCTTCCTCGTGAAAATAACCCATTGGACTCAGATGATAAATAATCTCTAAACATTAGATGCAGTTTTAAATTATGAGAAATATCAAATATACATTGTATTATAAGATTCTATTTTTGCTTTGAAATCTTAACTGTGTCCTTCAACTCTAAAAGAAAATTTCTTTTTATGGTTAACATTTATTATGAAAACATATTTCTGAACTTCTTTGCTAAGGGAAAAGAGCAAGGGTAATATTTTAGTAGATAGATGTTTTATTTAAGGGAGATCTAAGATTTAAAAGTTATATGACTACACAGGGCATTCAATTTAGATTGTGAAGAGCTGGATTTAAATCTTAACTCTATTTACTATGTGTAGACAAGTGACTTCTCAATGAGCCTCAATTTTTTTCATTTGTAAAATGAGATGTTTATACTAGATGATTTCTTAACAGCTTTTCTAGCCATAAATCCTATAATTTTAAATTTACAAAGTAAAACTAAGAAAGCTTTTGAAAAAAGATGAAACTTAAGAATATGAATTTTCTCTTGTGGCACTGAGGTTTAATAGGCCCTTCCACTGGACACAATGAGACAACAAGCATTTACAATGCTCGCTTTTAGAAAGAATATTATGAAGAAATTTGGGAACTTTGGTCTTAGCTTACAGGAGCAAGGAGCTATGTTGCTATATACCAGAATGGATAGACAGATGAATATGGAAAAGAGACAATTATGAATAATATTTTCTAGACAGCAATAACTACATTTATCTTTATATCTATCTATATCTATATATCTTTGGGTCTATCATGTATGTATGTATCTATCTATCTATCCATCTACCAATACAAAAGAAAGAAAACTATGGCAGATTGGAGACTTCAAGACAATATGTTTCACTTATTCATACAAATATGATGGCTCCACTTTTTTAAAATCAAAATGATTAAAAAAAAGATTTGACAATTCATGTGCCCTAGAATCTAAATCATATATCAGTACTTTTACTTCAATTCCTACCTTGGTGCTTTAATTTAACATTTTTATCAATTTTATAAAAAAAAAGTTATGTGATAGTACTGGCAGTAGATGGGGTCATAAATATTTAGAGACAAATTGAAAGTTTGCAAGATTTTTAAATTTCATATAAGTAAGTCATATTTCCTATTTTGAAATGTCTCTTTTGCTGTATTTTCCCCCATCTCAGCTCTAAGAGTGTATGAGACAGGAAAGAAACCACTGAGCAATTCAAATTCATTCCACCTCTGTTCATTCTATTTCATTGGAAGAGTTATTTTTTTCATAGCTAACTTGTACTTAGAGAATACTTCCTAAAAATGGCATATGTTGCGGCAGATAGGTGGTGCGGTGAGTAGAGCACAGGCCCTGGAGTCAGGAAGACCTGAGTTCAAATCTAGCCTCAGACACATGACACATGTACTTGCTCAAGTGTGACCTTGGGCAAGTCACTTAACTCCAACTGCCCTACTCAAAAAAAAAAAAAAAAGAATAGCATGTGTGGTATATTCTATACAGTGAAGACGACACACATTTTGAAACTGGGCACTTCAAAAATTTTAGAAGTCTGATGCTGAGTGAATGTGACACATTATTTCAGATATTACTTTGGAGATAGTCCTGTGGTGGTATCCAAGTTGTCCTGAAAATTATTTATGTAAAATAAAGTAAAAGAATCATGGGAGATAGGTAGTCCAACAGATTAAGCATGTCATTTGAGGTCAGGAAGATCTGATTCTCATTCTACCCTCAAACATTTAATAGCTGTATCACTCTGGGCAAGGCGATTACCCTTTCTGTGCCTCAGTTTCCTCATTTGCAAAATAGGCGTAATAATAATAATAATACCTACCTCATTTAATAGGTGTGAAGATCACATGAGTAAACTTATACTGCACAAAGTATTTTGTAAACTTTAAAATCACTACAAAAAAGCTAGTTTATTATTATGAATATAATTATTATAACACATCATCATAACAAAATATGTTCTTGTGAGTAAACTCTTCACAAGATTTCGACATAGAAGAGTCTCTGAAGTTATCTAATTTAGTCCCTTTTTTATAGATAGGGAAACTGAGGCCCAGAGAGCTGAAGTTACTTGCTTGAGAAAGTGTCAGAATTCAAATTCACACTCTGAACATTGGATTCCAAATAGCAGAGCTGTTATTAAACCATACACTACCTTTCTCAAAGACTTTCTCCTGGGGGGAGCAGCATGGATGATCTAATTGACAGGAGGTATGACACTTGGAGTTTAATTTTTTGAATGTTTCTGTAAGTTAATTTCACTGAATATGCTCATCATATATACTTATATTTACATATCCCTATCCCCTACTCTCTCTAATCCCCAAAAATCCTCAACTATCAAATACAACTGCTGGAATTATGCTTTCGAAAGGGAGGTGAATTTGACCTATTGAGGGATCCCACTCCCTGTTTTAGTTTTGCTGTCATTCTATAAAACAGTAATACAATTAATGATTTTGAATTCAAAGCCATCTTTAGGATAATCTGTCCTAATAAAATCAATGTAAAAATTACAAATATATGAGACAAAATTACTTTCCTAAAGTTACACAACAATTAAATAAAGAACCAGTACAAAACCATCAAATTCCAATATTCCTTGTACTCTCTGATGCTGTTTCTCTAAATTTCAATGGTTTCAATGAATACCTTTCAAAGTATATTGGAAAGATCATGTAGAAGGAGGAGGTTAACCTTTAGAACGATTAACACCGTCTCAATAACTACCTTCCCATGGACTTTGGGAATAGTAAAAATAAATGATAATGGATATGTGAACTATCTCAGCAAAAAAAAAAAAAACATAATATTTTTAATGGTCCAATCAATACTCAATAATCCCAAGGAGGCTAAAAGAAAAATTAGCTATTCCTTTTCAAAAATAAGAAAGAAGACAGTGGAATCATTTTAGATCAAATGATAAATAGGTATATATAATTCCTCTTGCCCAGTCTGCTAAATTTATACTGAGGATGGTTTCAGTGAGTCTGCAGAAGATGATGCCACATATCACTGCTTTTATTTGACTACCAAAAACATTGTTTTCACTGGTACAACAGTCCTTAGAATAGTAAATATTCTTTTTAAAAATAGTAAGACAACAATTTGGCTCAGAATGATGTTTTATCTTAACTCTAACAAACACCTTGATGATGAAGACTTTAAATATTGATAATAAAATTCTGATAATTAAAAAAAAAATAAGATTGCGATGATGGTAGTGGTGGTAAAAGACAGGTGGTCTTAGGGGGGAGTGGTGGTGAGATGATGTTGTTGGTAACAGTGGGGTAAAAAATGTTATTCAGGAAAAGTATGATAGAAAAAGAAGTAGTCTTAGGCTTGTGGTGAATATAAGGGATAACTGGTAGACAGAGTGTTCCAGTAGATGTATGGAGAAAGCACAAAAAGCCTCATACATTGTGGATGGGCTTCTTTTGTAAACTTAATGGAACTTGAGCAAGAGTCACACAGGATGGAAATCCTATAATCACTATCAAAATACAATATGGATAGTGACTGGATCTCTGATTTCATTGATGCAAGTAACTAATTCCTTGCAAGTAAACTTCCTCTATCATTGTAGGTCAGCATCTCTGCTACAATTTCTAGTATTATAATTTTACCTGGAGAACAAAAATCTAAGTGATTTGACCAAGGTCACATAGCTAGTTTGTGGCAGAGGTGGGTCTTGATCCCAGTGATTCCTGGTTGTGAGGCCAATTCTATTCACCACCTTTTGATGACTCCACTGATGGCAGGGCATTTGGATCAATGAGACCAAACACGTCTTTGACAATTTCTATAGAATTTTAAGTTAACAAGTTGTTTTCCTCACAACCTTTTTTATAAGTGTTAAAAGGAATATCATTCTCCATTTGATGATAAAGAAAAGGAATCCCAGAGAGATTAAGTGAATTGCTTATGTACAATTAGTAATCATCACTTCTAAGATTAAAGATGAGGTCTTTTGAAAACAATGTCCATTTTCTTTCCTTTACTCCATACCCACTGGTTCTCAGATTTATATTTTTTGTATTTATTATGAGAGGAAATGATAACTTAATAGAAACTTAAACCATAAATCATGAATTTGTAGACTTAGACATACCTGGACTCATTCCTCAGTGGTTAATACACTTTTACCCATCATACTATGCTCATTCTAGTAATACTGAACCTTCAGCTATTAAAGTATGAATACCAATTCCCATCCAAGTTCCACTGTCAACTTCCTTACTCCTGTCCTCCTTAAAGCTACCCTTCAAATTTGCTACTACAGAGCCACTTGTCCCTTTCACTGTGCTCTCTGGAATACAAGCTGCCCAGTTAACAATTTTTCATTTTAAGTCTCATTCATTCCCACTCCATCCATCTCCTCATTCTCATTAATACTTGCTTCCCTTCCAATGACAAAGCATTACTGGCTACACTTTCTAGGACCAATTACACTATCACTCAAAGACCCTGAATCATTAGTGGCTTTGGAAGGAGGGGTCAGATTACTCCTTAACCCCCATTTCTTTTTCCAGTCTTTGCAAACAATATTCAGTAATGTCTCATTTGAGGTGAATTCGATCCAATTATGTCACCAAATCATGATTTTCATAGCTATTTTCTATCAATCTCCAAGATACTCTCCTTCCTTTCTCATTGAATTTGGTGCCCTTCCTTTTTTGCTAACGTCTTCCATCAAACTAGAGGAATTCGACAGGTATTGATACTCCTCAGCCTCCCCAGTTCCTCAGTCTAATCAATTCTCGTGACTTATTCCTTCATTCCTCCTCAGCCGTACAGAGATGTTTTTAAAGCCAATCTTGCCATCACTCTTAAGTGTTATATTTCCATGTTCAGAAACCCTAAAACTTCTCCAACTGATCATAATATTTTATCACTTTGTCATTCCATTTTTCCTTCCATCTTATGACCTCTAATCCCTTTGTTTTATCCTCCCCATGACATCCAATAGCTTAATCCATAAGCTGGTTTTCTAATACCCTGTACATAACCCCACTTGCCTCCCTTTTCTTTCTTGATTCTTTGGTAAGCCAGTTCAACTCTACACTGTGCTTTTCTCTTTTCCCACATTCCATTATTCTGTCACTGATCTTGACCTGCCCAGATTTAGTTTTGGATTATTCTCCCCATCCTTTGCTTTAGCTTTTGCTCACATACTCCAAAAGGAAGCAAGAGAAAAATCACAAAATTGTGCTAAATGGATCCATGGAAGATATATGTTACATAATCTCAACTAGTCCTTCACTGTGGCATGGCAATCCTTTCATACCTCCCAAAACGATTTGCTATCCTATTTACTACAATAGCTTCTCCAGAGCAATTTCCCCCTCATATCTTCCATGATGCCCCTCACTTTTAGCTGAAAACCTTGCCTTATATTGGACAGAAATAAAAGATAATTTGCTAAGAACTCACTGTCCTCTTCTCTTCATATTACTTCACTCAGATTCCTTCTCTTACAATCTCCACATTTACCATCTACTTGCCATGGCAAAACCTTTTACCCATACAAATGATACCATTCAATTGTATCTTCTCTAGCAGATCCTAAGAGATCATCTAGTCCAAATCCCTAAATTTTATTGATGAAGTAAATGACGAATGGCCAGAAAAACTGTTACTTGTTCAAAGGCAAATATACAGAAATGATCATTATTCTCTAATTTTATAAATACTGCACCAAGCCAAAAAAAAGGTAATTTTTCTCAAAATGTTATCTCTTAAAATTAAACTACATTATGTCCCTCCCCTGATCTCCAAAACAATATGCTTATCCCATAAATGAAATATTTATTTTACTTATCCTGGGTATATATATATATATTACTTTGTTTCTACAGAAACAATTTGAGAATGGTGTTTTCATATCAACTCCTACACAAACTTTTGCTACAAAATATATCTATAAATGACTAATATTTATAATATAACCCTCTAGATATGATCATAATCCTAAGATAGTTGTAGCTCAGAACAAATCATAGGAATCAGTGAGTATAGGTTCCTTTTTACAATGTAGGAATCTGACATACACAGAAATCAACTTAGAACGGAGATTATTAGTTAAAAAACTTGATTCTCCTCTAAACTTCCTTTTTTCTGATGAGGACACTAGTGTGCTTCATCTCCAGGGAATATAAATTGGGAGTTCTTATTTCCATTCATTTAAATATTCACACAATAGGCTTTAATCAAACTTGACTTTGCTGATATTGTTCATTACTCCAGAAAGAATGTTTTTCCCTCCAGACTGGAAAAATATTATAGTAGATATTACACCTAGAGAGTTATCAGCTATAATTTACATTCAGTATTTTTATAAATAAATAATTATGTGCAACAATAATTACAGGGGATAAAATTCACAACCATCACTCCACTGTTTTAAACTGAGATTCTGACAAAAAACATTTTAATAGCTCTCAACTTATATACTATATAAATCTGGTGACATCAGCATGTTTATAAAATACATTTATAATGAATTTAATATTAATAGTTGAAATTATCTTCCTTCAAATGGATTTCATTTTGCATACTTTCTGCAAATCTCATAACTCAGTTATAATGGAGCATTTCATTCAGGAGATTAACATGATGAATTAGTATTTAAATTTATGCAAGAGAAAGTCCCCAAAGCAGTATAGGAAGTTTTCTAATTCACTGAATGCTGTGTACCTGTTGCCATGGAAACAGAATAGGGACTAAGAAAAGAAATTTTATTTCTTTAATTTTCCTATGATGATGTTAGAAATCTGTATCTAGAGATTTTGAGGATCTGTATACAAAAACACAGCTCTAATACAGATAAATATTTTTCAATGTTTTTCCTTTTTTATACTTTATTCTCCATGTCTGCTTTTTTAACTTTTAAATGACTTTTAATATAATATAATATAACATAATATAGCATAACATAACATAACATAATATAATATACAATTCCTACTATATGTTCAACTAAATCTTATTAGAAACCTGCCTCTCCAAAAGAAAAAAAATGGAGTAAGGCAAAAACATAAATGGGACTAATAGGGGCAATCTGCCTCTTTTTTTATTACAAAACAGCCTACTATGAAGGAGCAGATGGATTGAATTTTCATAACTATTTCTAATTTTCAGAAATAGGAAGTGTGCTTTGTAGTTTTTCTAAATGATGAACCTAACCTGCTTTTCTTTAAAAAAAAATAATAAAAAAGGCAACAAAAGTCCTAGTGCAGTTTTAAGATTCTGAAGTCAAAACTGAACTGAGACTTTTCTCTAACAGTTAAAGCAGATAACTGGAATTTCGTTTCCTTTTTTATATGTACAAGATATAGCCATGGGTAAATCACAATCAATCAGAGCTTCAATTTCCTTATCTTAAGAAATGGAGGTGGGGGTGTGGAGCCTAGATAGCGGCTGGAAAACAGGGACTATCTTAAGCTCTCCCCCTAATTCCTCCAAACACCTGTAAAAATGGTTCTAAACAAATTTTAGAGCTATAGAAACCATGAAATAACAGAGAGAAACAAGTCTCCAGTTTTAGACAGCCTGGATGGTCTCTGGAAAGGATCTATCACACTGTGCTGGGAGCAGAGCCCAGCCCAGCATGGGCCGCACATGGATAGACCAGACAGGGAGTTAGGTGAAGCAGGCCATAGGGCCATGAATTACTCAGCTGTGGCAGTTGTCAGATTTCTCAACCCACAAACACCAAATATGAAGGAACAGGTCAGTGGGAAAACTGCTGGATCTGGGTGAGAGAAGTGCATAGTCCAGCCCCAACCCTGGGAGCACTGCAGGTGGTCGAGCAGCAGCAATAGCAGGCAGCTACTGTGGCTGCTTCTAGAGCTCCAACTGGGGCTGCTTTTGACACCAGGCCCACCTGGTGGGAGGAATCAAGTGGCAGATCAGAGCGGGAATGCAGGGATTGCTTTGGTGGTGCACAGGCAGGGTACTCTTGATTTGCCCTGCTTGGATCTGGGTCATGGTCCTGGATGGGAGTTCATGGGGAAGGAAGAACACTGCTGTGACAGAGCTTCCTGTGACTGGAGTACAAGTAGCTCTGAAAACAGCAGGACAAGGCCCCTAAATCTTGGGACAAAGGACTCTCCACTCTGAAGGCATTTATACACTGACAAAAAGCTCAAGGGTCAAGTAGTTGTCTGGGAACATGAACAGGCTGTGAAAAAGGACTCAGATTCAGACTATAGAATCTTTTTTGGTGACAAAGAATAACAAAACATAGAGCCAGAAGTCAACAAAGTCAAAGAGTCTACATCAAAAGCCTCCAAGAAAAACATGAATTGGTCCCAAGCCATGGGAGAGCTCAAAAAGGATTTGGAAAAGCAAGTAAGAGGAGTAGAGGAAAAATTGCGGAAAGAAATGAGAGTGATGCAAGAAAACCATGAAAAACCAGTCGACAACATGCTAAAAGAAACACAAAAAAATACTGAAGGAAATAATACCTTAAAAAATAGACTTACTCAAATGGCAAAAAGAACTGCAAAAAGCCAAGGAGGAGAAGAATGACTTAAAAGGCAGAATTAGCCTAATGGGAAAAGAGGTCCAAAAGACCACTGAAGAAAATACCACCTTAACAACTATATTGGAGAAAGTGGAAGCTACTGACTGTATGACAAATCAAGAAAACAGAAAACAGAACCAAAAGAGTGAAAAAATGGAAGACAATGTGCAATATCTCATAGGAAAAAAAACAATGACCTGGAGAAAAGATCCAGGAGATATAATTTAAAAATTATTGGAGTACCTGAAAACCATGATCAAAAAAAGAGCCTAGACATCATCTTTGAAGAAATTATCAAGGAAACCTGCCCTGATATTCTAGAACCAGAGGGTAAAATGGAAATTGGAAGATTCCACCAATCACCTCTTAAAAAAGATCCCAAAAAGAAAACTCCTAGGAATATTGTCACCAAATTCCAGAGTTCCCAGGTCAAGGAGAAAATACTGCAAGCAGCCAGAAAGAAACAACTTAAGTATTGTGGAAACACAATCAGGATAAGATCTAGCAGATTCTACATTAAGGGATCAAAGGGCTTGGAATATGATATTCTGGAGGTCAAAGGAGCTAGGATTAAAACTAAGAATCAACTACCGAGCAAAATTGAGTATAATACTCCAAGACAAAAATGTGGATTTTCAATAAAATAGAGGACTTTTAAGCTTTCTCAGTGAAAACATCAGAGCTGAATAGAAAATTGGACTTTCAAATGCAAGAGTCAAGAGAAGCATAAAAAGGTAAATAGGAAAAAGAAATCGAAAGGGACTTACTAAAGTTGAGCCATTTGGTTTGCACTCCTACATGGAAAGATGATATTTGTACCTCTCTCAGTATTAGGGTAGTTGGAGGTAATATACATACATACATACATACATACATACATACATATATATGTATACATATATATATATATATAGAGAGAGAGAGAGAGAGAGAGAGAGAGAGAGAGCACAGGGTGAGTTGAATGCGAAGTGATTATATCTAAAGAAAAATAATAAAAGAAAAAGAAAATGAAATTAAGGGGTAAGAGAGGAATACATTGGGAGAAGGAGAAAGGGAGAGATAGGATGGGGTAAATTATCTCCCATAAAGGTGGCAAGAGAAAGCAGTTCTATTGGAAGGGAAGAGGGGGCAGGTTAAAGGGAATGAGTGAATCTTGTTCTCACCAGATATGACTTACGGAGGGAATAACACACTCAATTGGGTATCTTATCCTACAGGAAAGTAGGGGGGAAGGGGATAAGAGGGGGGTGATAGAAGGGAGGGCAGATTGGGAGAGGAGGTAATCAAAAGCAAACACTTTTGAAAAGGGACAGGGTCAAGGGAAAAAAACTGAATAAAGGGGAACAAGCTAGAATGGAGGGAAATATACTCTTTCACAACATGGCTATCATGGAAGTGTTTTGCGTAATGATACATGTGTGACCTATGTTGAATTGCTTGCCTTCTCAAGGAGTGTGTGTGGGGAGGGAAGAAGGGAGAGAATTTGGAACTCAAAGTTCTAAAAATAATGCTCAAAAAAAGTTGTTTTTCCATGAAACTTGGAAATAAGATATACAGGCAATGGGATATAGAAATCTATCTTGCCCTACAAGAAAGTAAGTGGAAAGAGGATGAGGGGTGGGGAGTGGGGTGACAGAAGGGAGAGCAGACTGGGGAAAGGGGTAATCAGAATATATGTCATCTTGGAGTAGGGGGAGGGTAGAAATGGGGAGAAAATTTATAACTCAAAATCTTGGGGAAATCAATGTTGAAAACTAAAAAAAAATAAATAAATAATAAAATATGGAAAAGAAAAAAAAAAAAGAAATGGAGGTGGAACCAAAATGGCAGGGTAGAGAAATTAACTCACCTGAAGTCTCCCTTCATTCCATCCTAATAATTTTAAAATAACACCTCAAATTTAATTCTAGAGGAGTGGAGCCAACAAAAGTTTGGGAAAATGATTTTTTTTATTTTTTTAATTATTTAATATATTTAGTTTTCAGCATTGATATTCACAAGAGTTTGAATTACAAATTTTCCCCCCATTTCTACCCTCCCCTCTAACTCCAAGATGGCATATATTCTGGTTGCCCGGTTCCTCAGTCTGCCCTCCCTTCTGTCACCCCACTCCACTCCCATCCCCTTTTCCCTTCCTTTCCTGTAGGGCAAGATAAATTTCTATGCCCCATTGCCTGTGTATCTTATTTTTCTAGTTGCATGCAAAAAAAATTTTTTTTTGTTTTTGAATGTCTGTTTTTAAAACTTTGAGTTCCAAATTCTCTCCCCTCTTCCCTTCCCACCCACCCTCCCTCCCTAAGAAGTCAAGCAATTCAACAGGGGCCACATGGGTATCATTATGTATAACCCTTCCACAATAATCATGTTGTGAAAGACTAACTACATTTTGCTTCTTCCTAACCAACTCCCCTTTACTGAATTTACTCCCTTGACCCTGTCTCTATCCAAAAGTGTTTGTTTTTGATTACCTCCACCCCCATCTGCCCTCCCTTCTGTCATCCCCCCTTTTTTATCTTCCTCCTTCTTTCCTGTGGGGTAAGATACCCAATTGAGTATGTATAGTATTCCCTCCTCAGGTCAAATCTGATGAGAGCAAGATTCACTCATTCCCCCTCACCTGCCTTCTCTTCTCTTCCTACAGATTTACTTTTTCTTGCCACTTTTATGCAATTTGCC
>CM053625.1:201722484-201784428 GCA_028646595.1 Phalanger gymnotis
TTTCTAATTTGCTTTTCCAAATCCTTTTTGAGCTCTTCCATGGCCTGAGACCAGTTCATGTTTTTCTTGGAGGCCTTTTGTTGTAGGCTCTTTGACTTTGTTGATTTTTCTAGCTGTATGTTTTGGTCTTCTTTGTCACCAAAGAAGGATTCCAGAGTCTGAGACTGAATCTAGGTGTGTTTTTGCTGCCTGGTCATGTTCCCAGACAATTCACTTGACCCTTGAGTTTTTCAGCAGGGTATGACTGCTTGTAGAGTACAGAGTTCTATGTTCCAAGCTTGGGGGGATGTGCCAGCTCTGCCACACCAGCACTCCTCCTTCCCCAAGAACCCCCAACCTGGACTGGACTTAGGTCTTCAGCAGGCTCTGCACTCCTGCTCTGATCAGCCACTTAATTCCTCCCACCAGGTGGGCCTGGGGCCAGAAGCAACTGCAGCCGTAGTTGTGTAGCTGCCCCACCTCTGCTGCCCCTGGAGTCATTGCAGCGCTGCAAACTCCCTTTCCCCAGCAGCTTTTCTCACTAACCTTCTCTGTTGTCTTTGGTGTTTGTGGGTTGAGAAGTCTGGTAACTGCAACAGCTCACTGATTTAGGGTGCTAGGGCACGCTCCGCCCAGCTCATGGTCTGGTTGGTCCATGCTGCCCACACTGGGCTCTCCTCCGCTCTGCTCCACTCCCAGCTCCATGCAGGATAGACCTTACCCAGAGACCTGGGCTAGTGTCCTGCTTCCCTCTGCTGTTTTGTGGGTTCTGCAGTTCTAGTTTTTATAAGTTTTTAGAAGGAGTTGGCCAGGAGCTCACGCTAGTCCCTGCTTTCTAGCCACCATCTTGGCTCCACCTGAAAATGATTTTTAGGATCAAAAACAACTTTGGAGGTTGCCAGGAAAGGTCTGTCACACTACCAGTTGTGGTTAGACCTGAATTACAGTTGCAGGGCAAACCATGGTAATATCAGTAGCAAGCCTTGAAGGTGGCTACAATAATGGCAGCAGCAGCTTTGGAAACTCTCACCCTACAAACAGGAAGCGGGGCAGGGAACTGGTTAGAAAAAGATTACAAAGGACCCTTTGTTGGTGCTGAGTTTAGGACCCTATTGAATGCTCATACATATTGTCAGGTCACAGTTCCAGGAAGAAGAGGAGCACTAGTGTTAATGACCGCAGGAGAGCTGGGGACCTGGTCACAGTTTCAAGGTAAGAGATCTACTAGCACTTATGACTGAAGTCCCTTCCTGGGTAAAGATCACAGCACAAGCCAAGAGAGCAGTGACCACACCTCTCTTTAGATTGTACCAGTTTGGAAGCACCAAAGTCATATAGACTCCCACAACTACCTTTGAAAACAGCAGTACAAAAAACCCGAAGCTTTGGACAAAGCTCCTCTACCTCAAAATCTGAGCCTAACATTAACATAAAGTTGAAAGTCAAGAAATAGGCTGGAAAGATGAGTGAACAAACAATGACAAAAAGAACTTAACCACAGAAAAGTTGCTATGATGACAGGGAAGATCAAGACACAAACTCATAAGAAGACAGCAATCTCAAAACAGCTACAAAAAAGCCTAGAAGAAAAAAAATAATAAATTTGACTCAAAGCCATGATAAAAGAAAATGAGACTAGACATAATATTTCAAGAAATTATCAAGAAAAAACTGCCTTGATATCTTAAAACCAGAGAGTAAAATATAATTTGGAAAAATCCACCTATCTCCACCTCCCAAAATAGATCCCTCTCCCCCAACAAAAAATAAATCTACTAGAAAAATTTAAAGCCAAATAAAAGAGCTTCTAGGTAATCAGCCAAAAAGACAATTCATACACAGTGAAGACACAGCCAAGATCAAATGAGATTTAGTAGTTTCCCACATTAAAATATTGGAGGGCTTGAAATATAATGTTCCAGGAAGCAAAGGAGTTAGGATCACAACCAAATATAAAATATCCAGAAAAACTGAATATAATCCTTCATGGAGGAAATGGATATTTAATTGAATAGAGGGTTTTCAAGCATTTCCAATGCAAAGTCCAGGTCTGAATTGAAAATTTGACTTTCAAATACAAAACTCCAGAGATAAATTAAAAGGTAAAGATGAAGGAGAAATCATAAGGGATTCAATAAGTTTAAACTGTTCACATTACATTATGGCACTTTTAACTACTAAAAACTTTATCATTTTAGAGCATTTAGTAGTATAGAGAGGTAGAGGACACAGGTGTGAGTTAACTATGATGGGATGATTTCAAAAACTAAAATCAAATAAATGGGTGAGAAAGAGAAATGCACTGAGAGAATGGGGAAGGAAGATAGAAGAAGAATGGTAAAAATAGGGGTGGTGGACAATGCTTGAACTTTACTTTCACTGTAATTGGCTCAGAGGAGATAATAAACACACTCAGATGGATATAGATATCTGTACTTTAAAGAGAAGTAGGAAGGGGGGAAGATTAACAGTGGGGTTAGAAGGAAGGGTGGATTAGGTGAGGCAGTAGTCAAAAGCAAAAGACATTTTTGAAGAGGGATACAGTGTGTGTGTGTGTGTGTGTGTTTGTGTGTGTGTGTGTGTATGAGAGAGAGAGAGAGAGAGAGAGAGAGAGAGAGAGAGAGAGAGAGAAGGAAAATACGATGGAGGGAAAAACTTAGAGTAATCATAACGGAGAATGTGAATGGGATAAACTCACCCATGAAATGTAAGTAGCCATTACAATGGATTAAAAACCAGAATCCAAGAATGTGTTATTTACAAGAAACACACAAGAAATAGAGAGATACACACAGATTAAAAATAAGGGCTAAAAGCAGAATCTATTGTGCTTTAGCAAAGGGGGAAAAGCATAGGTATCAATCATGGCATCAGTCAAAGCAAAAATAGACCAAATTAAAATATATAAGCGGAGAAACTACATTTCTCTAAAAGCAACAGAGACAATGAAGTAAAATCAATACTAAACACATGTGCCAAATAACATAGCATCTAAATGCCTGAAGTAAAAGATAAATGAATTATAGGAGAGAATAGAAAGTAAAACAACACTAATAGAGGACCTCAACTTACCTCTTTTGGAACTAGATACATCTAACCAAAAATAAGGAAGAGAGAAGTTAAGGAGAGGCAAAAAATTTCTCAGCTGTACATGGCACCTTTCCAAAAACTGATGATGTTTTAGGGCATAAAAACCTCACAGCAAAATATAGACTAGAATAAATATTAAATGTATCTTATTCAGACTATGAGGCAATAAAACTACAATCAATTAAAGGCTGTGAACATATGATTAAATATTAATAGGAAACTAATTATTCTAATCCTAAGGAATTAGGTCAAAAATGAATCATAGAAACAATGAATACTAAAATTTATGGGATACAGCTAAAGCAGTGCTTAGGGGAATATTTATACCTCTAAATGCTTTCATCTATCAAATAAAGAAAGAGTAGATTAGTGAATTTGAAATATAACTAAAAGAAAAACAAGAAAAACAACAAATTAAAAGTCCTCAATTAAGCACCAGAATGAAATCCTGAAAATCAAAGAGGAGACTAATAAAATTATATGTAAGAAAACCCTTCAACTAATATATAAAACTGTGAACAGGTTTTATGAATAAAATAATAAAAATAGATAAACCATTGATTAATTTGATTTTAAAAAAAAAGAAAACCAAATTATCTGTATCAAAACAAAAAATGGTGAATTCACCCCAATGCAATGAAGAAGAAATTAAAGCAATTATTAGGAACTGTTGTGCCTAACTATATACCAATAAATCTGATAAATCAGGTGAAATGGATGAATACTTAACAAAAATATAAATTGCCTGGATTGACAGAAGAAACTCTATGAAACTTACATAACTCTACCTCAGACAAAGATATTGAACAAGCCGTAAATGCACTCCCTAAGGAAAAATCCCCAAGATCATATAAAATAACCAATTAATTTTACAAAACATTCAAAGAATAAATAATTTTAAAATTATATGTACCTATTTGGAAAAAAATAGACAAATCGGGAGTCCAACCAAATTCCTTCTATGACACAAATATGATGCTGAAGAGCAAAAACAGAAACTATAGACTAATTTCCCTAATGAATATTGATGTAAAAATTTTAAAGAAAATATTAGCAAGAAGATTACAGAAATATATCACAAAGATCATGTATTATGACCAGTTGAGATTTATACTAGGAATGCAGGGATGGTTCAATATTGGGAAAATTATCAACATAAATGAATATATCAACAACAAACACAGCAAAAGTCATATGATCATCCCAACAGAAGCAGAAAAAGCTTTTGACAAAATACAACACACATTCCTATTAAAAATACCAGAAAGCATGGAATAATTGGAGCTTTCCTCAAAATGGTAAGAAGTAACTATCTTAAACCATTATCTACCATTAGCAATGATGATAAGCTGGAAGTCTTCCCAATAAGACAAGATTGAAGCAAGGATGCCTGTTATCTCCACTATTATTCAATATTGCACTAGAAATGATAGCTACAACAATAAGAGAAAGATAGGAAATTGAAAGAATTAGAATTGACAATATGGAAACAAAATTTCCACTCTTTGCAGATGATTTGATGGTCTACTTAGAGAATCCTAGAGAATCAACTAAAAAAAACCAATTGAAACAATAATTTTGTCAAAGTTGTATGATATTAGTAAACTCACATAAATCATTAGGATTTGTATATGTTACCAACAAAGTCCATCAGCAGAAAGAGGAATTCCATTTAAAATAATTGCAGATAATAGAAAATGCTTGGCAGTCTACCTGCCAAGACAAACCCAGAAACTATAATGAATGCAGTTATAAAATGCTTTATACCAATAAATTCAGATATAAACAATTGGAGAAATATTAATTGCTCATGGAGAGGACAAGCCAATATAATAATATGACAATATTACCAATTTAATTTACTCATGCAGTACCATACCAAACTACCAAAAATATTTTATAGAGCTAGAAAAAATAACAAAATTCTTCTGGAGGAAGAAAAGATCAGGAATATCAAAGAAATCAATGAAAAAAATGTGAAAGAGATAACTTAGCAATACCAGATCTTAAACTATATTACAATGTGATAATCGTCAAAGCAATCTGGAATTGTCTAACAAATAGAGTGATGGAACAGATTAGGTACACAATATCCAGTAATAAATGGCCATAATAATCTAATGTTGGATAAACACAAACATTCAAACTTTTGGGAGAAAAACTCAACATTTGACAGTAATTCCTATGAAAACTGGAAAACAATTTGTCAGAAACTACGTATGTCAACATCTCACACCATATATTGATAGAAGGTGAAAATGGATACTTGATTTTGATTTAGTGGAATGTCTGAGTGGCTTTCTTTAAGTAATGTAAGTTCTCTAAAACTCACGTTTGTCATGGTTGAAGTAGGAATAATAGTTCCTGTAGTAATTTTTAGGGAAGGATGTTGTGAAGGTTAAATGAGAGTGTGTAAAAGACAGCAAAATCTTGACTCTTGTCTAGTCATTATTGACAAGTTAGTGGTCTTTTATATCTCCTCTTACCTGGATACTTATAATAATCTTCCACCTGGTCTCCCTACTTCCATTCTTTTCTTAGACCATCATTAGCCTTCTTACAGCAGCCAAAATAATAGCCCTAAAGTATAAGCCTGACTAGGTAATTCCCCTTATAAAAAGCTATATTGGCTCTTATTGCATATAGGAAAAGAAAAAAAAAGAAATGTTTATTTTACATTCATTTGATGCCCCTCACTTTCTGGCTTCCAGTTGCCTTTCTTGTTTTAAAACACTTTACCCTCTTTCATGAACTTCATGTATGATATAATTTCCATATTTCGTTGTTGTACCATACGTGCCTCTGTGTAATTAGATGATCATGATACTGATAATACCGACCACAAAGGATAACTGTGAGGGTCAAACATAGAACTCTTTGTAAATGTTAAAACATAATACAAAAGTTTTTATTAATTTCTTAGCATATAGAAAATTTATATTCATAGAGGTCCAACAAGTCACATAAGTCCACACACATGTAAGGGGAATTCTGTCCTAGAACTTCCTAGACATAATCCTACTTTATTCTCCAGCCAGTTAGGATACATTAACAATATCTCACCCATACAGCTCTTTAGTAGGCTAATAAATCATTTCATAAGCTGCCCCACATCCTGCCTTTCCAGTTTTCTTAACCCTTACATCCCTTGCCCTTCTGTACTCTGTAATTCAATCACACTGGGCTCCTTTCTTTGCCTTGCACAAGACATTCCATCTCATGACTCCATTCATTTTCCCTAGTTTTCCTCCATGCCTGTAATGTTTCTCCTACTTCAGTTTTGCCTCCTGATTTCCCCTGCCTTCCTCCAAGTCCCACCTTAAAGCTGACCTTCTATAGGGAGCCTTTCTTGATCACCTTTAATTTTAGTGACTTCTCTAATGATTGCAAGTTATCTCCTTCATTAGACTGAGTTTCTTGGGAGCTGTGAACTTTGTTTCCATTTCCTTATATTCCCAGAATTTAAGACAATGTCTTGCACATAGTAGGTGGTTTATAAAAGCTTGTTGATTGACTGGCTGAAGAGAGCTGGCTTCTATTCTCAGCTTTTCCATTTACCAAATATATAACAACCTTGTAAAGCCTCAGTTTCCATATCAGTAAAATGGAGAAATCACAGTTTCTTATATCACTCTGCTGTTGCAAGCTATAGCAAATAGCAAAATTTAAAGAACTATATACATGAGTTTTATTAATTGTTACTTTACTATTAGTGAGCATGTAACAAAAAATGCTGACATCAAAGTCAAGATAATCTGGCCTAAAGTACCTCACAAACTCAACAAATTATTTAATTATTCAGCATCATCAGGAACTCCCCAAAAGAGGTGTTCTTAAACTGAGGTCCACATACAAACAGTAGGTTCATGGATAGAATTCACAGGGAAGCTCCACTTGGATGGGAAAAAAATACATTTTTCTTCTTTCACCAAGTTGTAACTGAAATTTATAATCATACTTATAAGTATGCATATATTCATATGTATACTCTAAAGTATATACATGCAAACATGTGCACATATATCAAAACTGAAATCTATAGTGATATCAATTTATCTATATTTGTCTATCTACTGAGAAGAGTTACATAGATTGAACTATCCTGTCAAAGAAGTCTCTGACAAGCAAGCAAAAAGAGAGAGTGAGAGAATCCTTACTCTAAAACTATAAATTGAAAACTGTTGTCTGTCTATAGATAAATTTTGGTAGATAAAGTTTCCTCAGCAAACATTCTTAACACATGTGAAATTATAGGTTCAAACTAACAAAATCAGAGGTTTTGTATATGCAGATAATCTTCCTAAGTAGTTCCCATGCTCAAAACACTTCTCGATTACTTTATTCCAAATAGGAGGAAATACAGCCATACAAGTCTCATTTGAGACTTCTCCAAATTGGCTCCCACCTACCTTTCAAGTATTATTTAATATTCTTTTTTGCAGCATTTTACATATTAACCAAATTTGACAAATAGCTGTTCTTTAATATGGACATGTCATCTCCTAAGTGAATTAACTTTAGCCATTCTCTATGACTGGAACATGTTCTGTTCTTAACTCCATCTCTCTAGGTATCCTATTCCTTCAAGGCTCAGGTTAGTTTTGACAATTCTTTTGTGAAGACTTCCCCGACCAACCCAAAGAGTTTGCATCCTTTCCTTTCTCAAATTGCTTTAGAATATGTGTGTGTGGGGGGGGAGGCTGGGGTTCAGTTTCTTTATGCTGCATTCCAAACACACCATTGCACAAAAATGTAAGCAGTTTGAGGATATGGACAATATTTTGTTTTTGTCTCTGTATCCCAAGTATCTGACACAGAGTATTAATGATCCATTTAATAAGTATTGTTTAAATTTCTACTATGTGCCCAGCACTGCTTTAGGTGAGGGGAAACAAAAGGAAAATATAATAGTCCTTTTCCTCAGGGGCTTACACTCTATATAAGGTCCCTAATAAATGTTTATTCAGTTATTTTCAAGTCTATAAATATTAGATGCATGTAGAAAGTAATCATGTTTTCTTGTGCCTGAGGAATGAATCTTGCTTCCTTATAACTATGCTCATTTAGATCTTTCTTCTATGTTGCTGATGACTACTTAGAACAAGACAAGTTACACAACTACATTTTCCTCTGCCATCTTTTGTTGTTATTGTCGTCATTGTTGTTTTTCTTGACATGTCTCTATTAGGAAATATGTCAACAGTTTTTGAAAATCTTCATGCAGTAAGTCATGTCCAATTCCTTTTTATTCCCTAAGCTTTGTTAACATTTTCCAGAAATCCAAAGGGGTCATAGAGATATGGTTGTTTCATGCAGAAACAATTCAGGGGATCATCCCATAATGTTATTTATATCCAACTGCTATTGTGTATTGTAACAGCCTTGGTTACATGCTCAAATAGCTTCTCTGACATACAAGAAGGACTCATAGATCTTATATTCACAGTCTCATTCAACTCTATTTGAAGATGTTCAATATCTGGCCTAGTGTCTAGTTTTTGTTTTGTTTTGTATCTGTTGTTATTTTTGAATCATTGCTATTTTTAGTCATGTATCCTTTGCTGGAGTCTTTTTGCACTTTGTTTCTCCTAGCACTCTCATGATGATACTAGCCACTCCTGGTAATTTACCACCTTGGAACACTGGAATCCATCATGTTCTGTAGCAAAGATGGATAAATTTCATTTGACCCATCTGCAGCAACAGTTGTTTCTCCACTTGTCTCTTATCCCTGATGGTTTAGTTAGCCCTTAGGGATTGATAGTAATGTATTTAAAATCTTCCTTCACATCTATGCTACATTTGACTATTTGATTTTCACAGTCTTTCCCCCCTTTTTCAATTTATGCTATGTCTCACAACCTGTCTTATTTCTTTATCCTCATCCCCATGCAGTTTCAGGAATCAGTTTTATAGTCCAGGTAAACTCATCGCTTAAGAAACACACACACACACACACACATACACACCACCACCACCACCACCACCACCACCACCACCACCATTGTCCTCTATATTCACAAATTCTTAAAGCTATGTGCATATGAAAGTCAGGTTGTAAAGTCTAATGTGGGGAGCATAGTCCTTTTAAAAAGAACATTTTGTCAATTTCTTAGAAATATTGGCTTCTTTGCCTCCATTGCCTGAACTATGAATACTTCAAAAAGTATTTCATACATACTTCATATACAGTACTATGTGAGTTCTAGGGATACAATGATAAAAAGAAATGGATCAGTCATTGCTCCTAAAGTTACATATATCCTCCTGGAGATGGGAAACATAGGCAAGGGAGAGATAACATGCACATAAATGAGTTTACCATACATAAGCACCCTTTTCCTAATTGCTCCAAGCCCTCTTGGTTAGATGTTCATAAGATCACAGATTTAGAAAGAAAAGACTTTAACCATTATCTAGTGCAAAGCCTTCATTTTACAGAAGAGAAACTGAAACCTATAGATATTGATTGCCTTGCTTAGGGTCATATAGATAGTAGGTGGCAGAGTTGGGATTAGAATTTACATCCTCTCCCTCTAAATCTAGCAGTATTCCTACTGAACCACAGTGTCTCATTATCACAGAAACAAAACCATGCATTTAGAGCTGGAAGGGATCTTTGAGGCTTACCAAAGTGTCTGGTACATAGCAGATATTTAATACATTTTTATTGACATTGTGTCTATTATATTCATTTTTAGAGATTTGGAAAATAGATTGAAATTGGTTAAATTACACACCCAGAGTCACATAGCTAATAAATATCTAAAGTAGGATTTGAACTCAGGATTTGAACTTATTGATTCATCACTTTTTCTATTGATGTCTCATTACCAAGCAGTTAATATTTATGATACTCTGAACTGGAGTGGGCTTAATAATTAATTCACCTGCACTTTCTGCAGTTGTCTCATAATGGGTTGTCATATGAAAATTGCTTTATATCTTTCTATCACCCATTTACTTTATCATCTCTATTTCAGAGAAATTACTTTCTTTTTGGATAGATGCTGGTGACTATATTCTAGGAGTCCATCAATGATAATTTAATTTTGCTATGTATTGGTATCTATTTCTTCTTTTGAAGACTCTTCATATCCTTTGCACATTTATTTATTGAGAATGTTTTTTTTTTATTTTTACACATTTTCTTCAATTTTCTGTAGATTTGGGAAGCTAGAGTTTTATGATGGATGTTTGTTGCAAATGGATTTCCTCTCAAGTCTATAGCATCCTTTCTTACTCTAGCTTCTCTTATTATGTTCATTCATATACTTTTCAATTTCACAAATTTTAAATTGTGTGCTTTGTCTTTTGTAATCTCCTCTAACATTTTTAAGGTTATGAGTTCTTCCCTTTACCATAATCGTAAAGGATGAAGGTTTTCATTCTTTTTAAAATATCATGTTTTAAATTTATATTTAAAAATTTTTAAAATATAGCTTTTTCTTAATTTTTATCTAAACCATTTTTTCACCAAACTATTTTCCAAATGTTTATGTCAAATGGAGATTTATTTCTTGAGCAGTCACATTTATTTTTCATTAAAAAAACATATTTGCTTCCATATTGGAAAATGCCTTTGATATAATTAAATTTTTGTACTGTATATGCTACTATTTATGGCAATATTATTTGTGTACTTGTATAGAAGGTTCGCTGATAAAAGTTTTTCCACCTGAGTTCTTTTAATTGCCTGGATGTTAACTGAGAAACAATATCTTTACTGAAAAGGTGGTGTCATGGACTGAAGTATTAATTTCAAAATGAGGATGATACCACTTAAAACAATGAGAAATCATTCCTTTTCTTTGAAAAAATCCAATCAATTACCTCTGTAAAATTATTGCAAGTTTCCCCAAAGAAATCGCATAAAGGTTTGGGACTGAATTAATTGAAAAATAATGGATTTAAAACAATTTTAAACTTTTTCAGACTTCTGTTGCAAACTTTTTCATAGCTGTGTTTTACTTTTTCAATCAAAGTAACAAATTGATTTATTGTTTCACAGCTTTGTATTGTTAAATAGTAGTGCACTTTACTGTATAGAAGAGTACTGTTTTGCTTTACAAAAGTCTAAGTCCAAGGTTTATTGTAGAGCAATATAAACAATTCCTAATGTTCATCCATGACTCTGCTTAAAACAGATCCTTTTTACTTTTGAAGGAAAGTAACTAAAGATAATGAAAAATATCTATGACAATGAAGCACTGTGACTTGGCAATTCTACATTTTATTTCACTGTTAAGTCTGATGTTAACTATAGCAGGATTTAATGGTGTACATCATGAAAATGCATGTAAAGACAAGCACAGTGAGACTTTTCACTGTTTTTTCTTTTAGAATGTTTCTCAGCAGTAGGGCAATCAAGTGCCTTTGATTGAGTCTTGCCTTTGTTTCAATCAAGAGTCTTTGATATGAATCAAGAGTCTTTGATGACCTCCTTAAATCACAAGAAAACCTAAGTCACATGAGTTTGAGTCACATGTTTGTGATGCCCTCTGACCCTGAAGAAGTGTATACATACTCTGAGGTTAGCACTTTGCTTTGAGGGCTCACTCATTAGAAGAGTGGTCATGTGATTTGGCCAAATGAGAGTCTGGGTGGCCATTAAGGAGCCCCTAGCTTTGAAAACCCAAATGTTGGTGCTTCTTTCTCTGGTAACTATGTGTATATTGCCATGGTCAGATGCTTAGAAGCCCTGTAAGCTGATTGGTGTTATTTCTTCTCTTTATATAATTTCTGTTTGTAATTTCTGTTCATGTTTTCTCTGAAGTTCAGAGTACTGACTTTTTCTCCTGAACTAAGCAAATGATATAATGTTTAATTAAAGTGAGATTGTAAACCCCTTAAAGTTGCTTTCCTTAGAAAAACAGATCAAAAAAGCTATTCTAGAAGCCCTATTGCATACTGGTCTTGCTGGCCTTACACCACAGCAGCTGCTAGCAACATTGTTGCTACAATGCATCCTTCCAAAAGTTATCTTTTTTACCATATAGTTCTAAAGACCAAGAATTTCATAGATTCAACCTCTATTTCCAAGAAATAATGCCTGATTACATTTCATATATATTTCATAGTAATAATCAAAGAGTGAAAGAAGAACAAGTCAAATTCTTGGTTTTTGTGGGAGGATTTCTTTGTTGGTAATGATGATTTTTGTGTTGTATTAATATTTTTTGGATTTTTTTTAGTACATACACTATTGTATTATTAATGTATTTGTGCTTAATTTGAAGATCTTCCCAACCATTAATAGGCCCATGTGACCTGCTTAAATCAAATGGAAGCCTAAGTGGCATGTGGTGGGAGCAGTTTTCTGAAAGGATGGAGCAGGAAGAGTGAAGCAGAACTCAGAGGAATTGAGGTCAGAGCAGTTAGAGCTGAGGGAGAGAGAAAAGGCAAAGCTAGCTGTGTTGTGAGTGTTTGTTTGTAGGAAGGCCAGGGGTGGGGGTGGGGGCAAGGCTTGGGAATTACAGTGCTCCCTGCATTATTATTGTATATAGATTTCTTTGCTGCTATGATGAATTTGGTTTACTGGTACTGGGATTTGACTTTCTAGTGTCTGAAAAAATGTTTTGCTTCTTTCTTCTATATGGAGAGTTCGTTATATTTCGTGATTCAGAACCATGCTGGCATATTCCTAGCAATAACAACCACTGTGAATATTGCCTTGGTGATACAACTATACAGGACCTTGAACCTTGAGTAAGGAGACTTGTCATCTTGAGTTTTTTTTTTAAATGATTTTAGTGCATAGCACAATTTTCTTCTAACTATGGGCCTTTAATAAATATTACTTAACTATACATCAATGAGAGGTTGATAAATATAAACATATTAAAGAATCAAATTATTTTATAAAATCAAATTTCAATAAATATTTGAAAACTTCTATTATCTATTAAGTGAGGAATATTTTGACCTGTATAGGATTGAGGGTATATAGAATTACAAAGATTAAATAAAGTATGTTGGACATCATAACCTTTGTGGAATCCTAGAGTACTGTATATTCAGAAATTATTTAAAATATGGAAATCTGATAGAGACAATTTATGAGAAATAGTTGGTTGATTGAATATGCCAAAGACTTTTTTAGTCCTCTTTTCTTTCTTTACAACATACCTCCTAATTTGTATATTGTAAAATGACCAAAAAATGAATACTATGGGAGATAGGGGCATGTATGGAACTTCTCAAGTGATCTCACAAACTAAATTAGAAAGTGCATTTCAAAACTTCATTTAGATTGTTGACTAAAAATATAAATGTACAATCCATTCCTATCCTTTCAGTGTCTTTAAAGGAAATATTTGTTTGGGGCTGCATACTATTTTATGAAGACAAAATGAAATAACGCATATAAAGTGCTCATGTATAAATGCCTACTGTATATTTCTTTGTACTAAGATTAATGTTTTAAGTTATATGGACTTAGGTTAAAAAAATCAGAGATAATATATCACCTTTCTTTCATACTCTTTCTTTCCTTTTCTTCCATGCTCCTTTCCATATTTTTCCATTTACCTTTCTTTTTTTTGCATCAATTGTTTCCAAATTGCAGGTTCTCACAGTGATGATACACCTCAGAGACTGCCATATCTGAACAACACGTAATACAAATGGTAGTTTGAGGGGAAAGCTATATCCTCCTGAGGCAGATAATTCTATTTTTGGAGAGTTATAATTGTAAAGAAAATATTTGAATGGCATCTATATCTGCCTCAGTGCAAGACCCAGTCTTTGTAAGTGATTCTACCCTTTGGTTTTAAGTAAACAAAGTCCAAATAAACAGGATATCCTTGGAAGTACTTGAAACCAATTATATCCCATTTCTGCCCCCAAAAACCTTGATTCCTCTTCTTCAGAATAAATATCTCTATTTTTCCTTCAACTGATTTTCATTGGGCATGAATGTAAGGTCCTTCACCCTTCTGGTCAGCTTTCACTAGATATTATCCAATTTGTCATTACAAGTCCCAAAATTTGACACTCTCAACTGAACAAAATATTCTAGGTACACTCAGGCTAGAGTAGAGTGCAAGTAAATAATCCACTATATAGTTCAGGATAACATATCTCTCTCAAAGTAATTTAAAAGTGTATTACCTTTCCTTCATTCCATTGCAACCTGTTTACTCATATTGAGCTAATTGGTTGCTAAGTCTACCAGTTTTTTTTCAAATCATTTATTCACTCTCTAGCTCTATCTCTCTCCCATGTTGCATTTGATATGTTTATTTTTGAAAAAAAATTATTCCTATTCAATTCCATTTTGTTATTCTGCCATACATGTTAGCTTTCTTTTGCATCTTTTTATCATACAAAGTTTATAAGCATTTCAGTTTGCTTTCATCACAGTCATTGGTAAAAAATATAGATAATGCAATATCTAGCATGATTCCTTGGGTCATTCCACTAGAGAACACTTTATAAGATGATAGTCAATCAATGGTTCTGATCATTCAATGAGTTTCAACCTAACCCATATCTGTTGTTTTTTTCTGCAGTAATAACACAAGATTTTTGCCAAATGATTTGCAAAAATATGAAAAAAATATTTATAGTGGTCCCTATTCTAAAAGCCTTGTCAAACAAAAATTAAATTAAAAAAGAAATAAGATTAATCTAATATGACCTATTCTCAGTGGAAATATGCTATCTTTATGATCATTACTTCCATTTATGGATGTTTATTAATTTTCCTTTCTTTCTGCCTCCCTCCTCTTCCTTTCCTTCCTCTCTTCCTTTCTTCTTTTTCTTTTTAGATTGGACTTGTGATTTCATTCATATAGAAGACCTATTACAAAGGAAATTCTTTACAAATATAGGGCACACATCAATTGGAGAATGGCTGAACAAGTTGTGGTATATGAAGGTAATGGAATACTATTGTGGTATAAGAAATGGCGATGATACGGACTTCATAAAAACCTGGAAAAACCTACACGACATAATGCTGAGTGAGTAGAGCAGAGCCAGGAGAACATTATACACAACCACAGATATATGGATTCTGTCAGGACCAACCTTGACAGGCTTCGCTCTTCTCAGCAACACAAGGTACAAAGACAACTCCAAAGGACTCACGATGGAGAATGCTACCTACATCCAGAGAAAGAACTATGAAGTATGAATGCAGATCGAGGCACACTTCATGCTAGCCTTCCCCCCCCCACTTTTTTTTTTCTTTTTCTCTCTTTTGTTTTTGTTTTTGGGTTGGTTTTTTTTTGGTCCTGTTTCTTCTTTTGCATGATTCATTTCATTGGTTATAATTCTTCTCCATAACTTGACTAGTGTGTAAATTAATTCAATGTGAAGTTATACATGGAAGTTATAAGAAATTCCATGCCATCTTGGGGAGGGAAAGGGAGATGGAGGGAAGAAAATCTGGAACTCAAAATTATGTAGAACCGAATGTTGTGAACTAAAAATAAAAAAATAAAAAAAAATAAATTCAGTACTTTTCATAGTTTTGTGAGGTAATACTATTCATATTACCCTACCATATTCCTCTGTAATGTGTTTCAAATGAGTTTTTACTCCAAGCTGGTAGTGCCCTTATTTCTCCTAAAATAAAATTAATTTTGGCTGGAGTGAAAAAAAAATATAGGGCATACTCAGAAACTTAGAATCTTCAAGATTTAACTGTGATACAGAGATGGATAAATGATTTTGACAAGACTAAACATTCACTGTGGGTCAGAGATATGAACTGGACTCACGTCTTCCTTCTCAGAGGTGGGCTTACTGTCAACACGGCATGTTCAATTTTTTAAAAAACTGAAAAATAAAAACTTTTCTTTGATTTTTCTAGAAATTTAATTAAATGTCTCTGATACATGGTTTTCATAGAACAGTCACTTCTTTAAAGCAAGACAATAAAATTAGATGTATTTGATCCTATTCCAGATGTAACAAAAAGTACAAGAGAAATAGACATCCTGTTATGCCCATAGGCATATTAATATTGCATATTAATTTCTGGAAATCCGTGAATTCATCAAATTAGCCCTTCATTCTTATCTCTTATGATTTTATGTATATGTATATATTATATGTGCACAATGTGTTAATTTTATATAAAATTTTATATAAAATTTTTATATAAAAAATTTATATATAAAATTATATTTTATATAATTTTTATATAAATAAAAATATATTTATACATATATTATGTATAAATACATGCATACATATATTTGATTTAATTTGTTGATGACTTCATTCATTAATATCTCAGTAGAAGAATTTTCACCTAAGTACATATAAATAGATATTACAGATTTAGAATGTGTAATAATTTTCGGGAGAGGGGGCACAGACAAGTTGGATGTGTATATATACGTGTGTGTGTGCACGTGTGTGTGTGTGTGTGTGTGTGTGTGTGTGTGTGTGTGTGTGTGTATGATTGGTAGGCAGTGATAATTTCATATCCAAATAAATTGAAAGATGAATTTCAGCACTTCAACATTTTGTAAGTCCTTTAAAATAGGTAAATCTCACTGATGTAAATAAAAGTTCTTTTTATAACTTAGAAAGTGTTCCTTGAGAGCTACCATGGCTATAAACTCACAACCTTTGGACCAATCTCAGGGTATCTCTAGATTTTACTGTTTGCTCAAATCAAAACAAGAGTACATTTATTACTAGGTCCATAATCAAAAATTTCCTAAGGTGGTAGCTGGAGGCATATTGTAACAGCTTTTGGAAACCCAATGTCACTTCCACAACCAAATGATGCACTAGGGTAGGATTTTGGTGGTGTAAGCAGATAGGAAACAAGGGGGTAGGCATTAACTTAGTATCACTATAAGCACTAGACTCTGTGCTATGTGCTTTACAAACATTAGCTCAGTTGACTCTAAAAATGATCATGAAGTTAGATGCTATTAGACAAATGTACAGACAGACATAAGTGGAATTATATCTATATCAACAAAGAGATATAAGTCAATTCAATCAATACAGTTTCATTAAGTATCTTTTTTGTCGAGACTCCATATAAGGAGGTGGGGAGTGGAAAGACAAAAGGAATGAACAGTCTCTAAACTCAAGAACTTTGAACGGAAGAGACAGACAGATAGAAAAAGACACACAGAGAAAGAGAGGGAGAGATTAGATGAATAGCTATAATGAAAGAAAAAAAGATATTGTGAGGAGGGAGAGAAGACTACAACAAAGGTGATCAGGAAATTTTTCATGGAGGAGAAAGCAATTGACCTGAACCTTTAAGGAAACAAAGGATCTTAAATAAAGAGTATATTGCAAAAATGAGGGCTAGCCTCAAAAACACAGACACAGGAAATGGAATGTAAAACTCAACTAATAGTGAGTCGTGTCAGTTTGATTAGAAGTTAGAATATGGAAAAAGAAGTCAAAGAAAAGTATGATAAGTCTATGATATGAATTTAAAAAGTAAAACTGGGGCATCTAGGTGGCACAGTGAGTAGAGCACCAGCTCTGGAGTCAGGAGGACCTGAGTTCAAATTTGACCTCATACACTTGGCACACTTACTAGCTGTGTGACCTTAGGCAAGTCACTTTACCCTAATTGCTCTGCCTACACCCCTCTAAAAAAAAGTAAAACCATTTAGAAACAGCTAAAAAGAGTAACTTTTATACAAAAGACATGCAAGAGGAAGAAAGGATATAGAGGAATTAGATTAGAGAGGAGGGCTGGTAGTTCTGGTAACCTATTTTCATTGGAAATAGGTTTATGAGGGAACAATATACATTGTAATATATATATATATAAAAGTCTTCTTAAAGTATAAAAGTCTTCTAAATTTAGAAGAAATAAAATTGTAGGGCCATAGAGGTGGAGAGAGGACAAGGGAGGGATTATTAGAGGTGAGAATGAGAGAATGGGTAAAAGGTGGTATAGAAGGGTGTTTAGATTTATGAGAATGAGAGGATAGGGGAGGGATCCTTGGAGAGGGGTAGGCAAATAATAGGAGGGGCAAGGTTGTCGGTAGAAGTAAAGTAATGGAATCAGGAGGGATAGGAAACAAGAGATATGCACAAATATAAAAACAAAGATGAGGAGTAGAGTATGTTTGGGAAAGTATATGTCTATGTATGTATGTATGTACATGTATATGCATATATTTATAGCTATAGAGAAACTTATCTAAATTTTATTGTAGCCTTCTGGGGGGTGGGGGAAGGGAAAAAAGAGAAAAGTAAAGAAAGCACACAGCAGAGACCAAAAGAAACTCATAATGAAGCAAAGAAAAGATGGACAATTCTCAATACAACATTTATTATTTATCATATAGGCTTTCTCAAAATGAACATCTACTGTTATATGTTTTGAATCCTCTTACATTCTGCTGTGCACACATTTTTTTTTTCCTTTCTTTGTATTTAAGTTTCAATATTTAAGTTTATGATATGTTTTGTTCCTTTTCTCTATTCTGTATTTGTGTTCTGGCCCTTGAGTCTAAAATTAAATTACATTTTAAAAAAAGAAAAGTATGGAAAAGAAGATGGGAACTAGATTTCTGAGACTTTTAAATGTTATATTGAGTAGTTTTCTTTTTCCCCCTGAGGCAATAGGGAGTCATTGAGGAATGTTATGGAACTAAATGATGTGATCAGAAAAGGCCTTTGTTTTAAAAATATTACTGTGACTGATAGCAAAAAAAAAAAAACACAAAAAAGTCATGCTCTCTACAGAACTGTTTTGTTAATTTCACTTGTCAACTGACAATGCCAGATTGAGCAAAAAGAAGATAAATATAGGGCATTTCACTAAAAGAGAGGAGAACACAAAATGTATTGTGCTGATGTTGAAAACAAGGTTAATAGAATCTCTGCAGGAATCTGACTGTTAATATGATTTTTATGAGAATACTTATATTAATACTCTTCTTCTTAACATGCGCATAACAAATTAAACACTGAAATGCTGCCCCTGAACCTCTGTTACTATTGTGATAAAAACAAGCCTAATGATTTTTGTGATGTACATATATACATTTTAAGAAGTTAATTTCATCCCCACAAAAATGTCCCTGGGTATATGCAGACTAGCCATTTAGCAAATGTAGAGAGGGAACAATTTTTGAAGCATAGATAGAATTGCTTTTTTAAAGATATATAGATATCTGTGTGTGTGTGTGTGTGTGTGTGTGTGTGTGTGTGTGTGTGTGTGTATGAAATAGGCCTTCAACTATAGTCTGTAAATTCCTATATATTTGCCTCTTAATCATAAAAAGGGAAGAATGTTTTACTTTGTTTCTTCACTCACAGTCAGTAACTTGCCCAGTGCTTTACACATGGATCTAGACTTTTGATTTCATGAGTATAGGATACTACTCATGGTAACGCCTTCTTCATAAAGGAGATGGGCAACTTTTACAGCTCCAAGTCTTAGAGAACTGTGTGGACAACCAAAAGTTTAAGTGACTTTGCCAAGATCAAATATACAGTATATATCATAGGTGGGATGACTATATATCTTCCTTGACTGCAAATCCATTATACTGACCCTAATGCACATAGTATGGACTTCCTAAATTATTGTCGAGGGTTAGGATGTGGAGGGGGATGTGTTGGTAAGCAAAATGGTCTCCTTAGCACTTAGTTCGACAAATGCCCTTGAAGAGTTTGACTTTTGTTTTTGTTGAGTAATTCAGTGTATTTCATTGAGTCTTACTAAGTGCTAAGCCCCAGGCCCAAACCCCTATTAGGTGTAAAACCTATATGGGTGTGGATTGGCAACTAAGGTGGGCCCAAGGTGAGGCTAACTCCAGGGAGGGCCTAGTTTACATGTCTGGGACTGCAGAGGCTCTTAGACCATGTGGGTTTAAGACTCCTCTTTGTGAGGATTTTAGGTCACGTGAGTGAGTCGCATGTCTGACTCACCCCTGACACTGAAAAAGATATAAAAACCAGGGGTTGGCCTCGTCTTCCTTGGAGCTCTTTGCCGCAGCAGTGGTGGTGTGCGTGACTCTGGGCCAGCCCTTGTTCTGAGCTCCCGGACTGAACCTAGATGTTAGTAACTATGAATTGTATTGGGTCTGTTTGTAATTTGTTTAAGGGCTCTCGAGATGGTATTGATGAGGAGACTCTGGGCAGCTGTAGCTAAGGAGCCCTCCAGCTTGTTAACCTGCATGCTGAGACTTTGTTGAAATCTGGTAACTATGTATTGGGATTTGAATCAGACGAGGTGTCTGTTGATGTTTGCAACTTGTTTGTATTTTGTTCCGAAGTTCAGGGTCCTGGCTTTTTCCTCTGAACTAAGTGAATGATATTTGTGTGCTCAATTAAAGTAAGCATGCCAACCCCTTCACCATGCTTTCCTTAGTTAAGCAGATCAAAAGAACCCGTGCTGTCCGGCAGCTTTCTGGGTGCTGGCTGTGGGTGGATCTTTCACCCCACAGAAGCTGCTAGCGGGATTATGGAAACAGGGGAGTATTTCTAAATCTTTGATTCCTTCAGAGTAGAGTACACCTGGTGCTGAAATTCTATCACTTGACTGAGAACAAGGTAATCGTTAACAAAATAAATACAAAATATAACAGAACATATATAATACTAATATGTAGTTTTCTAAGTCAATATGTAGCTTACAAAAAATCCTTATGCATGATTTAATGTTTGTAAAGTTAGAAAGCTTTGCTAATCACAAAGTCCTTGTAGTTGATAAGGGGACTGGAATTCAGACCACCTGCTGATTGATTACTTTCAAGGTCTGCCTCTCATTGATTCCCAGTGAAACTGACCTGCTATGATTATCATATTTAAGGACAGAATCTCAGGAAATCTAGGTTATCCATTATGGTACAAATCCCACTGGACATCTAAGCCACCTTCATCGTATGTCTGTAGGAGTATAGGAAAAATGAGCCACATTAATGCCTGTAAACAATAAAGTGTATGCCTAACTTGTCATCTTCTGAAAGCCTAAGTTTCTTCTCTGGACCTCCTCTGCACAATCTCCTCATAAAATGTTATTTCTATAGAATTTTGAGGTTTACAAATCATTTTCTCTACCACAACTTTGTAAGTTTTGTATTATAACTATTATTCCCATTTTATTTTAGAGGGTGAGATTAAAGCGACTTATCCAGAGTCATACAGTAATTGTGAAAGTAGGATCTCAAATCCATACCTTTTGAATCCTTAACAAGTCTTTTTACCACTGATCCTCCTTTGTTTCTCAATGTATTTATTTTTACCATGTCAAATGCATGAGAAAAATGCCTAGAATACAATTAACATAGATGTAAATGAATGCATGAAACAATTTCAACTCTATTGTGGAGCAGATTTCTCAATGCTTTATACTGTTCAGAATAATAAATCACTATCAAAACATCATTTTGAGGATTTTATCAGAATTGTTTGTGATGATGACATTTATCAAGCACTTATTCTATGCTAAGCAAAAGAAATGCATGCAGATATAACATAGCAACAAGAACAACAAACCTGAATATTTATTTAGTGAGCCTAGTATCTTTTTAGGGATGTATTATAGCTCTTCTCTCAGTACCTCCTCCACTTCAGAGCCAATACTGACAATAAGTGTAAGTTTAATTTACATTATTAACATTTTCTCTATCACTTTAAGTCTAGACAATAAAAAAAAACAACAAAACAACCCAGACTGTAGAGTTTACTGTTTACCAAGGTGTAAGTGCTCATACTGAAAATTTCACCATTAGATCTTAGAAGTTACTATGAACTGCTGCTAGCCCACCACTGGGTATAGATATCTTTTGAGTATTTCCTATGATTGGTTTGCCATTCCTGCTCAAACTCTTTTAGTAGCTAATACTCTACTGAGTGTTGCCTTTTGAGATCCCACAAGGTCCTATGTGAAATAAAAAAAAGACATGAATAAGAGGTGGCTGTATTGGGGATCCTTGAAGAGTTTGGCTTTTGTTTCCTTTGATTAATTCAGTGTATTTCACTGAGTCTTAGTAGGTGCTAAGCCCCAGGCCCTAATACCTATTAGGTGCTAAACCTATGTGGGTGTGGATTGGTAACTAAGGTGGGGCCCAAGGTGAGGCTAACTAGGAGAGGCCTGATTAGATCTTTGCTCCTAAATTTGCCCCAAACCCCTAATTACTAGGTGCTAAGCCTATGTGGGTGTGGGTCCTAAGGGGAGGTGCTAACTCCAGAGCCAATAATAGCAGCCTAAGTTTTGGTCATTCAGATGACATTTGATGACATCTGAAATGGTATAAGAGGAGAAGACAGAACTATTTGCTCAGGACTCTCACTCTTGGTGGCATGCTGATATGGAGACTCCAGGCAGCTGTAGCTAAGAGCCCTCCAGCTTGCCCGGACATACAGACTTCTTTTCTTGGTAACTATGTATTGTATTTGATCTGGTTGTAATTTGTTTGTATTTGTTCTGAAGTTCAGGGTGCTGGCTTTTTCCTCTGAACTAAGTGAGTGATATTTGTATGATGGATTAAAATAAGCTTGTTAACCCCTTAATGTTGCTTTCCTTAGTAAAGCATATCAAAAGAACCTAAGCTTTTGCTGTGTGCTGGTAGCATGCTTGTTGTTGGGCTTGTGTTGATCTTTCACCCCCACAGCAGCTGCTAGCCGGTTTGTTGAAACAGTGGCCTCATCTCAAATATAGGTTTGCCTAGGTGGCCATGTGCTCATAGATCTGACTCTTTCAAAGAAAGGTATTCATCTATTGACCCTGGGATCTCTGATATTCTTCCATAGAATCTTTAAATTTTGAGGTCACCAGGAAGATCAAATCTGAGAGGTGAGGATTACCCCCTTCAAAATATCTGAATAGTTCAGACTCATTAGCTAATTTAAAGACTGCTCATCATGACCAAAAGGAAGCAACCTTAGTTCCTCCTCTGAACTTGGAGGAGGGACTATCCATCTAGTATCCCAAAGTGGATGCTACCTACATGCCAGGCAAATAATATTGTCATATGCACTGTAGGGAAGTCAAAGTTTAGGTAATATATATTCTCTGCCCTCATGAAGCTTACAGTCTCATAGAAGAATGAAGCACAAAGTGAGATAGCCCAAATGCTCATTGTTATACCTCTAAAACAAACTACTAACAACTGTTTATTTTTTTTAAATCTTCACAAAACCCTTTTCCTCAAACCATCTTATTCTCAATAGTACTACCATTATTACAGCCTGCTCTGTTCATTATACTCAGCTCTTCATTCTCTACATATACAATCTCTACATTCCAATAAGTTGTCAAATCTTGCTATTTCTACTTTCATATCACCTGCATTACTTCTCTCTTCAATTATCATTAATAGCCTCTTAATTAGTTTCCCTAACTCATCTCTACTCTGGTCCATTCTGTACAATATTACCAAAATGATTTTCCTTAAGTACAAATCTGACAGTGTCATTTCCCCCTCAGAGAATTCCAATGGCTTTTTCTAAAGTATAAACTCCTCTGCTGAGCTTTTAAAGTTCTTGGTGATGTGACACCAAATTGTACTCTACCCTTTCAACTATTAATTATATTTCAAACTATCTTTTTCTGTTCCTCACAAGTGTTCCTCCATCTCCTGTGTCTATGCCTTTACATTGGTTATTTCTATTCCTGAAATGTACTCCCTCCTTACATCAACTTTACATAATACCTTTCTCCCTTCAAGATGGAGTTCAACCATCACGTTCTACATGAAATCTTTCTTGATCCCTCCCAACTGACAGTGCTTCCCTCCCAAATTACCTTGTATCAATCTATCCTACCTTTAACTTTATTATCTGCATATGTATCTGCATATGCTTATATATGTAATTGTCTCATCCATTATACTGTAAGTTAGTTGCAAGCAGAGGTTGTTTCTAACAGAGCATCTGGTCCATAGTAGGCACTTTATAAACATGTGATGATCAGCTGTTGATTGAGGATTAATAATAAATACATTGGACAGCTACTCACTCGATTTTGAATCAAAATCCTGAGTCTGAGTCCTAACTCTGTCACTTAGTACCTCTGGGACTTTGTTTACTCAGATAAGGCTTAAAAGATAATGTAATATTTAAGATAAGACACAGTAGGACTTATATTTTAGGAGCAAGGAGGTAGGGGTGGGTACCTGTTTTAGCAGGAATCATTGTCATTTCAAAGATGTCTACTGTAGCAGATGTACACAACTGAACCTATCGAGTTTAGAATTACTTACTTCTCTAGTTCACCTGTGAAAGATATGCTTGAAATTCCTGAAGTGTTTTAGATAGACAAAGTAACAGGAAACATTGCTCCACTACCACAATGTTTCAATCATCCTTTGGCTTCTTTTTTTTTTCCTCTCATAATAAGAAACTGGGGAGGGACAAGAATCATGACCAACCCTTGTCCTGAGCTGCTCTATTCTATTCAATGATAGGGGGAAGGGGAAAGAGGGAGGAATGTCACAGAGTCAAAACCGTTTTTGCTAAAGTCTCACATCTATTCAACTTTCTGTACCATCTCATTCTCCCATTAGTCTTCCCATTGTCCTATTTAAAGAACTGTGTATTATTAAGCCTCTAGTTAAAATGAGAGTTCCTTTCATTATACAATAGTCATAACAGTTCTGCATATTATGCATGGAACACATTGTTCCCAAACAGGATATTCATTTGCTCAATAAACAATACATTCATCAGTCCATTCTTATAAACAAAGTAAGTCATAATAATTGGAAATTAATTCTGTGTAATGACTATTTTTCACTGAATTTATATTACATTATTTTTTGCTGACTTCTGTTTGTTTTTATTTTGGTTTGTTGTTTTTTTTTTTTTACATTCTTTATCAGAATAAAAACTCTTTACAATTCCAAGATTATCTCAAACTGGAATCATTTTAAAGTGTAATCCATTCATGAGATAGCATGGAAGCCACAGCAGAGGTCAACATATCAAAAATGAGGTTTCCAGTAATTGAAAATAGTACCTATTTCACCATTTTTTATGGTTCCATCAATTCACGATGACTTTCATACATATGCATAGTAGGCATTTCCTATTTTTTGAATTCATTATTAACTAATACACACAGACAAATAGAGGTTTTTCATTTTTGGAGAGGGAGAGAGATTTCTGTTTCTTTTTAAAGGTGAACTTTATTTTGGTATATATGGAGTTCACAAACCATCTCTAGCTTTTCATCTCTTTGTCCATACTGTATGTACCAAAACCAGACCATAATGCAGGATCCACAAATTTATTTTGGTTTTCTTTAATCTCTTTGCAAAATATATTTCTTGTTTCTTCTAGCAGTTTAATATCTATAAAATTTGGGAAAGACATGCCAATTCAAAAGTAGTACATAGATTCATGGGATATATTTAATTAATGGTTGAAAAGCAATTAAAAGGTATAGTATAAATCAAACTCAAATGTATTAAATCCTTTGTAGCACTTATCTTTAAAATGATGGGGTCATCATTTGCATTTAAGGGTGAGGCAGGCAATTTCTGCTAATGATATACTCACCCAACCTGTCTCAAAAGAATGATATAAACTCATTTTTCTGACTGCTTTTCATTTACATTACCCTTTTGTAAAAAAAAAAAAAGTCATTTTAGAATTTGCCCCTCAACATGATCAATTGGAAATGAAATGCCAAGTGTACATAGCATAAAGTGAAGAGTAGGCAATTTTATAATGAAGTTAAACAATTAGACTGCTAATGCTGATAATTCAAGTTGAGTCAACAAGCATTTTTTTTAAGGATTTGCTGTGTTTCATGTATTGCGATAATGATCAGAATATACGAAAAAGGGCTAAGAGAGTACCTGTCTTCAAAAGTATCAGAATGTAATAAGAGGAAGAACATGAAAACACTTACTTACAAACAAGATCTATTCAGAAAAAAAAGTGTGTGTCTGTGTGTGTGTGTGTGTGTGTATGTGTCTGTGTGTCTGTATGCCAGTGTGTGTCTGTATAAATAATCTTGGAAAGAAAAATTAAGATTAGGGAAGGCTAGGAAAAACTTTCTTGTCCCCCTTCTTGTGCTTAGATGGCTCATCACAGAATTTCCGCTTACAGTCTAGGCCCACTATTTCTTCATTTTTCATGAGGCTTCAATCTGGAATCCTCCATCATGTCTACATGTTGGCTGCCTTCTTTCCCATGATTCCTTTTTCAGCTTCCTTCAGCCATTACAATATATGTTCTCGGAGGGCAAAGGAGAATCTTCCTTCCTATTTGTATTTTTTCATACCCAAGTTTAAGCTCAAAGGCTGGTACTTGGTTAACACTTAATAAATATTTATTGATTTACTAAGAAGATGGGGTTTTAGTCAAAACTTAGCCAAAACTTGAAGAAGGATAGGGGAGCCAGAAGCTAGAAAAAAGGAGGTAAAGGGTTCTCATCATGGGAAACAGTCAATGAAAAACATAATTCAGGATGGGACAATTTTACTTCAGATCCTGAAGAGAAAGTTTGCCAAGTTTCCCTGACATTTAGGGGTACAGAGAATAGTAGCATTCTTTACTTTTTAACTCTAAATTTAGGGTGTCTTAAAATTTTATTTTTGTTTATTTGTTTTGTCTTATCTTAAATAATTTAAAACCCCACTAAGTCTTTATACCTCAGTCAAAAGTTTCCTGTGGTTTCAATTTCAAACTCTTCTTTCAAAAGTGACTTATTTTATATCAGACACTTTAAACTGTTTTGGAAGGAAAATGAAAGAACAGCTATTTTCAAAGGGGAAAGATTTAAATATTATTTCAACTCTTTTAAAAATAATAATAAAATTTAAATTAATATTTAGAAATGTGAGTGTTTTATTGTCTACTTTCTTCTTTATGCTATAGTAGATCTCTTCAGATATATTTAGGTTTTTTTTTAATTTGAATTATAATTAATCCCCTAATCTCCAAATAAAATATCTCCTACTAGGAGTGATTTAAAAGCTTCCTGTATTTTAAAAAGGCCAAGGCTTGGTAATTCACAATTAAATGAATATGAGGATGATGACACCGGTCCCCATAAGAGTGATGAAAGAATAGACCTTAACTTACAGAATCACAGACTGAATTGGAAAGGATCCTAGTGGCTGCCTGTTCCATAACACAAAAAAAAAATATTATTATTTCTATAACATTCCCAAGAGCATCTAGTTCTTCCTTGAGGACCTTCAGAAAAGTGAAATTCAGCATTTCTAGAGGCAACTACTTTAGGATGGCTCTAATTGTAACGAATTTACCTAAAGCCTAAGTTTGTAAACTCTACCATGTTTCTACCCTTAGAGGCAAACAGAACCAATGAAATCTCTCATCCCAGGTGACAACCCTTTAAATAAAGAGTGTCTCAAAAGTCTCAATTATAAGCTTTAGCAGCTTAAAACTGCATCAAGATTTTGGGGACACACTGTTTGAAAACCACTATGGTTCTCTGAACTTTTCTTCAAGTTTAACATTCCCAATTCCTTCAATAGATCTATATGTGGCAGAGAATCAAGGACTTCCACCATTCTGGTTAATTTAATCTAGATGTTCCCCAGATTCCCCACATTATGAGTTTCTTTTCTAAAATGCCTTGCCCAGAAATTAACATATTCTTCCAGACATGGTCTGAAAAAGACAGAGAATATCAGGATTTTCAACTCCTTGTTCCTGAAATGTATGCCTCTCTTTTTAAAATCTTATTTAATATTTTATTTTTCCCATTACATATAAAAAACAATTTTAATATACTTCTTCCCTAATTTGGAGTTTCAAATTCTGTCCACCCCCACCCCCAACAGGGAAGGCAAGAAATTTGACAAGAGTTGTACACGTGTAGTCATGCAAAATACATTACCATTTAGGTAATTCTGTGAAAGAAAACACAGACAATAACCCCAACAAAAATAAAGAAAAAGTATCTTTGATCTGCATTCAGGTGCTACCAGTTCTTTCTCTGGAGATGGACAGCAACTTTCATCATCAGTCCTACAATTGTCTTGTATCGTTGTATTGCTGAGAATAGCTAAATTATTCACAGTAGATCATTATAAAATATTGCTATTACCGTGTACAATGTGCTCTTGTGTTCTGCTCATTTTGCTTTGCATCAATTCATATAAGTCTTTCCATGTTTTTTGTTTTCCTTCGAGCATCCTGCTTATCATTTCTTTATTATTTTTTGGAGGGGGGAAGGCAGGGCAATTGGGGTTAGTTCACTTGCCCAAGGTCATATAGCTAGTCAGTATGTCAGGTATCTGTGGAAGGATTTGAACTAAGGTCCTCCCGACTCCAGGGCTGGTGCTCTACTCACTGCACCATGTAGCTGCCCCTCTCATCATTTCTTAAAGTATAATAGTATTCCATCACATTCATCATATGACTCTCAATGAAGTTCAAAATAGTATTGAATTATTTTGGCTGACATATCAGACTGTTGATTTATTGAGATTTCAGGCTATCACAATTTGCATATCTTTTACAAATACCATGTTTTCTATCTATATTCTTCCCTTCTTATGAAGCGAAATCTTTCAATGGCATATGAAGACTAGATTTCAGCATTCAGAGATGAAAATAGAACACTTTAGAGATGTAGGGGCATAGTCTGCAGACATATAAGGAGGGAGGAAAGTAATGTGAAATAAAGCTGGAAAGGTAAATTATTCAGATTGTCAGATTTAAAGAGTCTGAGGCCATATTTGAATTTAAGTCTTCCTGATTCTAAGCCAAAAAAAAAAAAAGGCCAAAACACTGTGTCACCAGTTGCCTCTTTCCCTAATGAAAGGGAAATGTCTCAAATTTCACGGAAAGTAAGACAGTAGCATCTTCAAGCCATAGTTGAGTAAACATAGTGTAGATTTTTTGGAAATTTAAGAACTTATGATGGTATAGTGAACAAGTAAGAAGATAAACAGTGATCACTAAAAGTCTCCATAACTTAATCTATTAATTCTCAACAGAGATGACAAAATTACTTCCCTAAAGGAGAGGAGTGACCACATCACCCTCTTACTCAAGAATGTTCAATAGTTCCAGGAAAAATGAAGACTTGCAAATTACTAGCTTGGCATTTAAAGAACTTCACAATTTTCCTCTAGCTTAACTTTCCAAATATATTTCATATTGCTCCTTTCCTGAATGTTAGTTCCAAGAAAATTGAACTATTTTTTGTTCCCATGAGGCTTTCAAAACTCAGCTTAAGTGGCACTTCCTATCAGTCAAAAGTCTTTCTTGGTTTTATTTTTAGAACCTGCCTCCCAATTCTCATATTCGTGTATTTGTATGTGTATTGTATTTCCTACTCCCTTGAATATTTTTATTAAAAAAGGAATATTTATTTTTCATTTTGTCTTTGTATCCTTAACATTTACAATAGTGTTTTCCACATAGTAGGCAATTAGTAAATACTTACTCATGCCAATAGAATCAAAAACAATTTATTTCAGAATGTATTTATCAATTTTTTAATAATTATTAGATTGGCAAGTCAAGTGGGAAGTCAGGTTATTTTTATGGACAAAATATTGGAGAAATGGAGTGGAGTGGAGGAATATTAATAAACATTAGTAAATGATAGCAAATTCAGGTTATCATTGCAACAGGCTCAATGATTGAGACCACAGAGTTACAATGCCAATTTGGAAAGAGGTCTGTAATCAAAGTTCTAAAGAATCTGTCCTTAGTCTTGTGCTATTCAATACTTTAAACAATCACTTGAATGATGTATATTTATCAAAGCTCAAGAAAACAACCACAATAGTGAAAGGACTGGAAGTTATATGATATGATGATTGTTTGAAGGAACAAGAGATACCCATTCATACCTCTATGGTCTTCTTATGCCTTACCTCCCCTTCCTCCCACCTACCCTGCAATCTAGAGACATTGGCTCCCTTGTTGTTTCTCACACATAACATTCCATTTCCAGACTGAGCAATTTCACTTGCCCATGCCTGGAAATTTCTCCCTCCTCTTGCCAATCCTTTGAGCCTCAATTAAAATCCTACCTTCTGAAAGAAGCCTTTGCCCCTGCCCTTCTTAATCATAGTACCTTTCCTTTGAGATGATCTCTAACTTGTCTTGTATATATTATGTTTTTATGTAGTTGCTTACAAGTTTTCTCCCCATTGGACTGTGAGCTCCTTGAGAGCATGGGCTCATCAATGGCTTTCCTTGTATCCCTAGCATTTATCATAATGCCTGACATATTAGTAGGCCCTTAGTAAATGTTCGTTGATTAGACTTGATTGTGCACATGTTTTCCTTGAAATAATCTGGTTGTTTGGAATAGGATTTGATTGACTTTTAGTGCCAGTGCCTGATATAATGCCTCACACATAAAAGGCTGTCAATAAATGCTTGCAGAGTTAAATTGAAGCTGTTTCTAAAATGTCAATTGCATGTAAAGATATATAGGTTATTCACTGTAGGAAAGCCTGATATGTGAACACATATTTTGCTTAAAATAACAATTATGCAATGTAATAACTGACAGAATTCCAGGAAAAATATTCATCATTGCTTTTAAATGTATTTACAACATTTTGGTCCATGAATCTCTAAAATTCCAGTTTTTAGTTTATTATATACATTAATAGTTAATTTTTAAATGTTTGTATTATTCAGTGGAAGCATGATGTATTGTTGCCCAGACAGTTTAATGTTTCAATGCTCTATAAAAAGTTAATATCTAAAAGGAAATCAAATGTCTGTCATTAGGCACTTTAAAATGTTTCTTGAAAGCAATCAAATAGAAATCATAATAGAAAATTCAAGGGGAATTAAATTGTTGGCATTCATAATTAGCATGCTATATGCAAAATATCCCAATGATTCATAATAACTTTACTTCTGCACATCTCGATTTCATCATCTGTAAAATGGGCATAATGTCCTCTCCATGTCCTTTTTTCCCCCTGTTACTGTTGTGAGAAAAGAACTCTGTAAAACTTAAAACAGTATAGAAATATAGGCTATTATTCCATTTAATATGCAATTATTACATATTATAAAATCTTTAATTCTGGCCATATTCTCACATCCTAGTTACAAAAAATAGTGTATATAAAGCAATCAAGTTTTATTTTGTTGTTGGTTTTTTTTGGTGGATATATGTATATATTTATGTCCGTATGTGTGTGTATATATATATCTATATGTATATATAGATAGATAGATATAGATATATATCTAATTACATTCCCATAACATCATCAAAATCAGAGAATCTAACTAGGAAGGAAAATAGCTTTTTGTATTAAGCCTTGAGAATTCTAATACAAATTCAGCCAAAAATATTTGAAACTCATTCGTCAATTATTTTTAAAAATAATTTCAAATTGGCATAAGTGTATTGAAATGGAATTCCTGAAATATTCAGCATATACTAGCAGTGGAAAGCTGAAAGGCACATATTCATCTGTACTCTAAGGATCCAAAGCTCAAGTGGTTAGTGAATCAATTTTATCTTATGTTTTTACACCTCGTACACTCTATGTTTCAGGATAATTATAGTACTTTACATTCCATATTGTAATGTTGGCCTTTATTGGGTCTTTAAATCTTTGCTTGCATCATTTCTTATACTTGCAATATATTCTGACAAACACACACACACACAGAAACACACATATGCACACAGACCGAGAGAGAGGGAGAGAGAGGAAGAGGGAGAGGGAGACAGAGAAGGAAGAAGAGAGGGAGGGAGGGAGGGAAAGAGAGAGAGAGATGCCTACACATATCATATCTCCTTCCATTGAAATAATTTCCTTCCTCCAAGGCTCAATTTTGTACCATTTTATTCCATTAAGATTTATTTTACCCACCCACACCAACACTATTGTTAAAGTTCACAGGGAACTATTTTTTATGTTTATTCCCCTTTCCCTTTCAACTTTGATATCTGTGCACATGAATTTCCTCCAATGTGTTCTTTGAGAAAATTATCTAGTTCATCTTAATATTTGTATCCATAGTCCATAGAAAAATAACTTATTTAAAAGAAACACTTCATAAATGTATATGAGTAAATGTGAAAATGGATAGGCACTGACCTTGTGGAAAATCTGGGATTGAATGTTGGCGATGTCATTAACTTTGACCAAGTCATATAACATTTCTCAGTCTGTTTCTTCCTTGTTAAAATGGACACAATAAATACTTGCAAAAGACACATTGTAGACCAAATGGGTGTGTATGTATGTATGTATATATATATATATATATATATATATATATATATATATATAATATATATGACAAGGCTTTGCACCAACAAAACAATATAAATGTAATAAAAGCTATTGTTGCTCTGATAGCAATAGCATCCATTCTATTCATTAAAGAGTTAAGTGCTGTTCTCACTCTCTTGTCTTTCAAGGTGGAAATAAAACCTGGTTTTTTTTTTCCTTATTGAGAACTAGAATAAATGAGTAGATCATCTTTCCTAAAATCCTAGTAGCATACATAGATTTTACCAGTATTCCTTTGCCATTTCAAAAAGCTCTACCTCAAGTACACTAGAAGTTTGGCCTCTATGCTTTGTCCATGTAATTACTACTCATATAAACTTGGTAAAGTTACTTTCTTCACCTATAAAATGATGAGGATATCTTAGGATTTCTTTTTTCAAATTACCCTTCCAACCCTGAACTCTAACATTCTTTAGCTTAACATATATGTATAAGGATTTTTTTTTAAATCTGTGCATTAATTCTAAGAATACATTCACTATATTGACTGAATGTTTGCCAGTGAAGCAAGATAAAGATTTAACAAAAAAAATCATTTAATATTTCTGCTTATACTTTATACTTTAAAAACTACAAAGCAATATAAAGGCATTATTTTATAGCATTATTTTTGTCTCATAGGACTATTGAAGGAAGAAAGAAAATAACCATTTAAGATCCTCCTCTGTGTCACATACTATGTTAAGCACTTTGTAAACATTATCTCATTTGATACTCATAATGATTCTACCAGGAAGGTGTAATTATCTCTATTTTATATTGAGCAAAGAAATTGACTTCTCTAGGGTCATGTAGCTAGTGTATAATGCCATATTGGTATACAGGTCTTCCTCAATCTATGCCTAGCAATCTATCCACTGTACTATATAATTGCCTTTCTGAATCAAAGAGAAAAAAGGAAAAGAAAATATGAATAGGTAGAATTAATTCTGAAATTCTCTAGACCCAGCATAGTAGATTACCAGGAATAAGTGCATTTGTAATAAGAAGCTCAGGATTGTGATCTTAATTCTCTTATCATTTTGCCTCATTTTCTTCAATTGTATAATGGCAGAGCTACAGTATATAATGACTATAGTACCTTCAGCTTCTACATTTATGATGTCATGGTCTCCATCTTATTTAGAGACACAACCAACTATATTTAAAAAAAATGAATACCAACCAAATGTCTCTTTGTTTATAAGAAAACTCATTTGAGCCTGAGCACTAGTGAAGTTTGTTCAACCTTGAAAAAGGCTTTGGAAATATCTTCCTCTCTGATTCTTCCCTCTTTGCTTTGTCCTATTTAACTCCATTTTCTGAATTTTACAGTTAATATCAATATAGTATTATTTGACATTGGTTCAATAGATATGAAACTAGAAATGGGTAAGGTTATATAGATTGTCAGCTGCTGTAAATACTATCAATCAACAGGTTAAATACTTACAAAGGACATATAGGATCTTATTTCTTTGATCTCTTTTCTTATAAAGACAATTGGTACAATTGGGTCAAAGGGCATGCATGCACAGTTTAGTAACACCTTTGTGTAATTCTAAATTGCTTTCTAGAATGGTTGTACAATTCACAAGTCCACCAATAATGCATAAATTTACCTATATTTCCATCATCAATCCAACCTTATCTTTTGCTTTTTTTTGAGAACTAGAAACTAAAAGATTGTTCATCAATCAAGGAATAGCTGAATAAGCTGTTGTATATCAACATTTTGGAAAATTATTGAGCTGTAAGTAATGAGAAGATATATGATATCAGAGACATATGTATAGACATATGAATTGATAAAGAGTAAAGTAAGCAGAAAAAGAACAACTTATACATAACATCAATATTATAAAAATGAACAATTTTGAGGACTTTTATAAAATGATGAAATGAGAAACAAGAGAATAATTTACATAATAAAAACATGGTAAAAAAACACTTTGAAGATATAAGAGCTATGATTTATCCAATGAGAATTCATGATTCCAGAAAACTGATAGTGAAATGTAATATCCATTACAGTGATGTGGTAAATTAGGTAGTACAATTACAAAGATAGAGAGGTAGGTAGATAGATAGATAGATAGATAGATAGATAGATAGATAGATAGACAGACAGACATATACAATTTAGCCATTAAGGGAATTTGTTTTTCCTTGATTATGCATATTTGGTGTAAGAAAACTTGTTTTATCTTCTTTTTTGCCAACATGATGGGGAATGGAAGCAGAATGAAATAAAATTTTTATTAATTTAAAAAATAAATAGAGAACTGTGGGCGGAGGGGCTTCTATAGATCTGAAATTTTATATTAACTTCCAGATAAAATCACTGTATTACTACTTGTTTATTTTTATATATAGTTGTCTTATTTTGTAATAAGAACCTTTTCACAGTATTGAATCAAAATATTTGTGATGTATTTAAACAAAAACACTTCAATAAAATATTTTTACAAAGAAATATGTATGTACATATGTATGTATATAAACACATATAAACAAAATAAATGCTGCTTTTCCTACTACTATAGGCATATGTTGCATTTTTATAGTACTTTAAGTTTTGTGAATCCTTTTTATACCTCATGAGATCTATATTAAATCCCAGATCTGTCACTTACTATTTGGGTTAGACTGGACAAACAGTATAACTTATTTATGCTCATTTTTAATATGCAAAATTAGGGGTCAGAAGACCTCTCTATTCCTTTTCAACTTTAGAAATACAATCTTCTGATGTCATGTTTGTTCCTCACAACAACCACAGAGCTAAGTACCACAAGCATAATTATTATCATTTTTACAATTGAGTAAACTAAAACTCAGAGATGTGACTTACCTATGGCCATGCAGCTAGTAGGTGCCAAAGGGAGTTGAGCTTAGATTGATTTTAAATCCTATATTATACACTACTCACTGATAACTAATGTATGAAAGGCAGAAATAAGAAGTGACTCTTTTTCTAAAAGCAAAGTGGGCAGTTAATAAAAAGGCACAGTATAGGTTCACATATCCTTATATCATCTTTGCCCCCTTTTTAATGTCAAAATATGAAAACAAAATGTATATGATGTCTGGAAATTCCAATGCTCAGAAAATGGTTGGTCTATGGTATCTAGATGAATGCTTTTCTTCAGCATCCAAGTGCCAAGCAGCATGCTAATCAGGAGATCTTGTCGGCAGATTTAAGCTGACTCCTGTGACCAATGCTGTGTGAATGAGACACTTATTTCAAATGTTTGAATGAGATGCATTTATTTTAAATACTTCTGTTAGGTACATGATTTAAAATTTCAAAAGAACCAAATGAAAATTTCTGCCTTTTTTCTTGACTGAATTTCCTAAATTAATCCTAACTGATAGTGATATTTGTATATATGTTGTCCACAATATTTTCACAGCCTGTATAGATTTAAAAGCCCACTAACTGGTAACAAAATATGACAACAATATGCTATATAGATGCATAAAAACAGTTCTAAAAGGACTTCCTATTTAAGCATTTAAACTATTGTAGACTAAATAGCACCATTTTAACTATATTTCAAAAGTTAAGAGGGATATGATTAAGGGGCATAAGAAATTAAGAAAAAATGTAATTACTTGTGCCAGATATAGTATATTTGGATATGATATATGGTTCAGCATGCAGCATTTTTCTCCAGTACCAAATTCCTCAATGAAGCTTTCCTTGGATCACCAAAATGTAAATTTGTTCTTTTTTTAGGAGGGGGGAAAGCAAGGCAATTGGGGTTGAGTAACTTGCCCAAGGTCACACAGCTAGTAAATGTGTCAAATGTCTTGAGCTGGATTTAACTCAGGTCCTCCTGACTCCAGGGCCAGTGCTCTACTCACTGCAATATCTAGCTGCCCCCCAAATGCAAATTTGTTCTCTCACTATTTGGATCTTTCATATATATACATATATATATACACATATATAATGTATATGTGTGTATATGTATATGTGTACATATGTGTATTTATATGTATGTATAATGTGTGTGTTTCTATGAGAGATCCAAATAAAAAAGAGGGGGAAAAAGTCCTTTTCAGGGATACAGGAAAAGCTTCATAGAGGAAACAGTAAGGGAGAAAATTATTTAACATCTAAACGTATATCAGGATATATGGTGTATATGTATACCCACATCTATATGTGCTTATATAGGTACATGTATGTCTATATGCATATACATTTATATATGTACAGGTACACATATGTGTTGGAATTAAAATAATTAACATTTATACAATTCTTTAAACTATGCAAAACACCTAACATCGATCATACCATTTGATAAAACAACACTAGGAAGTAAGTAATATTATCATCACTTTACAGAAAAGGAAACTGTGGATTAGAAAAAAAATTAACCACTGTCACATATACTGCCTTCTAGGAGCAAACATACATCAAATTGCTGATCACATTTTGAAATTTGCCATGACTGGAGGAAAACAAATAACAGAGTCAGCGAACCAAGTGTATTGCCAGTCATTTGACTGAGCTGGTCACATACCAAGAATGGGTGATACGAAAAACCTGCAGAGAATTTTCCATGGCCATCTCTGGGGACCAATATTTCTGGGTGTCTCTAAAATTCCCTGTGGGTATATGAAAGGGTTTATAACATCTGTCCTCACTTAGCAGAGTAAGTAATTAAAAGCTATTCTATATGGCAATTCATCCCATCCCAAAATACAGTCTGGCTGATTGCAGATCATCATATGAATGGAATAAATAAGAGTAAATAGCCACAAACTGGCCTTGTGTTAATGGCAGAGGTCCAAAGTGATATCTGGACACTATTACTATTCTATATAATGTGACTACAAACTTACTTGTTTCTCTAATTCAGGAAAAGTGTTTATTTTCTTATTTTAAAATTATTTTATTTTTTCCAATTACATCTGCAAACAATGTTTAATATTCATTTTTAAAATTTTAGTTCAAAATTCTCTCCCTCCATCTTTCCCTTCCCCCATCCTGAGACAGCAAGCAATATGAGATAGGTTATACATGTGCGATCATAAAAAAAAAAAACATATTTCCATATTAGTCAAGGAAAATGCCAACCCCCCCCCAAAAAAATAAAGAAAACTTGAAAAAGTAAAGAAGATAAAAATGGTATGCTTCGATATACATTAAGAATCTATCAGTTCTTTCTCTGGAGGTGAAGAACATTTTTCATCATAAGTCCTTAAGAACTGTCTTGAATGGTTGTATTGCTGAGAATAGATGTCATTTACATTTGATCATCATACATTATTGCTGTTACTGTGTACAAAGTTCTCCTGGTTCTGCTCACCTCACTTTACATTAGTTCATGAAAGTCTTTCCAGGTTTTTCTGTAAGCATCCTATAATCACTTCTTATAGTACAATAGTGTTCCATTATAATTGTGTGACACAACTTGTTCAACTATGCCCCAATTGTTGGGCATCCCATCAATTTCCAATTCTCTGCCACCTCAGAAACAGCTGCTATCAACATTTTATACAAATAGATCCTTTTCTGTTTTCTTTGATCTCTTTGGTATATAGATCTAGTAGTGGCATTGCTGTGCCAAAGGTTAGGCACAATTTATTTCCCTTTTGCAATAATTCCTAATATTTTTCAGAATTATTACATCAGATCACAACTCTACTACCAGTGCATTAGTATACCAATTTTTCATTACTTTTCTGTCATCATAACCAACATAATATATGGGAGGTGGTACCACTGAGTTTTATTTTTAATTTGAATTTCTCTATTCAATAATTATTTAGGTCAATTATTTCACATGACTATAGAAAGCTTTGATTTCTCCATCTGAAAACTGCCCGTTCATATCCTTTGACCATTTATCAGTTGGGGAATGATATGTATTCTTGTAAATTTGACTAAGTTCTCTCTATATTTGAAAAAATGAGGCTTTATAAGAGATGCAAAATGTTTTCCCCTCAGTTTTCTGCTTTCCTTCTAATCTTGACTATTGATTTAGTTTACGCAGAAGCTATTAAATTTAGTGTAATCAAAATTATCCATTTTATATACCAAAATGTCCTATATTCCTTATTTAGTCATAAATTCTTCCCTTGTGAATAGATCTGACATATTAAGTATCCCATATCTTGAAATTCGCTCATGGATCACCATTTATGTCTAAATCACGTACACATTTTCACCTTATCTTGGTACATGGTGTAAGATGTTGGTCTATACCTTATTCTGATAAACTGCTTTCCAATTTCCCCAACAGCTTTTGTCAAATAGTGAATTCTTGTCCCAAAAGCTGGGATCTTTATGTTTACCAAACAGTGGATTGCTATGGTCATTGCCCACTGTGTATTGTATATCCAATCTTATTCCACCTATCCACCACTCTTTTTCTTAGCCAGTGACAGATAGTTTTGATGGTTTTTAATTTGTAATACATTTGCGATCTGGCATAACCATGCCACCTTCCTTCATATTCTTTTCATTAATTTCCTTGATATCCTTTCAGGTGTGGGGAATCTGTGGCCTTGAGGCCACAAGTGGCCCTCAAGTTCCTCAAATATGACCCTTTGACTGAATCCAAACTTCACAGAACAAATCCCCTTAATAAAAGGATTTGTTCTGTAAAACACGGACTCAAACAAAAGGAAGTACCCAAAAACCCAAAAGGTCATATGTGGCCTTGAGGCCAAAGGTTCCCCACCCCTGCTTGACTTTTTATTCATCCAGATGAATTTTGTTATTATTTTTCTCTATTTTTTTCATAATTTGATTGGTATGGCACTGAATAAATAAATTATTGTAGGTAGAATAGTCATTTTTACCATATTAGATCAGTCTATGAGCAGTATTTATTCAGCTGTTCAGATCTAACTTTATTTGTGTGAAAAGGGCTTTGTAATTAATTTTATATTTGCGTTGGCAAATAGATTCCTGAGTATTTTATATTGTCTAGGCTTATTTTAAATAGAAGTTCTCTTTCTATCTCTTTCTGCTAGGCTTTGTTGGTAAAATATATAAATGCTTATGATTTATTGGGGGTAGGGGTGAGGGTGGTATTTCATATCCTGGCAGCTAGGTGACACAGTGGCTGGAACATTAAGTTTGGAATTAGGAAGACTTACCTTCATCAGTTCAAGTCTAGCCTGAGACACTTACTAGCTGTTACCCTGGGCAAGTCATTTAACCCTGTTTTTCTCAGTTACTCATCTGTAAAATGATCTGGAGAAGGATACGGCAAATCATTCCAGTATCTTTGCCAAGAAAATCCAAAATAAGGTCACAAAGAGTAAGATAGGCCTGAAACAACTGAACAACAAATCATATCATTTAACTTCAGTACTGAAGGTATTACTCATTTTGATTAGTTTTTTAATTGATCCTCTGGATTCTCCAAGGACACCATCATATCAGCTGCAAAGAGTGATAGTTTTGTTTACTTGCTGCCTATTCTAATTCCTTCCATTTCCTTCTCTTGTTGCTATAGTTAGTATTTCAAGCACAATACTGAATAATAGTGGTGAAAATGGATATCCATAGTTATACTTACTCTTCATCTTTTGGAAAAGGATTCTAGATTATCCTTATTACAGATAATTCTTGCAGATAGTTTTAGATAGATAAAAATATTATTTTAAGGAAAGTTCCATTTTCCCATACTTTTTAAAATATTTTTAATAGGAATGAATGCTGTATTATGTTAAATGCTTTTTCAGGATTTACTGAAACAATCACATGATTTTTGTTGGTTTTTATTGATATGTTCAATTATCCTGATAATTTTCCTAATACTCAACCATCCCTGCATCCCTGGTATAAATCCCCCATGGTTATAATGTATGTTCTTTGTGATATCTAGCTTTAATCACCTTGCTAGTATTTTATTTAAAATATTTTGCATCAATATGCATTAGGGAAATTAGTCTACAAATTTTATTTTTTCTGTTTTTGCTCTTACTGGTTTAGGTATCAGCACTATATTTGTGTCACAGAAGGGATTTGGTAGGACTCCTTCTTTGACTGTTTTTTTTTTTCCCAAATAGTTTATATAGTATTAGAATTAATTGTTCCTCAAATGTTTGGTAGAATTCACTTTTGAATGCATCTTCTCCTGAGGGTTTTTTTCTTAGGGAGCTCATTGATATCTTGTTTAATTTCCTTTTCTAAGATGAGGTTATTTATATATTCTATTTCCTCCTCTGTTAATCTGGGAAATTTAGGTTTTTGTAAATATTCATCCATTTCACTTAGATTATAAGGTTTATTGACATATAATTAGGATGAAAATAGCTACTCACAATTATTTGAATTCTTCTTTATTAGTGGTCATTTTACTCCTTTCATTTTTGATATTGGTAATATCACTTTCTTTCTTTTTTCTTAATAAACTTAACCAGTGGTTTTTCTATTTAATTGTTTTTTTCCCATAAAACCAGCTCCTACTTTTATTCAATAAGTCAATGGTTTTCTTAATTTTGATTCATTAATTCCACTTTGAACTTCAAGATTTCCAATTTGGTGTTTATTAGGGATTTTTTATATAATTTTTTTTAAAGTTGCATGGCCAATTCATTGACCAGTTCTTTCTCTATTTCATTGATATAAACATATAGAGAAAAAATTCTTTCTTTTTTGAATTTTTAAATCATTATTTATTGATTTCATATTTTTAGTTTTCAAAATTAATTTTCACAAAAGTTTGAATTACAAATTTTCTCCCCATTTCTACCCTCCCCCCACTCCAAGATAGAATATATTCTGATTACCACTTTCCCTGGTCCACCCTCCCTTCTGTCCCCCCACTCCCCTCATCCCCTTTTCCCTTACTTTCTTGTAGGGTAAGATAGATTTTTATGCCCTATTGCCTGTATATCTTACTTCTGAGTCGCATGAAAAAACTTTCTTTTTGAATATCTGCTTTCAAAACTTTCAGTTCCAAATTCTCTCCCCTCTTCCCTCCCCACCCACCCTCCCTAAGGAGGCAAGCAATTCAACATAGGCCACATGTGTATCATTATGCAAAACCCTTCCACAATACTCATGTTGTGAAAGACTAACTATATTTTGCTCCTTCCTATCCTATACCTCTTTACCCAATTTTCTCCCTTGACCATGTCCCTTTTCAAAAGTGTTTGTTTTTGATTACCTCCTCCCCATATCTGACCTCCCTTCTATCATCCACCCTTTTATCTCCTTCCTCCTTCTTTCCTGTGGGGTAAGATATCCAATTAAGTGTATGTTATTCCCTTCACAGGTCAAATCCAATGAGAGCAAGATTCACTCATTCCCCCTCACCTACCCCCTCCTTCCTACAGAACTTCTTTTTCTTGCCACTTTTATGTGAGGTAATTTACTCCATTCTATCTATCCCTTTCTCCATCTCTCAATATGTTCCTTTCTCATCTGTTAATTTGCTTTGATTTTTTTAGATATCCCCCCTTCATATTCAACTCACCCTGTGCCCAACCCTCTCTCTCTCTCTCTCTCTCTCTCTCTCTCTCTCTCTCTCTCTCTCTCCATTACATATATATATATATATATATATATATACATATACACACATATATATGTATATTCCCTTCAGCTACCCTAATACTGAAGTCTCATGAATTATACACATCATCTTTCAATGTAGGAATGCAAACAAAACAGTTCAACTTCAGGAAGTTCCTTGTGATTTCTCTTTCTTGATTACCTTTTCATGCTTCTTTTGATTCTTGTGTTTGAAAGTCAAATTTTCTATTCAGCTCTGGTCTTTTCACTGAGAAAGCTTGAAAGTCCTCTATTTTATTGAAAATACATATTTTGCTTTGGAGTGAGATACTCAGTTTTCTGGGTAGGTGATTCTTGGTTTTAATCCTAGCTCCATTGACCTCCAGAATATCATATTCTAAGCCCTTTGATACCTTAATGTAGAAGCTGCTAGATCTTGTGTTATTCTGACTGTTTTTCCACAATACTCAAATTGTTTCTTTCTGGTTGCTTGAAGTATTTTCTCCTTGATCTGGGAGCTCTGGAATTTGGTGACAATATTCCTAGTAGTTTTCTTTTGGGGATCTTTTTGAGGAGGTTATCGGTGGATTCTTTCAATTTCTATTTTACCCTTTGGCTCTGGAATATCAGGGCAGCTCTCCTTGATAATTTCTTGAAAGATGATATCTAGGCTCTTTTGATCATGGCTTTCAGGTAGACCAATAATTTTTAAATTATCTCTCCTGGATCTATTTTCCAGGTCAGTAATTTTTCCAATGAGATATTTTACATTGTCTTCCATTTTTTCATTCTTTTGGCTCTGTTTTATAATATCCTGATTTCTCATAAAGTCACTAGCTTCCACTTTCTCCAACCTAATTTTTAAGGTGGCATTTTCTTCAGTGGTCTTTTGGACTTCCTTTTCCATTTGGCTAATTCTGCCTTTCAGGGCATTCTTCTCCTCAGTGGCTTTTTGGAGCTCTTTTGTCATTTGAGTTAGTCTATTTTTTAAGGTATTATTTTCTTCAGTATTTTTTGGGGTCTCCTTTAACAAGTCATTGACTTGTTTTCATGGTTTTCTCACATCCTTCTCATTTCTCTTCCCAATTTTTCCTCTACTTCTCTAACTTGCTTTTCCAAATCCTTTTTTAGCTCTTCCACGGCCTGGGACCAGTTTGTGTTTTTCTTAGAGGCTTTTGATGTAGGCTCTTTGACTTAGTTGACTTCTTCTGGCTGTATGTTTTGGTCTTCTTTATCACCAAAGAAAAATTCCAAAGTCTGAGTCTGAATCTGAGTCTATTTTCACTGCCTGGCCATGTTCCCAGCCAACTACTTGACCCTTGTGTTTTTTGTTGGGGTATGACTGCTTACGGAGTAGAGAGTACTTTGTCCCAAGCTTGATGGGATGTGCTGTTTGTTTTCAGAGCTATTTCTACCCAGCAAGCTCTACCACACCAGCACTGCTCAGCTCCAAGAACTGCCAACCCAGACTGTGCCTCAGATCTTAAGCAGGCTCTGCACTCCCCCTCTGATCTGCCACTTAATTCCTCCCACCAGGTGGACCTGGGGCTGGAAGCAACTGCAGCTGTAGTCCTCAGAGCTCAGAGCTCCACCACCTCTGCTGCCCCCCGGGGCAGTGGCCAAACAGTGAACTCCTTTCACTGTGTCTCCTACAGCTTTTCCCACTAACCTTCTCTGTTGTCTTTGGTGTTTGTGGGTTGAGAAGTCTGATAACTGCCACGGCTCACTGATGCAGGGCACTAGGGCCTGTTCTGCCCCAGCTCCTGGTCTGGTGGGTCCAGGTGTAGCCCCGCTGGGCTCTGCTTGGCTCCACTTCCAGCTCCATATGATAGACCTTACCCAGTGACCACCCAGGCTGTCCTGGGTTGGTGGCCTGCTTCCCTCTGCTATTCTGTGGGTTCTGCAGCTCTAGAATTTGTTCAGAGCCATTTTACAGGTTTTTGGAGAGACCTGGGGGGGAGCTCATGTAAGTCCCTGCTTTCCAGCCACCATCTTGGCTCTGACCAGAAAAAAATTCTTTCAGTACTGCTTTGACTATATAGCATAAAATTTGGTATGTTATCTAATTGTTGGCATTCTCTTTGAAGAAATTATTGACTGTTTCTATGATTTGTTTTAAGCCACTCATTCTTTTGAATTAGAATACTTACTTTGCAATTAATTTTAAATCTTTCCATAACCATATATTAAATATAATTTGATGCATTTAATACTTCTGCTTTGCATTTGATTGTAAGGTTTTTATGCTTTAATGTGTGATGAATTTTTGTGGAGGTGCCATTTACCACTGAGAAAAGGTATATTACCTTCTATTCCCATTTAATTTTCTCTAGAGGTCTATCATATTTTCTAAAATTCTACTTATGCTTTTATTTTCTTTCTTCTTTATTTTTTGGTTAGATTCATCTAGTTTTGAAGTGATCAAGTTGAGGTCCTGTGCTAGTATAGTTTTATTTCTATTTCTTCCTGAATCATTTAACATTTCCTTTGAGAATTTTGTTGATAGGCCAGTTGGTGTCATTTATGATTAGTACTGATCTTACTTCATTGTCTGTAGCACAAAGCAAAGCAAAACATAGTTTCCCTGCTTATCTCTTTTAATTATATCTGTTTTTGCTTTTGCTTTTTCTTGGGCATGATTGCTATCCCTACTGTTTTTTTTTTTCTTCCTTGGAAGCAGAATAGTTTTTGCTCCAGTCCCTTACTTTTACTTTGCTTGGATCTCTCTGCTTCAAGGATGTTTCTTGTAAACAATATTTCTATTTCTCCTTTGGTTCTTGGATATCAGGAAATTTTCTCCGATAATTTCTTGAAATGTAAAATCTATCCTTTATTTTGTCCAAGGCTTTCAGGTAGTTCTATAACTCTTAAATTATCTCTCCTGGGTTTGTTTTCAAGGCAGTCTTTTTTTCTAATGAAATAATTCACATTTTCTTCTATTTTTCATTCTTTTGATTTCATGTTATTGTTTACTGATGTCTCATAGAGTCATTGGTTTCAATTTGCCCAATTCTAATTTTTAAGAGTTTTTCTTTTCTTCAGTGATCTTTTGTGACACTTTTTTCATTTGGCCCATTCTACATTTTAAGGAGACCTTTACTTCAAAGAAATTTTGTTCATCTTTTTTTTTTAATTTTTGTTCTTGCTTTACCAAGTTGTTGATTTGTTTTTCATTATCCTCTTGCATTGCTCTCATTTGTTTTCCCTATTTTTTTCCTCTGTCTCCCTCATTTGATTTTAAAAATCCTTTTTGAGCTATTCTAGTAATTCTTTAGGGGACTCCAACTCAAGTTTTTCTTTGAGGCTTTGCATGTAGCTGTTTTGACAGTGTTGTCCTCTTCTGAGTTCATGTTTTATTCTTCCCTGCCACCCTAATAACTTTCTATGGTCAGGTTCTTCTTTTGTTGTTTGTTCATTTTTCCAGCATATTTCTTGACTTTTATGTTAAAGTTGGGCTCTCCTACTGTGATGAAAGAGACTCTGTCTCAAGCTTCAGATTTTTTTGCTGCTGTTTTCATAGCTAATTCTGGGGACCTGTAAGTTTTCAGTTCTTCCAAGGTTGTATGATCTAAGGAGAGGTGTGACTCTTTCTCTGTTGGCCTGTGCTCTCATCTGTGAGAAACTAAGATTACTCTTTTCCAGCCTAGAACTGTGGCCAATGTCTTCACTCTCTTCTTTCTGCAAGCTCTAGTATCCTGATGATCATTCCTGCCCTGGGCTTGCAACCCAAGCCTATGACCCAGATTCCAGTATGGGTGAGGTAACAGAGTCCTACATCTATTGTCTGGTCCCCTTATGCTCTGTGGGCTAAGAGCTGCATAATTCACTGACACAGTTTCAGGTTTCTCCCAAAGCCTTCCCTGGTTTGGCAGGAAGCAACCTGCTTCTAACTTTTCCTGGCACTGCCTTCATTGGGCTGCACGTCACTCTCACCCCAGTGAGACAAATCTTTCATGTTGACCTTCTAAGTTGTCTTGAGCTGGAAAATTGTTTCAACCCTTCCTTTTGTTGGTTCTGAAATTCTAGGATTCATTTGGAAGCATTATTTTAAATTCATTCAAAGTGGAATTTGGGAGAGCTCAGGCAAGTCCCTGCTTTTAACTCTACTGTTTTGACTTCCCTTGAATGGAACTTACTTACTAAATTAAAATTTCCGTGGTAGTGGAGGCCAGATTACTCATGGAGAAATCTTCAAACCCACTTTAGAAGAAAACTAGTACCTAGAAAAAGCTTCTCAATAAATATGTAATAAAGTAAAAAAAAAAGACTCTGCTAGAGTCTTTGTAGAAATAGAAGCAATAATTGGGGTCTAATCCAGACTATATCACAATCTAATTTGTACACATTACCTCATTTGGTAGAATTTGCTCCATGAGACAAGAGAAGACATTTATCTTGGTATCCTCAGTACCTAAAATGTCAGCTACATGATAGACTCTCAATAAATGCTGAATGACTGATTTTGAGACTGTTCTTTTGTTCTGGGGCTTAGTTTCACTCTTCTGTAAGAATGTTGAATAAGATGACTTTTTTTCTTGCTTTTAACTTTTCTGTTTTCATGTACTGACACTTCTTAATGCAAATATGTAAACTTAAGCCATAACATTTCATTATAAAAGAATACATTCTAGGTATAGCAGTTAAATATTTTATGAGAAATTTAAAGTTACAAAAAATATATTAAGTAAAGCATTCAGAAATCTCAGGTAATTTCCTAATATGTTATTAACTTACTTTGATTTATCAGAAAAAAAGAAAACAATCATTTGTGGTACAGGGTAATTTAACCTAAAAATTGGAAATGGGGTTCTAAAGACTTAACACTTCTTTTTAGATGAGATAACGTCCCTGTTTGTTTTAGATCTACAAGTCTGAGGAACCATTATTGTCTCTCTGATACCATGGCATAAAATAAATGGGATACAATAAAAGGAGAAGCAATTATCTATTTCAAATCTATTATCATCCCTGGACCCTCAATTCAAAAATAATTAAAAAGAAAAAAAACACAGGGGAGATGGGAGTGCCTGAGAATTTAGCAATACATTCAATAATATCTTCACATAACAATAATATATTGGATTTAAATAGCACCTTTTCCAGAACCAATCCAGTGCTTTTGTGAACATCTTATTACATAAAGTTGGTCATGTATTGCCATTATCATTCTATAGATTTTGATATAAAGGTAGCAAAAGGTTAATTGAATTGTAAAGAATCCCACAATTATTTAAAGATAGGACTGAACCTAAATGTCCATCATACTTCTCTTTGATGTTATCCTTTATTCTTCTTTTCCTGCCTAATTCTTTATTCAATAATAACTTGTAGCCTACTCACTCATACGCTTTTCCTAATAATTTAATTAACTTGAGACAATTGTATTCTGTCATATGTAGTGATGCAGCATCCCTAATAGAATATTGAGGTTCAAAATATCGGCCTTTATTTTAAGGAGAAACTTGGAGTGATTCAAAGCTCAATGATACATATATTCAAGCACATTTTGGGTATTGCTATTTATCTACACATGTTTAAAGTAGAAAACCTTTAGACATTAATCCTATGTTAGGTTTCATATTATCACAGTTTTTTTCATTGATGTTATTCTACAGTCACTTTATAGAAGTCCAATTTCAGGGCCTAGCCTTGAGCTAGGTTTTTTAAGGCTATATCAGTAAAAGTTCAAGCTGTGGTGGTTCCAAAACAGGAGCATCATGGGCCTGATGATGGAATTTATTACTGTTGTCAAACTGTGTAGTCTTATTACCAGGTTGGCCATTGTGTAATGATGTGTGTGGGTGTGTCTGTGTATGCATGTGTATGTGTGTGACTTTGGAAGACCTTCCTTTAGGATTTGTATTTGGCTTCTATCTTTGTAGACTCAGAGGCTAATATAGTATGTGGTTTACAGTAGACAATAAATATATGGTAGATGAAATAAGTTTATGGGCTGAGGGAGTATAAACACTAGTGATGAAAGTGGTGAAGCATTCTATATAAATGTTATAAAACTCTTTTGAACAATTTCAAAAAGAAATAACTAGTAAAGTTACTAATATCAACTTTATACACAGGTAAATTTAGGTTCCAAAGTCCAGAAAATAACATTTTTTACAAAATAAATAATGATTAAAATGTCAAAGAAGCCAGGAATGGTGACACATGCCTGAAATTCCTGCTACTGAGGAGGCTCGGGCTAGTGGATCTTTTGAGCTCAAGAGTTCTCAGTTGTAGTAGGGCTAAAGTCCATTGACTATCTACAACATCCGGCATCAATATGGTTTGAAACCTCTGGGAGTGGGAGTCTGCTGGACTGCCTAAAGATGAACGCAGCTGCCTATGTTGGAAAGAGAAGAGGTCAATGATTCTGGTTCTGATCATCAGTGAGATTAGCCTGTTGAGTGGCTGATGTATTTCCAGTCCAGGTGATATAGGGAGACTTAGTCTCAAAAAAAATGCAGCCAACAGGTGATCAACAAAGAACAAGATGTTGCATAGAGTTCTAATGGGCTGAGTTCAGATTGTGGTTCTTCCACTTATTAGCTGATTGATATTAAACATCAGGTTATCAGTTTGTGAAATGAATGGTTAGGACTAGATGAACTCTAAGGTACATACCAGCTCTCAATCCCACCATTCTATTATTTTAATGTTTTGCCAACATTGTTTATAAAATTGTCATATTCTTTAATCCTATGAATAAATGAATAGTTAGTTCATTTTTACTTATATTACTAAACAAAATAAATTGGCATGTAATTATAATTGTTAAGGTTAATATTAGCACCTATGTCACAGAATTGTTCCAAAGATAAAATGAGGTAAGCTGTAAAAAGAGTAGCATAAAAGTCAAAGTTCTATGTGAATGTTAGCTATAAATATTTCTTCATGTTATTCTTTTAAAAAAGTGAATATGCCAATTTTAAAAACTGTCCACAAACCAGCATGCATATATATGCATGTGTGGGAACACACACACTATGTTATGTAAATATATAATGTAGTATGTGTATATGTATATGCATGTGTATATTGTGTGTATACATAGATACACACATATGTATATGCACATATATAAATGTGTGTGAAATTTCTTCATATACAGATCAGCTACTTTTTAATAAAAGATACTCTTTGGGAATATTATCAATAGAGTAAATAAACTCAAAATAAATAACATGTTATGGTCACTCTGTCTAGATGGTATCATAGTGACATAGAGAGAACAACTCAAAAGATAGGATGGTACATTGAAAAGGGAGTAACTTTCAGTTTTCAAGTTTGATTACAGGCTCTACCATTTACTAAAGGTGTTACCTTGGGCAATTCACTTTATATCATTGTGCCCCAATTTCTTCAACAGTAAAATGATAGTTTTGGGTTAGTTTTCTAGGACTAGAGCCTTTTTACCAAACTTTAAATGTATAAAGTTGACACATCTTCAAAAGAGAATATTAAGTTAATTTTGGTTCAAATGAATTTTGAGACATTTGCTATTTATCATTTGATAAAGATAATCATTCCATTTTTCTTTTGAAAGTAGTAGAATTAAATAGAGCATCATAAATATATACTTTTGGCATCAAAATCTGTATGTACAGAAGAGAAATTTGGTTTTGTCATCTGAGTTTTCTTTTTTCTTTAGTTGACATTTGATTGACTTTTCAATTATAAATTGTTTTATCTCTATGCTTAATGCTAATAATATGTTAGCTTTAATAACATTTGAGAGTGCTATGTTTAATTTATTTTAAAACCTCATTATCATGATTCTTTCTAACCTCTGGTTTTATTGGGACACCAAAATAAGGCTGCAGGTATCTGAACACTATCGTTGTTATTCACCAATTAGTTTGTTTTCTCTATTAGACTTAAAAGCCTTCATGACTGTAATTATATATTTTAAATTTCTTAACCTTGAGTATGAACTGCTATAGCAATTAAGATATACTGTCTATCTTATTATCATGATTTAATCCTTTTGCCATTTTGATTTTGTTCAAGCTACTGTGTATAAAATCTTTACCTCAAATAGAGTAATCAAAACAATACAAATAAAAAGCTCAAAAAGCTATCTTACTTAGCTCTTATTTTCTTCGTTAGAGGTACAGAAACTGGTCTTGTGGATTTAAGAAAGTAAACATATATCCCATGAAGTAAATGAATGAAGAATGGTTTATACTACTGACTGTTGAAAGTACCAGTGCCTACAAGGAATAGACTAAAGTGAATCATCTCAACAAATATGTATTATTGTCCAGTGATACTAAATTTTTGTTCTTTGAGGATGAATGCACACATGCACACACACATATATTTAACACGTAAGAACAGATTGAGCTAGAGTTTATATTTTATGTCAGCGGCAATAGAGAGCCAATGATAATTATTAGGTAGGGGAATAACATTGTGACAACTGTGCTTAAGGAAAATGACTCTAGCAGCCAAATAATGGATGGATTAGATTGTGGAGATATAAGGCACAAAACCTAATGGTATTGTTCAAACAAGAAGTGATAAGGACCATAACTAAGTTGGTGATCATATTGGCACTGGAAAGGTGATGGTTCCAAGAAATGTTGGAGAAGTAGAGAGAATGTTTGGCAGTTGTTTGGATACACTAGCTGAGGGAGAGTTAGAAGTTGTAGATGACAATTAATTGTAAAAATTGGAAGAGTGGAAGGATAATGATCTAATTGAAAGATATAGTGGTATTGTGAAGAAGGTTGAGCTTTGATAAAAAGAGAAAAGTTTCTGTTTTGGACTTGTTGAGTTTGAGATGCCTATGGAAGATTCAGTTTGTAATGTCCATTAGGTAGTTGAAAATATAGGACTGGAGATCATGAGAGAGATTGGGAAAATAGATAGAAGGATAGATAGTTGGGGGAGACAAATAGACAGACATTAATATCTGGAAGCCATCTAAAAAAGTTAATAATTTAAACTCATGGGAGATGATGAGATCATTATGTGTAAAAGTTTTGACAGAAAAGAACCCTGGGATAAAACATTTGGGGGGGCAGGATTTAACATTGATGATGAGTGAGCAAAGGGAAAAAAGAGAAGGAATAAACAGACAGGTAAGAGGAGAACCAGGAAAGACCAATGTTATGAAAACACAGAAACAAAATGGTATCCAAGAGGAAAGTAGGTTCAAGAATCAACTATTATGGAGTGGTCAACAAGGTTGTAGACTGTTCAAAGCCATCAGATTAGTCAATTAAGAAGAAATTCATAATTCTTGGCAGATCGATCTTAGTTTCTTGATAGGATGGGAAGCCAAATTACATAAGGTTGAGTGAAAGGATATGGAGGCAAAAAAAAAATAAATATTTACTCCCTGATGTATGGTGTGACTGAATTTAAATTTAATTATAATGGTTCTCAATTTGCTCATTTGAAAGATTAAGAGATTGCCCTAAATTTGATTATGGCCTAAAAAAAGAGTGACATTTTATGACATTTCCTGTCTTCTAAGTATTTGTCATATTAATGTACATGTGAAATCTATTTAATTTTCAATGAATGACCAAGATTTATTTGATTTTTTAAATATCTATTCATTTCAAACTTTATGGGTAGGACAGACTATTCCCTATTGGTTTCATCTGAAAAGGCACATGTACAAAGAGAGTTTACATACACACACCTGTACATACCCATAATATAGACACAATTATGCTTGTTTTCATGTTAAAATATAATATATAAATTAACATGTAGGTGGATTATATATTCACTTATATAATGCAAATAGTAGCTATGCAACAGTATGTATGTGTATTACAGTACACAGAAAATAAAATATACACCTTATATCTATACATATGAATACAAATATCCCTATATCATACTACTGAACACATACGAAAACATGAAATGGAGAGGATACTGATGATGAGCAAAAGGAAAAGATGAAGGAAATATTGAAAGAAAGCAGCTAATAAATTGTTTCCAATCCATGATTGTGATTAATTTTGACCTAGCAAGGAATACTGTTCAAGATCAACATTTGTAGCCACAATTCCCCAGGTCCCTAGATGGGCAATTAGGTGGCTAAGTGGAAAGAGTGCATGATCTGAACTCAGGAAGACTTATCTTCCTGAGTTCAAATCTGACCTCAGACACTTACTAGCTCTGTGTCCCTGGGCAAGTCACTTAATCCTGCTTGCCTCAGTTTCCTAATTTGCAAAATAAGTTGAAGAAGGAAATGGCAAATCAGTAGAGTATCATTACCAAGAAAACCTCCAATGGGGTTACAAAGAGTCAGACACAAATGAAAAGTGACTGAACAGCAGCATCAGATCCCTAGACAGACAGAGGAAGGTGTGATCTGGGAATAGGTTTCTATACATAGTGAAACAAAGACTTGAATACTTAGGTGCCTTTTCTGTTTGTTGTGTTGTGGATATTTATTTAGTTTGCTGATGCTTGAAACAAAACCCAAATGTAAATGATTTTCAAGTTATCTATACTACTTCTTTTCTTCATTATCATAGAGAGTTGAGAGAAATACCACCAAATATGTCACAGAAAACAGGTGGCAAATATTCTCAAAATTGCCAGCAGGTAGCACTTCAGGACATTTAGACTGTCAAGCATGTCACATGGCCCCACTTGACCACTACCATCTGTGCAATCACCTTAGAGTACCACTTATCTGCCCTCTTCCATTGTAGCTATTGCCTCAGGCTTCCTAGTACTATGCTTTTTCAATCTCTTCTCTGTCTGGCTGAGGAATCTCCCATGCTGAGCGTCTGAACTTGCCAACCAGCCTTTAACAATTCTCTCTGACTAGGAGCCTGGCTTTTTGAGGTGAAAAGGTCACAGGTAACTTTTATAGAACATGGAAGGTTAAGAACAATGTACAAATAATTTTTAAAAAGCATGATGGAGTATATTTAGTGGAGAAAAATGCAGATGATCAGATGAAGTTATTAAAATGTGAATAATCTTTCATTCAATCATAAAATATATTTAGTATACTAATTTGCAAATACTCCTGAAATATCAAGGGTAAAGTTCCAATATAAAGCTTAAATGACCCTTGCAATGTCCTTATGCTAGCAATATCCATTAATATTAGAGGATGTGAAATCTTGGCAGTTGCCTCTTTTTTTTTAAAGCAGACAAATTTGTGAGCAGAGTTAGAGAGAACAATGCCAATTCTTCCTGGACCAGGTTATTTAATATTTGTAAATCAGGTACCATCATCCCCATCAAAGCCATTATCATAAAACATCAATTGTCTACTTACATTTTACAAAGACTTCTAGGTAACCTTGATCCCTCCCCTTCAGGAGTTTATAATCTAAAATAGGCACACTAACACAAAAACACTGGATAGGACACAAAAGGATGAAGTGAAAATAGTGAAATAATCCATGATATGACAGATATTTACATATTATATAAGACGATGAATTAAATGTGTTTTTGAGAATTGAAGGGTAGGCCTAGAGCAAGTGCATAACTGTTTTGAAGATATTCCGAACAATTCTGTATGTACCCCTCATTTTATTATTCAATTTTTCTCAGAGGCTTTCAGACAACCTTATTCTTAGCTTATTCTCAAAGTTGGGCTCAGTTTTCCCTTCCAAAATTAAAGGGTGAAAGTAACACTAAATACCAGTAGTTAAATTCCCTTCCATATTTGTTGGTTTTATTCCTTGATTATTGCTTTAAACTACATTAACATTCCTTTCCTGAGCAAGAAGCAATGGGGTGTAATGAACAGAAGTATGTCACTGAAGCCAGGATTCAAATTTGTCTCTGACATACACTGGCTACATGATCCTAAAGAAGTTATTTGACTTCTCAGTGTTCCAGGCAACTTTCTTAGAGTAAAAATTGAAGAGTTGCTGCTGACCTACACAGTTAGAGAGTTTTACTTTGTTTTGTATTTACTCAGGAGTTCTCAGGGAAATTACAGGTCCACCCCCTATCACTTCATCAGTGAAAACTGTTTATCTGAAGTCAGTAGACCCCTATATCCCTTATAGGCATTAATTTTCTCATGTCTGTGATTTCTAAAGTTAAAAAAAGAACTTTTTTGTGGTCTGTATCTTAAGAAAAATATCTTTCCCATACCTCAACTCTGGGGCATACTGAGATTGAAGGGTAGGGGAGTATAGAAAGTTAGGAATTGAAAGTAGCTTTGCCTCAAAAAAAATTAATTGTAATTGATTTGTTTCACATTTCTATAAAATCAGTATGAAAAATGGTCTATATGTATATTAGAATATCCTTGAAAAAAAACGAAAGAATGGGTAAATAGGCAGGAATTTTTAAAACTATTTTTTCTTCTTCAAAAGACCACACTATTGTGGTAACTCATTTGATTTTTAAGTATGAGAGGCTGAAGCCAAGCCTAATCATTCAAGAGCTTATAGTATAGTTTTCTATGTGTGTATCTATAGTAATCATCATTAATTGATACAAAGCAGGGCTTGATTTGTTGTTTTGTTGATTGTCTATATTTAAGAAAATGTTACTAATTAAAGTTTTGCTTGAAAGTGTGTGTATGTGTTTTCTTTTTTTCCCCCAGAGAACTGGTTTTTAGACATGTATCTACATACCTCTGTATTATTATATACACATTTCTTGAGCTCCCCAAGAGTGTGGTAGAAGGGTCAGGAATGAATTTATCACTAGACTGAAGGCCTGATTACTGGAGGCTAATAATGATCATAATATTAGCTGGCATTTACATCCTGTTTTAAGCTTTGCAAAATGCTTTAACTCTATTATCTTATTTGAACCTCACAACACCCTTGGGTACAGGGCATACATGATGATCCCCTTGGGTCTATTGTTTGTTTTTTCAAAGTACTTTACTAAGTTGAGCAATATAGCTTTAAGGGTTCTCCTCCAATAAAACATTCAGCATGCATACAAGATTTTGAAAGGACTTTATTTACTACTTGCATCCTACCTGTTTCCAAAAAGAATTTTAGAAGGCATTTAAACTTACGGACGCACACAGGCAGATGACCGAAGATTATGAACAGTATGTCTTCATAAAACAAGAATCATCAGTACCAAATAAGGCTGGTATAAAAAAAGGTCAAGTGAAAGACCCAGGTTAGCCAAGTCATCTAGAGGACAGTTAAGGATGATAATGGAAGGAAGATAATAAACAGAAAAGTAATTTTAGAAAAGGGGGTAGACTTTTTTTTTAATAACAAACTCTTTTCACTGTAAAACATAGTGTGTCTTTTACACTTGATGTCTAACATCCCAGGCCTATAGGAGAGTACAAAGAATAGAAATGAAACTAAATACAACGAAAATGGGGAAATCAGACACATTAGACCAACTGTACACATAAGACACACATGCTGGAATTCATGAAATCATTTGAGAACAATGAGGAGTAACTTTAGAATGTAATCTAACGGAAGGTAATATACTAGAGCAAAATTCAAATGAACCTTCTAACAATTAGAGCTGTCCAAGCAAGAAATGTGTATCCTTAGGAGGTAGTAGGTTCCATCCCACTTGAGATCTTTAAGTAGAGATAGAATGACCACTTGCTAAATATGTTCTAGTGGGGATTCTAGTTGGGGTATTAATTTGCCTAGATGGGCATCTTTCCTACTCTAAATCTGTTGGATTCTGATTTAAAGAAATGTCATTTTGAAATAGTATTTTTATTTGACCATTTATATCTGAAAGGGTAGAATTAGGTGGAAATTACAAAGGCAGATTTCAGCTCAATCTAAGGAAAGATACTCTAATAATTAGAGCTCTTCAAAAATATAATGAATGATTTACCTTGAGAGTCATTTGGATTTCTCCTTACTAGAAGCCATCTGGGACAGAATATATAACTTCTTATTAGTAAGTTAAAGAAGGGATTTCTGATCAAGTATGAGTTAGATTAGTTAGCCTCAGAGGTACTTTTTCATTTTGTGATTTTACGGAGAAATTAACTCCATAGAATCTCTCTCTTCCTTAAAGCTACATCTCAAACATTGCCTTCTGAATAAAACCTTCCTTGATTCTCCCAATTGCTAGGGTCTGCCTTCTTTCCTTCCCTAATTATCTTATATTTAAGTATATGTATAATATCTATATGTCCAGTATCCAGAATATGATAGGTGCTTGATAAATGCTTTGATTAATGATGCCTTTTTGTTCACATGTCATTTCTCGTGTTATATTATATGTCCTGTGAGGTTTGGGACTGCATTGTTTTTCCTTTTATTATCCTCAGTGCTGAACATGGGGCTTTGCACATAATATATTTCTCTGACTTGAATCCCTCGTTTCTCTAATTAGTCTTCCAAATTGCTGGTGAAATTGCCAAAGTAATATTTCTAATGCACAGCTCAAACCAAGTCATTTCCCAGATCAATAAGCTCAATGGACTCTCTGTTACCTCTATGATCAATTACAAACTTGTCTGTTTGGCATTTCAAGTTCTTCCCCATCTCCCCTCCAGCCTTTCATCCCAGTCTTAGTGGTTATTACTCCCTTTCATTCACTCCCCTGTCTAGACAAATTTGTCTGCTTGATGTTTCTCCCACAGGACATTCCTTTTCCTGAATCTATGGATTTGCATAAACTGTTTCACATTTCCGGCATATACTCCTTCCTTATCTTCATCTCTGAAATTCCTGTCTATTTTCAAAGCTAAGTTTAAGCACTATTCCTACCTGAAATCTCTCCTGATTCCCCAAACCTCTCCATCACCGCAAAAACCTACCTTGTATGTCTCTATATTTATATTAGTACATATTACTTCCCCCAAAATAATGTAAACTCCATGAAGGAGGCAGTATTCTCTTTTGATCTTTGTGCCTCAGAGCCTAGTACAATATCTGGCACACAGTAGATATCTGAAAAAATGCTTGTTGACCGATCGTGTGTGTGTGTGTGTGTGTGAATTGAATTCACAACCCTTAACATATTGAAGGACTATTATGTGGAGGAATGATATGGAACAAAGGTTTGGAGCTGAAGCCCCTTCCAGGTTATCTAATCTAAACCAGTGGTGTCAAACCCAAACAGAAATAGATCCCAGTGGCCACATATTGACTTAGAATACCACAAATTAATATTATATATGTTGTATTACATTTTTATTTAGTTTCATCAATATTTCTCAATTACATTTTAATCTGGCTTGGGCTACATTTAGGAGTTTTGCTGGTTCTGAGTTTGATGCCTATCGTCTAAGCCCCTTATTTGTACAGATGACAAATATCACCAGTGTTTGCCTAGTATCACATAGCAAAGCAAGTCAGAGCTAAAATTCAAATCCAAGTCTGATGGCTCCAGTCCTGAATTTTTTTCACTGTACAATATGGCACTCACTTTGATTTGCTCATTTACTTCTAGAGAATAGTGACCATGTTTTCAAAGCAATAGGGAGGAGTTGCAAAGTGGTAGATTTAAGCTTGATATAAAGATAAATAAATCTTCCATTTCCTAATGGAGAATAGCCTGGCCTTAGATCTTCAAACAGTGGGTGGAAAATCATATGTTAGGTGTGTTATAGGTGGAGGATTATTATATCAGGATGCTATGAACTGAAGGTACCATGTAGCCTCTGAGGTCTCTTCTAGGCTTGTGACTTTGGGATTTTGTCAGCTGAATACTAGGGAAGGAATCTAAATCAGCCTGATAGGGTTCCATAATTTTTGGGTAAACACTTAAAGCTAATATGCTTTAGGGTAAACATTGTCTCGTCAAGTGGTTTTAATACAAAGTTCATGGTTACTGCTCTGGTCAAATATCCCTCCGTTCTCAGTTAATGTGAAAGACCTGCTACACCATGTAGCAAGGGTTCACTGAGGCTGGATACTGGGCTTCTAATTGAATTGATACACTTATAATATTCTATTTCATTAAACCTTCTTGATACCATATACATATTTCATTTTCTTACTTCTTTCCTGTAATATCTCAATGTTTGACGAGTCATATGTTATATCAAGACTAGGCCTTAAGTTGAAGGTGTTAATGTTCTTAACCCAAGAAGTAAAACTAGAAGGCACTTTTTAAAATGTAGTGGCTTATGGTTGTACTAACTATGAATCATAAAAGCACAGACTCATTTTAACAATAGTGAATATTTAGTCAACACCAACTATATCGCAGATCCATGTGCTAGCTTCTGGGAAATACAGAAACAAAAAAGTAACTGGGACCTGTCCTCAAACAGGACACTTTTATGGGGAACAAAGGTGGGGATGGAGGGAGGAATAGAGATATATAGGCAAATATAAACTACCGTATGTGTGGGTACATGCGTGTGTGTGTCTACTAAGAAATTGGAGAATCAAGAAAAATATTTTGTGGGAGATTAAATTTAAATGGAGACTTGAAGTGAACTAGGAATTCCAAGAGGTAAAGGTTAAACAGGTTCACATACTGAACCATCAGATTCCAAAAAAGCAGCTTGACTCCAAAGAAAAGACAGCTTAAAAAATCAGATATTAGGACTGAAAAGTCATGTACAATTTTTATTTACAAAGAGAAAATTGGAGTGAATCTGCTCAATTGTGGAAATAGGTTATAATTTGAGTAATTCCTTGATTAAAAAAAAAACAACTTGAGATTTCAATTATTTAGAGCAATTCTTCATCAACATCATTTACACATTTTTTAAATGTGCATTATCTTATTATATATGTATTATACTTAAAGATATATAAATACATTATATATAAAGATATATAAAGATATATTATATATATAGATATATAAAGATTATAAATATTGTTATATTAAAAGATGCATTATCTTTTATTATCTGGTCAGTAATAATAATCATTAAACCCCACAAAACTTATGAGTAGATAATTTTGTGTGAATTATTTTATTAATAATTATGCATATTTATATAGAGTTTAAAGGCTGACAAGGTCCTTTCACATATACTTAAGAAAGTTTTAATAATATAGATTAAATTTTAAACTATATGTACATATTTTTCCCAGAGAGATTGCTAAACTTTTAACAGCATACTATTACATTATAAGGATTTTTTTGAGCTCAGGAGGAATAAAGTTGAAGGCTTGGAGGATGAAACAGCCATTCCATCAAGCTTCACATGTGATAAGGTTTAGAGACTCACCACAGACAGCTGATGTAACTGTTACCATTTTATCAATGACCCAATTGGTGTTGCTAAGCTTACAACATCTTCAAGATAAGACTATTTACCAAATGTCTGAAGAGGGGTTTTGAATGCCGGACTTCCCGATTCCAAATTCCCAGTCCAGTAGTAAACTGTTCTGTCTTGTCATCTTACTCATATGGATATCAAATTATCTAACTGTATGTAAGTATGCATGCGTAGATGTAGATATAGTATAGATATAGATATAGATATAGATACAGATCCCACCAATGATTATTTCTCTGATATAGTCTATTATTATTTTTGCTGCTGTTTTTGTTGCTGAAAATAAGTACATGCTTATTTTTATAACTAGTATCAGTATGATCATTAGTCCCCAGTAAATGGAGTACCTTCCCCAGGCCCCACGACTTAGGAACCTCGGAGCTTCAGAAGTCAGCAGCAACAGCTTCAACTCAAACTGAAGCAACCATTTAGAGCCTCCATAATTCTTACCTGCAATTGATCTTACCTGCACAGCCACCTGAGATATTGTAATGCTAATCCCTGATTTTTGAATTACTGTGGCCTTGATCTAAACCTAGAATACAGTACTAACTGGTGAGCTTTAGATAGGAGAAATACTCTAGATAGTCTGGTTGTCCTGAACTTTTAGCTTGGAACTTAGGGATCCTCTCAATAGCTCCCTCAAGGGACCAAACTGACTCTACCACTTTTCCAGTGACCTACTATGGAGAGAGAAGATCACCCCCTTCATCATCCCTTCCCCCGGTTTCCCTGGGGGATGGGTGTTGGGGTACCAGTGGGGCAGCCCCTTCACTCAACCTGAATCTCTCTCAGACCTGCCTACCTGCTAACACCAATTCTATAGCATAGCTGGAATCCCCACCTATCTGTTATGGAGGCATATTTGAGGCCAAGTATCAGCCAATAGCATCGTCTACCACAAGGCTGAGATTAACCTGTATCATCTCAGAAATGCTACCAATCCTTCCTGGTTACACTGCAGGATCTTTCCATGCACTGATTGAACAATGATAAAAATAAACAAATAATCTTTTCTCTACCCATTATGCTAAACCTTCATTGATAAAGCCCAGTGTCTGCATCAGGATGTTAAGGAGAATAAAGTTTCTGATTGATTTATTAACACAAAAAAGTTATTCTTAACTAAATTTAATTAGCCATTTTCAATCAGCATTTCAGCATCAAAAATTATCTTCATTCAGTTCTAGAAATCTGCTCAAAACTTAGCCTCAGTGAGGAATATAGATTAACTCATTTAAAGTCAGTCCAATAACTCAAGAAAATGTCTTAGCATTCATGTCTAGTCTTCCTCCCTGTGGCAAGTCTTCATTTACTCTTCTGTATTTTATATATTTCTATCCTATCTGTCTGTAGATCTAATGGAAACATCCATTTTACCTGGATCATATTTGAGAAACTGTAGAGCATTGCCAATGACTCCAATCTTCTCTATGTTGGAAAATCCCATTATTTAGTCACCAGCATTCTTCAAATGACAGTGTGTGACTGCTAATCACAAAGCACCATAATCTCAGATGAATCAAAATTGAAAGTTCTCCAGGGCAGAATGAAAAGACACATGTCATGTGTGTGCAAGTAGTGTTCTGTTACCAATGTTGATTTTTCCTTGAGAAGTGATAACACAGGATTCATCAAGGGTACCAATGACTAGAAAAGAAGGTAAGTCAGACTAACATATAGTGAGAGAAAGGGGTAGATGGCAAATGGTTTATTGAAACTCTCAATACACATAAAAAGAATCAGAAGCAGTTTTCTGGAAGATTTAATGAAAGGCAAGAATGCAAATCTAACAGAATGAGAAAGCATTATGAATTTAAATTTTCCCTACTGGAGTTAAATAATCAAAGTATCTACTTTTAGGATGCAGCCTAGAATAATGGGCAGACAGCTAGTATCAGGAAGGAAGACAGGCTCAAGCTCCATCTCTGGCACCTACTGTCTATGTGAATCTGGGAATTCTCAGTGCCCCTAGACAATTCATTAAGATGAATCTTTAAGAATCCCTTGAAGAACTAAGGTGAACCAATTGACACAGTGCATTTTTTTCAATCTATAAGACAAAGAAAATAGAGATAGTAGAATTAAATGTTTTATTTCAAAGTAAAATTATGATATGTACTTGCAATTGTTTGAGTTTAAGGTAAATTTGTCCAGGGAGGATAAATCACAGTAAATTACACATTAAAAATTATCATGAAAAATCTGCCCAGTCCCTTTAATGTTAAGACTTATAAGTTGAAAGGCAGTTGCCATTCTGCATCAGTGGATAGAGTTTCCTTATCTGGGCTTTCCTAAGCCAATGAAATATCATGTCTGTACCAACACAAAACAATAATATAAATAAGATAAAACACTCTAGCTCTCTCACTTGGCTTTATGTGTAGGCCAAATAGATAAACAGGTGGCTGGAATATGTGAAGAGTAATAAGAATACCAAATCCAAAAATTCGTCCTTCACTGGCAAATCCTATAGCCCAACATTGCTGTCAATCAATTGGGTGAAAGTAGTTTGTAATCTTCAACAGGTGATACATTAGCTGGCTGAAAATAACAATGTATTATGTGTGAGTGATTAATACATAACTATTCATAATCAATTGAAATACACATGAATCCTAAGGAGAGTGATGCATGAGAAGAATGAATCAAGCAACTTTCTAGAGCACAGGTAATAGAGATGCTGGTGGGGTTGCCTGGGGAGACATTTTGGGACCTGGGTTGGCAGAGTTCAAAAAAGAAAAACTGGGCAACCTACAAGATGAATTCAAGAGACACTGCTTTTTTTTTTTTAATAAAATCAATGTTTCTTTGAGGCAGTTAAGTAGTACAATGGATAGAGCAATACGGCTGGAGTCAGAACAACCAGAGTTCAAACCTGACTCGCAGATAGACCCTTACTAGCTATGTGACCCTGGGCAAGTCACTGATATACAGCCTAAGTAAAACTGAAGTAAATGGCAAATGACTCCAGCATTTTTTTAATTTATTTTTAATATGTTTAGTTTTCAGCATTGATTTTCACATGCATTTGAATTACAAATTTTCTCCCCATTTCCACCCCCCCACTCCAAGATGGCATACACTGTGGTTGCCCTGTT
>CM053625.1:201784928-201808788 GCA_028646595.1 Phalanger gymnotis
CTAAAGAGTTCTATGTTCCACGCTTGGGCGGATGCGCTGCCTCACCAACACTCCTCCTTCCCCCAAAAAAACCCCTACCAGGACTGGGCTTAAATCTTCAGCAGTCTCTGCACTCCTGCTCTGATCAGCCACTTAATTCCTCCCACCAGGTGGGCCTGGGGCCAGAAGCAACTGCAGCTGAATTTCTAAAGCTACCCCGCCTCCGTTGCCTCAGGGGTGGTAGTCGAACTGCAAACTCCATCCTGTCCCGCAGCTTTTCCCACTAACCTTCTGTGTTGTCTTTGCTGTTTGTGGGTTGTGAGGTCTGGTACATGCCACAGCTCAGTAATTCAGCATGCTAGGGCACTCTCCACTCCACTCCTGGTCTCCTGGGTCCGCGGTCTGCCGCAACGTGCCTCGCGCGCTGGGCTCTGCTTGGCTCAGCTCCACTCTTCTCAGCTGGGGGCTGGGAGTTCCGTTCGGGACAGACCTTACCCCGAGACCATCCAGGCTGTCCTGGGCTGGAGCCCTGCTTCCCTCTGCCACTTTGTGGGTTCTGCAGTTCTAGAATTGGTTCAGAGCCATTTTTTATAGGTTTTTGGAGGGACTTGGTGGGGAGCTCACGCCAGTTACTGCTTTCCAGTCGCCATCTTGGCTCCGCCCCCCAACTCCAGTATCTTTGTCAAGAAGGACAGTTGATCCACAGGGTCACAAAGAGTCAGCCACTACTGAACAAAAAATGGCTTCTTTGGAAGGAGTATCCCCTGGGTGAGGAAACTATCTGCCAATACAGATAAACCTTTGCTCTATAATTTACAATTTTAGAGGCTTTTTCCTTCTCTCCCCTCCCCTGTTCCATATTCTCTCATCCCTCCCTCTCTCCCTCTTTCTCTCTGTCTGTATCCAATATGTGTATGTGAGTGTATATATGTATATATGCATGTGTATACATATACATATACACCCATATCCATGTATGTATATATATATGCACACTTGTGTGCACAAGTGTACACGTGCACACACATGAACATGTGTGTGTTCTGGTGTGTATGGATATCTATGTTTACATGTATGTGTGTATTATATGTATATGCATATATAATGTGTGTATAATAGGGTACTTATGACTTCATCGCATATACATTTATATATACATACATTGTCTAAACAGAATGAGAGCTCCTTGAGAACAGGATTTTTTTTTCCTTTTTTTTTTTTTGCCATTGAGTCCTAAGTACCTGGCAGAATGTCCAATGTGTAGAAAGTGCTTAATAATGTTTGTTAATTGATTGATACCATTGAATTTTAAGTTCCTTGATGGCGAGGGTTATGCCATCTTATTCATGTATAACTAGCAAGCATCATGGTGCATTCCACATTCAGAGTAATTGTTGGGTTATTAATGTTTTTTAAAGTCCCTCTCTCTCTCTCTGTACATACATAAATACATACATACATACATATGTGTGTGTGTATATACACATATATACATATATACATATAAATATATATAAATATACACACACACACACACACACACACACATATATATATATATATATATATATATATATATATATATGTTTCTAAGTAGCACAATGGACAGAATGCCAGTCCTGAAATGAAGAGGACCTGAATTTAAATCCAGCTTAAGGAGCATTCTACTTGTTTGATTGTGGGCAAATCATTTTACCTCTGTTTCCTCAAACATGCAATAAGGGTAATAACAGCAAATATACCACAGTACTTGTGTGAGGATCAAATGAGGTTATATTTTTAAAGCACTTACTCCAGTGTCTGGATACGTGAATCAAGTAGATGCTTATTCCCTCCTCACTTAAATATGGGCCTCTAGCAAGTTTGTTTACATGTTTTTTTTTTTAATTTACCCTTTAATACTGTTATTGTGCCTAAAATGGACAGGTTTGTGATAAAAACAAACTAAAATGGATAAGCCAGATTTATTACATTTTCCAAGACCCAATGATAGATTTTGTTTGTTTCGTCTAGATTTCCTCATTTGTTCCTCTTAGATTGTTTCAGACTCAGGTTCAAGATGATTTGAATGATCATTCCCATCAACCTGAAAACGTATCTTTTTAAATTTTGGATCTAAGAAAGAATCCATAAATATCCCCACAACTAGAACCCATGTACTATTCGTGTAGCACAGCCACAGATATATCAGCTTAATAGAAGAGAGCTGAGTTTTCCTGTTCCTAATATCAGCATCCATCTACTTTAAGAACGTATAACTGTGTCACCTGTAGTGCCAGAATTTTGCCTTGGGTGCCAGAATTGACTGTATTGTTGGTAGCTATTGATTTCTGTGCTACCCTGAAACAGTTGAAGGAGCACAGAAAAAGTATGTGAATAGCAGCCAGTGACAGCTGCACTGGAGACACTGTAACCTTGAGACACTAGCTTTAGAATACAAGGAGCATGTCAGTGTGATGCACAGGAGGGCAAAGCTAAGGGTGTGCTGAGAATATGATAGTGAGCAAAGACCACTGCAATAGCCTGGGACCAGATCACAGATGGGAGCTGAAAACAAGAGACATAGAGCCTAACCACACAATTCCTCATCAATATGATTGTTCAAGAGTCTGTAATCTAGTGTTAACAGGACCTCCAAAATAAAAAGTAAAGATTCACATTGACCCACTTTAGCAACATAGATTTAGAACTAAAAGAACTCTTAGAGGTCATCAAGCCCAAACCCTTCATTTTACAGATAAGGACTGGACCTCAGAGAGCTTAAGCCACTTACCTAAACTCACAGAGAATAAACCGTAAATCATACAGGAAGTTGCAAAGCTGAATTTAACCCTAGTCATTTGGGTGGTGCAGTGGATAGAGAGCCAGGCCTAGAGCCAGGAAGACACCCTTTCTGGAGTTCAAATCTGGCTTTAGACATTTCCAAGCTGTGTGATCCTAGGCAAATTACTTAACTGTTTCCCTCAATTTCTTATCTGTAAAATGAGCTGAGGATGGAAATGGCAAACTATTCTAGTATCTTTGCCAAGAAAACCTCAAATGGGGTTACAAAGAGTCAGAGACAAATGAAACCATTGAACAACATCTGATCCTAAACCAACATGCTTTCCAATGTTGATTTCTCCCCTACCCCCACCCCATGCCAGCCTTGTCCCATCTCTGACCCTCAGTTTAATCATCCATTTGTTTTAAGTGAGTTTTAAAAACATTTGCAGTCATCTCACAGAGTAGCTATATGAAAAGGCCTTTTTAAACCTTGAAGAACTATAGAAGGGTGAATTATTATTAGCATGATTTTGTTGGACAATTTAGCCTTTTAAACTCTGAAAATGTGCTCTATTGTTGGTTTATCTTCATATCTATGACATTTATCATGGGGACTTACAAATAGTAAGTATTTAATATATGAATTGAATATTTGCACTGAGAAAAATACATTCCATGACCACACAAAAGCACCCCAGATAGCAATTTTTCAAAGGCTTGTTATAGGTCACAAAGAGAATTGGGTAGATGAAGGTAATTGGTGAAACCCAGAAAGATTTTGAATATAGACCCAGAGACAAGTGGTGTTTCCATCATTTGAGAACCAGCTAGCTAAGTTCCTGTAACTGGATTGGCCCCAAGGTAAAAAATTCTTGAACCAAAACAATTAATGAAGACAGTTTATCAAATCATAGAGGGATGCTGAGATACATTGGTGGAGGGAGTACCTACAAGGACCTTCCCAGGTCCTTGAAATGTTTAAATGTAGTTCAGCTTTCTCTTCCTTTCAGATTTTATGCTTATGACAAGTACCCCTTTGGTTTGAAGGGAGCAAAAATGAAATAACTACTGTAGGCCCAGGTCACTGCTGACATTCTTCTAAAGTCTTAGAGTTAAAATAATGAAAAGCAAGGGAATATGAAGACAGACAGGGAAGATGGGGATAGAGAGGCAAGAGATATGTAAGTCTACTGACTTTCACTATAGGGAATGAGTGTAATTTGACATTTTGTATAAATTGACAAGGACAAAGTTTATAAGCAATCTTATTAAGGAAATTAAGGAGGGAGACAGAGGCAAAGAAGATGAGTGAAAGAGAATGTCAATCAATAAACAATTACTAAGCACCTGCTTTGTTCCAGGCACAATGCTAAACTTTAGGGATACAAAAGGAGGGAAAAAAACAATCCCTGCCCTCAAGGATTTCTCAATATAATGGGATTGTTCAACATAAGAATGTTAGATAAACAGGATTTTTTTTTTCTCTTCTGAATGCGTTTAGGTGTGCATTCAGTCATGAAAATATAAGAAAAACAGGAGAGTAAAAGGTCAATATTTATAAAGTTATAGTGTGTACATGTTGTCTTCTTCAATACAATATATGCTCCTTGAAGGCAGAAAGTTTCATTTTTGATGTTGTGTCGCCCTTGCCTTGCACAATCCCTAGCATAGATTCTTATAAATGCTTATTGATCAATTGAATTATAGAATCATAGAGTGGCAGAGTTGGACTGGTTTTTGAGGTCATTTAATGCATTTCACTATTGTGGAAATTGAAGTCTGGAACAAGGAAATAATATGCTAAAGTTTAAGGCTCATTGTGGCAGAGCTAGAATCTGACCATAGGTCTTGTGACTCCCAGCATATTAATATATTGCATTGGTGCCACATAGAAAATAGAAATGGTGCCACTAATTTGTGCATAAGAGACCCTGTATGCAATACCTTAACTTAGTTTTAAAATGTATTATCTAGGTTTATTATATTTTTATTTATTTACATAAATATTTCCCAATTATATTCTAATCTAGTTTGGGCCATATTTGGGGGCATTATTGGCATCCACTTGGCACTTCTGTCAGTCTTAGAATTAGAAAGATTAGGGTCTGAATTCCATTTCTCATATAAATTGGCTAAGTAACCCTGAACAAGTCACTTAATTTCAGTATTATTATCAGAAAGTTGTCAGTCTATAATAGAAGAGAACATTTCCTCACTTGGCTTCCCCTCGCCATCCTCTCTTCCCCCCACCCTTATTATTTGTGATTATAGAAGTAGCTCATTAACCGCACATATTTATGAATGGCAATGGTCAAAAATGTAAGATGAGTGATGGTCTCTTTGGGGGACCCCTAACCTTAAGATATTTACAGTTGTCCTGTCACTTCATAAAGGTCATAGGATCATGGATTTATAGCTGGAGAGGACCTTGGATATCATCTGGTTCAATCCCCTTATTTTACAGTTGAGTGAAATAAGGCTCAAAGAGGTAGTGATTTGCCTAATATCGCATGGATAGTGGATAATGATAGCAATCCACACTGCCAGACTCTATTCTCAATATTCTTTCCTCTATATCATGCTTATTACAAAGCTCTCAGAATATTATTTCCTCCATCATTGTCATTGTATATTATTTGGTAGCAATGTTCATCAAGTAGGAGGGACCACTCAAAATAATTATGCAGGATCTTGTTTTCAAAACTTTGATTTAAAAATTATTATTGAATAATGCATCTTTAGCTTTCTCATTTATATAGTGCTTTTCTATTTATTTTCCTTCACAGGTATCTTTCTTCTGTGGCTCAAGATCTTCTTTTTCTTAATGGGCTTTCACTCCAAATTAGAGTGTAGCCTTATAAAATGATGACAGTTAGGCAGGTTTAAGTCAAGTTTAACCAGATTCAATTACTGCCTGATTTGAGATGGAAAAAAACAAATACTGTTTCAGACATAATGTGTCACAATGACAGCAGAGGTAGATGGTGATCAGACCATTAAGATGACAGAAATATTTCTACTAACAAGTGAGTTTTTGGGAGAGTAACTTCTGTGTGCATATATAGCTATTTTTTTTAAATAGCTAAATAATCATAAGGAACTTCAAGAAGGCATTTCTATATAGTCACTGCTCTTCCTTATTTTCAATAAGTATAAGCCACTTGGGATGATATATAGAAAATATTGGATAGTTCCTCTGACTCTTAAGTCACTAAACCACACTTAAACCAGAAACAGTTTGTTGATATTTGTTGCATGTCTTATGCATATGTGAGGCATCATGGAACAAAAGAAAGGTCTTTGATTCAGAACCTGGTTCCAAATTCTTCCTCTGATACTTACTACTTTCCAAGCTTTGGACAAATCACTTAAATTCTCTAATCCTTATTTTCCTCATTTTAAAAATGATAAAATTAGACTAGAAGGCCTTTGAGGTCCCTGTCTTAAATATCTGTGATTCCATTTGTTCTATTGTGCATTTATTTATTTTTACAGAAGTCATTTTTTAAGCATCTTACCTTTCCAGGGGGTATCTCCCAGTGATTAAAACTGCTTCATCCTAACATAGTACTTTAGTGTATATATCCCTTTTTATATAATTGTGTACTGTGTTGACATCTTTTTATCCTTAGTAGATTAAAAGCTCCAAGAGGGCAGGGACTATATATTTTTAAATTATTTTTTTCTTCCTCAGTACCTTAAACAGTGCTTTGTAAATAGTAAATGTATAAAATTTTAAGATATCAAGAAACTTCGATTTCACCCCAAAAGAATCCATGCTATGAAATTCACTATGCCTATGGAAAGCTCAACTAATCTATAAGTACCCTGAGTCTGGAAGAGATTAAGTGACTTTCCCTTGGTCATACAGATGGATGTGCCAGTAGCAAGAATAAAACTTGGGTCTTTCTGATTTCAATTCCAGCATTCTATACCTTGCCCAGAATATAAAGACTTGACTCAAAGGAGTATTTCTGTGTATAAAAATGAAAATTTAAGTTAATAAGGTTAGGAAAAAAAATCAAGATGTGTTGCTATACTTTCCTTATAAACTAGTACAAAAATCATCCTTTTGTGCAGTAAAACTCTCTCTACACAGATAGCAAAATTAAAACAGAAAGAAACATTTGAGAATCACTAAGAGCCATGACCAATAGTGATACAGCCAGAACAAGCTGTTAAAAACAGAATTCCTCAGTTGAAGGAGACAGATGCCATTCAAAAAGCACTGGCATATGTAGGAAAAGGTGGTAGGGAATAGATTGATGGTGATGTGAAAGGAGGATGGTCATACCAAATTTAGACAGGAATGATACACTTAAGATAGATATGCTTAAAAATGCATAATGCCAAATGGGTCATTATGGTTTAGAAATAAGCACAATCACTTAATACCAACTTCTTAGAAATTTCAAAGGAGCCTCAGCTTAGCCTCCTCTTCACCAACTAGAGAGAATGCTGAAGAAAGTCTTCTAGTCTCATGTTTCTCCACCATTTATGGATGGGTGATTTGTAACTGTAAAAGCAATTGACCTCAAGGTGAACTGGATCCTGAAAGAATTCAAGCAGTGTGCATGAATCCAGAATTGTATATTCTATGCCACAGTGAACCTCAAAATTTGAATAAAGGTTTACTATAATTGCTGTAAATGCTACCCCCATGGTGTTTATTTTATTTACTACCAGAAGAAAAATTGTAGTAGCTGCTGAAAACCAGTAGAACTCTATTCCTTATTTTCACTAAATCAGAACAGATGGGTCAATATATAACCATCTACTTCTAATATTGATTGAAATTATGGCTGACATATCAGTCTTTGATTTCCTTTGTCAAATGCCATAAAATCAGATTTTCATTCTATGGTGTAGGCTCAAATTGTAATTTCCAAAAGTAAGAGCTTACATTGTATATTAGAGAGAGCCATAGTGATAAAGAGAGTAAAAAGATAGAATTTCAACTTTAAACTATTTTTATTCCATTTTGGGAAATAAATCACTTCCACTTAGCTGGCATGTATCGAGTCACTATCTAGTGACACTATAATAGCTCACGTGGACAGTTGCAATGTCACCCATACTCCATGAATGCATAGATAATTCTCTTATTCTCTATGTCTTAATATTCCTCTCCACTGTAAATGTTCAAATTGCCTAGAAAACTCAACACAATTTTGAGTGCCCATTTTGAAATACCAAAAATAACTCTTTTTTGGTGTAGCATAAATCAACAATGAAATATGACCAATAAGTAATAACTCTCACGCAAGCTCAATGCACCAGGGCTTAGGACATCAATCCTCTAAAAAAGAAAAAAAAAAACATCCTACTGAATTCCAGCACTGCTTTAAATGCTGTAGCTTAATTGTGTTTGTGAAATGAACAACTATTCAAAGAGGTAATGTGAAAATAAATAGTAATTTAATTTCAACCCCTCCCTTCAAAATTAATTAGAATATGGTGCAATACATGTTAATCACTCATCAATTGATTCTGAAATACTGAGATCTTGTAATGTTTCAATTAAAATATATACACATACACAGTCTTGGTCATATTTCAAAACATCTATCATTGCTTCATTTTTACTGTAGAAAGATTATTAATTAATCAGCTTTCATTGGCCAAAATATATTTATAGTAATGGAAGCACTATTGAGAGTGATCCTTCTGAAGACCATCATTATTCTCAAAGAGCTAGGGTACACGAACAGGTTTGCAGTGCAAACAGAATGAGAGGAAAACGAGGAAGGAGTTTATAAAATCAAATTTAGAAACAGAAGACGTATACAGTGGGTAAAAGAGTTGTTGAGGAAATATACTAGAAACACAAAGCAACTCCAGTAATTATGTTAGGACTAAAAACATCATCGAATACATCTTTACATACATTTTAGGAAACAAGGTTCTAATTAGGAAAAAAATAGCAGCCCAGGATTTCATTTTTATATTTTCGAATGCTATTACTAGGATAACTTGTTTTTTTCCCACTATAATTGGTAAGTGAAAAGGAGTGGTGACCTTACAAGCACACAAAGTATCATTCTTTCTAAGAGCCCCTCAAAAGAGAGATATAGGTTTACAAAAAGTAAAAACAAACAAACAAACCTGGGGGGTGGGATAGGGTGGGAATCTACATTCTAATAACCATAAGCTAGCCTAAGTTTGTCTAGTTATTTTCTGGCTAATTTCACCATTGATGCTGGCTAACAGATGACTCTTTCTTTTCTTGATATATAACATAAAGAATATTCTAGTGTCTAGTGTGTTTATTATCACTATAGGAATGCTCCAGAGTAGAAAGGAGAATGGATTAAAATTAGAAAGGATGGTAATTAGATTTATCCTAATTAGGGAGTATTTCCTCTGGGGGGGTGGATAATAATGGGTTAGGTATTTGGGAAGAATGCCTATCAGATTTTAATATATTATCTTGCTCTCTTTCCCAGCATTCCCTGGTTCAAAACTCCCACGACAATATGTCATTTGCTACTTGAATAAGTGAAGAATATGTCCTAGGATTTAGAAAAGGGAACCAAAGTGATGAGCATCAGAACTTCATGTCTGGGAAGAACCTCATCAATGACCTGCAAACAGGACCAATCATGCCTAAGAAGAGTGAACAAAGGCTCCAAATCCCATTAAGAGAAGGAATGATGGGAGACCAATTGTTTGAGACTAACCGTAGAATTAGAAAGAAATAGTATTCTATTTCACTAGAGTTGGAGCAACTTGCCAAAAATACTATAAGCCAAAGGTTAATATGATGCAGGAGAAAACTAGAAGGCCCTAAGGAAAATTACAAGCAAATAGTCATGATTTTAAAATATATTAAAAATTGTCAATTCAAGAAGAATATGCATTGCATATAATTTTCAATAACTAAGTAAAATAGCAATGAAACATAGTAGCTACACAATTCACAATATCTTTCATAAGGATTTTATCTTTCCCTACTCATTAGTGATATACTCTTCTTGTATTGTATCATCATTACTAAAGCCTATTATATGTGCATTCGCTGTGGTCTTTTCTACAAAATACTCACACAAAATATCAACAACCATGTCCTTATCTCATCAATACAATTAAGCTTGTCCAGTATCAATTCCCCCTTCCACTCAAAGGTTTTCTATATGGCCTACACTGACTGATTTCCTAGAAATTCAGTGATTAAAGAAAACCTTAAGAGCTCTCTTTCAAATGTGAGTGTGAAAGTCTAGATTACTCCTTCTAAGATACCCTCTCTAAAATACATCTGACAACTTAAAAAAAAACAGTCACTTTAAAATGGAGCATTTTGCTGAAAGAAAAATGGCTGTGGTGTGGTCTGAGATGCATAGCCTTTAGTTATTAATAGTAAAGCTATGAAGCTATCTCAAGTTATAGGTTTTGGAGACCAAATAAAAAATGGATACTATGGAGAATAGAAGAAGAAAGAGGATCGGTGCTATGGTTAAAGAAAAAACATTCCAAGGCAGACCAAGTTTCATGGCATCTTCTCCCTCCTGTATTCTTTTGGTAAAACAAAGCACCCCAATATGCTCTTAACAAGTCACTACATTTATCTGTTTTATATTCTACTCACTTGACAATTGCCTAAAATCAAAATCATGCTAAATACATTCTATCAATTATCTTGACAATTTTTGGTGGAAGTATTGTATTGACTAAAAAAGATTCAAAACAGGACAAAGTACATAAGCAATTATCATGCTTATTCATATGATTGTTTTTGGGCCTTAAGTTCTGCCAACTTAAACCTAGTATTGGCCATGTTTTGGCAGCTTTTTGTATATGTGACCTATCTCTTTAAAACTGAAACTTTTCCTAGGCAATTTTTGAAAGAAAAACTCTAATTCTTTTTGACACAAAGCAAAACAAAATAACAGCACAGCGCTGCCCGATGGATGATACTCAAAAGGAAAAGGTACATAGAAGTTGTACGTTACCTGACTTTTAAATTGCCCTGCTGTGGCTGTCCATCATAAATGGATAAAATATCAAAATCTTCTTCAAGAGCAAATGTATGAAATGATAATTGTATCCTATTCCGTTCTCCAGTGATAATGATCCATGTGCAGTTGGCATAGTTTGGATAGCCATGAGGAAATCCTGGGCTTTCGATAGTACCATTGGGACCCTGGACTAATCCTCCACAGTTTTGACCTAAAAAATAGAAAAATGAAAACAAACATTGCTATAGCCCATTTATATGACATGCTACTTTTTATGCCTTAATTGTTCTTTTTAGCTTAAAATAACCATATTGTATTCAATGTTTATAGATACAGAAGAATTTTAAATTTGACTTCATAGAAAATGTGTGAATTCCCTCTAACTACAATGAGGACAACCTATTCTTTGTCTAATAAGTCCTGGAAAATTGCCTCAGGCACACAAATGTTAAGTGATTTCACTAAGGTCACATGGCTATTAAGGATGAGAGACAAGATTTGAACCTGAGTCCTTCTTGACATTAAGTTTATACTTCAATCCACTAGTTTAATGAGATCTACATTCTAATTTTTGCCATATAGTTATTACTTAATTCAGAATTACAGGTCCCAGTTTCTACTAGGAATTCTAGGAGACAGGGATCAGAAGACACAGAAAGCAAAGGGGAAAAAAGGAAACAATAAATGAAAAATGTAGAAAAAAACCCTTAAAGTCATAGATTCCTTAAATATTAAAGCTAGAAGCTACCTTAGCAAGCATTTTGTCCCAGCTCTTCACACTAATAGTATTGAAAGTCCCAGATGAGAATATTATCTTGTCCTATTCAAAAATTTGTTTACTCAATTTTAGGGATCATTAGTTTTAATAATGAATAATATATATTTTCAATTCGTTTCAAAAAGCCTTTTTTTTCAACATCCATCACATTCATGACATCTTGATACATGCTGCTAGTAAACAAAAGCAGGTTAAAAAAAGTAGAGTATAAGTTCTTTGAGGGCATGCTATTTTTTGTTCTTTTCTTTGAGTCCTCAGCACCTAGCTTAGTGCATAGAGTAGGTGGTTATCAATATTAATTGAATTAAAACGTGATATAAGTTGATTCATGACCTCTGTTGGGAAAAGTAGAAGTCTACACATTCAACAGTAATACAGAAAAATATATAATAAATTGCCAGACTGTATTTGGTACAAACAGGGCAGTTTGGTAGCACTGTGCATGGTGCACTAGGCCTGGAGTCAAGAAGAATCATCTTCTTGAATTTAAATCTGGCCTCAAACACCTACTAGCTGTGTGACCCTTGAGAAAACACTTAAGCATCTTTGCCACAGTTTCCTCACTTTTGAAATGAGCTGGAGGAAGAAAGGACAAACCATTACAATATCTTTGCCAAGAAAACCCCAAATGGGGTCACAAGGAGTTGGACACAATAGAAAAATGCTGAAGAGCAACAATGATATAAACAGTAATTATAATTAGGAAATGATTGATTAACACATGTATTAACTAACTATAGTCATAAAGTGTTCAACTTATTATCTCCTACTGTATGTAAAGCAATATACTGGGCACTAAGGGGGATATTTTAAGGCAGATATAATTTCATGATAGTAGGAACTTCTCCAATTCACATGACAACCACTCCATAGTTTATCAAACTGTGCATGTATTAACTGTTTTCATATAAATCCTCCGAAGAGGATATATCAAATATTCCATTGGCCACTTTCTGGTGCTTTAAATATTTCTGTGACATGAAGATACCACTAAGGTTGTCTTTTTATCAATTGTTTTTAATTATCATTAAATAACCAATAAATCTCTTCTTCTAGTCTTAAATATTATATCTGATTCTACATACATATACATATATATACATATACATATAATTGTGTGTTTGTGTATGTGTCTACCATTAGACAATAGTTTGTATTCAATGGATTTGTGATCACATCAATGTGTAATGTTTAGATCAAATTCCACCCCTACCTTCTCTTCTTGTGAGACACTAGCTCAGGTCCTTTGGTATTTCCTCCATAGAGAACACACCCAACATCCTGAAGGTCTTTCAAACATTGCAAGATTGTGAGTATAATACTCAAGCTGCCAATGTGTTATTCTTTATTCTAGCTATGTGACTTTTTTGTTCACAACTGTTCTTGGTATCTTTTTACATCTTTTACAGGTTTGAAAGAAAATCGGCAAGCAGCTATCTACAGAAATTTAAGGAAGAAAAATCAAAACACTTCAATAACTGACACTTCTTGAATTCAACTGCTGGAGTGCTTGGGTGCTTGTGCTTGGACTCTAAACCTAACATCACATTTCTCCTTAGCCTCTACTTGGGTGCCTGTGCCTGGACCCCAATTCCAAAACCACATCTAGTTCTAAAATCACATCTCTCTCTAGCTTCAAAACATTGGCCCAAGCAGTTTCTCTCTAGCAAAGCAGGGCAGCATGCCCTAGCAAAACACTCATCGCTCCTCCTGATACTGTGGTTAGCTGTACATATAGAATTTATTAGTTTGGATTCCCTGTGTACGTGCTAATTGGCTGAGCGCAGAGCCACAATGATACTTACTACTCATTGACCTTATTGATATGTATCCTAGACATAGTTAAATGCATACTCCCTTACATTCATCTTGTCTAACAAGACATTTGATGAGAGCCAACTGGATATTCCCAGTCAGACCTAACCTTTAGTTGACTTAGTAACATTTCACAGTCAAAACCACACCCCCACATAGCCCCCACCTTGGGCTATTTCCCAGTGAACTCTGGGTAAGATACCTGTGCAGTAGATACAAAAAGTGCATGTTCTTTAATAACTGACCACCACTGAACCACTCCCTAATCCCACACCAAAACAACTAATTGACATGTTTTACCCCCAAATCTCATAAAAAACTTTCCCTGTAGCCCTGTAAAGTTTCAGGTTCCCTAAGAAATCTTGCCCACTGTAAAGCATAATAAGTCTTTGCCACCTTGACTGAAAGAATGTTGAGATTGAGAATTTATTCCAGATGGCCCCGACCCTCTCCAGTACTCGGGTCCACTGACCCTCAACGACCCCATCTGGGAATTCCAGTCTTGGGGTTCCTGGATCTTATCTCCCTCAACCCTCAAGACAACCAATCAATCAATCAATTTTTTTTTAAAGAACCCACTATGTGACAGGCACTCTAATAAGAATTGGGATTGAAAAAAAAAAAACAACAAGAGTCAAAAGCCTGTCCCTCCTGTCAAGAAGCAACAGGATAAATAGGAGATAATTAACAGAGAGAAGGCACTAGAATTAACAAGGGCTAGGAAAAGCTTCTTGTAGAAGATGGGATTTCAGTTGAGATTTAAAGGAAGGCAGGGAGATCAGTAGCAAGAGTCGAGGAAGGAGGATATTTCAGGCAAGGAGAATAGACAGATAAAATGTCTGGAGCATAGAAATGGAGTAACTTGTTTGTTGAACAATCAGGAGGCCAATATAATTGAATAACACATATTGGGTAATAAGGTATCAGAAGACCGGGAAGGCGGAAGGGGGCAATGTTATGAAGGTTCTAGTTTCTAACTGCCAACCAGAGCATTTGTATTTGATCATGGAGGAAACAGCGAACCACAGGAGTTTATGGAATAGAAGAGTGGCGTGGTGTAATAGCAATTAAGGTGGGACTTCTTGCTGTTGACCTTTAATGATTCTGGCCTTTGTTTGAATGGGGCAGATAAAGTGGGATGTTTCTGTATTTCTCAGGATTGAGACAATTGGGAGTCATTGATTTGTATCTGACATGATATTGGGGGTGGGGAACTTCTCCACACCCAGACTGGGTGAGGTCAGGGGGCCCTGAAGAGGATATGTAAGAGCAGAGGTTGGTGTTCTCTCTCAGAGCTCTTAGCCACAGCAAGAGTGGAGTGTGACTCTGGGCCAGCTGTTGTAATGAGCTCCCTGGCTAAACACTCAGATGTTGATAACTACGAATTGTATTTGGTCTGTAATTCAGGGTGCTGGTTTTTTTCCCCTGAACTAGGTGGATGTTATTTGTATGCTGGATTAAAGTAAGATTGTTAACACCTTAATGTTGCTTTCTTTAAGTAAAGCATATCAAAAGAACCTGTGAGGGCAGCTTTCTGGGTGCTGGTTGTTGGTGGATCTTACACCCTGACAGAAGCTGCTAGCTGGATTGTTGATACACATGATCAGACCTGTGTCCAGGAAAATCACTTTAGTGGTTGAATGGAAGGTGGTTTGGGGTGGGGAGAGACTTGAGGTAGCATGTGATTACAGTTGTTCAGATGTGAGATGATGATGTCATGCACTAGAGAGGTGTCAGAGGAGAAAAGGATAGAAAAGATGTTGCAGAAGTCAAAACAATAGGGGCTTAGCAATAGCTTGGATGTGACAGGAGGGAAGTTTAGATAATGATGACTTGAACATAATTCCTAGGTTGCAAACCTGAGGGACTGTGAGAATGTTGCTGCCCTCTACTGTAATAGAAAGGTAGGAATGCAGGAAGATTTGGTGGGGAGGTGGGGGGAGGATAACAAGTTCTCTTTTGGACACGTTTACCTTAAAATGTCTGCTGGACATCTTATCTGGGATTCTATTATGAAATAAGTGAAATCAGCTAGACTTCGAAGATTAAAAAAAGATTTGAATAATCCAAATGGAAAGAAGAAATTCTATAATTTTTAGGTTGAAATTAATACCAAAATTATGTATTAATGCATCAGGAAATATCAGTTATCATTACAGATCCATAATAGGCATTATTTGTATCCCCATTTTACAATTGAGGAAATTAAGGTAGACAGATAGCAAACGACTTACTCAGGGTTTCACAAGTTGTAAGCATTTGAGGTCAGACTTGAACTTTGGTCTTGCTGCCTCCATGTCCAGTGATCTATCCACTCATACCACTTATCTGCCTTCATAGATAAATACTTGGAGATTTCCAAGACACTGAAAAGTTAAGTGACTTGGACAGGGTCATACAGCTAGTAAGTGCAAATAAGATTTGAATTCCTTGTCTTTTTTAACTTTGAGTATATCTGTGTAAAATACATCTAGCCCTTGAAAATAGTGATACATGAATGCTTATTGTGAACAGAAAATTCTTATCATTGTATCTACTTGCCAAGCACAGTACCTAACAAATAATTGGTACTTAATAAACTTCCCTTGAATAATTTGTTATTGAACTGAATTGTCTCTTAGCACCATATGGATGTATCCACATGAGCCTCAAAAGTTTTGGAGATTTGAGTATTTTGTGATGATTGCAAGCAGCATAAGCATTTTAAAACAAGTGTTATCCCTATAGTTATTGTTAAACTGGGAAGAGAAAATTATTTCAGCCTATGTTATATATTTTTATAAACATTTCACACCAGTAGGTCTCAGTGAGCCTAAATCTTTCATGATAATACAGTAAAATGCTTGTGGGAGTTTGCTAAATCTTAATAAAAGAGATTTAATAAAAGGGATTTGCTGGTTTAAAACCAAAGACCTAATAAGTAACCCATTTTCCACTAAATTTAAATCTAACAATAACACTATAACAAGTAGATATTAAAGCTGTGGGGTTTTGAAAGGTCTTTAAAGGAAATAGCTTTTCTCATTTATCTAGCAATTGCTTCACAGTAAATCAAAACAGTAAAGACATGATCATAAATTTGTAAGAAGGAAAAAAAATATATAAATTCATCAGTAAATGTCAGCTATGCCATGCAAAGCAGTTACCATAATAGATCCATTGTAAAGAGCTGCCTTCTCACAGGGTAGATTATTTCTGAGGAGTAACATTTAAGGTACACGTAGAGCTCAAATGAGAAAGAAGAATTTTGCAGAAAGAATCAAATTTATGCTAAGTTTTAACAACCAAAACAACCCCAATAATAAGAGCTAGTGTTTGTAAAGTTCTTTGAAGTTTGCAGATTCCTTTCCTGTGTTATCTCATCTGATACTCACAATAACCCTGTAAAGAAGGTCCCATTATTATCCTCACTTTACAGATGAGTAATCCAAGACTCAGAGAGTTTAAATGACTTGTTCAGGGTCAAGTAGTTAGCACATTTCTGAAGCAGGATTCAAAGTAACTCAGATTTACAGCATAGAATTACCTGAACTTCTGAACAAGGTAGAACTAGGAATAATAGGTAATAACTGTCAAAGGGAAAATTTAACATCAGTATGAGAAAAGTGAACAAAAGAAGATGCCTTTTCACTGTTGACTTTTGGATAGCTTTTCAGAAATGTTATAGAAAAAAATTCTTGGTCACGTTCAGGTTTGACTAAATGGTTAATAACCAAAACAACAAGAACAATAATAACAAGGAACATTTATATAATGCTTACTATGTACCAGGCCCTATGCTAAAATCTTTATTACTTCATTTGATCCTTACAATAACACTGGGAGATAGGGGCTATTAGTATTATCTGTATTTTGCAGTTGAAGAAACTGAGATAAACAGGGGATAAGTGGCTTGCTCAGAGTCAAACAACTAGTAAGTCTAAGGTCAGACTTGAATTCATATCTTCCTAACTTCAAGCCTAATGCTCTATCCACTGTACCATTTAAATTTCATTCATAATAGCTGAGATTCTATGATTCTTTGCATCTTCCTCGTATTTTCAGAATTATAAATAGTGTTACTATTTTCAAAGCTGAGTCCAAGATGAAAACATGAAAAATGGACTTTTCTTCTCAAAATGTCACATTTTTTTTTTGTCATACAATGATTAAACTGAAATCTCATTTAAGGGGGCAGCTAGGTGGTGCAGTGAGCAGAGCACTGGCCCCTGAAGTCAGGAGGACCCGAGTTGAAATCTGGCCTCAAACACTTGAGACACTTACTAGCTGTGTGACCTTGGGCGAGTCAATTAACCCCAATTGCCCTGCCTTCCCCTCCCCCCAATAAACAAACAAACAAATAAAAGAGATTTGATTTAAACTGATTTGATTTTCCAAACTCTGTTTCCAAAAGGTATAGCATCACATGCTAATACAAAGAAATATTTAGAATTCCAAATGGTTTTTACTTCAAGATACCATCTTCCATAGTTCATTTCTTGAGCCACAGAAGATATTATAAAATGCTCCAAAATAGCTTTAAAATACTAACTCACATTTTCTGAGTCAGTATTAAGTAACACTGTGATTAAACACAGCAGTAAAGGAAGAAAGACCACTAGTAAATGTTCCTAACTAAAAGGATGGTTAATTTATTCTTCTAAACAAAACAAAACAAAATTTGAGTATGGACGTGCTTCATCAACTCACTTTAAAACTCTGAACTAGAATGTCTTATATTTTAAATGTTAACTCTAGTGAGCAAGAAAGGAATTTTCAGTTTTTCAGTGAGATTTTTAAGATTTCATGCTAAAACATTTTTCCCCATCAAGCACTTTTGTTAGAAATGTAACCAAACTCCAGCTTAATCCTGTAGCTATTTTCCTAGAGGATTGACATAAATATAACATATGTGAAGAAAGATATAAATACTGATTGGCTGAGAGTATGCTGAACCCAAGATGCCTACATGAAGAATAGACTTTTTTTCCTTAGATTTCGGAAAGGCAGCTGGGAAAATTTCAAGAGGAGAGGAAAGCACAATTTTTGAATGGAAGATAAGACATTTTCCTCATGCTGTAGATATTTGAGTGGCTCATTTTAAATTTGAAATGTCACAAAGACAAATGCATATATAGAGTGTGATTAACGACCAGACTACCAGTTCAATAGGTACATAGATAGAAACAGGTCAAAGGTAACAGATTTTTTATAATAGGTTAACTGACTGAGAGCTCCATCACAACAAGGAAAGTCACAAAACACTCAAGTAGATGAGCAGTATGTACTGAGTGAATGAAAGTTATGTGTTTTCAAAAGAATTTGACACTATGACTGTTAGAAGGACTGGAACTGACCAAAAGGGCTATGGCAGAGAAGAGTATGAAGTGGCATTTCCAGGTGCTGTGGGTATCATTCAGTGTCATGTAGATCCCTGTAATGATAAAAGAATCATACTAATTCACTGGTATGTCACATATGAAGTTGGGAAATAAAGCTACATTAAATAGCCTTATATTACATATTTATGCACATATATGTATATATGTGCATACATAGAGAAAGAGGGAGAGAGACAGACAGAGAGAAAGACAGACAGAAAGAGACACAGACAGAGAGAGATGGAGGCTTATAAGTAAGGCAGGAACACTTTCACTTGTTATCTCATATCCTCCATGCTAGATGGCATGTGTCTGTCAAATAGCTCAGACCTAGAATTTCATTGATTTAGGGAACTTCTAGTCTTAATTCACTCTTGTACCTGATCTACAACTGATAGTGTAATAGGTATACCTGGCACACTGAGATATTAACGAATTAAGTATTTGTGAGAAGTATCCTTTCTGGTAGCTTGAATGGGTTATAATATAAAGCCACTTGATGTTGCAATTTATACCTACATTCTATAGGTGTGATTTTGTTTGTTAATATTCACAACAAATGCTTTCGAGTCTATGAAGTTCAAAAGAGTTCTCTTTTTTTCTACTGAAAAGGGCCTTATATCCTTCCATGTCTGCAGTTCTTGATGAGGAATATTCTGCAGAGTACATTTTTTGGTAGCAGAGGTAGTTTTGCTTTGGGTTTTTTTTTGTTTTTGTTTTTGTTTTTTTCAGTGGTAGATTCAGATCTGTTGATGTCATTTGTATAGGCAACTTCCTCAGAGGAAACCTCTTCTACCAATGCCAATAAACAAATTTCCTGGGGACGCTAAGAAGATTAATGACTTGCCCAGATTCACATAACCATAACATTTGAGAACTGAGACTTGAACCAAAGCCTTCTGGAGGCTGAGACAAACTATCTACTATGCCACACATGCTCATAATATCATATCTATTATAAACTTAAATTTATAGAACTTCATTGTTTTCTTTATTATTTTCTGCAGCATAGGTTCCCTTTCCCATTATTCTAAGTTCATGCATTCTAATTTTCTGACCATTAATGAAATGATATTGCATTAATTACTTTGTTATTACCTAGAAGAAGGTGAAAGGAAGAATCACTTTAGATTGCTAGAAGGTGTCATTTAATTTGTCTTGCTTTAAGTATAGTATTTGACTTAATATATCATGTACATTTTTGTTTTGTGAAAAATGAACATTAAATTTTGAGAATGATTTCTTTACTGGTTGACTAAATTTAAAACAAATCAAATTGATATATCAATTTTCTAGCAATCCATGATAAGGAGACCTACAGACACAATCTTAAGAGAAGTATTTTCATTTCTGACACTTATCAGTATCTACATTATAAATAAGGGGTTTTTGATCCAGTGGGACATTCACATGAACTGTGACAGCAGGACTCCAAGTGCACAGTGCAGTGTAAAAGGTTAGGCCAAATATTTAGCCTACTACTTAAATGCTGAAAAATATAAGTTGATTTGTGAAAATCTCACAGCTTTACAATGTATATTGGGCTATCCATTCAAGAGTGAAAGGGGTGATGTTTTATGGGATGATTCAAAGGGCACATCTGATTATTTGTCAAGGGTTAAAAGGGAAATTTAAATGTCATTTCCATAAAAATGATGAAAGTTGACTTTTGGTAATGAGTTAGATTCTCCAGACAGATGAGTTTGTAGAAGGTGCTTATATCATTTATTCTGGCACTTCATTTGGCTTCTAGCTATAACAGATCAGGCCTTCCCCTCCCCCCCCAACCCCCCCATAACTGTTTTATAGTAATAATTAAGGGAAATGAGCTCTTGCATAAAACCTGTTTCAATATTTCAAGGATCCATTATTATACCAATATGATTATTCCTACAACCAAGTCATATCACAAATTTGGCCATCTAATCAAATGGTTTTCATAAATTAGTATATAACATCAATAATAATATAAATTATAATGATAATGACAATTATTATTTTTACCAAGTGTCTTAGTCATAACCAGAATTTATAGAATCTAGGGTGATTAATTCAGGTGATAAGGGAGGAATCTCAGGAAGAGACTTCCTAAATTAAGAACAATTCATTTTAGCCAAGAATAAACAAAGTGATGAACACAAAAAGGGTTGTTGTTCAGTTGCATCTGACTTTTCATGACCTTTTGGACCATACTGGCCATGGGGTTTTCTTGGCAAAGATACTACAGTGGTTTGCCTTTCTTTCTCTAGTTGAAGTTACTTGGGAGTCGAGATCCCAGGACACATAACGCATAAGAGGATATAGAGACCTGAGGACTATGCTATAGGGGAAACGAACACTTAGAGAGAGAAAAGGATGATTCTCAGCAAAGAAGCAGTTCCCTTTAATAACTTCAGGAAGTTCATAGGTTTTTTGCCCAGTCATGTGGTAGTATCCTGGGATTTTCACCCCCAAAGGGCTTTGTATACAATGGCTTGAGGATTCTCCCATAGGTCTCCTCCCCACCACTGTCGCCCAGCTTAGACTCTAACCTTGGTTACCTTTCATTTACCTTCATGACTGTACCACAAGTGACTTCCATGAAAGCCAATGAGATGGCTCAATAATAAGACTTCTACAGTACTGTCAATGACACTCTGAGAGGAATTGGTAGAGATGGAAGTTGTAGGTGGGGATAACATGGGGCAGATGGTCTTTTCACTTCACCCCTAGACATATATCAAGAACAAGTCTGCGATGAGACAGGCCAGCCATCTAATTCTATGAAATGGGCACAATAGAATGGTGTCCATGGAGCAAAAGTGGTTAAAATTCAGGGACTTTGACGATAGCCAATGGGGATCCACATATACATGGAAAGACTACCAGGATACGCAAAATTATAAAATTGTTTTAATGATTTTCTTCATATATGTGGCATGGTGCTGTATTCATTACAGTATGGCTATGTTATGTACATGTTATAAGACACTAGAAACTTGTTCACATAATAGGAGTGCTTGCCTATTAAATAGAAAGAAGCTGTTTAGTTTGAATATTTAGTAATGATAACAATTAGTAATAATTGCAGCAGAAGCAGTAGTTTTAATCAGTAATAATTGACCTTTTGAATTGGCTAAATCCTTGATGTCATCATACAGTATTTCCCTGACTGTTTGTTCTACGGAAAGGAAGTGGAACTATAACCTCTATAAGCAGTGTCCCATAGTAGAAGTGGCATTAGGCACCCGTTATGATTGGAAGCTAGATAGTCATATAATCACGAATCTCAGGGGGCTAAATATTGTTAGTAGAAAGGTTTCTATGGTTTGTACCTTTGGCACTAGCCAATTTTCATTTTTTTTCTTCTGGGCTTTTTTCTTTTCTACCCTTTCTTTGCCAGACCTCAGATCCATTGGCTATGTTTTCTCCCTATTGTCTCCTATTTCCTACCCCATTCTCCCTCCTTACATCAATAAATTATCTTTTCACTTTGTAAATATTAGTCTATGAATATTTTTCATCTTTCAGGAAGCTTGAGTTAATGATGTTTCAACTACATATAGGCAGAGATCATTGTTCAAGAAACAAATAGGTCATGAACTGACTGAAGAGGATAACAGGAGGATGAGTCAAGAGAGTCAATGCGCAGAGTGCTGAAATTACCAAAAATGTCCATTTTAGTATATATAAAGACAAGAAGGGATCAAGAAGGGATCAAGACTCGGGATTGGGAAGCAACACAGAATAATGGAAAGAGCCTTAGACATAAAAAATAGAATCAATCTGAGATCTAATCTTATTTCTGGCACTTGATACTTATACAACTATAACCCACAATTCAACTAATCTCTCTAAATCTGTTTCCTCATATGTAAAAAAAGGGATAATATTATTTTCATTGCTTACCTCATATGTAAAAAAAGGGATAATATTATTTTCATTGCTTACCTCAATTGAGATTCCCATGAGATAATGTGTCAAAAATGCTTTTAAAAACATCCAAAAGGTATATACATTTCAATGATTACTATGGAGTACTCTTCCCATTACAGGTCTAAAATATTTTTAGACAATGTTTGATAGCTGGTACAATCCATTCAGGGGCAGTGAGGTGGCATATTGGATAGAATGCTGGGCCTGGTGTCAAGAAGGCTTATCTTCCTTAGTACAAATCTGACCTCAGACACTTATTAGCTGGGTGACCCCGAGCAAGTCACTTAAACCTGTTTGCCTCAGTTTCCTCATCTGTAAAATGAGCTGGAGAAAGAAGTGGTAAACTATTCCAGTATATTTGTGAAGAAAACTCCAATTGGGGTCATGAAGCATCAGACACAACAGAAATGTCTGAATAACAATTCATCTATCCATTCATTCATTCATAAATACTGACTCCAAAACCTCTTCTTTTATAGCATATATATAGGCAGTAATATGAGATTATTCTATGTTTCCTTGGATGATGAACCCTAAAACTTTGCTAATTTAAATTCTATTTATCTTTATATACATACATAATATATCTTAAGGTACCAATGATTAATCCATTTCTACCAAATGACCACTTGGCTGAAGTTTCTTGGCTTGAGTTTCCAAAGACAAATGATGCCCCAGTGATATCACTAAGGATAGGGGTTGGGAATTTGGAAAAAAATATGTCACCATTGCTCAAATCTGATTGTAAGAACCCTCTTCCAGGGCGGAGCCAAGATGGTGGCTGGGAAGCAGTGACTGGCATGAGCTCCCCACCAAGTCCCTCCAAAAACGCATAAAAAAATGGCTCTGAACCAATTCTAGAGCTGCAGAACCCACAAAGTGGCAGAGGGAAGCAGGGCTCCAGCCCAGGACAGCCTGGATGGTCTCTGGGTAAGGTCTGTCCCACACGGAGCTCCCAGCCCCCAGCTGAGGGGAGTGGAGCTGAGCCCAGCGCCCACGGCACGAACAGACCAGACACAGACCTACCAGACCAGGAGACGAGCAAAGAGTGCCCTGGCATCCTGAATTACTGAGCTGTGGCATCCACCAGACCTCTCAACCCACAAAGAGCAAAGACATTAGAGAAGGTTAGTGGGAAAAGCTGCGAGACTGAGTTTGTGGTTCAGCCACTGCCCCTGGGGCAGCGGAGGTGGGGCAGCTTTAGAACTACAGCTGCAGTTGCTTCTGGCCCCAGGCCCACCTGGTGGGAGGAATTAAGTGGCTGATCAGAGCAGGAGTGAAGACCCTGCTGA
>CM053625.1:201809288-201831989 GCA_028646595.1 Phalanger gymnotis
GGGGAGAAAATTTGTAATTCAAACGCCTGTGAAAATCAATGCTGAAAACCAAACATGTTAAAAATAAATTAAAATATAATAAATAAATAAATAAATAAATAAATAAATAAATAAATAAATAAATAAATAAATAACCCTCTTCCCTTCAAATTACTCTGTATTACTTTCCATTATACTTTAGATTTCCTCCACTAGAATGCAAGGTCCTTCTATTAGAATGTAATCACTATGAGGGCAATATCTGTTTGATTTTTTAAATATGTTTTATGTAGTTATTTTTATTTACTTTTATGTTACACACACACACACACACACACATTCAGGGCATAGCACAGTGCCTGACACAAAATAAGTGCATATTAATTGTTTAGTCAATCATTTTTATTCATTCCTTGAGTAGAATGACTCTGTGTGTGTATGTGTGTGTGTGTTCCCAGAAGCTACTTCTATCGTACAACAGGTACTTAATAATAGTTTAATTGACAACTGCAAGAGTGAAAAACAGCCCAGAACTACATAAAAGTTCTTTCGAATAGAGAGTGGTGAAGCAAAATTCAATGATATTGTTGTGAGTATGTGTAATAATGCATTTTCTTTACTGATATGATATGCCCTGAGTTGACTGTAGAGTTCTATCCCATTGCAGATGCATCATTAAGCTCAGTATTATCTTTGTTTCAAATTCCAGTAATATGGGATAATTTATGCCAAGATTTTGGCTTGTCATCTCATACACGTAAATCATCTTCTTTCTAATAGCTAGGGAATATCAAAGACCTGGATTTTTTTTTTTAAGAAAAAGCATGACATTCTCTAACATTAGACTGTCAAAAAAATAAAAAAAAATCAAAAGTGTGACCATGATCATTTGTATTTCTCTTTCCAAATGGAAATCTTATACTGTGATTTATGAGCTTCATTGAAACTATACAGGATAACAATGCTGTCGAACAAAGTTTGCTCCAACGCTACTATTCAAAGTGTTACCCTGTAGGCTAAAAGATAAGTCATTATAAAAGCTTTTAAAACAAAACATAACTGTCTAAAGCTATTTTCAAAAAATGTGCCTTTTGACCTTCAATTTAGAATGTAAATTCTGTAGTTAAAAGGGAATATTGACCAACAACAAAGGATGATGCCTAACATTGTGCTATGTACAAAGTGGGTGCTTAATTCATATGTGTTTATTGATTGAAGCATTGGAGATTGTAGGCAGCACCATGAAAAGAGAGCTAGATTTGCATTTATGAATCTTAGATTAAAATCCTAGCACTGTTTTTTAATACTCATGCAAATTAGTACAATAATAATATTGATAATAATAGTATATAACCTACAGCTGGTTGTGAGAATTAAGAGATAATAATCATAAAGCATTTAATATAGTGCCTTACACATAGCAAGCAGTATATAAATATTAGCTATTATTATCTCATATACCATTAAATAATATTGCTTATTAATATTATTAGTATCACCTCATGTGTCATTTACTTCTATAAATATTGCCTTTGAATAATCAAACATGTGGCATTATCTCATACACATACATATATGTACACATACATGTATATGTGTTTGTTTATATATATGTGTGTGCACCACTGAAATGGGGACAGACTTGAGACACATGTGGGGACACAGCGTGTGTATGTGTGTGTGTACAGAGTTTTAGGCCTAGAATCATGAAGACCTAAGTTTAAATCTTGCCTAAGATGTTTATGAGAAAGACAGAGACAAAGAGACAGAAAAAGAGAGTTAGAGAGATGTATTTCAAAATATAGAGCTACAGACACGGGGTGGGGGGAATATATATGTATATATAACACTTAGTGTCATGCAGATGTCCTGCAAGATTGCCTTTTGATTATATTCTTGGCTCTTAGGTGTTTCATTGGCTCTTTCCAGTTAATAAGCTACTTTTACTTCCATTTAACAAATCTAATGCAATATGTCTGATATTAACATTTATTATTACTCGGTAGAGTCACGTAGTCTTATTGTAATAATATTTTTTTCACTTACTCACCATTTGCTCTATAGGAGTATCTACTGTATGTTGAAACATCGGCCCACCCTTTGTTTGTAATCAAAGGGGCTGATTTGAATGTTAGCTGTGCCATTTACTATTTTTGTTTCCCTAAGAAAGTCACTTCCCTTTTCTCTTATACAAATAAATTTTAGTTCCTCCATCATAGTCTGAATTTACATAGTGTGCACACATACTCCTCCCATTTTTCTGTGTCTATGTATGTCTCTCTCTCTCTCTCTCTCTCTCTCTCTCTCTCTCTCTCTCTCTCTCTTCCTTCCTCCCTCCCTTCCTCGCCCCCTCTCTCCCTCTCTGTCTCTCTCTGTAGAAGCATGAAGAAATAAAGAACCACCAAGAAGACTTGTGTGTTACAGACCTACCTGTGACACATGCTGTTTCTGTTACCCTAGAAAACTGACTTAAACTCCCAGTGCTAGAAGTTTCCTATGCACTGAAAATAACAAATTTAGTCCTCACCCTTTTGTTTTCATGCATGTAGTAATAAGATCATTTCCAAACTGGTTTGTCTTTGATCTTTGGCTAAACAAAGAATTTATGTAACCATATACAATATGAAGAAATTTCCACTTGGCTCCCAAATTGGCCATGTGTTTCTTCATGTTAGCCACAGACATAGAACTAACCAATGGAGAAAGTGACGCTAAATAAAGTTCGAGATTTCTAGATCTATTGTCACACCCAAATTTGAGGAACAGTAATCATAAATACACATAAACAGGAATAATAGATGCAGACTCTCACTAAGAAGACTATTTGTTCACAACATTGTAATGGCTAAATTTAAATTTATGTTAATTAATGTAATAGTGTTTTAATCAAAGTGGCCTTTTATTGGACATCAAAATCATGAACATCTCTTCTAAGAAACTTGTCTGAAAATGGAGGCTGAATGTCTTGGACTTCATAATAATGCATATGTAGGCATTCAATAAATATTGTTTATTGTATTCTAAATACTTAAGTCTTAACCTGTATGTAGGACAACAAAATAGCATTGCCTAAGATGAAATAAATATGAAATAGTATGGAAATAAAAGTTTTTACAATTGTATTCTTCAAACCCCTGCAGGGCTGTTTTGGCATTCTGTCTACTAAAAGATGTCTACTTCAAAGGAATATAACATAAGGCAGGTTCTCTTCTCATAAACACATAGAAGCTGAGTAATCTTACTGTCCAGATGGGCAATTAAAACACAGCAAGCTACTTGAAAAATGAGGGAAATAGAGAATAGCCAAGTTCTTGATATTAGATAATTGTCTATATTAAATGTTATAATGGATATCAAGAAACAGTTAGTTCTGGCAAATCAAAACAGGTATCTGGTCACTTCACTCACAAGTTCATAAACATTTCTAAGTTTGCAGAGAAATATTAGTTTTAAATTGGAACATCAATGAAAAGAAAGTACTAATAAGTCGTGAAAATCTCTATGAAGTAAAAAAAAACCCTTAAAATCTCTATGGGTCACAATTTCAAAATATGCTTTGATCTATTCACAAACAGATGTACATGCATGTCAATGAACCTGGATGTGATTACTCCCTCCAATAAAACAGGTCGTGACAGATCTAGCTCTTGCCATTTCATGCAGATCTTTTCCTTATCTTCCCATATATTCACCACAAAACATCTACCCAAATGTACTGGAAGCCACAGTTGGATTACCTTTATTTTTATTCTTCTGATTTGAACCTATGTTTTCATTAATGTGTGGGAATTGTAGTGTGGAAATTTTCTCCACCAAAGCAAATGGATAGCTTAGGCACTGCTTATAGTCATAAATGGTTATCTGGAAGACTGAATGGTTAAATGATTTTCCCATGGTCACTCAGACAATACATGACAGAGCTAAAGTTGAATGCATCTCTCTCTGACTCTATGGTTGGCCCTCTCTCTACCACAAATATGCTCACTCTCTCTCTTGCTCTCTCTCTGTCTCACACAGACACCACTATATATACTTAGGCTAAAGGGAAAAACATACAACTTGAGTTTTTTTCAATATATGTAAGTTATCTATCAACTTGCTGACTAGGTGGTCCAGTGGATAGAATGTCAGGCCTGAAATAAGGAAGACATCTTCTGGAGTTCAAATCTAGCATCAGACACTTGCTAGCTGTGTAACACTGGGCTAGACACAACCCCATTTGCCTTAGTTTTTCATCTGTAGAATGAACTAGAGAAGGAAATGGCAAACCACTCCAGTATCTTTGCCAAGAGAACCCTGGATGGAGTCACAAAGAGTTGGACATGACTGACAATGACTGAATGACAACAATCAATCAGCTTGCATAAATTAATAAGAGAATTTAAGCAATGAAAACATATAAAAATGAAAACACACCATAACTGTCATTTTTTGAGATATTTCAGAATATCTTTGGATATTTGATGCTCAATAAAATAAATAAAGAGTTGTAATTCTAGCAGAAATAAATGTAATAAAATGTTTGTCTAAAAATAAGGGGGGAGATGTGTAGTAGTAAAAGTAGAAAAGGCATTACTATGACATGGAGGGCAATTTATAGGAACAGTGTTCTTAGAATTTGTTCAGTAAAAAGGCTTAGATTTTATGAAAAAAGACCACATTGACACACTTTTCATTTAATTACACTAATTTCTTTTGATTTTCTCCAGTGAGACACTTCGTTCCTGTACTCTGTTGCTTTCTAATTCTGAAAAGCCCATCTGTATCACTCCTGCACTTTCCCTGGTCTCCCTGGTGAATGCTAATGTAAAGATGTTCAAGGGGGCAACAATGCCAGTTTTATCTGTCATTAAGCCCCATTTCTTGTTTTCTAAAATGTGAAAACTCCTCCAACAATCACTGTCTCTTTGTGTTCTTTATTTAGAAATTTCTCTGTCACATTCTCACATAATTGCTCCTCATATATGAAATTCTACTCTGTTATGCTCTATAAATGTGGTTTATTTTGATTCTCAATGATGAATATCAGAACTACCTCTATTATAGATATAGTTTTTTTCTTGAAGATTTCCATATCATAATTCTAATAAATTTTGATAAGAAAGATGCTAAATGTGGCTACAGGTAGGGTTAGGTATAGTATTTTGCTACTCCTACTCTTACTATTGCTGCAGCTGCTGCTTTATTCCAAGGCTTATTAGGCTCAAGGAAAAGAAAACAGTAAACAAAAATAAATAAAAATTTTCACACTGATTCCTTGTCTGGGGATGATGAGATACATTGTGTTATGTATTGTTTTTCTACCACATAGATAGCCACAATATCTTAGGCCTTTAGATAACTAATTAGTAAAATGGTAGTACTGTTCTTCTGTCCCTACACTGTCTAAAATATAATTGAATCAGTCAATAATTAGTGAGAATTTATTAAATTCTGTTTGTTTCAGGCACTGCATTAAGCAACGAGGTTATGAATAAAAAATGAAAATACTCCTTGCCCTCATAGAATTTTCATTTTAATGTAAGGTATCAGTCCTAGATAGAAGCCTCTATTCTAATCTGTCTGTCTATATATATCATATATATAGATATGATATATATAGATATATAGATATGATATATGCATATATATATATGTAAAACTGCCTACATGCCAAGGATACATCTTCACCTCAGTAAAGGTTAGCATGATTCCGTTGGTTATTGATCACTTCTAATGGATTTCAAGCTGGAATGATTCTTGGATATTATCTAGTACAATTAACTCATTTTCCAAATGAAGAAAGGGACCCCCAGAGAGTTTAATTACTTCCTCAAAGTCAGAGAGAAATATATAGAAGAGATGGGATTGTAACTTGTACTCCCAAACCAACTTTCTTTCTAATAAATCACAATTTTCCTAAGCATACCTCCTGAGCAATACTCATGAATGATTTTAATTAATGAACAGATTGAGATGATTTCAGGGACATTTTTTCTAGAAAATTTGCCAGGAACAGTTTATGTTATACCTGTGTATGTTTGATCTGATTGTCTGATCTCCATCACTGAGTAATATGGGTATGTAATATAGGAACATGCCATAGTGAGGCTGAGTGGAAGTATCGCAAGTGTTTCCATCAGATTTTGTTTAATCTTTTTTCATACAGTTTTATACATAGGTCAGAGATCAGATTTGCCCCCCGCAAAAAAAAAAAAAAAAAAAACTACCCTTTTCTGAGGATGACATACTAATATCGTTTCTTCTGATGTTTCTGGTGTGTTCTCAAAAGTGATTCTCCATGGGTTTCTTAGTATAGGCAGTTTTTTTTTTTATTGAACTTTAGTTCAGCAAGCACTTATTAAGTGGCTAATATGCATCAGGTGCTATAGATACTGAACCCAAAAGGTAAGAATCTCTGCTCTCCAGGACCTTATATTCTATGAGAAGGGAAAATGTATATACACAGAAAATCAATATAATACAAATACAAAATAATTTTGAAAAAAATCCCACTGTAAGTAGTTATAAGGGGAAAACTTTATCTATTTTGTCAAAAAATAGAGTCATGTTACATGTAATTTTAAAAGGTACAAAGGTATTTATAGATTCATTTTAATTGGGCTGCATGCATCTTTTCTTTGACTGCTTTCAAGTGTGAAATTATCACCACCTACCTTTGTTAGATTTTCCTATGTTAATTCAACACATTTTCTTTCTTTTTTGTGGGGAAAACATTTTTATCTTTGTTATATGTTAGTGACACAACATTTTGTTTTAACTAAAGAAAATAAAAACAATTTGCTCTGCATGTTCAGTACAGACAGCAATTGTGCAAATAATTCTCGAGGACATGAATAAAAACCTAGAACCCTTCAGTGTTCAAAATTATTCTCTTAGGTGGCGTATTATTGTGGAAGAACTGAAATATCTCATTCGTAATGATTTCCTTTATCTTTTCATTCTAAATATCATACTCTCATCTTCCTTTGGTTTTCATACACGGTTCTATGGAAAGAAAATCCCATTATAAATTTTGATCAATTGCTCCTTCAAATGTCTGGCTGTGGTGATTCCATCTGAAATGTCTAGACACTTATTACTTTTTTACCTTACTTTATTGCATTCAATCTCTTCCTGATGGAAACCTTGATCTATTTTCCCCTTTATTCCATCTACTTCTAAAAATCTTCATATACCGGTATTCAACCTACCCCTCCCCGACCCCAGTTCTAGGTGGACAAATTTTCCCATTATCTCCCTACAAGATATGATCAATTGGATGTATGTAATTCTAGATTGCTTTTATTTTTTCCTTCTCTTATTGTTGTTAAAGTTTTGTAGAACATTCATAATATTATTTAATGATTTTAATCTTGTTTTTTTTTTCTCCACTGATGTACAAAGTATATACTGTGAATTAAAGACTGTCCATTTTCACCCAAAGAATTGGCATATAGGAGATGAAAGGAAAACAATGGATAAAAGATGTCCAAAGGCCTCAGGCAGTAGCTGATGAAGTAGACCAAGACAGTGGAATGATTCAAGAGGTAAAAAAAGAGTAATGTCTAATGGAGAGAGGAAGATTCTGTATTATCAAATTTATAACATTGTTCCATTGCTTAAGTTCAGTAAGTCATTAAAACAGAAATCGTTACAGAAAGCCTAAATTACAGTTCCCTAAATGTCAGTTTCAATTTTTTCATAAGATCACTTTCTGTCAGAGTTGGACATGTAGTACAGTCTGACTAGCAGTTATCCAGTCTTTTCCTGAAGATCTCTAAAATGAAGGAAGCCTCTCTTTCCAGACATTGACTAATCCATTTTTGAATAGCCCTAATTGTTTGCAAGCTCTCCAGGATATCAAAACTACATCTGCCTTTTGAAAGATTTGTCTATTGTTCCTAGATATTAAAGAGAAAAGAAAACCAAGGAGAAAGAAAATAAAAACCCCTACCCCACTTTCCTTGTGGTTTGAATAAATAAAGAAAATGATGAAGAAGATCTGGTAGAATTCATCAAAACTATTGCATTGTTAACCACAGTTCTTTTAAAATATGAAAAGTCAAACTCTTGGTAGGCAACTTGATGACAGTAAAAAAAAAAGAATAATTCAAAGTGTAGTAATGGTGGTGGTGGTAGTAGTAGTAGTAGTAGTAGCACTAGTAGTAGCAGTAGTAGTAGTAGTAGTAGTAGTAGTAGTAGTAGTAGTAGTAGTAGTAGTAGTGGTAGTAGTAGTAGTAAAACAAAGGCAGAACACACTCTAAGGCCGTCTTCTTTACCTCACAGTCATATGTTAGCTTATCACAGAGGGGGCTACTATCCAAAGTTCAATGATACACCATAGGTCACCACTCCTAAAACTCATGAACCCCAACTAATGTGCTCATTTTTAATACTTAACAAGTTGACACAATTAATTAGGAACAATGGTATTTACTAAAATAATTTAATGAGAACAATACCTATAAATGTCCTTCCCCAAAACATAAATCTTTAATAAGTTCCTACTACGTACAATACAATACCCTAGACTCTGGAAGAGATAAAAAGTTTAGATAAGGCACAAGCCTTTAGTTCAAAGAGCTTACATTTTTGTAGACTTTTGATGTCCATCTTGGAGTAGCAGCTATACAAATGTGGATGTATAGAAGCAGATACACAAAAATCCATACATGTGCACAGAGGTACCTTATGCTATTACTTCAAGAATGCTTCAATTGTACAAGGATGCTTGATTTCAAAAGTGTTTTTCTTCCATCACTGTACCTCCCAGGCTGACTTTTTATCAGGAGAAAGTCTTTTTGAAATTTAAATGTCCAAAATAGTCATTATCTTAATGGCAAAAAAGTGATGAACCACTTTAAAATTACCTAGACTGCTCCTCAGCAAGACTGACTCAACCACTGGCCTGTACCTTAAGCCCTTTTGGCTTCATAAGCATTTCTAATCCTTGCTTTCTATTAGAATAAATGGTCATCAATGAATTATGATAAAGTTTTCAGGAGGCATTCAAGAATATTAATCAATTAAGCCTCAGTTTTTCATTATGATCCTAGCTTTTGGTACCATAGATATGAATGAATTAAAACAATAAAATAATCTCAATTCAAAAGGAACTTAAATTTTAATGTGGGAAATGTGTGTGTATCTGTGTGTTTGTGTAGTTAATAAACACACACACACATTACAGATATAGATATAGATATAGCTAGAAATAGGTATAAGCAATCAAATACAAGGTGAGAGAGGGCGCTAGCAGTTCGACTATGGTGAATCGCGCCCTCATATTGTATCTTAAAAGGTAAGAGTGACACATGTTCCACAAGTAGGATGGGATGGTCATTCTGTATACGGGGAACAGAGAGGATCATTTTGTGTTAGTAGAAATCTACTACTTGTAGGTAAATTTTAGAAATGTTTTCTTTGATGTTCTCAGAGTATTTTATAGAGAGTATAGAACAAGATGCAAAACAAAATACCAAATTGTCATTGATACTCAGTGAATATAAAGCACTATTTTTCACATTGAGGAAAAGTAAGATAATGGCAGGTCCACAAAGGAAATCAAGATACTGCCATTATTTAATGAATTTAGTTCAAGGAGCCACCATTTGGAATCATTCAGATCTTTTCTCAACTCAGATATGAGCTTATTTCCTATGGGAAAATATGTGTTTTTGGAAAAATTAGAGAATGAAATGGGAAAAAAGTGGGAAGGCTTTCTACAATCAGTTGTGAATATAAATTTGAGCTATGAAATTAGGAGTCCCATATATCCTAGAATTAGGAACCCATAGGAAAAGAATATATTTGTTTGCAAATTGTCTTTCCATTAGAAATTGAGGTCCTTAAAGGCTGGGCTTAATTTTGTGCATTTCTTTTTATCCCCAGGAATTAATGTAATACTCGACTTTTTTTCCCTCCGTGACTACTTATTTCCTTCAATATTTATTTCAAAAACCTGCTTAGATTGGATTCCAGAGAAAGAAAAAAATATATTAGATCTCGAGAGAAATTGATTTATTATTTAATAATAAATTAAAGGAATAGAAGATAACATGACTGTTAATTCTAAAAATCACAGGAAATAAAAAAAAATTGTTTCATCAATTTCTGCTTAATATAAAAAGGCTAAGTTCAATCAAAAAGAATATCAATATTTAAATTAAATCAGTTAACACCAGAAGTTCTAATTTTTAAGAAGAAAATTATTTAAATGAAGAATTAATGCCATGACTACTGTTTAGAACTTTGCCTTTTTCTATGAATATCTTGCAGTGCTCAAGGCAGATGGAGCAAGCAGGATGAAGGATGTGAGATATGAGATAAAATGCAGGATGTGATCAGCCATAAAAATGATCAAAGAAGAATATGCATTGAAGCCCCCCACTATAGACTTACCTGTGCACTTTCACAAAGCACCCTCAATTCCAGAGCAACTCTTCCCCTCCCCGTTCCTGTTCTCTTTGCTTATCTGTATGATAAAGGCACCTCCTGACTATCTGATATCCCAAGCATTTGGAGCCATGTTTGCTTATCCCATTCTCTTGTCCCCTTCCCCTTATTCCATAAAATTGTATTTAAACCATACCTTTAATCTGGCTAATTGCCTTTTGCCTCCCACAGGAAGCAGGGGTCACTCTGCTCCCTTAGGGGAGTAGGGCCTGCCATGTATGCTCTGCCTCCCACATTGAGTAGAGGCCATTGGGGCTCAGCCTCACAGAGAGCAGGTCCATTCAGATTCATCATCCCAATAAATGCCTTTCTTGAACTTGGAGACTGAGTGGATTCTTTCAGGACACTAGAACCTGCATGTCTATTCCTTCTTGATTTCAGGTACCACCCCAACATTCTTGAGGTCCACCCTGAACTCATCACCAACGGCTAAAAGAACATCATCTAGGTGAATTCTTTCGCATCTGAACTGCTCTCCTGACTCTGACCACAACAATAGCAATCAGAATATTTAGGAATGTTCTGAATAGCTTATATATCTAAGGGCTAGGAAGGACCTCAGAGGTGATATAATAGCATCCCTTTGTTTCACAGGTTAGGAAATTGAAATCAGTGGGGAGTTATGGCTTGTTCAAGGCCACACAGTTAGTAAACATCAAAGATAAGATTTAAAACAAGTTCTTCTGAATCCTTAGCCAGTTCTCTTTCTACTGCATGATGCCACCTCCCCAATGTACTACAGTACTCCCTTTTATTCATCTTCCAAAATTCTATCAATATGTGTGTTAAGGTTCTTCCACTGAGTGACTTCACACTCCTGCAATGTTCAGAAATGAGTGAGCCTTGCTCATTGCTTCCTTGTCCAGAAGTCCAACATGACTACAGATTAAGTAGGCATGTTTCCAACACATAGAATTGAAAAAAAAAATTGGGATTCTTACAGAGTAGTCCGAAGCAGCAAAGGAAGTAAGGAAGTGAGACAAGAGAAGAATTGTCAGTTCCAGAAAGATACATCAGACTGGAAACTCCGAATTGTGCATTTGAACAGAAGCCTGAAACAACAATGCTGCTTGCTGCTACTGTGGCTGTATAAGACAAATAACACCAGTGCACAAGAGGGCTGCTAGCACAGGTTCTTTGATCTGCTTTTCTAAAGAAAGCAACTTTAAGGTGTTTATATTCTCATTTTAATTAAACATACATACATCATTCACTCACTCTGAACTTCAGAGAAAACACAAACAGAAATTACAAGTAGAAATTATGTAAACAGAGCAAAATAACACACATCAGCAAACAGATTTCTAGCTGTCTGTCCAAGACATTGCATATATAGTTACCAGAGAGAAAAGCACCAATATCTGGATTTTCAAGGCCACAGGGAGGGGGTGGGGAGTGGGGATGGACTCCTTGAGGGCTACCCGAGTCTCCACACACTCTTCCAATGAGTGAGCCCCAAGCAAAATGCTAACCTTAGAGTGTATATACCGGAGGGCTTCACACCTCTCCAGGGTTTCACACCTCTCCTGACCTAATTAGCAAAAGGGTGTGGGCCTTCCTACCAACAAAGGTAAGGCTCAATCAAAAGGCACTTTGTTGCCTTAGTGCTAAGAAGCACTCCAAAAGAAAAAAAAAACAGCAAAAAGTCCCACTTTGCTTGCCATTACAAAGCCTTCCCCAATATCAGCACATCACTAACTTTAGCCAGAGCCACAAATAACCTATAGTGATGATGGTAGAAGAGAGGTGGGGCCTACTTTCTCCAGGCAGCAGCCATCATCCTTGAGGCTTCCTTCATGGTCCTCCACTGCCCTGTGCAATCCAGAGTTATGACCACCCATTGGATACCACCTCCGAAGAGGGGAAGAAATTCTATTTCTTGGGACCTGGAATCTCTGGAGGGATATATATTGCCCTCTCTTCCTGGAGAAGTTGCATTCATGGTAAAACTCTCTGTGCACCCTTCTACCACTCTTCCTAATCCCCTTTAATTAAATTTGCTCCCCTCCAAAAATCCATAGTCAAAGCTTGGATATACCTGGGAGGAAGACCTCATTGAGGGGCTCAGGCTACATATGGACAATGCTTTAACTTACTGGTATCATCCTACTGTCTGCAGTTGAATAAATGAAATTTGTGAAACTAGACATCAGGATGTATTGTGTTATTTAATTAACATTACACTTTTTATGCAAAAAACTGAAACCTTTTCAAATTTCCAACTAACTCTCATCCAAGAATACATTGTAAAGTCAAAACAGTAAAGAAATTGGTTAAAGAGGAAGAAATAAAGCAATGGCCACTTTGAACAATATGTAAATTGGGCTAAATCCTCTGTTCAAAACATGAGGAAGGTTACTGACTGACCTTGATTCTTGTGGAGGAGAGGAGGAAGGCAGGATTTGGGGTGGAAAAAGCCTGGATGCTCTATGTTATGTCCCCCAGGTCAATCATGTACCATTGATTAATATCTCTGTTTGAGTTGCTTTGATGAAGGCAGTATATAAATTCAAAACATGATCATTTTTTAAAAATCACTGAAACAGCTTTTAGAAAACTGCTAAAACAATTAATTTTTTTGAAGGGATGCTTTTTGATCCAGGCAATTCTAAAGGAATTCTTCTACCATTGATGAGAATGAAGGACTAGATTAATAAAAAAAAAAAAACTGTTAATTGAATATCAAAAACAATCAAGGTAGATGAAAAAATAAGGCAAAATTATACCTTTGGCTGATTTCAGCCTCTTTGAATCACTTATTTTCTATATCGTACTATGACACATTGTGAAGAGTGAAAAATTTGAAGGCAGAGGACAATTGTTCAAATCCCAGTGCTCCTGCTTTCTGCTTGAGTGAAATTCAGCATATGTCTAAAATGGGGGGGGGGGGGATATCCTGCAGCTCTGAGGCCACATGTGGCCCTCTAGGTCCTCAAGTGTGGGCCTTCGAAAGATTTCCATCAAAGGGTCACATTTGAGGACCTAGAGGACGACATGGGCCTTGAGGCCGCAGGTTCCCACCCCGAGTCTAAAGAGTTCCCATCTTGTTTTGTCACATGTACAATATGAACCTGTATTATATGACCATGAAAATACCTTCTAGCTCTTAATATATAATTTCTACTCCCTCCATCACCATACACAATACATAGATTTTCATCTACCTCTCTTCACTGATAACTCATGAATACATATGTTGCAACATGGAGGAATCAAGAAATATAAGTATTCTGTAAAGTCACTTTGGATGCTTCTTATAACAAAAAAAAAATTGCTTTTGATAGTGTTATTAAAAATTCTTACTTTCAAAGAATTTTGTTTTATGGTTTATTTATTGGCTTATTTTATGATTATTATTCATTACTCCAGAATCTTTTATAGTATAATCTATGACTCCATGGGTGGAAGCCTTGTAGTAAAGTAAAATAACTGCCACTGTTCAAGTTCTATTTGTGGCTCTGGCTAAATTTAGAGTTATGCTGATGTTGTGGAAGACTTCTGTTCAAATTCGCTACTCTGAGCTTCCAGTCTGGTGAATCTTTTAGGAGCTGATCATTCCTCTCTATTTTTCTCAACTCATTCCCCTCTACTCCAGACCACCTTGTAAGAATTCCCAATTTTTTTAAATTGGAAACATATATACTCAATTCATAGCTCATATTGGGCTTCTGTAAAAGGAAGCCATTAGCTACTCTTTTTAAATATTCTGTGTTATAGTTGAACCACATTCCTTTCCATTCAATGTTCTTATTTTGTCTGTCTGCTTCTCTACGATTTTGCTCAAATCAACAATGTCATCCTTTGAATTCCACACCTGATGAGCTCTTCCTTTCTGTACTACTATTTTCAAGTATTGAAATCCTTCCCTTCCTTCAAGATTCAGTTCAGATGGGGGTTCATTCCTCCATGAAGCCTTCCTAACCACTTCCAAACTTCACCCCAACTCCCCATCAAAGGTAAGAAAAATCATCACAAACCTCCTCACACCTTTCTTAGGGTTTTCCTATGAGCTTATCTCACTCTTCCTTGTATTATAGTTAGTTGTGTGTCTCCCCTGTACTTCTCATACTCCTTTAGCTTATGGTCCATAAGAGCAAAGACTATGTCCTATCCCTCTTTATAACCCCACTGTCCAACAACGTACCTTGCCAACAGTAGGCATATAATAAATATTGAATTTGAATTGCCCTAATACTTCGGGTCTTCTACTGCTTCTATTTTGTGTGTATACGTTTTTGTATTTGTTGGCAGGGAAAGGGAGTCCTTTTTCTAACATTTCAGCAACATAGCTGGTTGTTCAATCAGTTGGAATCTGGCCTGAGTTGAATATGAGGCCATATTTGCCCACGACTGTGTTTATGTCAGTCTCAGATGTATATGCAATATTGCCAGACACGTTAGCCAAAGGATGGTGATGGAAGCACCATCAACTGCACACTTTCACAATAGGGTTCGTTTTTTCCTCCTTTCAATGTGATTTATCCAAACAGCTTCAATAGTTTCATAAATACTTTTCATCCCTCAGGAGATTATCTTTCCTTACGGAGAAATTTAAAAATGAAGCATGCTCCATAATGTTTCTGTTTAGCTGTTAATAGCCCTCTTTTATCTCACAGTGCTTTGCTACATGGGTCAGAAAGTATTGTCTGTTCATTTTCTCACTCACCAGCTATCAGCTGGAAAGAGTAAGTGACAAAGTTATAGGGAAGCATTTCTGCCCCAGTCTTTCAAGTTACATTGAAATCCACCAGATAGATCTGCTGCAGCTGCCTCCAACCTGCTGACTGAGGCACCTTTCCTAAGTGTAGAGCAGTGCCTCATCCAGGATGTCAGCTATTTCATTCTCAGCTCATCTTACTTTCTTTTTATGCTTTATCTAGGATCCTGTAAAACCAATATCAAGGGCAGCCACTGGGCTCTTTATAGGGTACATCAAAAATTTTCATCAACATTAGGCTTTTCTGTTACTAATGGACCTTCTGACAGATTTGGACTTTGTAGAGAGGTTACAGTCTGGAACAATCCTACCATCCTGCTGAGGGCTTCCATCTGGCAGGTCTGAATCTAACTTAGGGGAAAGAATTGGGATATTGAAGTTCTAAAAAGTTTTTCATCCTCCTTTACTCTCCCCATTGACTACAGAAGACTGTCTGTGGAGATCAGGTTGGGGAGTGAGGAACTTCTCATGAACTGTATGGCATACACACTATCAGGAGATATCCTGCCCCTAATGTGTCTCTGGATGAAAGGACTCTACCACCACAATTTCATAGCCCATATGTGTCTGCAGCAACAAAGTCTCACGAGAGGGCAGTTAGGGATTGACTTAGGAGAAGGCAAACTGCACAAATACCAAAAATAGAATGGAAGAAATGGCTTTTGAAAGAAATAACAAAAAAAAGGGTTTTGAAGGAGTGTTGTAAGGGAGTATTTGTAGGTGAAGTAGTAGGGAATCATGTCCATAGAGAAATCCAGTTCATTGTTTGGTAAGAGATACAAAAGAACAAGAACCATTGTGCTTTACCATACTTTTTGAAGGAATCTTGACTGAACAAAGCCTTTGATTGGAGGGTAGGGTGGAGAAGGGGTATTGCAAGCAATGTTTTTAAGAGAGAATAAACAAGGAAAAGCCTAGAAATTACCAAAAATACATGGTTCTAATTATACAAGAAAAGTGACTAAATGTTCCATACGCTCAGAAATTCAGTTACTAGGCATATAACACTAAGTCAAAGATGGAAGTAATGACCCAATATACACTGAAATATTAATAGCAGCATTTGGTAATCACAAAGAATAAGAAAGAAAACAGATACTTATAAATTTGGATATGACTGAATAAACTGAAGCACAGAACTATAATGGCATATTACCATACATCAGGAAATAATGAAGAAAAAATTTTCAAAAAAGATCGAGGAGATAATAAATGAAGTAGGTAGAACCAAAAAGACAATACATTCAAAGATTACAAAAACATAAATTAGAAAAATATATTAAAAAGAAGCCAAACTCTGAGTAACTGAATAACTAATAACAGTTTATGAAATATACCTTCCTCCTATGAGCCAAGAGGCAAGGGTCTGCTCAAGCAGAATGCTGGATAAATTGATACGGTTTATCACCATATCAAGCATTTTGGCCTGTTTTTCCTCATTACAAAGGAATGTTCAATATTTAGAATTAGGGGATGGAAGGAAGTTATTTCCAGAAATTATTATAATTCAAAAACAATTCATCAATAAACTATTAAAAACTAGTAAATAATCAATCAACAAGCATTTAAGTGTCTACTATATGTCAAACACCCATTATGTGCTAGGCACTAGAGATACAAAGAAAATATAAAAATCTCTACCTTCAAAGAACTCAAATTAATTTTGGGGAGGCAAAGAAAAAAACTTATTGGGAACCCAGTATAAATGAAAACAATATGAGGAAAGATAAGAAACAGACTAGATATTTGTTGGGTCAACAGAACAAAACCCCACATTTGTATGGACAGCCTTGAAATACAGTAGACAGTAAAAGACTGGATTTGGCATGGAAAGAGATTTGTCTGAATGCTTACTCTACTAGTATAACCTTGAGCAATCATTCTTGGGGTCTTATTGTCCTCACTGGTGAAATGAAGTTAGATTAAAAAACCCCTGAGCTCCTTTCCAATTCTGAATCTATGATACCATGAAATTGTGCAGATCTTCAAAGTCATGGAAGAGATTCATTAAATAGATTAAAGGAAACAAGATTATCACTGCCACTGATTGATTGCTTATCTACTTCTATCTGGTAGGGAGAGCGTACTTTTGCATAAGGAGGAAAAGCTGAGTTGAGGGAAAAAAAAATCACTAAAATGATTTTTTTTACTTCAGTTCCAGTCATATAGTAGGTATTAAAAAATATTATTGGTTTATATTTTTCCTCCACAAGAGTTCTTGGGTAAATTGCAACTTTTTTCACTTTACACTTTCTCCATGTTTTCTTCTTCAATATAGTTATAATTATAGTGTACTAATACATAAGGAGCAGGAAAACTTACAGAATAAACTTCTCAATCCAATTCTCTGTTGTATTAGAGTATTACAACTGTTATTATCCCATTTTTTTTTAGGCAGAGAAGCTACTAACTTGATCAGGTTGTCACAGTTGCTTGGCAGGACAAAGCAGAGAGCCAAGTTCCTTTCTCTATAAACACATAGAGAAATTGAGTTCAGTGTTTGGTAAAAGATACAAAAGAGAAATCATGCTGTTACCCCACTTTTTGAAGGAATCTTGACTGAACAAAACCTTCAGTTGGAGGGTAGGGTAGGCACTGCCAATAATATTTGAAGAGTAAATAAACAAGAAGAATCCTAGAAATTACCAAAAAAAAAAAAACAAAAAAAACAAATTACATCTTGCTAAGCCAGTCTGCCACTTAAACCACACATGGATTTAAAAAGTTAAAAGCACCTAAAATCTTATACCCTAAATTGTATTTATTCAAGCAGTGTTCATTAAAAGGTTGACTTTCCACAGCAAAATACCAGGAAGGCAGGCATAATTGTAGAGTTCTGATTTGAGGCTCACACTATCTGTCCTTATTTACTCAACATTTTTTTCTGACCTGAGTCCAAACTGTAACTATCTATGCAAGTGCCTTTGGTCACTGAAGAAACCAAAGTTTTTTCTAGGCTCAAAATAAAAACTTATCACAGTCATTGTCATTACCGTCAATTCCTATTGTTATATGTAAAATCCTATTTACTTCTTTTATACATAAAAACCTCATATAGAGCTTTTCTTGTCTGCTGCTGAAATAATAAATTATAATATGAAAGAAACAGTTAAACGCTCTTTTAACTTTTGTCAAAATTCTTTCAAGACAGGTAATTCTAGTCATGTGATGAATTCAACTTATGAGGAATTGTTTCTGGCCATGTTTAGATGAGATTAGTGCCATGATAACAACTGTGTCATCTCATATCTATATTCAGTAGAGAAATGAATAAAGGGAAAAGTATTTTTTTCAAAAGTGGAAGCTGCAAGAACAAATGAAGCCCTTCATGTTCATAACTGAAAGTATATCTATACATTAGCCAGCCAAAATTTTAAAACATGGCTTTGAGATTGTGATAAATACCACTGGGTAATAAGTTGAATAAGGTAGATAGCCTCATATTATATTTCACAGGGGAGACCTGATGGTGGACAGATGAGTGACCATAAATTTATTCTGTATCAAAATTTATCAAGGACTAATTATTTCAATGGTATGGGAATATCTTACACTGATGTAAATCATAAACTCTTTATAACTTATATAACTATAGAATTTCCAGAAACTCAGAAGTAGTAAATTATTTACCAATGATCACATAGCTTTAAAAGTTTCAAAGGTGGAATTTGAACCCAATTTTTTTCTGGTGTCAAGTACAACTTTCTATCCACTATGTCACATTGTTTCTCTTGCTATCCTGGTAGTTTCTGGAAACCTTAGACAGCTAGAAATGAAGGCTGGCTATAGGAGAACTATATTTATAAAGTATAGATGATGAATGCAAAAAGATGCTAGAGATTATTGTGGGATACAAACGTCTATGAAGACTTCATAAAGGAGATCAGCAGGTGGTACAGTGCTACTTACAATCGTCTCTCCTCTAAATGAGTTTGCTATTAAAGTGATAGAGACAAGGTATAATTTTTTTCCAAATATTTTTTTTTCCAAATACATTGCCAATTATAAAATAAGAGTACAAATCCATATAGAAAATGGAAGAATGTATGACCAAACAAGAGATAGAGGATGTTATGAAATGAGAAATGAATAATTTTGATTACATTAAATCAAAATGTTTTGCACAAATAAAGCCAACACAACCAAGATTAGGAGGGAAACAGAAAACTGGGAAAGAATTTTTATAACTAGTGTCTCTGACAAAAGCCTCATTTCTCAAATAGTTAGAGAACTCAGTCAAATTTATAAGAATACAAGTTATTCCCCAATTGATAAATGATTAAAGGGTATGAACAGTTATCAGATAAGGAAATTAAAGCTATCTATAGTTATCTGAAAAATGCTCTAAATCACTATTAAGTAGAGAAATGCAAATCAAAACCACTCTTAGGACTACATCAGATTAGATTGGTTAACATTACACAACACGAAAATTATGAATGCTGGAGAAAATGTGGGAAAACTGGTACACTAATGCATTGTTGGTGGAGTTGTGAACTACCATCCTGGAGAGCAATTTGGAACTATGCCCAAAGGGCAACCACACTGTACATAACCTTTGACCCAGCAATGCCATTTCTAGTTCTGTGTCCCAACGAGACCATACAAATGGGAAAAGGACCCACATATACAAAAATATTTATAGCAAAAAATTAGTAGTGGCAAAAAATTGGTAATTGAGGGAATGTCCATCAGTTGGGGAATAGCTGAACAAGTTGTGGTATATGAATGTAATGGAATACATTGTGCTATAAGAAATGGTGATCAGGTAGACTTCAGAAAAAAAACCTGGAAAGATTTGAATGAACTGATGCTGAGTGAAGTAAGCAGAAGGACAACATTGTACACAGTAACAGCCACAATGTGTGATGACTAAGTTTAATGGAATTATTTCTTCTTAACAGTGCAAGGATTCAAGAAAATTCCAAAGAACTCAGGATGGAAAATGTTGTCCATATCTAGAAAAACAATGAAGGAGTCTGAATGCAGATTGAAGCATATTATTTGTTCTATCTCTTTTTTTCTTTTTTTTTGTTTGTTTCTTCTTTCTCGTGTTTTCTCCCATTGACTCTAAGTTTTCTTTACGACATGATTAATGTGAAAATAGTTTCAATATGCAGAGTCTATGTCAAATCACATGATGTATTTGGATGGGTGGGGAGAGATGGGGAGAAAATTTGGAACTCAAAATCTTATGGAAATGAATCTCAAAAACTAAAAATAAGTAAATGCATTTTTTAAAGAGTATGAATCCATCAAACATTATCTTCACTTGCTATTTCCATAAAGAATAACCAAGCCAATCTTTCATTCTACCAAGTTTTCAGTTTCCTTTTCAAAATCCATAGTAAGATTAATGAATTATTTATTGTCAAACATCCTCGTTATATAATACACTTAGCACCTCTAGTTATTGGGAAAACAACATGTTGATTTTTAATGAACCTATTAGAGATGGATTCCACCTAAATGAATCCCTTGATCAACTATTCCTAACTTCTCCATTTGCCTCCAATGGTTAGAAACAGCATGTTCACCAACAGCTTCACTGTATCTCATGGTCTGTGTTCTTAGCTTTCTGTTGTCCCTGGTTGTCTCTCCATCATGATGCAATGGATGCAAGCACTCCTTTCTAATTTAAATTGTCTTAACAATCTGGTTTAAAAATATATTTCACCTCCCTTGCCTCAGGTTTGATTTGTAAAACTTGCTCAGGTTGACATAATTGCTAGCTAGAACGATGTTGGAAAAAAACAGAATGGAACAGAGAAGAGAAAGATGACATCTGCTAAATATTTTAGGAGGCTATTGAAATAACAGAGGTCATAGAATCTTCAATATAGAGGTAGAAGAGATGTTAGAGCCAATCTTTTCCAATACTCCTCACTTTAGAGATGAGGCTTAGAAATAATTGATTTTTTACAGTTCACACAGGTAGTAAATATCATGTCAGACAGGAATTCATGAGCGCCTTTGCTAGAGTTACATTAGTAGTAATTGAAAGTAAGCAGTGAAGGAAAGTCATTACTAGAAGGAACAAAAATGGTACCTGGTGACAAATAGTATGAAGGAAAATAAGGAGTAAGAATTATGAGATATTAGGAATTGGAGATGAGTCCAAAAGATCAAAGAAGGTAGGAAATAATTCCCTTTCTTGTTGGGAAATCATACATGACTCAAGACTAATATCCATGAAAAATTAATGAATGAACAAAAACAGAATATAATCAAAAGCTCTAGTTTCTAGAGGTAACCAATTTTTTATTCCATCATTTGTGTTCTTCATTTTGTCAAAATGCACTCATAATTACCCAGAATAGTTTCATCAGAAATATTGTACCCATTCATAGTCATGAGTTAGATATAAATTAATCTGTGACCGACTGTGCTACCTCTAAAAATGAATTTGAAGGATATAAAAGAAAAGTAATAGTAGATTTAATATACCAGATTATAGTCTTCAGATAAAGATATTCCTTTCTAGAATACTCTCCCCACTTTGTTAAATCTTTAACTTTTTCTGAGCCCTCAAGTATTATTCAGTGTATTGATTCAGTGACTGGTCATATAAGGCCCAAAAGAAACTTGGTGGAATAATAGAGAATGAATTGTATCTGGGGGTTGGGACACCTGGTATCTATGAATACAGTAATTTTTAGAACTGTAAGGGACCTTGGAGACCAAGTACTTCAACTCCCTTATTTTACATAAGATGGAAATGAAGACTAGAAATGGGGATTCATATGTCTAAATTCAGAGAAGTAGTAAGAGGCAATGCTTGGATTTGAACCCAGGTATTCAGATTTTTAAATCTAATGCTATTTTCACTATATTTCTTCATTTATGGACAGAATCTGAGCTTTCTGTGTGACCACAGGCAAGCCCCTTATCCATCTGAGCCTTGGTTCTTCTGTTAAATGTCAATAATGGAAGAGGTGGGAGGAATTCTGTTTATTTAGATGGTTTCTACAGCCCCTTCCAGCTCTAAAATGTTGCTGAAAAGTTCTCATAAGTTCCTCTGTCTCTATGCTCTCTATTTCTCTTATTCTCTATTGACATTTTAATTTATTTTTTTTTATTATTTAATATATTTAGTTTTCAGCATTGATTTTCACAGGAGTTTGAATTACAAATTTTCTCCTCATTTCTACCCTCCCCCCCCACTCCAAGATGGCGTATATTCTGGTTGTCCTGTTCCCCAGTAGGCCATCCCTTCTGTCACCCCACTGCCCTTTGAGTTCCAAATTCTATCCCCTCTTCCCTTCCCACCCACCCTCCATAAGAAGTCAAGCAATTCAAGATGGACCACATGCATATCATTATGTATAACCCTTCCACAACACTCATGTTGTGAAAGACTAACTATATTTTGCTTCTTCCTAACCTATCCCTGTTTATTGAATTTTCTCCCTTGACCCTGTTCCTTTTCAAAAGTGTTTGTTTTTGATTACCTCCACCCCCATCTGCCCTCCCTTCAATCATCTCCCCCTTTTTTATCTTCTTCCACCTTCTTTCCTGTGTGGTAAGATACCCAATTGAGTATGTATGGTATTCCCTCTTCTGGTCAA
>CM053625.1:201832489-201851209 GCA_028646595.1 Phalanger gymnotis
ATTTTATTGAAAATCCATATTTTGCCTTGGAGCATGATACTCAGTTTTGCTGGGTAGGTGATTCTTGGTTTTAATCCTAGCTCCATTGACCTCCAGAATATCGTATTCTAAGTCCTTCGATCTCTTAGTGTAGAAGCTGCTAGATCCTGGGTTATTCTGATTGTGTTTCCACAATACTCAAATTGTTTCTTTCTGGCTGCTTGCAGTATTTTCTCCTTGACCTGGGATCTCTGGAATTTGGCGACAGTATTCCTAGGAGATTTCTTTTTGGGATCTATTTGAGGAGGTGATCTGTGGATTCTTTCAATTTCTATTTTGCCCTGTGGCTCTAGAATATCAGGGCAGTTCTCCTTGATAATTCCGTGAAAGATGATATCTAGGCTCTTTTTTTGATCATGTCTTTCAGTTAGTCCAATAATTTTTAAATTATCGCTCCGGGAACTATTTTCCAGGTCAGTGGTTTTTCCAATAAAATATTTCACATTGTCTTCCATTTTTTCATTCCTGTGTTTCTGTTTTATAATATCTTGATTTCTTATCAAGTCCTTAGCTTCCACTTGCTCCAATCTAATTTCGAAGGTAGTATTTTCTTCAGTGATCTTTTCGACCTCCGGAGCCATCTAAGTTAGTCTATTTTTTAAGGCGTTATTTTCTTCAGTATATTTTTCAGTATTTTTTAGGTCTCCTTTAGCAAGTCGTTGACTTGTTTTTCATGGTTTTCTCTCATCCTTCTAATTTCTCTTCCCAATTTTTCCTCTACTTTTCTAACTTGCTTTTCCAAATCCTTTTTGAGCTCTTCCATGGCCTGAGACCAGTTCATGTTTTTCTTGGAGGCTTTTGTTGTAGGCTCTTTGACTTTGTCGACTTCTTCTGGCTGTATGTTTTGGTCTTCTTTGTCACGAAAGAAAGATTCCAAAGGAATTTGGGTGTGTTTTCACTGCCTGGCCATGTTCCCAGCCAACTTACTTGACCCTTGAGTTTTTTGTTCGGATATGACTGCTTGTAGAGTAAAGAGTTCTATGTTCCAAGCTTGGGGGGATGCGCCAGTTCTGCCACACCAGCACTCCTCCTTCCCCAAGAACCCCCAACCTGGACTGGACTTAGATCTTCAGCAGGCTCTGCACTCCTGCTCTGATCAGCCACTTAATTCCTCCCACCAGGTGGGCCTGGGGCTAGAAGCAACTGCAGCTATAGTTCTGAAGCTGCCCCACCTCTGCAGCCCTTGGGGTGGTGGCCAAACTGCAAACTCCCTGTCCCCAGCAACTTTTCCCATTAACCTTCTCTGTTGTCTTTGGTGTTTATGGGTTGACAAGTCTGGTAACTGCCACACTGATTCAGGGCGCTAGGGCATGTTCCACCCAGCTCCTGGTCTGGTCGGTGCCGCCCATGCTGGGCTCTGCTCTGCTCAGCTTCCAGCTCCATGCAGGATAGACCTTACCCCGAGACCATCCAGGTTGTCCTGGGTTGGAGCCCTGCTTCCCTCTGCTATTTTGTGGGTTCTGCAGTTCTAGAATTGGTTCAGAGCCATTTTTATAGGTTTTTGGAGGGACTTGGTGGGGAGCTCACTCTAGTCCCTGCTTTCCAGCTGCCATCTTGTCTCTGCCCCACAGGGCACAACTTTCTTAAAAGGAAATAACCTTTCATTACTGAGTCAAAGAAAAGTATACATGGTTTTGGTTTTTAGGTATTTTATTGAGGTTCTCTATGGGCAGAGCTAACAGAAAGGCAGTCACTGGACCAGAAGACAGAGCAAACAAAACGTGTAACAACTTTCTTAGCTTTCTTGGGAAGCAATCCTTTTATCTTTTAATTCCTTTATGTTGTACTGGTTCCCTTCCAGATTCTCCCCATTCCCTCTTTAGTCTTCTCCATCATTTACCCATTACCCAAGGCCTTGGTATTATAGCTGCTTCTGTCTGCTGCAACCGCAGCACACACTGACATACATGGTGAAAGATGAATGTAGGTGACTAGACTTGGAGACAAGAAAATCTGTGTTCTAATCACAGTCTAAAAAATTTATTAGCTATGTGACTGGTCAAATTACTTAGTCTATTTCAGCTTCTGTTTCCTCATCTGTAAATTAGTGGTGATAATAATAGCACCAACCTCACAAGGTTGTGGAAAGAATCAATTGCAATAACATGTAAATTTCTTTGCAAATCTTAAAGGTCTATATAAAAGCTACCTGTTATTATTATCAATATTCATGAAATTAGCTATTGATAGCCTTTTAAGGAAATTATCTTTGAATTAATTAAATATCTTTGACATAGATACGCAAAAGAAACCCTTAACAACTTTGACCTATAAATCATTCTAAGTAATCCAGCATAAGAATCTAACAAGTAATAGAAATTATGGAAATATATGTTTCTGAGAAGCAATATTCTTCCAAATATGGTGTGACTTTGCTATATTAAAGAATCAATGTAAGTAAATCTATCTTCTTTTTTCCTTCAAAATGGATTTATAGAGGAAATTTACATATGTTGTCTTGATAGAGTTGTCCAATAAATATATTTTTGTGTTGTTTTGAGTGTTAGCAGAAGGAGAAATTAAAGTCCTAGGTTCAATTTCTAGCTTTTTAACTTGATTACTATGTGAAGAATTATGTGAAGATATTTGTAAAGCCTGGCAGGACTTTTGCATGAAAAGAACCCTATAAACACTGAGCATTGTTATTACTTAAATAGTCCCCTATGAGCTCTGGAATCAACATGACATTCAATAGAATGGAGTAGGGGAAGGTACACATTTTGACTACAGCTTAGCTAGACATAGTTTAAGAAACATTTTGGAAGATTTTACTGTGGCTTTTAATGAAATAAGATCCATCATGCTTATTATCACAGTATCAACACTTGTTCCTGCTGTGCAATAGGGAGAATGGGTAATTCACCCTCCTGGGTAAGATGTTGTAGGTGGCTCTTTAATAGAGCATACTCAGAGAAATCAGCTTCATCTGAGACATGCTTGCTTACATATGATTTTTCAATTTTAGTAGATTCTTGTATTTTATATTTTCCCTCTCAATTTGTGCCAACTTTGATTTCTGCTGAGAATCATATGTCGTGTTAGTTGAATATACACATTAAAAACTGTATTTTAGATCTGTAACTATGGTCTGGAATAGTACAGGATATGAAATGTTATAAAATCCCTACCAGTCACCAAGTATTTATTAAGACTTTCTTATAAATTAAGCAGTGTGCTAAAAGCTCAAGATCCAAAGGAAAATGAAAATAGTCCTTAACATCAATGAGGTAATGTTCTAATGAGACAGATAGCTTGTATACGAACAGGTACATACAAGATACATATAAAGTACATGGAAAACCCCTAAACATTCTAGAGCGTGCCTAAAATGACATAAGAAAGAGATATAAGATAACACTTTAACGTTTATAAAGAATTTTACGTACATTAAATCATTTGATCTTTAGAACAACTCCATGAAGAAGGTGTTGTTTTTCTTTCTTTCTTTCCTCCTTCCTTCCTTTTTTTCTTTCTTTTTTTTCCTTCTTTCCTGTGATCTTTCACAGCCTTCCCTCACTCAAATCAAAGTCAACTGCAATCGTGTCATCATTTCCCTGATGCCATGGTCCTCTTCAAAAATGAAGGACAACACACACAACAACAACTTTATTGATGAAGAAACTAGATAGACAGAGGTTAAATGATCTGAGTCACACAGCCAGTAAATAACTGAGTCTAAATTTGAATTTAAAGTCTCCAAGTTATGTGCTGTATCCACTCTGCCACATAGCTGCCCTTATATCATTGAGGTATCTCATCTGTAGCTTATCTCCTTCTTTCTCCATAGTGGGTGTTATAAAACTTTTCCCCCTTCTTCAAACCTCCCACTATGGTTTGACCTGAATATACTTAACAACAGAATCACAGAAGTAGAGAGAATCTCTGTGTCTAGTGCTACCAATACCCCAATGGAATCCCCACAATTATATACCCTACTAATGGTTCTCTTTTCCAAGGGATAACCATTAAAATGTCTACTGAGCAGTTAATAGGCTTTAGTTTCTTCCTTTACTGGGGACACTAAGTCTATATCATGTCAGCTTCTTAAGCTCCTTTTTCTACTCCTTGAAGTTTCTTAGTATTGTTAACTCCTCTCTTTCCCCTTCCTTTCTATCCTAGAGGAAATTGCAAGCCTCTATTCCTTTCTATAGGTAAGCACTCTACCTGCACTACTCATTCCATTTCCTCCTTTTTGAAGAATCTTCAGTCTTTCTCCACTGTCTGCATATTTTACAAATATGCCTATCTTTTCTTTCTCCCTCAAAGCCCTTCTTTTGAATATTTTCTCTCATTTAGATATCAGCTTATTTCTTTCTTATCTTTTTCTGCCAAAATGTGGTAAGCTATTTTTTCTAACTATAATTCTTCTACTTACTCATTACCCACTCTGTCTATAACCCTTATAAAATTTTGTTTATAAAATTTGTTTGTAAAATTACTTTCCTCTAAGTTCTCCAGTGGTGCATTGGTAATCAAAATGGGCTTTTAACACTTATTCAATCAAGTGCCCTTGAAGAGTTTGGCCTTTGTTTCCTTGATTAAATTTGGAGTCCCTGATGACCTCCTTGTCTCAAGGGAAAGCCTAGTTTATGTGAGTTTGAGTGACATGTTTGTGACATCAGAGCTTTTAGAAAATGTGAGTCTGTCGCATTTTTGTAACGCGTTTACGTCATGTGGGTGAGTCGCATATATAACTCACTTTTGACCCTGAACAAGATATATAAACCCAGAGATTCACTTTCTCCCTTTGGGCTCTGAGCCACACAAGGAGTGGCGCTACTCTGGGCCAGTCATTGTTATGAGCTCCCTGGCTCCTAAACTCAGACGTTGGTTTCTTGGTAACTATGAATGGTATTTGGTCTATTTATAATGTATATTTGTAATTTGTTTGTATTTTCTCTGAAGTTCAGGGTGCTGGCTTTTTCCCCTGTACTAAGTGAATGATATTTGTATGTTGGATTAAAATAAGATTGTTAACCCCTTAATGTCACTTTCCTTAGTAAAGCAGATCAAAAGAACATGTGCTGGCAACATTCTTGTTGTTGTGCTTGTGTTGGTCTTTTACTTCCACAACAGCTGCTAGCCAAATTGTTACAACAAGTGGTCTTCTAATTGTCAACGCCAATGTGTTTTCTAAACAATAATCACCAGAACAAATCAAATCACATTTATGCAGGCCTTCCTTTAAGATTTGTGAAGCATTTTTTATAGATTGTCTTATTTGATCTTCACAACAATTTTATGAGGGAAATATTATTTCTATTTTTACAAGTGACAGTCCTTAGCCTCAGAGAGATGACAACCAATTCTTTGTTGTCAGCCATAACATTTTTCTAATTTTTACCCATTGGTGACCACGTAAAGATCCTAGATATCCCCAGTCTCACCTCAAATTCAATATTCGCAAAATAAGGAGTTAGAGTCCTCATATCCCTTTCATTTTTTCTGTATAATATAAATAAAAACCCATCAAGAAGAGAATAGAAAAAGAAATTTCATATTTTGGGAGTCTACCTTCTAAGATACACATAAAAACTACGTCATACTCTAAGTCCAACTCTAAATAATGACTCCTATAAACAATGATTCCTATAACAATGATGCTAACTCCAGTTTTAAGCAAATTGAACACCCTTTTTCCTATATTTAAGACCCCTCACCCTCCAGTCTTATCTATTCTTTCCTTATCATTGCCAGTTCCCATTATAAATTTTCATATAAAATAATTTTGAGGCCTTGTATGTTTAATTCAATGGAAGGAGAATTGGATTTGGAGTCAGAATACCTAAGTTCAAATCCTTACTATGCCACTTACTTTCTGTGTGAATCTGGACAATTTATTTGCACTACCTGGCTCTCGATTTCCTCACCTAAATATGGAACTTAGATTAAATGAATCCTTGAAATTTTAAATATATGATTTTGTGACCATCTGGGTTGCCTGCTTTAAGATAATTTCTAGATTATCCATATCCTTCTGAAAATGTAGCAACCGGGCCTAAGCATGGTATTCTGGATATGTTTTGACAAGGACAGAGTAGAATATTATCATCGTATCCCTATTCTTGGACATTGACTCTCAAAATTGTCAAAGGCTACATTAACTTTCTTTCAAAAATGTAAAATTTCTCTTTTATTATGAGCTTAACAGTAATCACAAAAAAACTTTCTATATAATACTTACTTAGAGGCAGAGATGGTGTACAGTTGATAGCTGGTTCAGGAGTCAGGAAGACCTGAATCAAAATCTGGCCTCAGACAATTACTAGTTGTGTGACTTTAGGCAAGTCAGTGGACCTCTGTTTGCCTCAGTTTTCTCCACTGAAAAAAAAGGATAATAATAGTACTTACCTCCCAGGGTAATTGTGGAGATCAAATGAGAATACATATAAAACCCTTAGCACAGTACCTGAAATAGAGTGGGTACTATATAAATGCTAGGTATGTTGTTGTTTTTGTTGTTATATTGCATACTTTATGCTATACCATACTATTGGCTCATTGAACTGAAAGTCAACTAAAACCCCTAGATCTTTTTCCGCTAGAGAAATTGCCATCTAGTCACACACAGACATGTAGAGAGACATGCATGTACAAATAAATGTAGGCTTTTATTGTGGAATTTGATTTTTTTTCCCAAATAAAGTTTTTAGATAATGCCATGATTTCACCTAGAATTAAGAGAACATACCTATTTTAGTTCTTTCTGTGAAGAATAACTAATGCCATTAGTGAAAATACTTACACTTGTATAACGTAGTCCTATAAAAATAAGTATCTCTTATCAAGGGCTTAATAATGGATAACAGCACACCCTGGAAATATAATGGGACTTGTTTAGCTGTCCTTATTTATACCTTATATGGCAGTCAAATAGGATAATTTTGAATTTGGATTTTAATTAAATTAAAATGAAAAATTTCACAACATCCACGGAAATATCATAAACTCACTATGAACTACATTAAGTATCTCAATATAGTATCTTTAGCAAAACTAATACGTTTAATTATGATTTTTAAAAATTAATTTATATCCACATTTATCATTTGAGGATAGTATTTGGGGTTAATTATAACTGTTGAGTAATTTTAAAAATTACTGGTATAGTTCCTAAATCATTACATCCTAACACTTCAACAAACTTATCTTAAGTGTCTTGTGTTGTTGTTAGAGAGTCAGCCTCAGTGTCCTCAATCAATCTTACCAAGTTTACATTAAACTATTACCATGTGCCAGGCACTATACTAGGTTTTCTGAATATAAACACAAAACTACAAGTAATCTGAAATCTTAAGGCTTCTACATTTTATCAGGTGTAGACACCTGAACTAAGGTAGTGTTTTTATCAACAAAAAGAAGAGGTGGGATTCAAGAGATATGGTGAAAGAAATGTCAAGACCTGGGCCTGGTTGAATATGTGGTGTGTGTGATAATGAATAAACTGAGAAGTATTTTCTTATTGTGATTAATAATCACAATATCACAATAATTGTGATTATTAATCTGAGAGAAAGGAATACACAAAAAGAAACATTACTAAAGGAATAGGTTAGAGGGGAAAGTCAATGAATTCTCTTTTAGATGTGTTTAGTTCAAGTTCTTTCTAGGATATCTTGTTTGAATAGACAACTAGTGATGTGGAACTGAAGCTCACATGGGAGACTGGGAAGAAGAAGCCCTTAACTCAACTGGCACTTCTCCATACTGGCTGTCTGACTCTTTAAGAATATGTTATTATAGGGCCAAATCTAGACACAAAAGTTGGAAGGAAATAGGACCGCATTATTATGAGGTTGAAGAAAGAGCAATCACTCAGAATATGTACAAGCATAAGCAATAAGGGGGTCAAGGAGATGGGCTTTTATACCTGGGGTAAAGAATCAAAGAACTTTCCAGATAGATCTAGGCTGTTTAATGGTTATCAGAAAGGCATACAATTAAAACATTCTGTGGTTTGGGGGAGACATTGCAGCATCTGTTAATAAGAGCTTTGAGTGTTGCATCACTCTTGGTGCCATAAAACGGGTTTGGACACTGAGGTAAAGAAAGACAAGGGATAACATGAAGGGACTTTACAAAATTGACTGATACCTCTTTTATAGACACATTATCATCCTACTATTTCTTCTCAAGAGTTCCCTACACCAATAAAATAGAAGACCTAAGCATAGATGGATGAAGATACAAAGACAAATAGACGAACAAACCAAGGAATGAAAAAAAGCATAGGAATGAATAAATGGATGGATAGCTAGAAAGGAAAATGGATAAATAAGTAAACACAAATGAACAAATGAATAAGTTACTAAATAATGTTCAGCATTTATGTAGTACTTTCAAGTTTTCAAAGTGCTTTACAAATACCTTGTTTTTTTTTTTTTTTGTTTCACCCCTCTCACATCAAACATTGGATATGAGTGTTATTATCTCATTGTGCAGATCAGGAAACTGAGGTGGGCAGAAGGTGATTGACTTGGCTAGGGTCACATAGCTAGTTTGTCTATAGGCTGACTTTGAACTCAGGTCTTTCTGACTCCAGATGTAGAGCTCTAACACCGGTGCAACCAAGATAAGTAAATTATATATATTTTTCAAAAAAAAAGGTAAGTAGTAGTGTGGAGTAGATGGTTTACAAATTGAATAGATTAGTGTCAGAAAGATCAGTATTTAAGTGCTGTTCTGCTAGATACTTGCTTTGTCTCCATGGCAAGTCACTTAAACCCCTTCGATCCCTAAGCAATTCTCTGACTGTAAATTACAAACAGATTGTCACTCTGCATTATTTGAAAGAATTTCCATACAGTTTTCCTACACTTAAATCAGAAATCAACCTTCCTCCCCCTTGAAAAAGTTCATGTGCAAGGACTATTCTTGGAGTTGGGAAAACAGAGACCAGAAATATACATTAGAGATAAATGAGAAAAAGAAATCAAAGTTATACAACATAATCTGAAGCCAGGGAGAGCAGAAGTATCTTGGGTGGAGGATCATTTTGTCCACCAGTTCCTCTAATTCAGAATGTGTGTTGTGAGATTTCATTTTAATATGTTGTTTCAAAATGCTACAAATTGTTGCTAAGTGTAGGCTTGTAAATGTAGAAATCTTAGGTTGAATCTTCTGAATTAACCTTTCAGCAAAAAGTAAGCATAAATAGACAGAACATCTATTTTAGTTAAATTTACCCAATTGTCACAGTGCTGCCTATATTACTGTTTTCTTTAAGGAAAACACCTGGATCCTCCACACAGATTTGAAGTCTACACTGAACCACTCAGCAGATTCCCTTCCTTGTCCTTGATTCATGTTCAAGATGCTTATTCCAGATTACAAAGCCTTCCACAAGGGCCAGAAGCTGTTTGGGCTTTTCTCATCTTTGTTCCTTATTGGTACCATTAATATAGCAGGTGTAAAATAATTACTGTCCTCTTTTTTTGTTCCTTCGGGGATATGATAAATATTTGAAAAAAGAGAATTGTTTAATCGATGTTGATTAGAGAGCAGATTTAAGATGTTCGGATGGATGATAGGTCATCAGTGTGATATAATAGCTAGATTGCTGAAATTTGGAGTCAAAAAGACCTTGATTCAGATACTACTTTTGGCCTTTACTAGCTGTGTTGCCATGGGCATATCTTATAATTTATCTTGGACTGTTTCTATATCAATAAAAAAGAAATAATAATATTCATAGTGAGATGCATTACATAATGGTAGGCATAGTAACTACCTCAGATTCAAGACAATCTGCTTCTTGGATATGTGGCTGTGACTCTGGGGAAGTTGTTCAATGTCTCAAGGCCTCTAGCCAATCTTGAAAAACTTTTTAACACTTTAAAAATATATTCTAAAAACATCTTTTTTCTCTATATTCAATATGGATAATAAAAACAAAGCAACGACATTGGCTAATATTTATATCATACTTTAAGGTTTCCAAAACACATGAAACCTATTATTTGCTCCTTAGAACAACTCTGTGAAATAGATACTTCTATAATCCCCACTTTACAGATGAAGAAAATGAGGCTGAGAGAAAGGTAATGGGTTAATGAGGAAAAGAAAGAAAATCCTTTGAAAGTTCAGACAGGAGAAAAGTTTGGATAATTAGGTCAGGAGAGGACTATGGAGACATGACAAAGAAGAAGTGGAATGTGAATTGAGGCTTAACAGTTAGGTAGTTCTGTACGAAAAGATAGGAAATGAAGTACACTACAAGTACACTACTTATTCAAAGCAAAGGGACATCCCTTTCAGAAATATGGACTATTACAGTTAGTCAGGAGCATAGTGTGCATGGAGGACATTCGTGGAGAATAATGTGGAAAAATTTGATTGCAAACAAATTATAGAAGGCCATAAATGACAGACTAAGGAGTAGGAACATTCATTCATTGGTCAATGGGGTGCCGCGACAGGCAAGAAAGTGGGGAAATGACATGATTAGACCTGTGCATTAAGTGGAATAACTTGATAATATTGTATAGAATAAATCAAAGGATTGCTGGAAGCAATTTTGAACATGAACATAGTTTGCTGATTTCCTTTTTCAGTTATTAAAGGGCAGGCAAAAAATAATGATCCAGGATTCATACCCAGTAAGCCATCAGTCAAGAAATATTTATTAAGTGCTCACTATGTGCCAAGCACTATGCCAATCCAATGTCCTTTGATGCCAAATTAAATGCTTATTCCAGGATTCTTTCTATACCACATCCCAACAGCAGGAAGATCTACAATGAGACAGATTTTAATTTTTGGCATTAGTCAAAGTTTAGGAAAGAGGTAAAGAATACCTGAACTGGGAGAAATAGAGCAATGATTATAACAGAAAGTGAGAATGCCCTTCAACATTCTTCAATCTCTGTTAGTAGTAAGGGTAGATAATTGGTATAGTGGAGAACGCTAGACTCAAAATTAGGACAAACTGAATTAAAATCCTGCCTCACACATTTATTATCTGTATTATACCATGAAGTGATGAGTCACTTGATCATTCAGTTTCCCTATCTGTAAAATGAGGATAATTATCCCTAATTTACAAAGAGGAAAAAATATTCAAAGAATGAAAATTACTTGCCCTGGATCAAACAACTAGGGGTAACAGGGCTGGAATTCTGCTGTGTTTAGAGTTCCCATGTTCCCATTTTTGGACTCCAACTACAACATTGTAGTTGAATGATTTTTTTAAGAGAGTGGAGAGAAGGAAGAGAGAGAAGAATGGGGTAGAAAGATATATGGAGGGAGGGAAGAAGGGAAGAAGAGAGAGAGAGAGAGAAAGAGAAAGAGAGAGAGAGAGAGAGAGAGAGAGAGAGAGAGAGAGAGAGAGAGAGAGAATGAGAATCTCTTTTTGTAGTTTGTATGTTACAATTACTGGAAAAGTCCTTTTTTACTTTGCTTTAGATGATTTATTTATAATGTGCATCATACACATTTAAGCAATATAGCATACATTACGAAAGAATGAAACATTTTAAGATAAACCCTAATTAAAACTGTCTTGCCAAAATCAGGGAACCACAACACTGCTCCTAATGAGCAAGTAAGTAAAAAAAGAGTCCAGAGGCAGTCTATTGGAGATCTCAAATGGGCTTTTAGAAAAGAGGAATATTATGAAGGAGAAATAATAAAATTTTACTTATTGGATGAACCTTATTTTCTGTTCCATCTTTATTTTGTATAATGGTTCTTTATTTCTGTTTTAATCTAATGTCCTTATAAACTCTACCCATTTGAATAATCAGCATTTACTGGGATCATATACTAAACCACACCCTAAATCTTTGGGAATACACAGAAACATAAGACACCATTCTTGTTATCAAAGAGGTAAGTCTACATTGGGAAATAAGAATTATATACAGAAAAACAAGTTTCTTAAGAATAGGAAGGCAAAATGAAAGGAAAGGGATAAGGAGGGAGGGAGGGAAGAAAGAAGGAAGGAAACAATCATTTATTAAATGCCTACTATGTACCAGGCACTGTGCTCAGCATTTTAAAATTATCTCACTTGACCCTTAGAAAATCCTGGAAAATAGGTGCTATTATTGTTCCCACTACATCGTTAACAAAATTGAGGCAAACAGAGGTTAAGTAGCTTGCCTAAGATCATACAGCTCATAATTTCTGAGGCTCAAGTTTTCCTGACTCCAGGCCCAGTGCTCTATCCGTTGCACCACTTAGTTGCCACAGTACCAAGTAACATATGATTATCTTCAAAATGAGACAGTGTAGATAATAAATCATTCAGCACTTATGAAAAGGGAGAGGATATGTCACAAAATCATAATAATAGGTGCCATTTCACTCATTTTTTTTCATCAAGCATATATTAAGCATCTACTCAGTTGCATATTTCTATATTTATATCTATAAATATATACTTTTATAATTATTTGTCAAGCAACAAGTATTTATTAGTATATGTCTACTGTATATTCAACACCTTTAGGGATACAACTAAAAAGGATGACAATACCTACTTATGATGAGCTTGGAATACAATCTTTCCTCACTTCTAATTCTCAGAAATCTATCCTATCTTCCTTAAAAGTTCAAGTGTTGCCTCATTTAGAAAGGCTAAGTGTGTCCCACACCACTCTTCTCCCCAAATCGCTAGTGTCTTCATATGTACCCAGAAAATTAAATACCAGCTCATTCCTGTGCATAATTTTATTGTTTATGGTTGGTCCAGGGTGGTTACCATGGATGACACTATGGAAACATTTAATAAGAAGACTTGGGTTTTAATTAATGCTCTGATTCTTACTATCTGTATGTGACCTTGAATAAATCTTCAAATTTCCTGAGCCTGTTTTCTCCTCTCTAAAATGAATAGGTGATGCAAGATGACTTTTAAGCTGCCTTAAGGGTCTAAATCTACATTCTATGCTCTTATTGCCTAGCCAAATGAGATATGAACTTTGCTAATAGAAAGTTTTCTATATTTTTCAACTTAGTCACTCTTTATGGCCATATTGTTTTCTTTACATCATTTGAATGAGCTTCTCAGATGAGAATACTTGAATAATCACCAAAGGTATAAAACTGCCATGCAATAAAAACTAACTTTTAAATTTTCACAGATTTAACTGTTCTTGACTCTAGAATGAGAGTACACTAGGTTAAGGATAGCATGGGTGGCATGTCATTAGGAAGAGAATCACACATCATCTAAAACTTTCAAAAGCTTAAACCATACATCATTAAAAATGACAAATTAATTTTCAACAGAGATGATTATATACACATATTTCAAGAATTTTATCAAAGCACATCTTATACGTGTCACTAAATAAAGTTAATTTAAGTAGACTTAGACTTATGACAAGACCAAATAAAAGTAAATCATACAGCAGAAGGAAATTTGTTTCAGTATGGTACAATGGAAAGGTCACTGGCTCTGGAATCAGTTCCAATCTTGCCTGTGAAGTAGATTTCCAAAGCAACATCAGGCAACTCACTGTAAATGCACTGAGACTCAGTCTCCTTATCTGTAAAATGGTAAGGTTATACTACAAAATCTCTGAGGTACTTTTAAGCTCTAGATTTATGATACTATAATTTCATACAACCTAGTAGGATGGGGTTTGGAATTCTTTTAAATTCTTGGAAGTTGTTTACACAACTCTAAAATAACACATTTAAATAGTTACTTCTTAAATGCCTTTGTGGCTCTAACATTTTGTAATCTTATGCTTATTGTTAGATAAATAAAACTCTTTAGGGATCAGAATTATTTATCTCACGTGGTTTTACCATGAGAGTGTAAAACCTTAATCTCTTCACAAAATCAACAAATAAAATGGACTCTGGTATCCTTATTCCTTTGCCAATACCTGTCCCATTTTGTCTGACCATTTAATTCTTCCTGTCTGAATAATATCTCTATTTCTTTTCTCTTTAATAAAGAAGTGGATGAAAGACAAATGTTGACTAACTGGAGAAAGAGTAGGGGGAGCATGGAGGAGCACTAATAGGTCTTCATGTGGACTAGGCAGGAGCCCAATTTTGCATACTTCTAGATCTAAGATTATCAAGTGGATGTTATAATGAGAGAGAAGTTCCAACCTATTAGTAAGACTACTACATTACATAGCCTCCTATTCCACTTTTTAATAGCTTGGTCCTTAGATAGAGGCCAGATGGAAATCTATTAGGATTATAATAGAGCTATAGGAGGTTGTAAGAAGTTGAAGGAGACCAACTAAGATGTCCAAATTTCAGATCTTTGGTGAAGAAAAATTTCTGACCTGAAAGTAAGGTGGAAGACTTAGAAATCATTCCTAATGCTTTAGTCCAGGTATAAATGGAGAACATATCTGATTTCCAGAATCCAATAATTATTTATTAGCATACTTTAACCATATCTTTAAAGCAATTTAGGAACATATATCTTACAGGATGATTTATTATCTGTCTATCAACCAGGATATTTTGTTTTAAAATTATTTCAACTATTCAAAACTTACATACATTTATAAATTCATGGGCAAGGTGCAACTTTGAGATCATTTAATCAAAGCTTTCTTTGCATGCATGGTATTATTGTTGTTCTATCATGTCTGAATCTCCATGACCCCATTTGGGATTTTCTTGGCAAAGATACTGCAGTGATTTGCTATTTCCTTCTCTAAGGACCACCACCACCACCACCACCACCACCACCACTACCACTACCAGATTGTTGTTGTTGTGTTTGTCTTTCATTCTCAAAGGGGACCATAAAATCAAGGAGATGATGACATGACTTTGATTTGATTGAGGGAGGTCTGTGCCAAGGTCACCAGCCTCACTTTCTTCTCCAGAGCCATCTGGGTCCAGTGGCCAGATATTCATCAGGATGACTGGAGATGGCCCAAGATGCCATGGGAGATCCTGGTCCTATTAGGCTAAGGTCTTTTCAGGTTCTTACTTTTGGTGAAGTAAGCCCATTTAGTAAATAGGCCTCTTTAAGAATTGAGTCTAGAGGTGGCCTCTATAATCCAAAATAAATTAAAGTGGGGGGAAGACCCTCAGGGTTGCTGGCCAGAAGAGAAACAGTTACTATTCACATTCATTCTGAGCCAGGAGGGCCCCCCAAAAAGACTTTGGGTGGTACTTGGGCAGGGACCTATTATTGTAAATCTATCACCATCACCACCACCACCAGCTGCCTCTCAGCTTGCATTTATATGGCCCTTTAAGGTTTACAAAGTACTTTATCTCCTCTGATCTTTACAATTCTTAGAGGTAGATATTCTCATAATCCTTATTTTATAGATAAGGAAACTGAGACATATAGAAGGTCAATGAAGTTTCTGAAAATAAAATTTTTCAATAGAGATATCTCTTGAAAGGTCACTTGTGATTTTGACTACAACAATTCATATTTATAACATTTTAATATTTACAGAAAAAAATTACAGAATCCCTATATGTGATGCCTAGTTCAAGTGTTATATCTATTTTATAAATAGTCAAATGAGGCTCAAAGAGCTTAATTTAGGGGTTTGTTGGCTTAAGTGCCTATTTTCAGTGTGAATATGCTTACTTACACCTAGGAAATTGCCAAGAAACTATTGTTTTGTTTATTGTCTAGTCCTAATAATGTGTTAATAATGAAGATTTCACACAAAGTTATAGTGAATACACCTTCTCACCCATCTATCCAACCTAGTTACTCCAAATGTTTACCAGCACAACTCAGTATTGTTCTATAAACATTGCTGGAGCTCAACAGGAATGTAATAGAACATTTAGGGAATGAAGTTATCAACTGACTAGAGGTTGGCTGGAGTCTAATAAATAAACAAATGATAATAACAACAACAATGATCATAATAATTACCATAAACTCTACTATTTCTCCTCCTATGTATCAGAAAGTTCATTTTCTATTTCCTTTACTGGCCTATGATCTATGGCTTCTGCCTGTAAGTGTTCCTTAAGGTTCTGTACTAGGCCCTTCTCTCTCTCTCCTCTCTCTCTCTCTCTCTCTCTCTCTCTCTCTCTCTCTCTCTCTCTCTCTCTTTCTCTCTCTCTCTCTCTCTTTCCCTCATTTCCTATGGGTCAATTATTATCTCTATGAAAATAATTCCCAGGTATAAAAATACACCTTTAGTTTCTCTCTGCATCACCAAATAATAGCCTATGGGGCATTTCAAATGGAATGTCCCGGAGAAATGTTAAACTCCCAAGTGAACTCATTATCTTTGCCCCCAAATGTTCCCTCATTCCAAACCTCTCTATTTCTCTCGAAGGCACCCAAATCCTACCCATTACCCAAGTCCCTAACCTCTACATTATCTAGGATTCCTCACCTTCTCTCAATCGACATACCCAATCAGTGGACAGATTTTGCTATTTCTATCCTAGCAGTATCTATTATTCTCCAACCTCTTCTCTCCACTCACATATCTACCAATACTTATTGTACTCATTCATCAACCCTCACCTAGAATATTGCACCTTCCTCCTAGTTGTTTTCCCTGCCTCAATTCTCTCATCATACTATTCTATCCTATACAGTACGTACACTAATGCCAAAGTAATTTTCCGTAAATTCATAACTGACCCTACCATTCCCTTCCTCAGTCAATTCCATTTGTTATTATTAAAACCCTTAATAACCTGGCCCCAATCTTTTCCACAATGTTATTGTACTTTACTCCTCATCCTGTTCTTGAATTCCAAATAAACTGACCTTCTCTCTGTCTCTTGCACATGACACTTCATCTGCCATCTCTGTACCTTTATACTGGGTATCCATCATGCCTGGAATATTCTTCCTTACACTTCTTCATAGAGATCTTGTCTTTCTTAAATTGCAGACAATGCCTTACATCCTTCATGAAGCACTTTCTTCTTTTCCCCTCCCCCAAACTGTTAGTAGCTTCCCTTACAAATGTCCTTGTATTTAACTACTTTGTATATATTCAAACTCATTAATTATATTTTTCTATATATGTTTATATTTTTACTCTTTCTCTTTTCAATTCAAATTTATGCTCCTTACATGTATAGATTACTTCATTCTTCTTATATTTCTAGTTTCTACAGTTGTCACTTAAATAGTTGTTGATTAATTGATACAAGTAGATACATCCAGGTATAGTAAATAGAAAGCCACTTTAGAGTGAAGAAGACTTTTCTGAAGCCCTGCTTTGGACTCATGATGACTCTAGGCAAATTACTTAACTCTTCAATGGCCCAGGCAGCTTTTAAAGACCTTTTAAATATAAGTTTGTATTGGTAGAGATTTTCCTATTCCAAGCCTTGTAAAAATTATGTAAAAGAAAGCAAAAAAATTATGCTTGTTCCTAGAGATGTAAAGATGAAAAAGGGTGAAAGGTGTATTGAGGGATTTTATATTTTATATTCTTTTGGGGAGTGGGGGGATAAAATACATACATGATTAAATAACAATTGGGAGAGTGTGTGGGGGGGTACCCAACAACTTCCATTGTGGATTTACATTTGAGCTTTGGAAGAAACTCTAACAGGTAGTAGTGAGGAAGGAGTATCTTTCAGGGATGGAGAACAGACTGTGCTAAGGCAGAGAGAGGAGATCCCTAATGATGAATTCAGGGAACAGATACTAAGTCAGTTTGGCTTTAATAGAGAATAAATGAAAGGGAATAATATGAAATCAGAGTGAAAAGATAGATTGTTGCCATATTGTGACTGAGGAGTTTATATTTTATCTTAAAAGCAGTAGAGTAACCGAAGATTTTTAAAGATGTTCCCTTCTCACATAAAATACTTTCTATTTTCAAGAAGCATTTTAGCAATGCTCTGAAACTGTCCTGAGCACTACTGTTCTGAAGAATTTAGATAAACTATTTAGCTACTGAAAGTGTTGTTATAAGGTGATTTCCACTAAAAATCAATTGCACACAATAGTTCTCAAGGAGATGCAATAGCTGGGCCATCCTGCACATTTCTTTGACAGTATCTAGGGAGATTGTTCTTAAACTGGGATTTAATAGGTGCAGAGAACTCTCACAGTGGAAATTCTCTCCCATCAGTGAAGCTTGCCAAGACATTTGTGACTTAGGGTCATAGAAAGTTGCTTTGGACTACTGAAAAATTATGCGTTGCTCCTGATCATACAGCTAGACTATGCTAAGAGTAGGGCTTGATCTCAGGTAATTCTGAATCTAAGGTTGAACCTCTCTATGTTATGTTATTTTACATATCCCGAGGTACATGCTATGCTTGAAATAAGCATAATTGACTTTTAAAAATATTTAATTACTTCCATGTTCATAGTTTGAGCTACTGATACAATATACATTTGATTAAGAAATTAAGGCTTTTGGGGGGATTTTCAAGGTTTACAGCCTTGATCTATTAGGTGTTTATCAAATATAAATGTTCATCCTAAATGGTTAGTATTCATGGATCATACCTAAACATATAGAATAAATGAGAGAAGGCGTTCAATATCCGTATCTACATACACACATATACATATATACACCAATATATCACATAGATTTCTTAATAAACAATAATATATATGTATGTATGTAATTGAATTATAAAGTATGATGTTCCAAGACTCAGAATTTTCTATGATTTTGGCTATCTATAATCTCATTTATTTCATTTTATTGTTTTTTTTTAAAGACTAGGCCTTTTGGGGGAAGTTAGGTGGAGCAGTGAGTATAGCACTGGGCTGGAGTCAGGAGGACCTGA
>CM053625.1:201851709-201910458 GCA_028646595.1 Phalanger gymnotis
GGGAGAGAGGAAGGGAAAGGGGGATGGGAAGGGAATGGGGCGACGGAGGGAAGGGCAGACTGGGGAACAGGGCAACCAGAATGTACGCCATCTTGGAGTGGGGGGGGGGAGGAAATGGGGAGAAAATTTGTAATTCAAACGCCTGTGAAAATCAATGCTGAAAACCAAACATGTCAAAAATAAATTTAAAAAAAAAATAAAAAGAAAGAAAGAAAATAAGATACACAGGCAATGGGGCACAGAAATTTATCTTGCCCTCCAAGAAAGGAAGGGAAAAGGGGATGGGAGGGGAGTTGGGTGACAGAAGGGAAGGCTGACTGGGGAACAGGGCAACCAGAATATACACCATCTTGGAGTGGGGGGTAGGGTAGAAATGGAGAGAAAATTTGTAATTCAAACTCTTGTGAAAATCAATGCTGAAAACTAAACATATTAAATAAAAAAGTAAGATAAAAAAAGTTGTGCCCTTTGAATATCATAATTTTAGAGTACAAAGATTCTAGTCCAAACATTACTCAAAAAAGTTCAGCATAGATTTAGTTCAAACTGTGCTCAAAAAAGTAATCACCGTAATATTCCTGACAAGTTGTTATTCAGACTTCATGCATGGAAGTAAGGAGTACATATAACGGAGTATTCCTTACATTGTACCCCTTACAATGAGGAAGATCTCACTATTGCCTGAGGTATCCAAGTTACTTTTAGATATCTCTGATTCCCAAGATGTTTTTCTTTATGCCTAGCTTAATTTTTCTTCTTTCTAACTTCCAACCATTGTTCCAGGGCCTGGCCTCCAAGGCCAAAAAGAACAAGTCTCATTTCTGTTACATAGTGAAGTCTTTCCAATACTTGAAAACAGCTGTCTTTCCAAGGGTCTTCCCTAGCCTAGGCTAAATAAACGCTTTCCTTAACCTCATTCTCTTATGACATTGAATTAAGCCCTTTAATCATCCTGTTTACACTCTTTTGGACACTTTCCAGCTTATCAATGCCCTTCTTAAACTGTGGAACCTAGAAGTGAAAATAACACTTTAGATGTTTCTGAGCAGGACAAAGTACAGCTAGGATATCAGCTTCTCATTCTTGGAAACTATGCCTCTTGATAATTATCCCTATTGAATGTCAGCCTTTGAGTTTCAGCCCAGTATTCTCTCCTGTCAAGATATTGCATCCTGATTCTGTCAGCATTCAGAGTTAGTTATCCCTCCCAGGCTTGTGTCATCTGCAAAGTTGACGAGCATGTTGGTTTTGCTTTTAGTGAGTCACTGATGAAAATTTTAAACCCAAGAAAACCTTTAAAATTAGGCCTGAATAACCATTCAATTAATCCATTTCAGTATTAAAATTTTGTATACCTCATCCTATAAACACGAGTCAAAGGAGGAAAGGCAGCAAAGTACTATTATAAACCTGAAACTGCAAATCAGCAACAACCTCCTGGTATCAGTGATGTACTGCTAAGCAGAAATTAAGCCAGAAAGCCAGTTGTCAGCAGAAATGAATAGGTGGAGAGTCAGAATTTCAGCTCTAAGCCTTAGTTTAATTTTCTTCTCTGATAACCTTTACCATAGGCTGCTATTTCAAAGTCATGCTGGTGTCGCACATAGATGGACAACTATTACTAAAGACACCTCCTTCTCTCAACATATTTAGTAATTATATTCATCTTGATAACATCCCACTTGACAATTTTATCATTGATGAAACTTCCAGACTGTGAAGGTTATTTGGATTCTCTTCTCCTCCTGACCTTATTTTCCACCACAAGAGCTCTCGAGAGCAAATACCATTTGTTATGTTATCTTGGGAAACTGCCATGATTCGTCTTCCAGGAACTAAGGCAAAATTTTATTTATTTTTTCTACAGTTCGTCCATGCCTGTCAAGTCATTCTAATGGAGTGGAAGTAAGGTCTCCTGCCACCCTTCATTGAAGTTTATTCTCTACCAGATTTCATTAGGTAGCTGACACACTGTGGAGGTACTGCATGGCTCTTAAGATTTGTATTGGAATGGGGAGCTTTTGCCCCCTAAATCACTGTCCAAATATGAACCAAGTGAGTGTACTTAGAGAAGACAAATCAATATTTTCAGAGTTCCAAGGCATTCCCTCCCTCTCTCTTATCCCACTTCTTTTTCTACAGTTTTTATTATTAGAGAATAAGCGACGGGTTTTTTTTAATGGCTCAAAGTCATGCACATTGCAGGTGGAATATAGTGAGATTTGGTTTCAGAGATCAGCTTAAGGTCATCCAAAGATGTGGATGATGTCCTTAAGGCAATCCAACTCACTCACTTCCTCTTGCTCAAGAATCAACCAAAGTGAGATAGAGAGGCTCCCAGTGCTTGTGAATAGGCTTCAGAAATTAAATACAAAGAATATTTCAGGAGATGGGATCTAAAGAGCATCATCAGAGGAATCCATAATGGGGGTGAGTGGAGGGGAAAGACAGGTTAATCCATAGTGAGAAGATGTAATAGATAACCTGTCTGCTCCATTAATATTGAGACAATGATAAAAGAATGTGAAAAAGCACGCAGGATGCTGGACATATATCTAATGAAGAAGATATAGAGGCTATGAAGAGTCACATAGGGTAGGCAAGGCATGGATGATTTATCAGAAACATTAGAGTACACACACATAATAGCATACCTCCATCATGATGGAAAAATAGAGGAAAGAAACATACTCAATCTTCTCTAGAAACACTTTCAAACAATAACTACTCTCTTTTTCTGATCTGAATTTGATGGCTATTACTGCTCATTGTGTTTGACTCCAGAAATACTCATTATTACTTTCTTAGATAATGTCACAACCCAACAACATTTTTGGCTTGCGTTCTTCCATCTTCTTCAATGTCTTCAATATCAATGTTGATTTCACTGATTTTTGTTCTGTTTCTGTTGGTCTCTAACTCCATCCAGCCACATGCAAGTAACCTCTTAGAGTTTGTCACCACAAAGCTATTCTACTTCTGTCCTACTTTTTGTTTTTCAGATTCAATTACAGTTTTCTCACTGGTTTATCTATGCCACATCCCTATACTACAACAACCTACAGTCATTCATTATCTTCCAATTTATCCCAGCAAGGAGCTCTCTCCTAGCTTTTAATAAAATACACTAGATTCAGTAGCTAGCCCAGTCTACACAGCCAAGTGTTTTAGAACTTCTCTTAGTTCCACCTTTAATCCTCATACCCTACACCTTCTTATCTGTGCTCTATGCCAAATCCCAAGCCTGAAATTAATCCCATTGCTCCTGCCTGAATCTTTTACCTAAGTTCTTTTGGAGAAATCTACAAAACCATGCAAACCAGCCTCAGTTTGCAGGTTTGCTAGTCCTTAGTGCAATAATCAATATACTTTTATTTATCTATGCCCTAAAAACAACAAGGCACATTTTAACTCTCTAATTTTACTGAGAAAGAAGTGTCACCTCAGCATATAACTGGTTTCCTCAAAGTCACAGAGGCAATATGTAGAGAAAAGAATTGAACCCAGTTCTTCTGATTCAGTGACCTAGTTTCAAGGTTCTTCCTTTTTAGAATATGATTAGGATCCCTTAGATATGCAAGGGGTTATAGTGGGCAGAAAATTTAAGTTCACAAACCCTGAGGAGGGTATGTGTGGATTCTCCATATCTTTTTCCCATATCTTTATTTGGACATGTGTATATAGGAGGAGGAGTGGTGTCTCAGTGTTTGGGAGGAGATGAAGGGAACTATCAGCTCTGCTGAGCATAACATAGTATTTTTCAATGGAAAATATATAAAATATCTAAAGGAGGAAGGCTGTTTAAGAATGATTTAGACAGCTGGTAGCATTTAATACCATGGTCCTGTCGAGACAAATACTTATATTTAAACATAAATTTTCATTATCCATCTAGTATTTCTGATGAATACTTCTACAATTATATAAATAATCAAACAGAATAGAGAGACTAGTAAGTTAGGAGGTGTTGGTTTAATTAAAATATTAAGGAAAGCTTCAAGGTTTTAATCGTGTAGCATTTTTCAAAGTCCATGTATTCACTTATTGTTAATGCAAAGTGGTCACAGTGCTTTGCATAAGTAAATTTGTTTAGTGGCCTCATAAAACAATCCAAAATATAAAATGTTTTAGCATATGGATTGTTTCATTTTTTGATTTGTTTCCTTAGTACCTAGCATTGTGCCTGGAACATATTAGGAGCTTAATAAATGCTTGAATTGAAATGAATGTGTGTATATCCTTCTCTCTCCCATCTTTCAACGTTATATTGTCCACTTGGAGAAGAAAATTAATTACTACCAAGCTGTATTTGAAAATACATTAGAATTAAATAGAAGAACTAACACTAGATCTTAGGCAATGTGGTGTAGTATAAACAATGCTGAACTTGGAATCAGAGGACCACAATTAAAGGTGTTCCTCTGTTATTTTTTTTTTGAGAAAATGATCAATTAATTTACTCTACTGCTCAGTGACTAGCTTTCCTGATCTTTAAAATGAGGGGCTTTAACTAGATGCTCCCTAAGGTTGCTTTTCATGCTAAATCTATGATGACAAAATTTACTACTCATAACACTTCATAACTCACAACTTATTGGAATAAATTTCCTTAACTCAAGAATAAGAACATAGATTACACCTGTTATTTCACTGTTGTAGGGAATTATTTGATGGACAAAAAAACCCTCTTTCAAAGTAGGTCAGCATATTACCAATTCTAAAGAGTATTTTTCCATTTTTTGCAAAAAAAAAAAAGGTTGTATTTGAAGGCAGTTGCATGTTGTGGCTGAAAGATAGAGCATATCATTTACAGGCACTCTCAATGGACAACGCAATGAATGATGTGTAAACATACTATTAGAAGGAAGTGGCAATATTCGTTTTTATTTTCTCCATATTTTTTTTCTGACCTGGACCCTTTCACCCATCCTTAGGCTTCCTAGATACTTAGTGAATTCTTTCTCTAGGGGACATACAGTGCTGATGGTAGACTTGGGGCACAACGCAATTGGCTGTAGTCACCTAATGTATCTCAGGACTCCTAAGCTCAAGGTGAAGGCATCCTCTTTAGAGATTTGTAGGAAAATATGAAAAAGGTTTACAAAGGATGAGAAGACATGGAGGGACAATGGTCTACAAATATGAAATAAGAAAACATACCAATGAGATTGTAGATCAAAAGTAGTAGAAAGAAATAACAGAAGATTTATAGAGATGGATTTCTGGATATTGAGCTCCTCATTGTCTTGCTTTAATGGCAAATTTCAAGCCTTCCCTCTGAGCAAAACTTTTCAGGATGGTTTTGTTGTTTCTGTTTCTATAGTTATTACTATTATTGTTTTCTGTCAACCCCAGGTGATGCTTCTGTCCTTTTAAGATAGAATTCTTTTTTTTTGTTTGTCATAGGATACTTAGGATATAAGATCCTTAATTCTAAAGGATACTTAATCTTATGTCTGAAATTCCTACAACTCATACATCATTTTCTTTTCTCTCATAACCTAAACTTTGATTTATCACATTTGCCTTTGGTGTGGCCACTTTGCTCACACCATTGTCCCTTCTTGAAACATCCTAACACCTACTCAGCAGTTACCTGATGCCTAAAACACCACCAAATCTCTAACCACTCTCATCTATAAAATCTTCACCCAAAGCCCTAACCATGTATCGTCCCCTAAATTTCTGTACTATTGACTCTCTATACCATACATTGGAAACTATCATTTGCTACCTGATGCTTATTTTAATACATGTCCTATTTTCACAATTCCAGACTGAGAAATTCAAAATGGCAGAGACTGGATGTGTATTTATAATACTTTTATACTGGGGTCCTAACATAGTGGCTAGAAATAGCGACTTCAAAAAATGTCTTTTAATAATTGCAAATGAAAATCACAAGAATTACTCATGAGTGATAACTGACTCATCAAAACAAATTTAAGAGCCTGGAAGCAAATATTTTGAAATGTCTTTAAACACTTTTCCATATGAATGTTGTGGGGTATTGTTAAGGATAAAAAAAAATGATTTAGTTACAAGTACAGCAGGGAGAAAAATATAGATATAAGATGGAATGAAATGTGGACAATTAGATTAAAAAGACACAAAAGTTTTGCTAATGATTTTTTAAAGAATGATGGATAGTTTTTCTTTGAGCAAAAGAAAACTATTTCAGTATGAATAATAGCTGTTTACAAATGATGTGGCATTGCAAAATTGTTTTATTAATAGCTTGAAAAAGGCATAATTATCTTCCATACATGTAGAGTGTCTCAAGGGATAATATTGCTTGAATTTTGTGATGTTACAATTTAGAATGCCTACTAGAATACCAGAACACACAGCAAACCTTTTTATTGATTTTTATTCCTTCGGCTGTTAGAATATGATTGTAAAATATCTCCCCACATAAAATATTCTATCCAAATAAATCCGGAAACAAATTGAGAGAAATATTTTGCAGAAGCTACAATCTAATATTTGTTTTCAAATGTACTTTGCTTCTTTTTAAAATATAAACTATGTTTCCTATCCCAAAATGATATTGTAAGAGAGTATTTATCAGGTTAAATGATACTTTTCAAATTTCAACTCAAATTCTGTACCAAAATTGGTGTGATATTGATTTTCAGTATGTGCAAGGACCATTTCTTTCCTTAGCCAATATCATATTGTTTTTGTATTCAGATAAGCACAGACTTGAGAAACATAGGCTTGGTCAAACATTATTTGTTTAATTTGAGATACATCAGAAAGAACATATCCCTAGGAATCAGAAGACCTGAATTCTAGTCATTGCACTGCCAGAAATTAATTAGGTCTCCCTGGACAAGCCACTGACCCATCATGTGACTTAATTTCTTCTATAAAATAGAGACTTAGTATTGACAACATCCAATATCCCCTTTTTTAATTTATGGAATAAAAGAAGCATTTTAGTAACATAGTACAATAAAAATAGATGACTGTACATGAAACTGCAGGTCTGCCATGCATAATTTGCTATTACTTTCAAATATACAACAAAATTATCATGTAATTTTTAAAAATTTCTTCTCTCTCTTACTCTAGAGATGGCTACCACTAGACACGAATAGGTGTGTATATGTATGTATGCATGTATATGTGTATATATTTTGTATATGTGTGTGTAAAATTACCCTATACATACTTCTATTTATCAGTACTTTGCATAGAGATAGCATCTTTCTCTTCGTATGTCCCCTCATAATTAATAATCCAACATTCCTTCTTGCACTACTATGTTTACTCTACTGTCTCTATCATTCGTGGACTGGAATTTTGTATTTCTTGATTCTAGTCCATTATTCTCCCCATAGAACCATGACAATTTATTCGCTTGCAAAAGCAATACTTTTAATGTATAAATAGGGGAATACTTTTTTGAAGGAAGATGGCTAGTAGAATATAGGCCTGGAATTGTGCCATTCCAACATAATTGCTCATTGCCACCCATGGAATACTATTGCATAAACAATTGGGGGCATTTCAACAAAGAGGGTGTGTTTTATCATTAAAAGAGTTAATGCATTTCTTTTTGTATCTAACAATATAACATAGGTCTCAATAACAGATATCAAGTCTTCAATAACTTTTCTATCTTTTACAGCACAAGTAGATAGTAGGCCTTGAGTAAGTCCCTGTTTAATTGAATTTTAGGAAAAATATATCAGAAATTTGCATTATTTTCCACAGTTCTACAATAAATGTGTCCAATATTCGACTTGGTTTATATTCAACAAGTAAACTCTCAATGGAAAATAAAAAAGGAAATATTTACTGAGCACTCATAAATAAAACAATTTGCTATGCAAAACAAAGGGCATAGAAATGTAATATGTTGTTTGTCTCCTGAGAGAGTTCACAGTTTAGTCAGGAATATAAGAAACTATCATAAAAAAGGAAATAAACAATTCAACATTTCTCAGATCTATAGTTTCATCTTCACTATTTAAGTGATATGGTTTTCAGGCCTCTGTGCTTCAGCAGATATGCTTTGTGAGTTACTGTAGCAGAAAAATAGTGATCATTATCAGTATTTGTTAGCTGGACCTCTGGTGGTAAATTTCCCTGCACTTAAGCTCCTCGTCGGATGACAAATATCTTGTGCAATGCCTAGGATGTACACAAAGCAACTTGTTGATGTAATAATAAGATTCAGAATGAATACTATCCTTGTCAAACTAAACCTGAAATATTCTATTTAGTTCTAGAAAACTGATTTAAGGAAAGGAACCAACAAAGTATAATGATTCCAGAAAAAAAAAAATATCAGGATGGTGAAAGGATTGAGAACTTCAATATAAGAAGATTAGATGAAAAAAAATTGTAGGTCAGAAGACCCAAAGAGTTTGTGAAAGTTGTATTCGAGTAATTACAGAATTAGATGGAAGAGGCATAAGATTTGGTTTGCTTTGCTCCACAGAGCAGAATTATAATCATTAGGCAGAAATTCCAGAGATGCAGATTTCAACTCAATGGAAGAGATGGTATCAACTATAAATGTTCAGTAATGGATGTCAGGAGGTCCCAAATATATTATTATTGCAGGTGCTCAAATAGAGGGATATTGAAGAGTGATTTCTTCTTTAGGAATGTGTCATACCAGATGTACTTTCTGGTTCCCTCCAAAACAGAGTGAATGCTTCTATGAATTGCTAGTTTTGTAGAAATGCCAGTTTAAGGTCAGCTATTAAATTTTACTTGAGAAATGAATAATATTGACAATAAAGGCTATAGGCATTTAGGAGGGAATGGACCCTCTAACCTAGGATTGGGCCTTAAAGCTGGGCCTTAAAGAGAATATTTGGAAAGGCTGGGTTGTCATATATCCAGAAATTCATGTAAATGATTGGTTCAATTTCTGCCTACTGAGAATATATTTTCAAGGAGAGCCATGGCATTAGTAAGAAAACAGTAGCCCTTAATGAACCTTTGATCAACAAGACCAAACATGGAGAACAGACAGTTAGATTAATCTATATTCTACAAGAACACATGGATAAAAGTTTCATAACCAGACTTCTCTATGCCATATCTCTTCTAATTTAAGGAATGGTGTTCTTTTTTCCTTTTTTAAAATTTTCATTCTGAAACTGGGAGGTAGGACTTTTAGCTGGAATTCAAATAGCACAGTGTCTGGCACATATTAGGCACTTAATAAATATTTATTGACTGACCAACTGCAGTTCATGGGGTGGAGGGGAAGCTGTCATCTGAATGGTAATACTTTGTTCTTCATTTGTGTTTTATGGTTAGTTGATTGTTTTTGTTGTTTTGGTTTTGGTTAAGAACTTTGATTATATCAATGTGTTTTTTCTCCCCCTAATGCAGAACAAAAATCCCCTGCAATTTATAGGATTAGATAGTTGCTTGGGTGCATTAAAAGGTGGAATGATTGTTCACTGGCACAAAAATAACTTTTCAAAATGACTCTCTGAACTATTTCCCAACTTCAAAGCCTCTTTATTTACTCCATCACACTACCTCTGATAATATATATATATTCTCAAATTATATGTGTATGTATATACACACACATAAGTGTGGATATATGTGTATACACACAACCCTCATCCGTGTTAGATAAGTAAGTAGATAGACCAAATTTAATACAAAATTTTTGTATGTTGTTAAAAAATCAATTTCCCTAGATACATTACTATGCATATATTTTTTAATAGTTTGAAACATTTCCAGGATACACTGTCCTATGATATTAATATAACATTAAATTTGAAGAAAATATTTTGTACCCAGCTACAGAATTAGTGTCTTTTCTTATTTCTTTTTAAAATCTGTTGATTTCTTTAGAGTGAATTTTGATTCAAATAATCATTTTTGAGTCTACATATTTTAAAAAAATTCACTGATTTTAATTTTTAAGTGAATCCACCAAATGTAATGAGACTTGGTAACTACTTTTTATCATGCAATTACAAAGTTTTACTGCCATTGTGTATTTTTCTTTCAGAAAAAAAGGGAGGATTCTCCATAAACATGGAGAACAAACATGGCATGGTGGATTAAATGTTAAATTTTAAGTTAGGGGATGTGGGTTGCTGTCTTGCCTGAGGTACCTAGTAGTGGTATGATCGTTAGGAAGGTATGCAATTTCTCAGAACCTCAGTAACCTATCATAAAATAGAGTTAATGATACACTGCCTATCTTGTTGTAAGGAAAGTCCTTTAATAACATGAAAGAACTATGGAGAATTATTATTATTAGGAAATAAATTTGGCCTGTCCAATGATAATATAGTGTGACTGAAAATTCACAAAGTTATTCAATAATTTTAGAATGAGAGCTGTGCCATACATAGGTATTAGGGATATTATATGGCATACACACACACACACACACACACACACACACACACACACATACTAATGCCTTAGAGTTTCACATGCTTCTCACTTTTTTAAAAGTGTGCAATGAAAATGAAGGAGGAAAAAAGGAGGAATGCTACATTCTTCCATTTCTGTGAATATAAATAAAATAAGATATCAGAATTGGAAAAAAAAAAGTGATAGTATCCAAGATAAAAATCTATTTCCTTGCCATTTTCTCTACCTATGTATCCTACAGGACTAAATATTGCACAAATTTCCACATCTTATGAAGTTGTTTTCATTTAATTTCTGTTTCACATGTATATTCTTTTTCTATCCAAATATATTATAAGCTCCAGGTAAATTTAACTTGCTTCAGTACTTCCTTGCCTATGTATTAGCATTCCTCTAAATGACATTGTCTATGTACATATAGACAATAACATTATAGAAATAGAGATTGATAGATGATAGCTAAAAAGATAGATGTCTCTAGATATACATATACAAATATATAAACATGAAATATATATATGAATTAGTGAGTATGGATGTGTTGTATGTTTGTACATGTGTAAGCATAGGCATTGCAGTCTTGGTGTATGATATAAATATGTCCTTTACATACAAATGCATATTAATACCAAGCTACTGACATGGTTAGCATTGTTGGGGGTACTAAAGCATTGAAAAAAGAATTATAAAAGGAAGTCATAGAATTTACACTGATTTTATAATCTAGTTTGGAAGAAATAGCATATGCATGTGAAAATAAATATTAAACAATTGTGTTATGTGATATGATCTCAAAATAAGTAATGTATGATTTTGATTTTTAAAAATTGAATTTAATGTAAACTAATCCTTAGATTGATCTGTTATCAATAAGAATCCCAACAATAATCTCCATGTTATCATAGAACACACATAAATAATTACATCAAAATATGTATACTTTGTGATGATATAAATTATGTACATATATATGTATTCATACATGTTGCAAATCTGATGGGGAAATTTAAAATTTTCAGTAGTTGATTAATTATTACATAAACACTTCCTTAGAGTCGTCTGAAATTGATTAGCACCTCAATGATCAACTCCATGTTGTTATTTCTTTATCCTTTTAAGTGACAATAGTGAAAAATACAAAGTGAAGAAAGTTAAGAAATCAAAACCAAAATGAAAACACATACACTGATTATAACTAGGTGATGAAAGTCAATAAGTATAGCCATAAACCTTGGTAAATATGCAACAACGTAGTTCAGAAGAAGTTGCAGAATCGAACTCAAAGACTTTCAATGACTTAATAAAGTTAATTTTTAATATATGTGTACATATACATGTATATTTAAGAATTGCAAATAATGCTTCCAAATCATATTAAATATAAATTCATTTTCAATTTTTTTTTCTAATTTTCTTTCTCTGGAGTTAATTGTGGCATTGTAGATGAGGTAGGAAGATAGAGGTTTAAATCCCAACTCTGATTTTTACAAGCTATGTAAACAAACTAAGTTACAGCGTTATGTGACTTAGAGTTGGAAGACTTTCAAAATTTTATTTCAATTCCTCAATTTACAGGTGACAAAACCAAAGCTTAGTACTGTTACATAACTCCTTTAAGTCCCTACAGAAATCAACCAATGAATATATAAACAGTTAATGTCTACTACGTACCAGGCACTGTGCTAAGTGCTACTGACAGAAAAAAGGGGAAAAAATCAGTTCCTGCCTTTAAGGAGCTTACAACCTAAGGGAAATAAGCAACAACACCAGGATTTGAATCCTGGTCCTGTGACTTCAATCTCTCTTTATTCATGAAGTCTCTGTTCCCTAATCTGTAAGACAAGGGTGATTGTACCTATAACATTTAACTTATAATGTAGTTGCAAAGATCAAATCAGAATATTTATAAAGTTCTTTATAAATATCTGGTATTACTGTTTTGGTCTTATTAATATAAATAATACTTGTATATGTCATTTGAAAATAAAACTTAAAGTTTTATTTTATAAAGCCCAACTTAAATGCTCACAATATATGTTATAGTTGATCCTCCTATTGATTCCAATTATTTCTAGATAAAAGGGGCCCAGAATGGGGAAAAGTGGGATTGAGTGGAAGCTGAGTAACAGTGTGAATAAAATGAGAATGGAGTGAGATAACAGTGGAAAAACGAGAGACAAAGCAAAAGGATGATTAGTTATAGATTTAGTGAAACAAACATGATTAGGAAATTAAGGTAGCCCATATGAGCTTAAAGCAGAATTGAAGGCTCTTCTGAGTTCAAGATTGCAGTGGGAGAAAGGAAAAAGCAAAGCCCCTATCATCGTTGGCTCAATAGATAAATGGACTAGTACAGGGGTGAGGGACCTGTGGCCTCTACGTCCTCAAGTGCAGCCCTTTGACTGAATCCAAACTTCACAGAACAAATCCCCTCAATAAAAGGATTTGTTCTGTAAAACTTGGACTCAGTCAAAAGGCCACACCTGAGGACCTAGAGGGCTACATGTGGCCTTGAGGCCGCAGGTTCTCCACCCCTGTAGGTATCCACAAAACTATGGAGGTCACTGGCAAAATAACTACATTGAGTAGAGCTTACCAGTAAGTGAGAGCTCCTGAAAATAAAAACAAATAAATAAATAATGATAATAATAAAAAGCCGCTGTTCCTCAGGGTCATTATAATCTAGGCAATTATAAATCGAAGGCAAAGTGCAACCTCATATACATAATTATAGAATAAGAAATTACAATACGTAAAATGTGCATAAGACCACATTATGGTCTACTATGAAGGGTCATAGATTTGGAGTTACAGAATCAGAATTCTAAACCCTGCTCTGCTAGGCCACCTTTATGAACTTGGGCAAGTCACTTGACATTTTACAGCCTTAGGTTTCTTATGTTAAAATGAGGGTTTTGAAGAGACAATTCTAAGGTCCTTTCAACATGAAATCTTTAATCCAGTAATCTTACAGTCATCATCATAAAAGATTAATTTCAGAGTACAAAATTTTCTTCAGGTTCATCCCTTCACTTTCTAAGACAATTCCCTAAGATGGTGGATTAAATCGCCATTGTCTATTTCTTTGATAACTACTTGTCTGATAGGAAGATGAACCAGGGAATCCTGAGTACTGATACTTATGACACTGGAGAAATCATCAATGTCATCGGAGTATCTCTTTGTTCAATGTGCATGATTATAACTATAGAGCATATCTCATGGATCTTTTGGAAGAAAATGTTTTACAAATCTAAAAGTGTTATTAAAATATAGCCTATCATTATTATACCCAGTAGATCTTCATTGACCTGACTGATGTCATCATCTTTGTGGAAAATAATCCCAGAAACAAATAAATGCAGTACTGTTTCATCAGATGCAGTTCTTCATCCTTTGTTCAGAAAAGGAACAATAACATCATAGGATAATACCTTGACTTCTTCCTAAATTGGATTTAAGTGAGGCAGACTCATACAAAGTCATCAGCCTCACTTTCTTTTTCAGAGCAATCAAAGTCCAGTGGCAAGACAAAAGTCTAGATGACTAGACGCAGTGGATGATCTTGGCCTCTTCGGTGTCTGATCAAGCTTTAAGCACTCCACAGCACCTCCTTCTGCCACTTTCATGATTGTTGGAACCAATTGTTTTCATCTGCCCATTCCACTGGGAGAAGACTTCACATGCTAGAGTTAGATATCTCCTCAAGTTTTCTAATAACTGAGGGATCCAATAAACAATGTGAATATGTGCTGCTATCAAGTTGGGTAGTTTTAATGGACCCCAACAGAAGATTTTTTTCACTTATTTCTCCTCCCCAACTCACCACTTTTCATCCAGATCTGGGGCATTTTTTTCATTTAGAAAACTACTAGAAGTTTTGATAAGTTAAAGAAGGAGGAGAGAAAGGGAAAAGAGAAAAGGAAGGGGAAAAAGAAAAGAGGAAAAGAGGAAGAAAAAGGGAAAGGAGAAGGAGGAGAAGGGGGAAAAGGAGAAGAGAAAGGAGAGGGAGGGGAGGAAGAGGAAGAAGAGAATGAGGAGAAAAAAAATAAGAAAGAGAAGGGGAAGGGGAGGAGGAAGAAGAGGAGAATAAGAGGAAGAGGAGGAGCAAGAAGAAAGAAGAAGAAGAAAGAAGAAGGGGGAGAAGAAGGAGGTGAAGACAATGACAACTGGGGGACATTTAGATGGAGTCAACCATTTTAGTGAATTGAAAAGAGACAAAGATCAGGATGAACATAATTTTTAATGAGGAAGATGGTTGGAGTGAAGACAGTTTAGGAGATAGTTAGGAAGCAGTGTGGAGGCTTGGTTCAGGTTAGAATATGATAAAAAAGGTGACCTATCAGAATCAGGTGAGCCACAGGCAGAGTTCAAGGATAGCATGAGATTGGGATGGGGTAGGAAATGAAGATGATAGGTAGAGTGAAGTTGGTATTTTTAAGAAATCACTAGAATGTCTTCTTTTTATGGGAAAAATCATAATTATATGTATTTTAATAGGACACAGAAGGTATAAGTGCTTGACATAGAAGCTCAAAAAAGCACCACAATCAAGCTGTGCTATGGATATTACAAGAGATTGCTTCAGGAAAAAGCTGTGCAAACTCCATCTTTCTACTTAGCATCACAGGGTCAAAATAACTTTAAAATTAGTTCTTTAAATAGTTAAGTTTATGTCAGGCCAGAATGTCTTTGAGAAACAAGAGTGTAGATGTCTCTCCCAACATAGGATCAAATACCAGGATTTACAAAGGGGAATAAAAACAGTAAAACAAAACGAAAGAAAGCCAACGCTATTATTAAGATCGTCTTTTTAATATGTCATGAGTTACCTTGATTGTCTAGTTTCTAAAGTTTTATATCTCACCAGCTTCCTCTTCCCAATCCTCCTATTAGAATTTGCTCTTTTTGTTATAATAGAAGCAAAGATGCTCAAGAATGCCCTACATTTTTTTAAATAATATAATGTCAGTGGCTTGAGTTGGCAATATGCTCCCATATGGAAAAAGGGGGGAAAGTATACAAGCTTCAGCAAACTAGATTTGAAATATGCCCTTCAATTTTATATTGGATCAGCTTTTGAATCAGTTAAAAAATCAATATTCAAACATTCTGTTGAAGGGAGGACAGATGCAGGTGTGGGGGTGGAAGCCAAGGAAAGGGAAAGAATTGGGGCTTGAGCCACAGATGCTGCTATAAATGAACTATCTGTAGTAGTGGTAGTAGGATTTGATTGTTGAGTTGTAGCTAGTGATGGTGTTAATGTTATAGCTGCTACTTTGGGTTTTGTCACCATAACCACCAGAAAATTCTTCTCAACAATTTTGTATTCTTTGAGAGAAATATCGTCTTGCCTGCATAAATTAATTTCTGGCCTCCTACTGGAAAGGCACTCTTCCCCTTTTCAGATTCAATCTTCTCTTTCATTGCCTTAACCTAAGATCATGGAGACAGTTCATCTCAGAATCCAAACAGAAGGGACCTCTTTGGATGATGTGTCTCCAAATGCATCTTCACACAAAATATAGTATTAATTATATCCAATGGGTCTCTTCTGGATCAATGTTGATGGTCTGGAAGGTCTGTTGCTGTGTTGTGCCACTCCTGAATGCCAGGGCTGCTTTGGACTGGATTGGTCACTTGGGCCTTTGGGGAGGAGGTCAAAATGGGTGGTGGGATTGGTTGCATTCAATTTGCAGGGTCCCACAGCCTGGGTCATTCCTACTCTCACCACATCCAGGGTGATCATCCAAGATCTTGTTCTCCCCAAGCCACCAGGTTGCTGGGGAGTCTATCCTCACAAGCTGCTGGCAGGTTTGAAGGGCAATAAGTGAATCCACTAGTTCAACAGGGACTGGTTGCTATCATCATGAGCCTCTGTGATATCCCTTCCCCCCTGGAATATCTTCTTAATTTTCTTATTCTTAGTTAAGAATTGTTATATCACTTTTGGCACTTATCATTCTGTTAAAGGTTTCATTCTATTTGGAAAGTGGTACAACTCAATAACCAAGATATCTTGACAATAGGAAGACAGGTGAATAAGAAATTAAAAAGTCAGGAATTAAAATTGGATTATAGAAGAAGAAAGTAGGAGGAAAAGAAAGAGAATGGACACTGGGCTGAGAAAGGTAAAGTTAGGTGATCAAAAAGAAGAGAATCAAAAATCAAAATCAAAGTTAGAAGGTATTGCAGAGATCATCTAATCTAATCTGTACCTGAGATGTCTCTATATTATGCCCTTCATGTAGTCATCTATCCTTCAGATGAAGACTTCTAGTGTTGGAGAACTAATTCATTTTGGAGGCATTTCATTCCATTTTTGGATAGTAAGAACTTAACAAAAATTGAAGTGCTACATAAATGCGAAGGTTATTGCTATTACTATTGTCATTGCTATTGGCAGAAGTAGTCACAGTAGTAGTAGTTGTAGTCGTAGTCCTAACGGTCAGTCGTAGTAGTTATAGTAGTCATAGTAGTAGCAACAGCAGCAGCAGCAGCAGCTTCATAATCATCAACACCATCATCTCATTTCATATTTCAGATGAACTTCAGGTGAAGTTCAGACAGAAACATTCTCAAGGCAACCTTTTGTCCTATCCTTTTATTATTAATGTGCAATGGACTATTGCAAGGGATTTGTGTAGCCAAATAAAATATTTCCCTGTTTTATTCTTACTATTATTATCATTCTTTTCTAAGATATTCACCTTTTCAGTATAACCATCATCAAATAAAATTGCACAATTTAAAAACTTTTTTTTCCCCTCAAAGATATCTTTCTTCTCAACTAAAGAATTTCATGTGCAGATCATTTTCCTGAAAGGATGATTCTTCATTTATTTATTCATTCAACATTTTCTTAAATATAGTATTTTTGTATACTCTTAACTAAAATCCTATGATGATGTCTCATCATAATGTAAACATAACTTTGTGCTCCTGAAAACTACGTTAGTAGTTCAAAAACTTTCATTTGTATAGAAAAGCTTAGATTATGGTGCTGGCAAAATCTTTATGTCTGAAAATTGAAAAGCAATCTAAGAAATTTTGTAAAAAATCATCAAGAATTTGGCTTCCTAGTTATGATGATAATGATTTTGATTTTTTTCTGCAACAGTAACTCAGAACACATCTAAGTTAATGTGTTCAGTTCTGGGCACCAAAACATAAGGGAAATGTCAATAAGTTGTCGAGCATATAAAATGTAAAAGTATTGTATTACTAATGTAGCTGTAAATAGCTAACTTAACAGTGATTTAATTATCTTGTTCGCTAAAGCTCTTATTTGTTAATCAGGTTTTTTTATAGCACCTGGAGAAAAAAATGCAGTCTCCATTAAGAAGATAAGCACATTCAAAGTAAGACTCTTGGGTTGATCTCCAAGACTGTTGTTGGAAGGACAGTGTTCAAATAACAGAAATGCAAGCTGCTTGGCTAAGTAGTTTTCCTTAGTAACCATTGTGGGATCTATATTCACTTTCCCTAGAGGAAAGCAATAGATGCTTGCTCAAACTTGTTTTGTACTATCCGGCTAGCAAGGGTTCTAAGATGAAAAGTTCCTCGCAGTGATTCCTATATTATGTGACAAGGCTGCCAGTTTAAAAGTATTATCATCCATCTTAACTCTTTTCGGCCAATTCATTCATCCCATAGCATCTTCTTTTCTAATTCTTTACTGAACTTATGTAGTATGGCATATCGTAGCAATCTACTCTAGTTATATTCCCTCTATTAAACTGTGACTTCCAAGAAGTCAGGGAGCATGTTTTATTTGAACTTTGGATGTCCACCAGAGTAGTGTACAAATATTTGTTGTGGTCTAAATAAGTCAATATTTCAAAGATAACTGATTTCATCACTGTGGGTAGGCCTTTGACTTGGTAGATCCACTTTAAGAGTTATGATATTCATTTATTAATTTAATAATAATTTATCTAATAATTACTATTATTTATTATTAACTTATCACTCCTTGGCTAACCTGTAAATGGAACTTGAATGATAAATACACAGTTTGTTATTATATCAATAATCAAAGTCTTACAGCTTTGGACCAGCTATAGCTGGTTTTCTATTAGAATGGCCTCTGAGAACTCAGGTTAGAATCCTGATAGAGTCCATGGTCTGTGAAGGAAGGGTCTGTTTCAGTTTTGTCTTTGTATCCCCTTACCCAACACATAGTAGGACTTCATAACTGCTTGTTAATTAATAGATATGACATGATGAGGCTGTGAAGGATGACTCTGGTGGAATTGTATTCTAAAATGCCAGCCAAGTAACTAATCTGTTTTGATTGTGCATAATTTTGAAGACTCACTCCTTTGAATTCCTTTGACATGTGATCAATGGACCAGAATGACAAAAAGTTTTTAGTAGGGGGAAAAATTGCTTCTGCTTAAAAAGGTGAAAGGGGAAGCATGACACAATGCCCTTGAAATTCATTCAATGAGACAGGTTTTCAAGACTAGTACTGCCTAGAGTCCTAAAAATACATATTCCCTCACAAAATCATCATGTCCTGATGTATAATTTTTAAGTATCTCCTGGACCCCAAATTCAAATACTGCTTAAAATATTCTTCAGCTCTTTTCTTGTCTTTATGATTTTTTACACCATTACTTTGTGCTTTATTAGTTCTAGCTTTTCTGACTTGGATGTTTGCTATTGCTTGAAACACAATTTGCTGATATTTGTTTAACCCATCACAAGTGTACAGTGCCCTAACAACAAAATTGGATCAGAAAAGGTTGAATGATTTTACTGTGGAACAATTCCAAATCTCCTGGTTCTTGCCAGTATCTTTTCTAGTACACCACACAAGTCTGTAAAGGCTGACAGGCAGCTCTAAGAAAGAAAGGACATCTGAGAATTAAAATTCTTTCCTTTTTGCTGTTGGGGAAATTATCTTGTCAATGCAGAAGTGTCCTACTGCCTTGAGGGGGAAGTCCTACTTCCACAGTAGAGGAGATAAGTTTTCCAGGAGAACAAAGACAGAGTTTTAAATAAAACACTTGCAAAAAACAGTGACCTACTATTGGTTCCTGTATATGAAGTATTTCTCTTCAAAATCAGCAATAGGTAGAAATTTTACCTGTGATAGTAGAACTAAATGGTCACTATTATTCTGATATGCACAAACTAACTTTCTAGTTCAGCAACTGATAATGCCAATGACACCTTTATCTATCATCTAATAAAAGGAATTCATAATTGCATAAAAGTGCCAATAGTCATATCTACAGTCATGTGAACTGGATAAGGTAACTCAACCTTCAAAGTTATCATGAATATTTGTTGTCTACCACTACAGGGGAAAGTCTCCAAAAGATGCACACACACATACATACACACACTCACACACACACACACACACACACACACACACACACGTGTGTGTGTGTGTAAAAGTTTTACAGAGAGCTTTGCTACCAATGTAGTTTCTCTGTGACTGCTTCTCTGACAGACAGGTAGAGTCAGCTGCTCCTGCATAGTATAGTTTTAGAAGGGCCTTGAAGGCTCACCTCTTCCCAAATAGCTCCTTCAACTGTCATCTATAGCAATTGAAATTTAGGTCACTTCTAATCAAAGCATTTTCCAAGAAGGCCCAAGTTAAAAGACAGTTACAGTATTATACCAAGTATGTATATTCCAGCTGCAGATACCAAAACAAAATCCTTTATATGCCCATTTCCCTCCCCCTTCTCTTCTAGGATACCATTTTGGCCTCATAACAGTCTGTGACATCTTCACCTACATTAAATGTTTTCTGAGAAGTGAGGATATACCTAGAAAAATTAACAATGACTTTAGATCCTTAAGTCCCTTGAGAAAACCACATCACTACCACTACAACCAACAGCAACGAAAGGACATCTGGTTGGGGAAGCAGCAGGGATTAAAGTCACATCTAACAGTTTAAAGGGTTAAGGAGTGTAAGGGGATGGTGGTTAAAGAACCTGATCCTACCTAAGCAACAAGCACAACCTGTATTAGTATAAAATTTTAGCAGAAGTCTAGTTCCATCTATGCAATGACCCCATTATTTGTTACAAGTTCCCACCTATAACTTGAGTTCCTTGAGAACAATGACCATATTCCATTAATGTTCATATTGTGTTGCATACTCTCTACCACCACCATCATCATTATTATCACAATAATCACTAACTTACACATATAGGGCTTTAAGGATTTTAATACACTTTATAAATATTATCTTATTATATCTTTGCCACAACCCTATGTGATAGGGCTATTATCCCCATTTTAGAGAAGAATAAACTAACACAAATAGATTAAATGATTTGCCCAATGTCATAGAGCTAATAAAAATTTGAAGTAGGATGTGCCCTTAGGTATGTTTGACTCCAACAACATCACTGTATCTGCTATGGGATCAAGATGCCATCAGAGTAGTTGACATATAATGGGCTTTCCAAGTATAGCTGTGAATAGATTCTTGGTCTCATAACTAATATTATCTTAGGAACAATCACCGAATTCTTGATCTCTGGTCACATTTATATTGTGTTCTAAATTTTTCAACAATCATCATGGAAATAGGTAGCACAAATATTATTTTGTCTGTTTTACAAATAAGGAGATTAAACCTCTGAAAGGGTAAGTGACTTGCCTGTAGTCACACCACCAGTAAATATCTGAGCTAGGATTTAAAATCAAGCCTCCTGATTCCAGTCTTCCAACCATTAAAAGGTAAACCCTTTTATAAAATAAATGAATAGGAAAAAAAAAAAACAGGACCAGAATGCCCAAGAAATATGTTACAAAAATATGAGTAAAATAACTCTCATGTTCATTTGCATTGACTTGTAACATACTTATGAACTTTAAAGAGAACCAAATGTTCTTTTTGAAGCTCTATGAAAAAATTCACATCCCTCATCTCTCATGTAAATTGTGTCCAGATTAAGTCATGTCACACTTTTGTTGATGAGGTATTACAGGTAGAAAAAAATGATGATATTTTATACTCAAAGGTTTAAAAAGATGCTATTCTAATTGCCTCACTATTTCTTGAAATAAAATCTGAAAGCTTAAATGCTGGACATATAGGGAACAATAACATCATTCCCTGAAGCCTCTGTAGTGCAATTTTTGGCAGTTTTTAGATATAGACTCTATTACTGTCCTTGTGAGATTATGTTTTATCTGAATTTCTACTGACACATGGAAACTGGCTTATAGTTTTAAAATCTCAAGTATAATCTCTATTTCCCCCAGGCCTTGATATTTGAACAGGCCCAGTTAAATTTTCCCAAATTATCCAAGCCCAGGAATCTTTTGCATTCCCTAAATCAAAAGTAATAAGAAAAAAAAAAACATAGCCATAAAGAATCTGTTTGTAAATGATCCCATTATATTACAGGAAATGTAGGATAACAGAATAGGGGAGAACTATGATTCATAGGTAATTAGCTTTAGAGAAGTAAATATATAAATTATTATAGGTTAATCTAGGCAAGAGAAAAAGTGTAAGAGCTAATTAAACCCAACTTGCCATTATTCCTGTCAGTATTGTCCTGTGATAATCGATTAAAAAATATACTTTAAAATTTAATAAGTGAAAAGGTTTTTTTCTTTTCCTGAAACACTGCTCATGCACATCTATTATATGCATGATTCTTCATGAATAAGGAAGAAATAACATTAAAATGCTAGTGAAATGAGATAGTGGTTTGAAAGTTACATGTAGAGTAAAAAGTAGAGATATGTGCCAAAAATGTAGTTTAACACTTAATCTCATGGTCTTTGGATATCAGATAATTATTTTTAAAATAATGAAAATCTCAGTGTTTCATATATAATAAAAAATAGAGAAAAATCATAGTATCAAATGTTGCTCTGGGAAGTACTCACAAAATTAATTCCAAAAAAATTCTTTTGTAGTGGCAAAGAACTAGAAATTGAAGGGATGCCCATCAGTTGAGGAATGATTGAACAAGTTGTGGTATATGTTTTTGACTGAATATTATTGTACTATAAGATATTACGAGTAGGATGGTTTCAGAAAAACTTGAGAAGGCTTATATGAATTGATGGAAAGCAAAGTGAGCAGAACCAGGAGAACTTTGTACCAAGCAACAGCAATATTGTAACAATGATCAATTGTGAAAGACTTAGCTACTCTGATCGTCACAATGAATGATCCAAGACAATTCCAAAAGACTCATGATGAAAAATGTTCTACACATCAGTAGAGAAAACTGATTAACTTATTACAGATTGAAGATACTTTTTTTTTTACTTTATGTTTCTTGCTTTTTTTTAACAACATTATTAATATGGAAATGCTTTATACAACTTCACATATATAATTGATATCATATTGCTTACCTTCTCAATAAATGGGGAATGGAGAGAATTTTGAACTCAAAATTATAAAAAAATGTAAAAATAAAATTTTTAAAAGAAAGATAAATGTTAACTTTAGTTTTTATGTCATAGTCTTTTCCAAATATCATCCCTCCCTCGATTCTCTTACTACAAACATCACAAAACAGTTAACAAAACCAACCAAATTAGTAAACTTATTTGTGTTTTCAACATTCTACATATATAATCTTCCACCTCACTCCTTAAATGAAGGAAGAACTTCCTTGGTCACTCTCTTTTCTTTTCTTTTCTTTTTTTTTTAGATTAGTAAGATGAATTTATTAAGTTTCATTTTTATCATTCTTTCATTTACACTGTTGTCATCAGTTGTATATATTTTTCTCTTGGTTCTGTTTATTCCACATTGTAGCAGTTCATTTAAGTGTCCCCTTGTTTTCCTAAATTCTTATTTTTCATTTTTTTATGGTACAATAATATTTGATTACATTCACATAACATTACTTTACCATTACTTTTAGAATCAATAGTTTCTGAATGTTTCTCTATGTCAAAATGTAACAAACATAATGCTTTTTCTATCAGTTTGCTCATGCTTACCTCTGTCTCTATATGGATGTTGGCCATCCAAGCACTAAATATATGTCTTTGAGATATTTCTCAAGTCATATCTAATTAGTTAACCAGACAATAATTATTAAGTGCATACTAAATATCAGACACTGTGTTTTTGCTTTTACCTTATTTTTTTTTTCAATTCCCTGCCTGCCTTTCTACACTCACTGTTGTCAGCCTGGTTCAGACCTTCTGTGTCCCTCATCAGAGCTTGCCCCTATATCTCCCTCTCCATTTTAAGCCTTTCTCCCCCAATCTTCCTTATCTACGCAAGTCAAAAATAATTCCATAAAGCACTCCTCAACCTAAGACTCTTTTAAAAAACTATTCCCAAAGCAATACCCAAAACAAAACAAAAACCCTCGACAAATAAACAAAACAAAAAAAAAATCTAAAACAGGTATTCAAAACTCATCCTTAATGTGAGGTCAAGTTAAATTTCCATTCTTCCACCATTACCTTTCATATATTTATTTACCTCCCAAGCAAACTGGATTGTTTGTTGTTTCCCAAATGTTCCTCAAGTTTCCTCCCCTCTTCACCTTTCTTACACTGTATACCCCTAGAACGTCATTCCCAGCCTACCAATACTGATGGGATGGGATCTGAACCTTCAAAAGGAAAAGCCCCTGTACTTTTCCACCTGGCCCAGGTCCCTGGTGTTCCCTGGGGCACCTGGGCCTTCCCAGTTAATAATTCTTTTATTGTGGCCTTCTTCATCTGCACCTGGCCCCACCCTAGACTGCCACTCCTTGATTCCATCTAGACCCCTTCCACATGGCCTGGGTTCCTGGCCTTTGCCTGGGGCACCCGGCCCATCTGAGTCCTTTTCTGTTACCTCCCAGTCACCTCAGACTACTTGGCCACTCATAGATCCTTCCCATAGTCTTACTGTATATAAAGTCGATCTTGTCTCCCCCCACTCTCTCCCTTAAATTTCTCAGATTCCTTAAGAATCTGCCCCAATTGCATTAGAAATACAAATGCTCAGGTTTCTTAAGAGGATGGCCAATGGCTCAGAATCAATCTGACCTGCTTGTCAATTCAATTGTCCCAATAGTGTAGATTCTTAAAATCTTGTCCACTGTAAATAAACCTTGTCTTTGGCTGAAACAGGGCTTGGGTCGAATTCATCTGAGGCAGGACCTGCATTGCCTGTTCTTGAATTTTGGGTTCCCAACTCCCCTAGACCTCAACAATACCAGCTAGCTAAACTTCTATTCATTTTATAAAATTCTATTGAAATAGCTAGAGTGCTAAATCCTCATGATACCTGAAGTCAAAAGTAATCTTGTTCTCCCTTTGAATCATCTTGACACTTCTTTGATACTGCTCAAGGGATTTATCATATAATGTGTAATAATTATTTTTGCGTTTTTATTTTATATGACTTTTTTATTTGACTTTTCTAGAAGTAGCCATGCTCATAATACAGTAAAAGCAACAATTCTTTATTGTGACTTGAACATCTAGAATATAGGCAAAATAAGTTAAATGTTTAAACAGAATTATATTAATTTGAACATATAGCTCTCCATACAAAATACTTAAAATCCTTTTTGGACTGGGTCTGTGAATTTATTTAGGAAATTTACTGAAAAGGAATTCCTTTTTTACCAATGCACGTCTGTAACTATTCTCCAATTTGTAATATCAGTGCCAGAAGTGAGAAGTTAAGTGACATTTCCAGGTTTTCACAACTTGTGTATTTTAGAGGCAAGACTTCAACTCAGGTGTTCCTAACTCCAAGGAGTTCTGTCCACTGTGCCACACATCCTTTCATATTAATACATATTAGTACCAATATGCACATGCCCAGATACATACATATTTGCCTATATACATGTTGTATCCCTTAATAGAATCTAAGCTCCATCAAGGCAGGGAAGATTTCATTTTTGTCCTTGTATCTCAAACATCTAACTTAATACCTTTTCTTATGCACAGTAGAGGCATTTATTATCTCCTGATCTGACTTGAATTCATATTATGAATTATAACTGAAAGGAAAAAAAATGACACAAAATTTTATAAAGAAATCAAATCAAGAAAAAAAATTAAGTGATTACTACATATCAGGTATCATAGTCTGGGGCTACAAAGACAAAAATGAAACATTCCCTGTCCTCAAGATACTATCATTTTATCCAGAGAAAGAATATGAATAGGTACATATAAGCAGATACACCATATACACAATATAAACATAGGAAAATTAGGTGAGTAAGAAGAAACTGGGAAAAGGGCAAGAAAGAACTCCAGTAAGAGGTCAGAGCTTAGCTGAGCTATGAAGGCAATGAGGAATTCTATGAAGCACACAAAGGAATAAGTGGTGTATTTTTGAAATGGGCTAAAGCTTGTGTGAAGACAAGTGGGCCAGTTTGTCTGTACCATAGTTTGCAGAAAGTATCTAACTGTAAAGATAAGCTAGAGCCAGAATATAAAGGGCTTTTTATATTGAAGGAGAAACCACTTTAAGATGAGAGGACATTGCATACAAATATATCAAACATTTATTATGTGCCTACAATAGGCTGATTATTGTTGTACTAAGACTGAATAGATGGATAGAGTATTGAGAAGCAAAGATGGCTGGTAGAGAATTACAGGTACAAGAAATGTAATGAAAAAGAGAGCATGTGGGATATATTCAGAAAATGGTGAGTACTCTCCGGTTTCACTGAAAAGTAGAGGACGTGATGGAGAAGAGTAAATAATGAGAACCTTAGAATAACCACAATGATAATGATGATGATGATGATAATGATAATGATAATGATAATGATGATGATACTAGCATTTATATAGGACTTTAAAATTTGCTAAGCTATTTTATTTGATCCTCAAAACGACCCTGGAAAGGTTGTACTATTATCCTCATTTAAATATTAGGAAATTGAGGCTGAGAGAAGTTAAAGAATTTGCCCAGGGTCGCATAGCTAGTAATATATTTGAATTCTGGTCTTCCTGACTCCAAGGCCAAAACTATATCTATTGTGCCGTCACACTACATACATACATATAAAGTGCATATAAAGGGAAAAGAGCTGGAAAGAAAGTAAGCACAGGCTGTGGAGGTCTGTGAATGGTTAAGTATTTTAGAAATATTAAGTCTACTGTTACTTAAACACTCCCAAACAAATTGTGGAACGCACACTTCGACAGCATTGTTTTTTTTTTTTTTTATTTCATTCACAGCAGTTCACGAAATGGTCCAAGTATTTCCTTTTTATGAGGAAAATTCCATCTTGTTAAGATGAATTACAGTATTTTAAAGGACATGAGGCATATATAGCTTTTGCAAATAAAAAAAAAAGTTTCCATTGCCGACCGATCTTCAATTTGGCAGAGGTTCCTAGTACGTTTACACTATGTCTTTTTTCCCCCTTAGAATAATGTAATGACCTGCAAATATACACAAATGTATCAGGACTCTCAATCTTTAAAAAGGAACTCTATGGTGAACTTTAAAAAAAAAAAATCGTCCTTTTGCATTGTATAACCCCTCTTAATGTATTTCTTTTGTATCTAGAATGTAACTGCCTTGAGGGGCACTGTGTGTTTCCTTTATTGCCTTTGTATCCCCTGTGCATAACAGAGTATATTTTGGACTTAATAAGTGTTTATTGAATAGAATTGAAGATTTTGGATGTGGGTATAAATTTTTAATTTCAATAATCAGCCCACAAATTAAATTTGAGGGCTAGCCACAGTTTGGGCAATAATAGCTCACTATTACATATCGGTTGACAGTTTTCCAAGTTTATTCATCGCAACAAGCCTACTAAGTAGGTAGGGCAAGGATTAAGTCCATTTTACAGATTAGGATGCAGAGACCCAGAGAGTTACTGTTAACTGCCAAGGTCACACAGATAACCTGTTGGCTCAAGGACAGAAACAAAGGACTTCTGACTGAAAGCCCAGTTTTGCCTCTATTTCACTATTGATGTTATAACCTGAATGACAAGTAATGTATAAGGGGAATTACAACAGATTTCGGAGATTGTACAGCCTTTCATATTTCTTGCTTCTTCGAGAAAATCAATTTCAAATTCACTGGTCCTATCCAGATGCAATAGTAACAAATGTAATAAAAGCCAGAAAAATAAGACTGACAACCATAACTTATAGGTATAACCTTTCCCCAGGGAAGCTTTTTTATGATTGGAAATTCCTTTCTAAAAGTTAAAATTATTGAATTTGTTAGTTTCTCAGGATTTTTGAGAGAAGCTATAACACTAAAAAGTTCAATCACGAGCTTCTTAGCAGACAGTGAAGCTCAGTGGGAACAGTGCTTATTACACAGCAATTATGTGAGACAAGAACTGATCCTGATCTTCCTGTCTCTTACATATATGTCCCCATTAAAATGAATTTGAGTCAATAAGCAGGAATTTTAAATTCAAAGTATGGATAGAAAAACAAAACGAAAAAGCTATGTGGACTCAACAATATGCTCTAGCTTGGAGCAGATACAAAATGCTTCAAATATGATGACTAATATGTGAAAATTTGATTTGTTTAGAGACATCCAGAATATGAAAATGTTTCTAAATACCTGGCTTAATTATTCCCTTAATCCCAAATCCTAGATGATGGTTCATTAGTTCCACAAAGTAAGACAGACAGCAGGAGGTGTCACATACACCTTTTCCCCCTAAGCACTTTACACCAAGCCATAAATCCCCTTGCTACTTAATGGTCCTTAATGGTCCTTCTGCTTACCGAAAACAATTGTTTTAGATAATCATCTTCTCTTTTCTAAACTCATCTAAAGTTCTGAGAGTTAAGCTTAACCGGGCTTTATTTTGGAATGCCAAGGGATCATTTCTCTGACTGTAGTAACAGATGAAGGTTAGAGAGATGTAGTGAGAGAGGAAACTAGATCAACAATATTGATCTCCTTTCAGCCCAGAATAGGGGTCAACTGCCCCTTTCTGTCTTTATGTATCTAACTTTGACACCTAACACTATTAAAACCAATTTGAGTCCGGTAGCAGAAATGGAGTCTCTTCTTCCATCTCAAGGGAAACCTATCAGGCAGTGATGGGAAATTATATAACATCACTTTTAAAGATCACCATTCAGTCAAATTCATTCCACCCTTGGTCTGTCTCTAATAGCTATCTGTAGATAGCTGAGTAACTAATTAAGTGCAAAAATACCTGATTTTTTTGGACCCTTGGAAATTAAAAAAGAAAAATTATGACACATAAGGGGAGAGTTAATACAAGTCATACACTTTGTGGCTAAAGGTAGATTTCCTATAATCAAATTACCTACAGTGAATGGAATATCGAAATACTGTTGCCTTTTTTTTCCACACAAAGTTTGAGTTATTCCATGACCTTTAAGATAATGCAGATTAGTTTGGACATTCGGAGAGGCACCTGAACAATATTTCATCCTGGGTTTTGAGTCACTAATTGGCACTACTTGAGTGACACATAGCTTATCCACTTTCCAGATTGCAAGATGTATCCAGGTGTAGGACAGCATTTTCTTTATATGTGCATTTCTAAAGCTCCTCCAAAAAAGAAAAAAACCAAAACATTTCTTTTAGTATTTCTGAAGAAAAATTTGAATTTTGGGGCAAGGAATTTCTTGCCAACCATTAAAAATTACTCATTTAAAATTTTAGGTTACAAAATCTCAGTACTTCAATATTCAGGACCCTGATTCACTTTGTGAAGTACAAGCTGTCTTCTAGCTCTAATAATCTATGAGTACTGACAAGGGTATGACTCTATTTGTACTTGTACTTGTACTGTTAGAACATTTGTTACAATGTTTTCTGTAGGGCAAATAAACTTCTTTCTAGCAAAGAAAAAAACGCATAGTTCAGCCCTCTTCCTAACTGTTGGACAACTTTTTATGGCTTTCCTGATAATGGGCATTATCATCATAGAACAGAGAGTTTGGCCTTGCAGCCACAAGGAGAGCAGTTAAAAATTGGGCTGACACAATATTGAAAGGAATTAGATTTTTCTAAAACCCCTGAAGTCTGAAATCTTTTAAAGCATATTTGTTATAAATACCACTGCCCTCTCTAACTAATCTAGCCAGCTAGTACACATTTTTGTTTTTTTTTTTAATCTGCCTGTATTCTGCCAGCACTCTTCCTATTGCCCAAAAGTGGGATTGCTACATGCAGTCTATAAATCACCCAAAGATAAAAAAAAAAAATGTGATAATAGAATCATTGATTTTTAGGGAAATTTCTAGTAAGACTTATGCTTTTGGAATATCAATCAGCAAATGTGTGGCTTAAAGAGAAATATATATACACACATACACACACGCACACACATACATGTATATATCTATGTGTATGTATACATATATAAACACATATATGTACACACAAACATGTTCATAGACACCATATATTAGACACATGGGCATATATGTAGGGTTATAGGAATACATATGTGTATGTGTATGTACATATACATGTGCATATACACATATATGTATATACAGATACATCTATGTGGATATTTATTGCTCTGTGGTAACTGAAGCCTCAATGACTTTGAATAATGATGTGGATGATACAGTCGTGTTTTCAATATTAGCATTCAGCATCTTAGATATAATATTCTCTTATCTACAGTATGGCCCCTTCCACTGGAAAACTCATTCTTTAAAGCTAAGCTTATGCTTTTGCAAAGATGCTACTCCATTTCCTTTGCTAAAGTTGGACAATGAATATACTCATGAAGGAAAATGAAGAAGCAGATCACGAATATGCTAAGAATCTTTATATATAAACTACTGTGACCCACACATTAGCAGTGAACAATTCTAATCATGGTTACATGGCACTTTCGAATTGGTATTCCCACATGACTTTCCATGCCTAAGAAAGAGGAATCTGAGCTATCAGCATCTGTCAGTTCCAGGAGGCAGCATGAAGACCGATATCCTTGACTGAAAAACTCTCTCAATAGGAACATGTGGAGTGTATCATTCAATCTCATCTCTCTCCATTAGATTTCCTTAAAGAATACATAATTTTGCTACCTCCCAGAACAGCATACTACTTACTGCATCATGACTTCACACACCACTGCTCATTCTTTCTTTCTCTCTATTGAAGCATGTTAGCAGCCAGACCCCTGAGCTACATTTCATAAGGTCATGGATGAAATAGACTAGTAACTGTTTTGCTCAGGAACTCCCCACTTTTGTCATAAGGTGTCCTAAACTGAACAGAGAAAAACAGCCTAAACCTCTTTGCTTTCTATTCTTTTCTCTGTTCATGGTACCCAGACAGCAGCTCTCCCTGATTTCTGCTATGATTATTAATTCATTCTGCCTTTTACCCCCAAACATAATGTGCCATAATATTTAAAAAATATTTAGCATAGTACCTAGGTGATGCAGTGGACAGAGCACTGGGCCTGGAATCAGGAAAAATTAAGTTGAAATCAGATCTCAGATACCGTACTAGTTATGTGACCTTGGGCTGGTCACTTAACTTCTGTCTTCTTCATTTTCCATAACTGTAAAATATGAATAGTAATACTACCACCTTGCAAGATTGCAATGACAATTTTAAATGAGATAATACTTATAAAACATTTGGCACAGTGCCTGGAACCTGCATAGTAAGTGTTTAATAGTTGTTTTATTCCTTCGAAATATTTTCTAGTAGAATTATTGGAAAGTGGAATAGGCTATGTTGAGAGGTACTCTTCCTAAGTTGTCTACAAGCAAAGACTGGATTGCTACTTGTTAGTCATAATATAGAAGGCATTTCTATTTAGGGACAAGTGGGACTAGAAAGTGTGATGTTTGAAGAAAATTATTATGTCCCCATTAAGTAGTCTCTTAAAAGTCATCATTACTAGTTTCTTTAAGTAGTAAAGTAACATCCAATAATTACCATCCTCAGCTACCTCTAAGCACATTACATTTGTCAAAGTGCTTATTAAAATACAGTGTCTAAAATGGAATGCTGTATTTCAGTGATCTGACTAGGTGGGAAACTAGAATTTTTATTACCTCCCTTGTATTAGATCTCTTGTGTTGGACACTGAGTCTGTGTGTGCATAGATTTCCTCGAAAAGAGAGAGGAGAGAAAAGAGTGGGAGGTGGGGGCAGGGAGAGACAGAAATTGAAGGAAAGACAGGCAGAAGGGAAAAAGGATTTATTAAGTGCCTATAATATGTCAGGTGCTATGCTAAGTGCTTGGACAAAATTATGCCATTTGATCTGTACATCTACCCTGACAGTTGCTTTCATGATCTACATTTTACTGTTGAGTAAATAGAGGCACACAGAAGTTAGGTAATTTCCCCAGGGGGTCACAAACATAGAAAGTGTCCAAGACCAGATGTGAACTAAAATCTTCCTTGTTCCAGGCCCAGTATTCCCTCTACCGAACTACCTAGTTGTCCTCTAGAGGGACAATGACAGTGAGAGTGAGAAAAAAAGAGAGACAGAGAGAGATAGACACAGAGACAGAGCCACAGAGACAGACAGAGACAGAAAGACAGAGACAGAGAAAAAAAGACAGAGGGACAGAGAGTTGAAGACATAGACAGCTGTTACATTTGCCACTGTTCCAACATCCAAAGCCCTAGAGCTTAACTCTCATACCTCTTTTGTTTGCTACTCACCCCACACCGCAGGCTTTATTTTTATGGTCTTTAGAATGCTAGACAACAGTCAGAATTTGTATTCTGATTTTAAAAGATAAACACTATCTATTATAATGATTTCTATGTGAAAATGTGCTTGAGCTACAAAGAGAAAAAAAAAAAAAACAAACCGTTTGGTAAACAGGAATTTCCTGTGGGAAATTTTTCCTTTTTATATCCAAAAAAAAAAAAAAAATCTGTCAGTTCCACTACATGACACTGAGCAAATTCCAAAATAAATAAATAAAACCACAATGTATAGCTTCATATTCTACCTAAACAAATCTCCTGCTTTGGTCATGTGTGAAAATGTATGTCCCTATCTGAATTTATGTTAGTTAGCCTTCTGTCAGGAGTTGAGCCACTTGATTAATCTTCATTCTTTGGATTCAGATTTAAAACTTTTTGATTAGAGTTCTAAAGCCTCTCAAAGTTTTTTCTCAGTAATGTTATCATTCTATAAATTGTTTTCCAAGTTCTATTCAATTTGTTCTATATCAGTTAATACAGGTCTTTTCAGCTTCCTCTGAAACTGTCCATTTCACAATTTTTACAGTAAAATAATATTCCATTACACTCATACACCACAATTTACTTAGCTATTCTGAAATAGGAAGAAACCTCTCTCAGTTTTCACTTTTTGAACACTAGCAATTTTTCAAAAATTAATACAAATTATTGTTTTATTAAGAATAATTAACCTGAAATCACTATTTAATGTATAATATTCTGTACCAAGGACTATCTTGTCACATGTATTTTCATACACAGGTGTGTGTATATATGTTCACATGTAGGCAGCCTGTCATTGCATGTATATTGCACACATAGACAACATGTATGTACTCCTGTGTTCCTATGTGTGTATTTGTAATCGTGCACACATTTGCACACACCCATATATCTAGGACATCTGTTTAGGACCTAGGTCACAAACCTTCTGGGGGTAATGGACTTTGAAAAACCAAAAAAAAAATGCATAGAAATGTGAATTATATTCCTTGCTGAAATACCGAAATCATTCACGATTTCTGCATTCCGGTTATTGCTTCTACTGATGCAGATTGCACTGTCTCTGCCTGATTATTCTATGTCACTCTTGTCCATGTTCTGCTAAAATTGCATGAAAGTGGTTTGTTTCATGCAACATGATGAACTCATTTCTTACTCTTTCTCTAAAGTAATGAATTCCTCAGGAATTACAAAGAACAATCACGTTATCCACTGATTCTCCCTCTTTTTGTCATGTATCAACCCATCTCTATTTTCACTCATATATTTCTTGAGTAATATTCTTCAGTCCCTTTATCTTTTTAATTATTCCATATTTGTAACATGTTTCAACTGGATCACATGCACCATGTGCCCCTTCCTTTGTCCTTTGGCTGGTATTGCTCTCAATAATATAATAAAAAAATAAAACATAATAAAAAATATATGTTTTCAGTAGTGATTTAAGTTTTTTTTTTAAGTGCTTGCTTTATTTACATACCCCTAAGATGTGAGAATAACAAATATCTTTCTGATGTGCTGGGGCCCTAGAACCACCCATTGACCGCCCAGGATCCCTCGGGGGTCCCTGTACCTAGTGCCGGACCAGCTGGCTTGAGCAGCACACAGATGAGGCAGGAGACATGCAGGTGGTCAAAGGGTCCCGTTTATTGTAACAGCAAGCAGGATATTTATGCAGTACCAGCCTTCGTTTCTGGGGGTAAGCAAGCTCATGCACGATCCCCTAAACCTATCAGGACTGTGTGTCCATGCTCGTGGACAGTCTATGCTCTGTACTTATATGGAAAAAGTTATGAAGTCAGCCTGTGAGTTAAGGCAATAGTGGGGGAAGCTGGATGTTCTCTCTGTAGCTGTTTATCTAACTCTGTGAAGTTCTTAACCTTGAACAGGCTGTTCTCATCTTAAGTTACAGTTTGACTCTGTCTTGGGGGCTGGGCCCCTCACACTGATGTTTCCTATAACAATCAGGACACACATACCCATCATACTTCTGTAATGGCAAGTAGGGTGTGACTTTTTGCTATTCTTTCTTTTGGAGTGCTCGCAGCACTAAGGCAAGCAAGTTCCTTTGTTTGAATTTTGCCTTTGTTTTAATCAGAGTCTTTGATTGAATTAAAAGACAAGAAAGCCTAAGTCACATGAGTTTGAGTCACATGATTGCAATGCCCTCTGACCCTGAAGAAGTATATATGTATTCTGACATTAGCATTTTGCTTTGAGGCTCACTCATTGAAAGAGTGGTCATGTGATTTGGCCAGATAAGACTCTGGGTAGCTGTTAAGGAGCCCCCACGCCCCCAGCTTTGAAAACCCAGATGTTGGTGCTTCTGTCTCTGGTAACTATATATGTATTACTATGGGAAGACAAGAACCCTGTCTGCTGATTTGTGTTATTTGCTCTGTTTATATAATTTCTGCTTGTAATTTCTGTTTGTATTTTCTCTCAAGTTCAGGGTGCTTTCTCCTCTGAATTAAGTGAATGATATATGTATGTTTAATTAAAATGAGATTGTAAACCCCTTAAAGTTGCTTTCCTTAGAAAAGCAGATCTAAAGAATCTGTGCTAGCAGCCCTCCTGTGTGCTGGTGTTGTTGGTCTTACACCTCCACAGTAGCTGCTAGTAGCATTGTTGTTACAAATTCATAAGCTAATCACCCATGAGAATAATCTGAATGGAAGAATTTGGAAAGGACTCAAGTCCATAGAGATAAATTTACTGGATCTGGAAATATATTCAGGACAATAGAGGACACATTGATATTGGTGGCCCCCGAATAAGTCGTGGACTTCTTGCTAAAATCATTTGGTAGAATTATCTGTTACTACCAACCAATAAACACTATATAAATCCCTAAAATAAATGAAAAACTTAAGAATATTGGACTCGGAGTCATAAAGATCTGGATTTTAATCCTGCTTCTTATACTTACTGACTGTATGACAATGGGCAAAACACTTAATCCTAAATCTTAGATACCTTATCTATGAAAATAAGGCATGGGATAAACTAATATAGTAGCTGATATCTCTTTCAGATCAAAAGTCTTTGGACTGTGGGGTAGACAGTGATTTTTTTAAAGTCTTCTTTAGCTTTTCAGGGCTCTAATGATTAGGACTCCCTCTCTCCTGAAATAAAATATCAGGGCTATAACACTACTTCCATTAATGAAGTAATCATAAATTTCATGCTGCTTTATTAAGTTACAATTAGGGATGAGAACTGCTTAAAAATCTTAGAAATAAATATTTAAAAATTTACAACATAGGTATTAATTCTAAAGTTATCACCACAGAATTTTCCCATGGTAGTTACAGTATCTTCAAGCATGTCCTTTCCATATTCATGCTGTTTAAATTCTAACAATCTCATAACACATGATATTTAAGAAACCAACAAAAATATTCAATTTTTAGCAGTTTAAAGTATTATATTGGCTACGTTTCTTACATGAATAGATGCATGCCAGAGCATTTCAAAAATTCAAATACTAAAACATATACTTCTAAGTGTCGTTATGGATAGGTTGAGAATTCATCCACCCACACAGTAAGCAAAAATTAGAAAAAAAAAATAGGTTTATATCTTTATGCCACTCTTTGTTTCTCTTCATCCAGCAAAAGCAATTACTAATACTTGGAAAGTGTCCCAGAACATTTGGTATGACCAAGTGAAAAAAAAAATGAAAATAAAATGAAAAAAAGAAAACATTTTGTTTCAGAGGAAAGAAAACCAGACACAAAAACTTCATAAATGAAGAGAAAATAAACAATTTCACTTAAAGCTTCCTAAATTATGTAGAGGGTATTCAGAATACATACAAGATGCAGCACATAACATAGCAGCTTATAGGTATGAGACTTGATAGACCACTGAATTTATAATCAGGAAGGTCAGAAATTGAATCCTGTCTCAGAGCTTTCTAATGTAAATCTGAAAAGTCATGTAAAGTCTTTCAGCCTTGGTTATTTCATCTATAAAATGAAGATTATAATAATACCTCACAGAGGTATCACAAAGATCTAACTAGACAACATATGTAAAGTGCTTTTCAAACCTTAAAGTGCTATGTAAATTCGAGCCCCATATTACTGTTGTTGTGTCACTGCATTACTATCATTGCTATTGTTGTTAACACCCATTGTAGAAACTTACAATCACATAATTACATTGAGGGCAAAATACTCAAACAAGTAGTTCTAGAACTGTGCTGTCAAATTAAAATAGAAACATCCCTTATGTTGACTTGTAATATTGTCTATTGTATTGCATGTTTATTTTATTAAATATTTACCATTTTTTTAATATGGCGCTGATGGGAACTATATCCATAAAAGGAAAAGACCACATCTTTGAAAAAACCCAGTCCCTGAATTTTCCCATACATTTCAGCAGCCTAGATCACTTGACTCTGCCCAAGGCAACCAGCCTACTACAGCCCACCTAGATCACTTAATTAGTTTGGCATTCTTTTCACTGTAGCTTTTGGTCCACTCCAAACTACTTGCCTATATCATCACTCCTTAAATCTATCTAGATCACCTAATTGACTTACTTAATGTCCTTCCACTGTTCCATCCAGCTCACAACAGACTTTTTACCACTCCTTAATCCCATCGGGATCTCTCCACTGTCCTTTTTAAGTATCAGTCTTACCCCCGCCCCCCATTAAGTTGCAGGTTCACTAGGAACCCTTTCCTCTCCTATTGGCATTACTATAATCTTTGCCATTGATTGAAAGATGGTTTGAGTGTGTAAATTCATTCCAGGCAGACATCGCCTTTTACTCTGACATTTTGGGGTTCCCATCAACCCCTTGATGGGGTGCTTGTGCTTGGACACTAATTCTAATATCATTTTTCCCTTTAGCCTCTGCTTGGGTGCCTATGCCTGAACTCCAGTTCTAAAATCACATCTCTCCCTAGCTTCAAAGTATTGGCCCAGGCAGCCCCTTTCCAGTTCAAGGGCAGCATGCTTTTCCAAAACAACTAGTTCTCAAACATATTCTTTCCCAGGTAGCCTCTCTCTAGCTAAAAGGCAGTATGCCCCAAAATTATCCCTGCTTCTTCCTCAGTAAGCAGCTATCCCAAATAATATATTGATTTAGGATGATGATAACTGACTATACACTGAGTCTAACATGTATCCTAGACATAGTCAAATGTATACTCCCTTACATTAATCTTGTCTAACAAGACACGTGATAGAATCCACCTGGATATTCCCAATCAGCCGTGAACTTTTGGTGACTTAGTGACGTTTCCCAGGCAAAACTACACCCCCAGGTAGCCCCTCTTTGTGCTATTTCCCAGTGAACTCTGGGTAAGATACCTGCACAGTAGATACAAAAAGTGTATGCTCCTTTAAGAACTGACCAACCCCTAATTACAGCCTGATCACTCCCTAATCCCACCCCAACACACCTAATTGACAGGTTTCATCCCTAAATCTCGTACTTAAACTTTCCTGTAGCCCTGTATGGTTGTAGGTTCCCTAAGAACTCTTGCCTGCTTTATTTAAGTAAAGAGTAATAAATCTTTGCCTCCTTGACTTAAAGAATGCTTGGGTCTGCGAATTCATTCCACCCGGCCTTGCCTTGGGAATTTTGGATTGGGATTTCTACATCCCTGGAGTCATTTCTCCCTCTACACCCCAATGGTAAAAGTTCTGGCTACGCTTATTACTGTAGGCTGTGTTTGACACCTATTGTCTAGAATATGCAAGACAAGAGATAGAGAATAAAATACCTAGAGATTATTTTTTTTTTCTGAAATCTTACTACATTCTTGCATGCTGGAACATTACATCAAAAACCATCGCTGAATCCCGTGTTATGAAGAGACATCAGAGTCCAACTTGTCTGCTCTTTACTTCAGTGATATCGAACTCAAATACGAACTGAGGTAACTAACAAATACATAAGGATTCCAGTGTGCCATATATAAAACATAATGTTATCTAAGTATTATTTTATTTTTATTTTGTGAAATATTTCCACATTACATTTTAAGTAGGTTTGGAGGCACTCTGTAGCAGGCAGTCATGGGCTGTGTGTTTGATAGCTATTCTGTATGTAAAAAGGAATCACTTCTTTAATATCACAATAAGTTATCTTACTGTTTTAACTGAAAGATCATAAAAGAAGGTAAACCCACCAGTTCCCAAGATAAACAGTTAAAAATAGGAGAGATCTAATTTAGGAATTTTTTTTATTATTACACCAAGCCTATCCCTGCCGCTCCATAATTTCAACCTTTTTTTTTTTTCCTGCCCCCAGGGCCAAATAGAATGGGCCTAATCCTCTTTCAGAAGAATAGACCTTAAAATGCTGAAAGACCACAGAGGCATGCTAAATATTTAGCTCTCCAGATCAAACATTCCCAGGTTACTCTTTCAATCCTCTTTGACATGGTCACCAGGCCTCTCATACCAGTAGTTACCCTCCCTCAGATATGGGACTCATAAATGAACACGATATTACAAATGTGATCTAACCAAATCGTATTAGAGCAAAACTATCACCTACTGTGCTCTGTACACATTGCCCCTTTTATTATTGTCTGAGATGATAATAGATTTGATGGATATCATTTCACATTATTGATTCATATTGAACTTGGACTCCACTGAAAGCCCTAGGTTTTTAAACAGGAATGTTTACTGTTTAATTAAATCTTTACTATCTTTTCATCATGGTGATACTTTCGTTGTTGTTTTAACTGCAAATATAATACTTTATTATTTATACCTTTAAAATTTAATATTATATTTGGCTAGCCTGTTGAGATCTTTTTGGATCCTCATTCTGTCCCCCAACACATTAGACTTTCCTTCCATATTTTTGTGATATTGAGAGGTCAACCATATAGTTCTTCATGTAGGTTCACTGGTAAAATTCTGAAACAGCAAAGATGCAAAGGCAAATTCCTAGGGTGTTTCACTTATGATCCCCATGCTTCAATGTTGACACTGTCATTATTAAATATTCTTTAAGTTTTATCATTGTACAATCTGAGCTTCCATTTAATTTTCTCAGTCTAATCCATACATCTTCATCATTTATGTAAGGACTGCCAAAGAATTTTTATCAGAAGCCTTGTTAAAATCCTGATATATGGTAGAGCCAAGACGGCAGCTGGAAAACAGGGACTTGCATGAGCTCCCCTTAAGGTCCCTCCAAAAACCTATAAAAAGTGGCCCTGAACAAATTCTAGAACTGCAGAACCCACAAAATAGCAGAGGGAAGCAGGGCTCCAGCCCAGGACAGCCTGGATGGTCACAGGGTAAGGTCTATAGCACAGAACTGGGAGCAGAGCTGAGCAGAGCCCACTGTGAGCTGCTCCTGGACCAACCAGGAAATAAGATATATAGGCAATGGGACATAGAAATTTATCTTTCCCTACAAGAATGTAAGGGAAAAGGGGATGGGAGGGGAGTGGCATGACAGAAGGGAGGGCTGACTAGGGACCGGGCCACCAGAATATATGCCATCTTGGAATGGGCAGGAGGGCAGAAATGGGGAGACAATTTGTAATTCAAACTCTTGTGAAAATCAATGCCGAAAACTAAATATATTAAATAAATTTTAAAAAATAAAATAAAAAAAAGTCTTCAAAAAATTTTAAAAAAATAAATAAAATCCTGATCTATTATATCTATAGTATGGTAATTAATGATCTTTTTTTCTTACCTTTCCATATGCCCAATTTGTTTAACTTTATTTTATGTTCTAAAATTTTAACTTGAATTCAAGTCAAGCATACTAGCCTATATGATGCATACCATATTTTTTTTTTACTTTTTCTGAAAATCAGATCCTTTATCCTTTTCCTAACATATAGCACTAGTCTTCTTCTTTGTGACCTTTCAGAAATCCATAATGGTGGTTTCAGAATCACTTTTATAAATTCTTTTACTCCTATTGCTCTGTGGGACACAGTCAACTGGAAAGTTGTGACTAGGAGTTGTTGAGAAACTCTTGCAAATTCCTCAACTATCTCTTGCTTCAAGTTCCTGATATCTTTAAAAAATGTGATTATCAGTGTGTAGATCATTCATTCTCCTTTATGGAGGGAGTTAAGCAATTCTTCTGAGTCAATTTCTATTAATATTCCATTCACTCAGTTGAGAATGACCTAGACCTCTTCTTATTGTAGCTACTGACCAGTTTTTTTTTTCTTTTACCCAGATACTACCAATTAATTAGTAAGGTTATGCTGTTCTCTCCCTGCCCCCCAAAACTGTACACATTTAAGAAATCTTTAAAGTAAACCATCAAGTTAGTCAAGTTTTGAGATTCAATGCATGTAAGAGAGAAGGCTAAGATATTAATACAAATCTCAAGAATTTGAAGATAGTCACTGTTAATGGTTCAAAAATCACAGCTATTAGTTCTTTGAGAAACTAAATGATTTAAGTTTAGTGACTAGAATGCATTAAGAGGAGTCAAGTTCACTTTATTTACATCTCTATGTTTGGGCATCAACTTCCTATTATATTTGTTTATTTAATCCGATCTATGCTTATTCAATCTAATCTAGGCTTAACTATATTTAAATTAATAATATATAATAATAAAAATAATATATAATACAATAATAATCCAGAAAATACTATCTGAAATACCTAAGGACTATAGGTGATTAATATTTTCTGTCACTGGGTGACTTGTTCTAAGATTTACAGGTGAAGAAGAATTTCAACTGTCATGGGGATTATCAGACATAGTTTCATGAGGTTAACCAGTGACCATGCCACTTCCAGTGAAGAATGCAATGTTTTGTACATAGTAAGGAATATAAAAGTTTTAAAAGTTTATAAAATTAAAAATGGTAAATTTAAAAATCATTTCAAGTTTTTTTTTTTATTCAAGTAGGCATAATTTTAAAAATAAAGTGTTTTTGGTAGGGTTTTTGGCTATTATATGTTTGCAATGATGGCTAAAACTATGTACTTTTTGAATAAGGGCTTTCCATTTTTAAGATCAATCATATGTTTTCCTTGGGTAGCCTTGTTACCTTTCCCACAAACATGCTACCTCCCCCCATGAATTCATTATTTTTATCTATAGTATCATTACTCATGTTGTATCATACAACATTGTCACCTTTAACCTTTCCTTCTCCCTCACTTCTCCTATCTAATCAGTTACCAAGTCTTGTCAATATTACTTCTTGAATATCTCTCTCATATCTATCCTTTTCTCTTTATTCCCACTGGCATAAAATTAGAACAAGCCCTCATTACTCTCCACCCACACTACTGCCAAAGTTCTCTAATAGTTAGTCCTATCTTCATTGTCTTTCCTTATCAACTTATTCTTCATACCACTCATAGAATAATTTTCTTTTCTCTAGATCCAACAATGCTATTTAACACCTCAAAAATCTTCAGCAACTCCTAATAACCTGCTGAGTAAAATTCAAGCATTTCTGAATGATGTTCATTACCATCCACAGTTGATAAAACCTTACCTTTCCATGGTTTTTTCATATAGTTGTCATTTACATGGTCAATTCTCCAGGATAACAGTGGGACAATAGGTAATATTTACATGACATTTTAGGTTTGAAGTTTTCTATGTATATTTAATCCCCTATGAATTCATACAATATTTGCTCTTTTTTCTAGATGAGGAAACTAAGACTTAAGAGTTTTAACACTTGATTAGGGTCTCACAGCTAGTAAGTGTCAGAGGTAAGATTCAAAGCCATGTCTTTTAACTACATGTCCAGCTCAAATTTTACTATACACACTGCCTTTCTTTTTTTTCCCTAAATGTACCAAGTCTTTTCCCACATTCCTTCTATTACATACTATTGTCTCTGTAAGTAGGTTGCTTTTCCTACTCTATCTACTATGTCATGATTTTATAGACAAAAAGGTACCATAGATTTAGATCTACAAAGCTTATTTTATAGATGAGTCAATTAAGTCTAAGAGATTAAGTGACTTGTCCTGTACTTTTATTATCAAATGAAATATCTGTGAAACATTTAGCGCACCTCATGGAACACAGTAAGTACTATACAAATGCTTATTCCTTTTCTACCCCCCCTTCCTGCCCCCTTTGTCCCCTATTAAGCAATTCATGAGTGTCTGAAGGTCTTCTGACTACAAGTTCACCACTCTACCCATTGTTCAACTAGTTGCCTCCAATACACATTTTTATTATGTTTGTGTCTTTTTTCCCAGTTAGCTCTGAAGACAGTTAGCTCTAAAAGGGTAGCACCCTTTCTTCAATGAATTTTGTTTGCAGTACATGCTTTACATAGAGCCAAATAAAAGTTTATTGAATTGAATCATTAAGGTATGCCTCAATGTAAAAAACTGAAATATTATGGTTTGGGTTTCTTGGGGTATTAATGAAATATAGTCTCTATAGAAGTAATAAATGTCAATTTCTTTCTATTAATGGATAGCTTCCAACAACTCTAAACATTATAATGACATTTTATTTTTTGCTTTAAGAACCATTTGAAATGTGGAAAGATTTTCCAGTCTGAACTTGAGAGATTAAAATTTGCAATATAAAATGCTTTCAAATCTAGCATGTAAAATCATTGACTATTTAACAAATGAACAATGGTATGTGCTAAACAGAAGATATGTTATTTCTTTAGAATGAAGGTGGGATTTTGGGGAGTGGGGCACCCATGAAAAGGTGTTTTTCCTTTCACAAGTATTGAATAATAATATTTTAAGGCTGAAAGGGGTTTTAGATATCATCTTATCTCATTATTCATTTTGCACATGAAGAAACTAAGGGGATGGATGATATGAAGGTGATATAGCTAAATAATAGAAGAGGCAGTCCCAAAGCCTCCATCTTTCATAATCCAATGTTCTTTGTAATCCAACAAAAGTGCCCCTAATCTGCAAGATTCTGTGGTGGCTTTATTTTTTCATAATCATTTTTGATGTAGTAGACCTATGCTACTTGAAGAGTAGATCCCTTGATATCTCATGTGTCATATTCATATTTAGAAATGTGGTGAAGAAAAATTTCATTCAGTCTGTGTAGAGTGTCAAAATTAACCTCTTCCAGGAAATAGAAACATATGAATGAACTGTGTGTTTTATCAGGAGATTCTACTATAATATATTCTAAGAACTCTCTTTTCCACAAAAATTTCCCAGGTCCTATTTTACACATGGGGCAACCAAAATCCTTTCACCATCATCTGAAAGGCACATAGATTCATTGTCTTTTCAGCTCTGTATTGTGATGCCATTGAAAGTGTATTGCTCTTGGAGTCAAAGTGTGAGAGTTCCAGTTTCATCTCTGTCACTTACTACTGGTATGAATAACAGTAAGGCAGGGAACTTCCTCTTCATAAAATGAGGTCAAACTAGATGAGTTCCAAGGCCCCTTCCCACTATAGATCTGTTATCAAATAACCTGCCAGAGCTTGTGTCCACTGGTATAGACTTTGAAAATCCAGTAACACCTCCATTTCATTGGACAATGAGAGGTGGCTGTGGGTATTTACATGTTCTGTGGATGAATCAGGATGGACAAGATTTAAATTTCTTTGTTTGCAGGAACAGTTTGTTTTTGTCTTTATATTCCTGGCCACTAGTATAGCATAGTCTCTTAAGTGTATCTTAACACTTGGGGATTAAAACACAATTATGACTTTGGAAGCCACTGGAGTGGATGAAGACATTTATTCTTGCAGAAAAAGGACCCAGATTGTTGTCGCCACCCAATTCATCCCTCATTTGTTGATTACAATCCACCACTTCAGAAAGAAGTCAATAAGCAAGCTTTTTTAATGAAAAAATGGGACTTAATTCATAACCCTTGTTTCCTTGTTCTTTTATTTTTTTGTATTTGCTGTCTATATTTATATTTTCACACCCTTTAAGGATCTCTTCAATTTACCGTTTCATTTCATCTCATTATTTCTTAGTGGATTTTTGTCATCAAATAATGAAAAGTCATTGAATTTTTGTAGAATGGCTAACTCTAATTCATCTATGACAAACACAAGACCAGCCATGTCATTGATCATGAGAAAGAAACATAAGCCAGCTAAACTCCTTTTTGAAAAGTTAGCTGCTTCAGCTTTGAGAACGAAACAATATGCTGGTCTTGTTAAACATGTTTATGCAAGAAAAGATCACTTCTTCCAGGACAAACATTATGACACAAATTAGAGCAAATCTTCTTCCCTAAATTTTGCATAAATTACATTTGTACTTTTAATTTATATGTATACACACATATAATATGCAATAAGGCTGCAAGATATTTATTCTAAAGAAGGAATACACATATACATATGTGTATGTGTGTGTGTGTGTGTGTGTGTGTGTGTGTGTGTGTGTAATAGCCATGATACGGTGATGAAAAAAAATAAAAATCCAATTTTGGAGTCAGAGGGCCTAAGTTAAAATACTTCCTCTGAGACATACGACCTTCAACCTCAGGCTCCTTATCTGTTAAATAGAGATGATTGCTCTAGATGGCCTTTAAGGTCCCTTCTCACTCAAAATGTTCAATCCTGGGGTGCAACATGTGTTTTTTTCAATTCAGTTTATGTTGACAGACATTGAAGTCTCTAGTAGTTTTGAGGATTCATTCTAGGTACTGAGGATACAAACGAAAACAACAGCAACAACAAACATACTGCCCTCAAGCAGCTTACAATCTTCCGGGAAAGGAGGGAAAGTCCGAGCATAGGCACTTAATGTGTAAACACAAGTTTACATCATCTTTCTGAAGTAGTCTAATGACTCTCTATTACTATGATGTCTCCCTTGCAATTATTTTTAAAGAAAAATAAAATCAGACATATTCAGACACACAAAGACTGATTTCTGATTTGTTTGTTTTTTTAATGGACTCAATCTGCCATTAATTAGCTTGGTATCAAAAGTAAATACAATTTAAAAAAACTAGTGAATAATATCACAAATGAATTACAAGAAGAAAAGGCAGTATCAAAAAAAAAGTTAATTCAAATGCTTACCTAGTCAATGAGCTTTCAACTATCTACTGACAAGCATTTATTAAACACCAAAAAATGTTACAGGCACAGAACTAGGACAAACCCGAAATAATATCTGTTATCAATATCTGCTTACAATTCCTCAAGGGGGAGACAGCAGACTCATAGTTAAAGACAAAATAAATACAAACTAATTTTTGAAGAAAGCCAGGAGCATAAAGGAATTTTTTTTCAAAATCTGGATTCCTTTTGAATGGGTATACATCAGTTTAATAGTCAGAATTTAATGGCGTAGATATTTAAATTCCTCAGCTATTTTGTTTCCAGACAGTAAAGTATTTACTACGAAAAGCTATGCATTTCCCATAATCTATGTGTAATCTAATAGGACTTATTACTTTTAGAATCTAATGAAGGGCACTCTGATTTTATTTTATTTTCATTCGGCAGATTTGCATATCATAGTTAAGGATGACACTTAAAATATCTGCAGGCATTGTAAAATCCTATTTGCAAAGATTTATGATTTTCAATATAAATGTTTACCAAGTGATAAATGAAAGGAAAATAAGCTTATTTTGTAAAATAATTTTACCAGTACATATCTTGGCATCATAAAATATATTTTTATATAGCTATTATACAATAATACAATTAGTTGTATTCTAGATACCAGATCATTCAATTTTGAATAGATCAATAATTTAGACTTCTAATTTCTTATATTTATAGTGTGTTAGGTATTTCTGTAACTATTAAAATCATTACGGACTTGATATAAATTGGTAACATATTTTTGAGGATAAATTGAGAGATATTGTACTTCTGGCCTTAGTTGGTCCACAGCACCAGAACGAAAATGGATAAAGTTTGTCCTTGGCACTTCTTCATCCCTCTTTCTGTACTTTACTATTGTGATGGTAAAGGGTTTTAAGTTCTTGATGTATGGTGATCAGTCAAAGGGGGAATATTGGTTATTCTTGAAAATAGGTAAAAGGGTACATGATAGCTCTCTTAAAATATTTAAAAGGACATCATTTTGAAGATGTAGATTATATATGGAAGATTAGACAACTAAAATTTTCTGTGCTTTGGAGATGGAACTGGGGCAGCTAGGTGGTGCAGTGGATAGAGTACCAGGCCTGGACTTAGGAAGACTCATCTTCATTAGTTCAAATTTGGCCTCAGAAATTTACTAGCTGTTGAATTCTGGACAAGTTACTTAACCCTGTTTGCCTCAGTTTCTCATCTGTAAAATGAGCTGGAGAAGGAAAGGGCAAACTACTCCAGTATCTCTGCCAAGGAAACCCTAAATGGAGTCATACAGTGTTGAATTCAACTGAAATGACACAATAACAACAATTACAACAACAAAAGATAGAACTAGGGATAATTAGTAGAAGATGTAATGGGTATGCTTATAAATTACAGCTTACAGAAAAAAAGAATGGGCAGTTTGAAGAGATAGTGGATTCTTCTTCATTGAGGGTATACAAATAAAGGTTGGAAGACCACTTTTCAGGTATATTGTAGTGAACATTGGTTTTTCAACAACAGGGTGGACTAGATGTCTTATGAAATCCCTTTCAAGTATGAAATGTAATGATTCCTATTTACTTTATCATCCTTTGCTATGCTCTCACACTGAGACCTGTACTCTGAAGCAGAGATGTGCTACATACATGGGTCCTGCACTGACTCCCTTATATATCCCATGATCACATCTTTCTTGTAGGATAATGCCCTCAGATCATCCTTTCTACTATATATTCTTATAGATTCATTCATGCCAATGCATTTATGAGAAAGCATTTCTTAAATGTTTATACCTTACAATAGAATAACTGACATTTTGACTAGGAGTTTCAAAGGATGTGATCAAGTAAAACTATAGCATTTACTAGCAGCTATTTTCACCCCGGGGTATTGCAGCCTTCAGAAACTTTGAAATCGCACTGCGTTCATGACCCCTTCCACTGCCTTGATCAGATTCTTCCAAGCACAGCTGGTTTAATAGTTCATTTATATTTTTGTAAGCCCTAAAAATTCTCCTGGATTACTATAAAGTTTATCAACACTCATTTTAAAATAATAGCATTGTGTATTACATACAATTACGTTATATCACATAAAAATGAAATGTTCAATCAAATCATACAAATCAAAACTTTTTCTCTCTTCTCTTTTTTATCTCTTCTTCCTTATTTTTTTATGCCTGGAGAAAATGTAGTATTAATAAAATTATGATATATTCAGAGTCAGAAGATCTGCATTCAAATGCTCACTCAGGCACCTATTATCTGAGTTACCATGGATAATTTACTTAAACTCTATTGGCCTATGATATCTCATTTGTAAAATGGTGGATTAGACTAAATAGCCTCTGAGGTTCTTCATAGGTCAAAATCTATGACCTATGAATCCTGTTAAGGTAGCAGGATATGTCATAATACAAAAGAAGTAACTCTTTCTTTTTTCTTTCTTTTCTTTCGTTTTTTCTTTTTTCCTCTCTCTTTCTTTTCTTCCTTCCTTCCTATCTTCCTCCATTCCTTCCATATAAAAAGAGTTCCACTAAGAGTTTTCAGAGAAAGACTATCAGAATAGTGAAAGGACTAGAGAATAGGCAACTAACACCCAAGTTCAGACAACTGGTAATAAAGTTGGTAGTGGATCCTTCCTACTCAAATTTACTTATATTTATTCATTTGAGTAAAGATTGTCCTACTCTTCTCTCACACCAATAGAATATAAACTCCTTGGAAATAGGAATTCTTGTTTCTGTCTTTGCAATGGCAAGCAAAGTGGGACTTTTTGTGTCTTTTGTTTTAGAGTGCTTCTTAGAACTAATGCAACCAAGTACCATTGAATCTTGCCTTTGTTTGAATCTTTAGTGATTGTTTGGAAACAATATATATGATGTGGTGCTAGTCTTGATTAGAGATCTTTCCTACACCCTTTTGCTAAGTAGGCACTAAGCCCTAGGGCCCTGAACAGGGTATACATGCTCTGAGGTTAGCATTTTCCTTTGGGGGCTTACTCATGGGAAGAGTGTTCATGTGATTTGGCCAGACAAGACTCTGGGTAGCCATTAAAGAGCCTCTCCTGCTTTGAAAAACCCAGATGTTCATAGTTCTTTCTCTGGTAACTATATATGAAATGTCTTGGTCAGACAACTGGAAGACTATCTGTTGATTTGTGTTATATTGCTCTGTTTATATAATTTCTGCTTGTAATTCCTGTTTGTGTTTTCTCTAAAGTTCAGAGTACTGACTTTTTCCCCTGAACTAAGTGAATGATACTTGTATGTTTAATTAAAGTGAGATTGTAAACCCCTTAGAGTTGCTTTCCTTAGAACAGCAAATCAAAGAACCTGTGCTAGCAGAACTCCTGTGTGCTGTTGTTGTTGGCCTTACAACCCCACATCGGCTACCAGCAAAACTATTGTTGCAGTCTTCATATTCTACTAGCCTAGCTAAGTTCTGCATACATACTAAGAAGTTAATAAATACTTGTTGAGTTGAATTGCATTGAGTTGAAAAAAATAAGGGAAGGGGCATTATACTGTCATGAAACATTTGAATTGCTGTCATATGGAAGATGAATATTTGACTGCTTGGCCCCGGAGGTCACAACTAAGAATAATAGGTGAAAGTTGCAGAAAGGCTGATTTCTTCTTGATATAAAGAAAAACTTAAGAATAACTATAAATACCAACAAATGGAATGAGGTGCTATGGGAGATTTCCCCATCACTGAAGTATTCAAAGCAGAGGCTAGATGACTGAACTCTATTCAGGTATATTACACAAGTAATTACTATTAAGCTAGATATCTAAGGCCCTTACAACTCCAATAAATTATGGTCCTATTAAGTGTAATCATTGTCCTTTTCTATATAGTCATGATTTGTTTTCTCAGATATGTAGTCATACAAAACCAACATTAATAATGTTTAATTCCATGCTCAATCACACCCTAAGCTTTTTCCTTTATGTAATGGTTTTCTTGGCACATGAACATCTTTTTGACTCTTGAAGATACCCATTCATATGTAAGCAAGCTCCTTATTACAGTGGAAAATCCATTCTTCTTAGGGTAGAAGTTGGAAGTTATGTGATTTCTTTCACATAAAGGAGGGAACAATGGAGCTTTTAAGCCACATATAAGAATGTCTTATAAACTCTCAAATATGATGCAAATATGAAGTGGGATTGTTATCATTAATATATTTAAATTATCTGCAATGAGTCAGGACAATTTGAGAATGAGAGCAGAAGGTTTATATTTTGGGAGCAGATTGATTTACTGTGAAACATTACAGTTTGCATCATAGCATCTGGAAGCACAAAAAAATGGATCTATGATGAAAAGTTAGGTGAATTGAACTAAAGCTTTACATTAAAATAACAGGGATTTCAGAATTGTACCATCTAATCTTGATGATGCTTAATATACCAACACAAAGGTTAAACTATTCATGAATCTAGGGTCTCTGGGGATAACCTGGTTGTTGACATTATTGTATATTAAAATTCCATAAAATTATCTTATCTTTCACGGTTGAGCAGAGAGGTGCTTTGATTACTTCAATGTTCTGTTTAATGGAGATTTTCCATTCATTATTATTGTATAAGTCAATTCCATATTGAATAACGTATGTGGAAATATTGAAAATAATTCACATATAATAAAATAAAGTTAATTATTCTGAGAATAATTTATCTTGCTGTTGGTGATATAAAATAGCAGATTCAAATTAAAAAAGAAATGGCACTGCTAACTGTACGTAAGGATCCAACTGGCTTCATATTGGCCTAGAAAACTATACAATTACATTATATATGCTCTCATATTTTTTATTTATTTTGGTAACCATTTCATAATTCCATTTAATCTAGTTTGGCTCACTCCCATGCCACAGGCCCTATGGGCAGCCTTTTTGATACCTCCAATTAAGAAAATATTATATAACTGGATTAAAAATTATCAAATGTTCATAAAATTATAAAAAGCCAAAAACATGATTTACCTACTCTCTAACTCTACCTAAAACTCCAGAGGCACCTCAAGAAATCACTCAAAATCACCAAGTAATTTGATGTTAGCAAAAGAACAGGTTGTTTGTTGATCAAAGACTAAATAGCCATCTAATACAATTCCCTCATTTTATACATGAGAAATGTGAAGCTCAGACATCTTAAGGAACTCACCCAAAGTCATGTGGGTAATAACTAGCAGGGCTGAGGTTTGATCCCAAATCCTTTGACTAAACCCAGAGCTGTTTCTACTGCATCGCTCTGCGTGCTGATATATGGCCTACAACCTGCCTCTTCAATTCATTCCTGACTTTATTTCCTATTAGCAACTCAAATATCTTCACAAAGCAGGCACTATAAGTCAAAATAAAGGCCATAATATAGCTCAAGCTAGAAACACATCCCCTAGAAGTACACAACTTTCCCTGGAAACAAGTAAGGAGTCCAATTTGCCTCTCCAATGTTTTGCAAATGTTCCTATGAGATTTATTTCTCTAGTCATCTCTGAGACGAACCAGGCAAGCCAATTAAATGTTCTACACCATTACCAAATGGCTTAGGACATGAAGTAAAAGATACTAATGATGATAGTGTAAGTGATTGATGTAGACTCCACGTAATTAGTAATTTTGGCTTTTAGCCACAAGCCTAGGGTTAAAACCCTTCTTGTAAAAAAGGACCAAGGGATCACTAGTAAATGCTGGGAGTCTAGACCTTGTCTTACTCAACATCTGTTGGTCTAATAAAGCATTATTGTTTCCTTAGCCGTGAGTCATTGATCTTGCAGAGAAAGGAAAATGATGCACTGATATTTTTCTCCCTCTCTGAAACAAGTTTTGAGGTTCCTGTATACAAGTGGACAATGCCTAACTTTGTGATCCAAAAGTTGGTGCCTGGACTACAACTAATATATTGATTTTTCAATATATTATGCTTTTCTTCACTCAACCAAACAACTGGAAATTTGAAGTTCAAGGTTCAAGTAGTAGTTAGTAACAGTAATAATAAATTTATATAGCATTTTAATGTTTGTGAGAGACAGAGAGAAAGAGAGAGACAGAGAGACAGGGAGAGATGTACCACACTGGTGAACAGTAGAATACATTGTGTGAAAATGAGATTATTGATATACCAATTATCAATGCTGATGGAAAATCAAACAAGAGCCTGTGCCCCCCCATAAGAGATAAAAAAGTAAATAAAGGAATGGATCAGAGTAGTCTTGTGTGTGTGCATTTGTGTTGTACATAAAAATCTTTTCTTCATCACATTTGTGAACTTAGTTATGTCTTTGTTCCAAGTTTACAGGGTCAATTCTTTTTTAATACTCTTGCTGCAACCAATATACTTTGATCAAGTATATTTTAAAATATTGTGAACACTGATAATTTATTAAAATTCTGATATGATAAATTTTTGTTCCTCATAGAAACATGTTTGAGTAGGGAACAAAGCACCAAAGGAGAGGCAAGGAGGCCTTAGTACAAACCCTGTTGCTGTAAGTTAGCATTCCATCTGTAACTTATCATCCTTTGGACATTCTAACTCCAATGTCTGAAACAGACTTTCTCCTCATCTCTACTTTCTGTAATCTTTATCTTCTATAGATGAGATCCCATTATATATTAACATTATCTATTGTTCTATACTCTATTTATTTTATTACATATTTTCTAATTACATTTTAATCGAGTTTCAGTTGCACTCAGGAATGTTGCAGGCCAAGATGTTGCCTGCTGGACATGTATTTGATGTTTCTATTGATACCACCTCACCCAGAAGAATGTAAATTTGTGAGACTGGCTGGCATTGTTTTACTTTGTTTTTTCTTTTTGACTGAAACTTTACTTGTAGCATAAAATGAATAGAGAGAGTAGACCTGTAATTCATAGGGGTAGACAGATAGACAAATAGATCAGTACATATGCACATATAAGTATATATGTGCATGTATACATTTATGTATATATGCATATATTTATGAAACCACAGGTCTAGTCTCTATCCTTATTCCTTTTATCTTCCTTTTATATATGTATTGTATGTTTATGTGTTATGCATATATATAAGTATGCATATATTATGTATTATATTATTACATATGCATGAATGTGTATGTGTGTATATACACACATACAGTTTAGCACATTCTCTGTAACTTACATCTTCGAGAGTTGCCTGTACCTTTAAGAATTTAAGTAACAACCCCAGGGTAACTTACTGGGGGTCACAAATTATTTACATGTCAGAGGAAGGATTTGAACCCACATTTTCCCAGTATCATGGCCAGCTTTATATAGACTGAATTCATTCTTTGAATATAGCAGTTATTACATCATTGAATTGAGTCGAATAGGTAAAAAATAAATCTCAAATAGTTTTATAAAGCAAGAATTGGATACCTCCAGGGAAGAAAATCCCACAACAACCTTTAGTAAATTATTTGAGAATTCCTTCTTTTTGTTTAAATTCTTTTCCCTGTAACATCACTTTTTTTCTACGTTCAATAGGAATATATAACCATTGACTAGCATCCTCCTTAACAATAACACTTCATATATTTGAGACAATTATTGACCCTCCTCAGTCTTCTTTTTTTTTTCTTTATGAAACTACTTTCCTTCATAACTGTATGTTTTTGTTCAATATGTTTTCCTAACTATGCATACTATTTTGGAATCGTGCTTATCAAACTTTACATAGTATTTTTAACTCATTTGAATGGTAGGGTTATATAGCCAAGCATATAAATATTCTTTCCCTTTAGTTTGTTAGTTTTTTGTTTGTTTGTTTGTTTAAACCAAGATAGTTCAATTTGGGCTTAAAAATTTTCCAGAAAGTGTTATTGTTCTGTAAACATTTAATAGGCCCTCAATTTCTCCAGTATGAGAGGGTTTAATTAGATGATCTCTAAGGTCACTTCCAGAGGTTTAATTAAATAACTGTGACTCTGTAGTTATGGTTTTCTTTATTCTTTCTCTCTCTCTCTCTCTCTCTCTCTCTCTCTCTCTCTCTCTCTCTCTCTCTCTCTCCCTCTCTCTCTTTCTCTAATTTATCATCTATACTTCAACACTGCAAAGACTTATAAATTCACCAGCTTGGATACTCCCTCCCCCTCTACAGAAAATCACCCTTCTGTATCTTGGTAACTGGTCTTTGAGAGTTGCTGTGCCCAAAATAAATCATTACCTTGCAGACAATCTGATGATGAGTGTCTTCACACTTAGCTAGACTGGCCCTTAGATAACAGACGTACAATCTACTCCTGAGTCCATACTTGAAATCATTTCAGTCAGAGACTGAATTCTGCTGGCATATACACTAAGAATTCATAGTCATCTCCATAATCCCATCAGACATCAGAAGAGGAATTTAATGGAGGGTCTTGAATACATACCCTTTGTGAAACCTCAGATCACTGGAGAAATACTTGTGAAGTGACAACAGTCTTGTATCAATGCCTCCCTCTTTTTATTTATTTTTGTTGTTGTTCAGTCATTTCAGTCATATATGACTCTTCATGACCCTATTTGGGATTTTCTTGGAGAAGTTGTTGGAGTGGTTTGCCATTTCCTTGTCTAGCTCATTTTACAGATGAGGAAACTGAGGTAAACAGAGTTAAGTGACTTGTCCAGGATCACACAGCCAGTAAGTGTCTGAGACCAGATTTACATTCAGCAAAATAAGTCTTCCTGACTTCAGGCCCAGCACTCTCTGTCTATTGTGCCACCTAGCTCCCCTAGAAAGAATATGGGAGCAGCAATCATGAGACCAGCACTGGAATCACATCTCTGCTACTTGCTCTAAGCTGTATTACCTTGAATTTTTCTCCCGTTGAAGAGTTTTTTTTTTCATGACCATTTAACCCCACCTATGACAGAAAATGGGATAAGACTCTTTGTTTTTATTTTATGTTTAGTCTAGTTCATCTCTAATAAGAAGCTAGGCATTCCAGCCCCAATGTCTCTGAACTTTCCCATTGAGTGACCATAAAAACACCCGTTGCATGAAGGTTGATATGTTAGCTTAAGACAGCTTCACATCACATTCTAAAAGACACACATAAACACATATACATACATGTGCATATAAATGTCCATATATGTATATAATTATACACATATGCATTTTCAATATAAAATTAAAACTTCTGTTCCTAGTTGCCTATAGTGAAAACAGACTGAATTAAATGAATTAGTGACATTTTGGGAAGATAAAAAGGCCAAGTTAATTTGACATATTTTCTCTACTTTATGAATCCAGATTGTAAAATAGAATAGTTCTACATGGGAAAATCTGACCAAATGGTTCTAATGCATTTGCCTAGTAGGTTCCCTACTGATGCGTTCACATATTTTATTTTGTTTTTAATCGTTCTAAATATGATACAGTAAGAGCTTTTTTCCAGAAGAAAATGCATGGTGACTTGATGTTAGGAATATGCCCCATAAGAGAGGAGAAGGGATAAAAGTTCAGTGTAGCTTGCACAGAGAAAGTGTTTAATACATATTTGATGAATGACTGAAACCGATCAAAGGGTGTAGGTTACCTTATCTGTCCAAAAGGTCCTGAATATTTCTTCTAATATTTTCTGGGTAAATCAGGATGACATTTTCATAGAATCACAGAATTTGAGAGTTAAAAGGGACTTCATCAAGCCCATCCCATCTATGAAATGTGTTTCCCCATATTTTGCCTGAAAAATGGTCATGTAACCTCTATATGAAGAATTCCAAGGATGAGGAACTCAGGACCTCTTGAGGAAATCTATTCAAGTTCTGCAATCTTTTTAATTGTTATGATGTCTTTTTAGACATCAAGCCCAATTTAACCCCCTGCAACTTCCACACATTTATCCTGGTTTTATCTTTTCAAGAATAATTTTTAAAAAGTCAAATTATTCTTTACATGAAGGCCCTTCAAATATTTAAATGCCATGGAAAGAGATCTTGACTTGAGGTCAGAAGATTTTAATAAAGGTTTCAATATTGGTTCTGCCCCTAACTATCTGAGTGAACAAGGATAAGATATTGCCTGTATGGGACTCAGTAACTTATCTGTGAAATAAGGGTATTGGACAAAGTGGCCTCTGGGGGAAGTACTCTCAAGCTCTAAATATATGATTCTATGGCACTAAGTCTCTCCTGAGTTTTCTCTTTTCTAGAATAAAGATGTCCAGTTCCATTAATAAAAACTCATATTATATAGACTAAAGAACTTTTCTATCCTGGTTGTTTTCCTTTGATCATAACCTAGTTTCTCAATGTTCTTCTTAAACTGTTATAAACCAAATGAAGATTAGCCTCAGTTTTATGGAAATGACCAGGCCAGCCTTCATTACCTTCTAGGTCCTTTTCTTGGCTTGCCTTACTTACATGCTTAATCCTTTCTCCTCCCTCTCTCCCTCCATCATTTTCTCTTTCCTTCCTTCTTTCCTTCCTTCCTTCCTTCCTTCCTTCCTTCCTTCCTTCCTTCCTTCCTTCCTTCCTTCCTTCCTTCCTTCCTTCCCTCCTCCCCTCTCTCCCTCCCTCCCTCCTTCTTTCATTCTACTGAATCTGAACACAATATTTCAAATAAGGTTGGATGAAGGCACAGTATTATATAAGAGAATTTCAATTCCCAATTTGTGGAAGCTATGCTTGCTATTTAATGGTAATATCAAATCAGCATTTTTGAGGTTGGCATTCAATTTTAATGACTCATATTGAACCTGAACTCTACTAAAACTTGGGGGAAATCTTTTACCTCCAGTAAAATTGCTATATAATCATGCATTAAATGGAGAAATCTTGTACTTAGGAACTTAACTTTGGCAATCCTGTTTGATAAAGACCTTACAGTTATCCACATTGGATTTTATATTATTTCATTAGCCCCAAATCCCTAGTCTCTCAAGTTTATTTTATGTCCCAACTATGTAACTGGGACTATTAAATCCCTTTCTCAGGTTTGTATCATCTGAAATTTTAGTGGGTATGCATCTATGTCTTTATCCAGCCAGTTAATAATAAAAGTGAAATAGCTCGGAGTCAAGCATAGAGAGTCTCAATGGGAGAATTCTTGTCAGGTTGACATTGAGCCATTTACAATTACTCTGAGTCCAGCCATTTGACCAGTTCTGAATATACCTAACTTTATTATATTATAGTGACAAATTTCCATTTTCTAGGGAAATTCTCTTTACAGCATTCCCCTTATCTAATAGGTTAATAATCTTGTTTACAAAGGAAATGACTAATATGGCATGATTTTTCCTTGATGAAATTATTCTGCCTCTTTGAAATAATTTCACTCTCTCAATGTTTACCAATCAACTTTTTAAATGTTCATTCCATATTTTTTTTCCAGAAATCAAAGCTAAGCCTCTAAGTTTATTGACTTTGTTCTCATCCCACCCCCCATTTTTGGGGTGGGAGGAGGGAGGATTGGAGAGCACTTGACTTTCCTGATCTTGAAGTAGCTTTCCCATTTTCTATTCTAAACTGACAGAAGCTCAGTATCACATTTTCCAATTCTTTCAGTACCTGAGATCATTATGATGCTGGAATCAACAATATCAGTGATTTGGTCCTTAAGAGCCATTATTCCTATATGCTATACATGCATACATACATATGCACACACACACACACACACACACACACACACACACACAAAATACCCCTATGAACATGAAAATTAAAAAAAAATCAGTCCAACTAAATAAGAAGAGTTACAATCTGACCATTCAAAGGTTTTCTCTCCTGGAAGTTACCCTAAATTTATCCTGAGACACTACTGGAAAGAGTGGCTTTTACAACTTACAAATGTTATGACAATAATCTGTAATGCATTCTAATAAAGTGTAACAACAGTCCTCCAGTGTTACAGTCAAATTGGTTATGCATTGCTATATTACAATGGAATACACAAGTGAATTTTTAGCAAGCAATAAATGAGATTTGCCAAAGAAAACAAATCTCAGGATACTTCGAAAATTTTCAAAGCTCCCTACGTTGTCAATTTAATATTTTCTCAGCCCTCAGTCCCCTTGATATGCTTGTTGCATTATGATTCTGGCTTTAGTCTCCTTTAAAGTTTCCTCATTTAACTGCTATGGTTCTATATTCCGATCATCCTCCTCTCCACTTTTTACTTTTGTTTCTTCTATTTTTAACAAGTCTTCTTCACTAGATATGTTTATTCTTTATGCTTGTTATTTTTCTTGCCTTATAGTAAAATGACCTTTGCATTTTTTTCCCTAAATATTCTCTAAAGATTTCCATTACTTTCAAGACTTCAGCTAACAGTTTTAGATGAATTCTTCTCAAATATATCATCATATATGGTTATACTCCTTTCCCCCTGTAGCGTCACATGAACTGAGGGGGAGAGGGAAGGGAAGCATCCCTGTAGCACTTATCTTCCATGTAGAAGGTCAGGGGAAGGAAGAATCTTAAAAAAAAGTAGAAAAATTTGAAAACCACTTTTAGCTGGGAAAATAAGGGGAAAATTAGTGGAAGTAGCCATATCTGAGTTGGGCCTTTAATTAAGCGGTTTTCAGTGGGCCCAAAAGAGGCAGAAATATGTCAAATGATGGGAAGAAAGTAATGTGAAATGACCAGCCTAAACATATCAATGAAGGAGAGGACTGTGTGAGTTCATGAATCAGTTAATAGTCCAGACTGACTGATACAGAGCTTCTATGAAGGGGAGTAGTCTAAGAAACCAGGTAGAAAGATCAATTAAAATTAAGCTGTGTAGTGTTTTAAATGCCAGTCTAAGGAGGTTGCATTAGTCCTACAATAATAAGAGTTAATTACAGTATTAATTTGGCTTTAAAATTAATCTTTATTTAAAAAATGTATTCATTTCTTTGAAATGTATATTATACCTTGTTAAAATAAAACCACATGCAATTTTTAGTTGCAAAGACTATTAATATTACATCAAACAGAAATTCTCTTTTTTAAGGAAAAAAAGAGAATTGATTTTGCCAATTTGTGATGAAAGTTTATTTGATTCAATCAAATCCATTGTGACCAATTCATTTAAAGCAATAAAAGAAATGTTAAAATGATGCAAATTGAATTTCAAAGGTAACAGGGACACATAACAAACTAATGGGTTTTTGTTCCGTTTATTTGATCTGTCTTTTTCTTTGCAAAGGGCACTGTCTCTCATCTTCTATTCTGAGTCTACATTTCTCAGCCAAAAGTGTTAGCTCGATGAATAGATGTGAATGCCATGTATGTGCCAGACCTTATTATAGGAACTAGGCGTGCAAATATAAAAATGAAACTGTGTCTGGACTCAAGGAACTTACATTCTATCAAGAGAAACATCCCCTACATATATAATAATGAAGGTAAAAGATAATGTTATTTATGAAGAATGACGATAACAGTTTTACACGGGTTACAGAGTACTTCAAAGAAAATAATAGATCTGGAAAGGAATACCACATTGGACCCATATTGTGAAAACAGACTTTGAATGACAAATTTGGAAATTTGTATTTTAACCTAGAGAAGTAGAGAGGCACTTGAGCTTTTCTGAGAAAGAGGGTGACATGATATGACCAATACTTTAGGAATATCACTTTGGCAGTTATATTGAGGATTGATTGGTGAGGAGAGAGACTTGAAATAGGTTAACAAAATAGGAGACTGAAATAGTATAGATTTAATGTGGCGAAATTCGGAATTAGGTTTTTCACTTGACAAGATATAGAAACTGACTAGACCGGGGGGGGGGGGGGGGGGGGGGGGGGGGGGGG
>CM053625.1:201910958-201937698 GCA_028646595.1 Phalanger gymnotis
TATAAATTCTGCCTTAAACCTAGAATCGAGGTCTCTCATCTTTAGGATGGGGTCCCTGGCATTGCCAGTAATAAAGAGCTCTATATGATTGCCAACTCCTGTAATCCTGAACTCTTTCCATTCACAAGTAAACGGACTCTAACAATAATACCAATGATACCTCACAAAGTTGTCATGAGACTCAAATGTGAAATTGCATATGAAACCTTACAGACTTTAAAGCCCCATGTAAGTAGCAATTATTCTAATGTGCAGAACATTGTAATTTACAAACCTTAAAATATAATATAATTTTCCCCTTCTATGGTAAAAGACAACATGATGCAATATACAAAATGCTGTCCTTTGAGTCAGGAAGATCTGTGAAGAAGTTCCATTTCTGACACATCCTAGCTGTATGACCCTGGCCAAGTCACTTCATCACTAAGTCCCCCAAGCAACTTTGCAAGACTACAAATTGCAGAGAAGATGCAAATCTGCTTGGATATAAGAAGTTGTATCAGCAATTAAGGTGGGACTTTTTGCTGTTCTTCTCTTAAGGGCCTTTAATGATGCTGGCCTTTGTTCCAATGAGGTAGATAATGTGGGATCTTATCTTGGAATGTTTCTCAGTGCTAAAACAATAAGGAGTCAATGAGTTGTATTTGGTGGTACTAGGGATTAACTTTCCCACACCCTAAATGGATTTTTTCCCAGTTCTTTGAGTATTTATCAGCATTGAGGCAATCAAGTGCCCCAGGGCCAGAGATGAGTATATAAGATTCAAGGTTGGCATGTGACTTTTGGGGCTCACTCATGGAAGGAGTGTTGAGACTCTGGGCAAGCTGTAATTACCCAACAGACCCTTTGGCTCTTCTCTGGTATTGTGTGTATATGTATTGTGATTCGATCAGACAAAGTCTGTCTGTTGATGTTGGTAATTTCTGTATTTATTTGCCTTGAAGTTGAGGGGGCTGATCTTTTCCCCCTGAACTGTGAATGATATATATGTATGTTTGATTAAACTGAGATTGTTAACCCCTAAAAGTTGCTTTCCTTAGGAAAGCAGATCAAAGAACCTGTGTTAGCAGGCTTTCTGTATCCTAGGGTTATCAATCACAGGCAGCCACTGTAGCTGCTATCCAGATTGTTGCTACAGAAGTTTTCAATCAGAAATTTCCTGATGAAATAACAAGTCCAGTTTAAAACAACAAAAATATATATATATATATATATATATATATATATATATATATATAATGTCACAGTCAAGGGCTACCTTCTTTTTAAAAAAGGAAAGAAAGAAAGAAAAGAAGACCAAAAAAAATGCTATCCAGAGCTAATCAGATGAAGCCTACAGTTATAAAAATCCAGAATTTAATTTACAAGGGAAAGTATTTTTATATTGTATTACCTTTTCAATTTACCAAGTTTGGATCTACATGAATTGGAGATAATTATATGTTATCTTCTACATCATTACTAATATTCAATTGAAAAGACAATTAACATTCTAGGTAGGAATTTTTCAAATTAAGTATTCATCCCAAATTGGAAACAGGCCAAGCTCCTCTCTAAAATTAGCACTTAAAACTGTTGTTTTCCATAAGTGGAACAAAGATTCCCATCAAATAGTTTTAGATGATTTCTTTGGCCCTAATCTTATTTCTAGTATTTAATTCCTTGAAGGTGTTGTATTTCAAGCCTTCATGTCAGCAGCTAAAGCTAAGTTTTAAATTGCTCTGAATGATTCTTCCATTTAAAAAAAAAAAACAACCTCTTGAAACAACTATCAGAGCCAAGGAATATTAGACTTCCAGGCAATATTTAACAAAGTCACATTGAGTGGGTTTTATGAAAGTTAACATGATGATAACTGGTTAGGTTTTTTTTTTTTTTAAATTCTGAAAGAATTTTATGTGTAGCATGAATTGCTCTGGTTGACTATCTCAGATCCAGAGCGGTATATCTTTCCCTCAGATTTCTAGTGTACCTCAAGCATTTAAGGTGTCTCTTTTCTTTGCCATTGGGCTGGGCCCCCAGTGGCCGTATTTCCTGTTTGTTGTGAAGGCCAGGAAGAGCCAGAACGAACAAACCAAAAAAGTTTCTCCTAACAACTTTGGTTTATACTCTCCCCTAGGCCACTTTGTTCTGGAGTAGGGGTAGGGAGTAGGCTCAACTTAGCTCAGTGTCTGTGCATAATTTCATGTCCAGATACAGTATGACTGCTGGGTAACTCGGGTAGAAGTGAGCTGGAGTCTTCAAGAATGCTATCAAAGGTCACTTGTTTTTCAAGGAATCTATGCTTCACTGCCTGTTAAACTGTAACTCAGATCTCTTGGAATCTTTTGAACTCACAAATTCATAGGATCCTCTCTCTTCAAAAGTTGCCAAGCTCACTGAAAAACGCTGAGGCAAAGAGAAAGAGGCTGAAGTGGACCAGACAATCAAGGAACTTCCTCTTTATCATGAGGTGGGAATGGAGTACCAGTTGCAGAATGTGACTCTTCTACAGTATTTCTCTCTAAGGCTTTCCTTTACATGTCACACTATTATCCCAGAAGCATTTGCCTTGCATCGTCTGCATAACACTGATGTATTAGGCACTCTGGGTACATACCAGACACCCATTGTAGATGTATCAAGTTTTCCCCTCAAAATGCATCAAGATAACTGTCTTTTAGCATATTTAGACTCTCTCTCTCTCTCTCTCTCTCTCTCTCTCTCTCTCGGAAGCAAACTATAAAATCATCTTCTTTCTCTGATGATCAAGTCGAAGAATTTAAAATAAAAGAAGTGTATGAAGTGTGTGAACATAAATAATCATCACCTCTCAACATTTCAGTTATCAGATAAGAAGGGTACCTGAAGAAAGTAGAAAAAAAAAGTATACATCCAATTCTCTTCTTTCTGCTCTACTGAGACTATTAATAGGGCTCCTTTAAATAAAATAATTTGAAGTATACAGACACACATTGTTTTACCCTGGACACATTATATCATTAGTATAGGGAACTCCCAATAATTCTGTCTAGTATTATGAGGACAGTTGAGCTAACTCCTTTCTCTAACATTCCCTCTCCCCCTGCCAAGGTCATCATTAGTCAGGATGCTATTAGACAGACCTTGCACAGCTTGAGTTAACTCCCTGTCCCCCTTCCTTTTTCAAGCCAGATATTGTGAAACCGACTTGAACAAGTTCAAATAAACTTCTTGCCAAAATAGATTTACCTGAAACTAAACTGTGGGCTCTTTGGGCAAGGAGTATATAAGGACAACTTAACAGATTAAGCAGGAAGCTTCTGAAACCTCATAGAACTGCTGGAGGTATGATTTTACCAATTGAGTCACTAAATACATTTTAAATAAATAACTGTTTATCTGAACAAGTGGTTCATTCTAATATTGAGGAACACCTCCTGTGATATTTATGCCCCTTTCCATGGATCATACAAACAATATTCATTTAATAAACATTTACTAGGCACCAACTATGTGCCAGGCACTGTGCTAAGCATTGAGGATACAAAAAGAGGCATGGGGTTTGCAATCTAATGTGGAAGAGAATGTGTAAATAAATTTATGAAAGCAAGCTATATACAAAATAAATAAAAGATAATTAACAGAGGGAAAACACTAGAATTAAGAGATGTTGGGGAAGGCTTCCTGTAAGAGGTGGGGTGGGACTTGAATCCAGGTCTTCTTGATTCTGGGGCTGGTTCCCACTACATCTTTCTTACTGACTGCCATAAATACATAAACATTTTCAAAATTATAGATATGGAATTCATTCTCATAATATTAGCTAAGGGTGACCTCAGGCTAAATTGAAAAGCAGGTAGTTTGTCTTCAACATAAACTCTTATCTTCTCCTTTCTTACCTCTATTGATTCTCCCATTCCAAGAGCCACATCTTCTTTCCTTCATGCCCTACATTTCCCTCCCCTAGACCTGACCTTTGGAATTGGTCCTAGTCTGAATTCCTTAGGCAGTGTAAATTTACTGTACATACTGTAAATTGAATGAATGCTAAAATGCTTATTAAGCCCTTACCATGTACTCAAGGCTGTGCTATGTGGTGAAATTGAAAAACAAGAACAGAAACAAAAATGAATATAGTACATGCCCTTGAGAAAATTATATCTTAATAAAGGGAGAGGAGTATTGGTCAGAAAGTTATAAAGATGGTAAATGGAGCCGGGTAGGACTATATAGATATGTTTTTGAGTAGCGGTGACAGTATTGATTTATGATTCCAGAACTGGAAATGGAGGTGTTGCTGGGGAAAGAGAATAAAAAAGTATGCACACAGCAGGTTAGACTGGTTTAGGGAGTAAAGTAGAATGTTCTTAGGTATAATAGGTCATATGTACCACTCACTAAAGAGAATAGAGAGACACGTAGGCAGCAGTTCATTTTGTACCTCCTTTTTAGACTGAATGAAAAGGCAAAGGTGATAAAATTCCCCACCCCTACAATACATTATCTGGATAAATATTAAGCAGCAAAGTACAATGGGAAAAAGTTTTGGATTTATAAGGTCAGAAGAACTAGGAACCTCATGACTATGTGCCCCTTAGTCTCTTAACCTCTGTGAACCTACCTCCATCAATAAAATTGAGTGAAATCATATCCTTTTATTACCAAATTAAGTCTACATTATCCTTTAGTCTTGAACTTCTTGGCTCATTGGACTAGCTTTGATCATGTCTTGCTAAATCTCAAACTTGTATAACAGCCATCATTGACTTCCATCAGGAAATCATTTTGACTGGGTCCACTATAAATCTATATAGACCTTTCCATTCATCCACTTCATGTTACTTGAGATAAGGCTCATGGCTTCTCCTCAACACTGGCATCCATAGTAGTTTGTCCTCATCAGTAATATGCTATGAAGGAGAGAGAACAATTTGGCCATTTGTATGCACAACCAGTTCTGGCAGCCAATCAAAAGGCTTTTCTTCACAGAGCATTAAATAGACAGTAAACAATTATAGAATACCTTTGCATGCTCTGAACTAGTGATCTAATTCCTTCTATTCCACATTCTCACAAACTTCCAGAAACAAAGTCACCCCAGGCTTCATATGTGGCTTGCATCAGGAATTCTAATCCTAATCTGTCTACAATCTGAGCAAAAGTTCTGGGCTCAGAATAAGAACTCTATAAATAGTGATTGATTGCTATAATAGCTGAAATAGGTGCCTACAGAACATGTACTATAAATTATCTTGAAAACTGTTCATCAGTAGTAGTTGTAACAGTTTATGGGGGTGGAGGATTTAGAAAAAGACGGGCTAGTCTCAAAATGAGTTTACGGATAACTGATGGATAACCGTCTTACTAAGTTTGTATTTTTATAATATAAAATGTAGATGAGATATGCCCCTGTTGGGTTAACTTCCCTGCCCCCATACCCTTTTCAGTTGGAGGGTAGGGCATGGAAAAGAGTTATACAGTATAGGAAGGCATGGATGCATTGCAATATTTATTGTTGGAGGGAATGCCCATATTGCAAATCTCATTTAAGTATTTAAGGGGAATAATAATAAAAACCATATTTATATAGTACTTTAAAGTTTATAAAGCACTTTTCTGAAAGGGAAGGATAGCAAAAAGAATTAAGCCTGTAGGATCTCTTGAAGCATTTAATTCTTATTTTAGAATGAAATATTTAATTTACACTACAGCATAATACACTGAGCTATAAGACATAAAGCTAAGCATTTATATTAATGCTCAAGTCAAACTTCCTAAGCAACGTAACTTGAATGAGGCATTTCCTATATATTTCACCACATTAATATTTTAGTACCTAATACAATTTCATTAAAAAATGCAATGAAGATACGCCAGTCCTGTGGGTCTGGTATGTTATACACTAATACTTCCATGGTTGCCTAGCAACCGACAGGCAGTATGTCAGAACAGAGCTAGAAAGAACATACAGAAGAGTATAGCATCTTGTCATGAATATTTTACCTGCTAGTTATCTTTATTGTTCTCCTAGATGCTCAGATTAAGTTTTCCTTAATAACAATACAATCATTTCAATTGGATTGCTATACTCTAAATCACAGACCAAATGGTGTTCAGTAGAGAAACTGGGCTTTTAATTTCCATGGTGCTTTTCCTACTAGGCCCCTTTATCTCACTTCAGTGAGTAACAAGGTGCAGCAAAAGCTAAACTGGAGATGCCCCACTTGCTCCCACAAAATAAGCAGCCAATGGCAGGACCATTATGATCCCTATAATTACAGCCCTGATTTCCATGCCTATAGTTAACTTCATGTGGGGAGGGTGGACACATCAAGTCCAAAAGCATTTTTGAAATTAAACAGTAGTAACTTCGGAAAGAGGTATTCTTTCATCCAAGCAGCAATGTTTTGTTTTGTTTTGTTTTTTTTTACCTCTAAGCCCAAAAACACAACCAATGAGAATTTGTAGAAATCATAGTCTAACTTCTTCACTTCTGTAGTTAACAAGACAACCAAAAACATTTGTTGAATGAATATAGAGAAGTAAAAGATTCTTGGGAGTTTCCGGTCCACTTCTGACCCCTTCCCCCAATCTACCCAAATTTTTATATATTAAATAAACAAACAAAGAATCGACTTGTTCAGGGTCACATAGTTAGTAGAAGAGAGGAGAGTAAAAAACTTGTGGTGAAGGAATATGTTTATGGGTCAAACAGATATTTAAAACTATGTATAATACACTAAAAGCAAAACTATTAATCATTTTTGGTGGCAGTAATTTCCCAAAATGAATAAAAGAGGGAACCAAAAGATAAAGCTGTTTAATATACCACTTTGTGAAATTCATCATAGGCTATGTTGTGGATAGGAAAAAAATCCTTAATTTTGGACATTCACAAAAGCCTATGTACTATGCTTATTTCCAACATCATTATTGTTAGATTATATATTCCCATAATACACATTCCCATACCAACAAGATTAATATCCAAAGTCTTTTGTTTGTTTTAAATTCTGAGTTTCCTGTTTCACAAATGCACATCAAATTGTAATCAGATAGACTAAACAGAATTACTATTTTCCCACTGGTCAATTCTAAAATAATTAATTCTTATCAATTTTAATCATTTTAGGTATGATTACTGGGCTCTTTTTACATGACCTTTGAAAAGCCCTAGAGATTTGGAGTATGTCATGATAAATGTGATCATAATTTTCAATGAGGGGAAAACAGATTCTTCAGACTAAATCCTAAAGAAATTAGTTTCCTTTCCTGACAAAAATCTAGGACTTGGTTCTAAAGGTGTGGTTTCTGAAAACTTATTTTAAAAAAGAAAATGAACAAATAATTATAAGCCAGTTTACAGTTTTCAAATATTTCTCATCTGTAAAATGAGGGAGTTAAACTAAATCTCTAAAATCCCTCCCCAATTCTCTATGCTATATTTAGTGACACATTTGTCAAAGTTTCTTGTGTGATCTTTGTTGATAAGATGGAGAAATTTGGACTAGATGAGTGGCATCAAACTCAAATAAAAATGAGGCCAACAATCTATGTACAAAGATCCCTGAAGGTAACCTGTTGCCTTAGTTTTAAAGCATAATGTTATCTATGGTTATTGTAATTTTATATATTTCATTAATTATTTTCCAATTACATTTTAATCTTGTTCAGGCTACATTCAGAAGTATTATGGACATGTTACATTTGATAGCTCTGAGCTAGATGATAGTATTAAAAGAATATTTAAATAGCAAGTTTATTTATAAGTGCTTGAATGACAGCATTAAAAAATAACCATTGATGGGTTGATATCCCTATTGAATCATACCAGAGATACTCTTCACTTTGTGCGTTTGGGTATTTTGACAAGTCTATGGATAAAGACAACAATCATGAAACTGTAAAATTTACAGATTAAACAAAGCCATGTGGACCATGAAGAGATGGAAAAAACCAGAGAGACCAATTAATCCCAATGCCTCATTTTACATATGAGGAAAGTGAGGTCCACAGGCATAAAGTGGCCTACTAGGGGTGACACAGTTATGGGAGAGCTAGCGTTCAAAGCCAAGTACTTTGATTCTAATCCATTATCTTCTCTTCCCATTGTTCCAGACTGACATTTTTTGGAAATGCAATGATCTTGAAGGGCTAACATGATTGGCAAAGTCAAATTTAGTGAAATTTAAGAGAATATATGACAAAATTTGTAACACTTAAAACTGTCCAAAATGGTGGGCTACCTTGGTAGCTAGGATAGAAATGATAGCAAATTCTACCTGCTATATAACAGTCAAGAACTCAAAAGTCCACAGAAAGCTAGAATAATGTATTTAATAAGGAAACATTTAGTAGAAATAGATATGAAGTCCTTTATTTGGGTCAAAAATCAATTTTACAAGTACAGGGTAAGGGAAATATGGTGATGAGACTGCTGTTTGAAAAATATCTTGGGATTTAGTAAATTTCAATCTCAATGTAAGTCAACAATGTGACATGGCAGTACCAAATATTAATTGGCAGTAAAAAATGGTATGGGGACTTGAAATTCTTCCATATAATGATAAGTTAAAAGAGCTTGGAGCATTTAGTCTGGATATGAGAGGACTTTGAGGTGTGGAATGGAAATGTTTTCTGTCTTTAAATATTTAAAAGGCTATTCACGTGAAAAGGGACTTAAATGGCAGAACTATAAACAATTAGTTGAAGTAGCAAGCAGATAGACTGTGATACAATGTAAAGCAAAATTTTCTAAAAATTAAAGTGACACAAGGGAGGAAAGAACAACCTTTAGGAAGAGGTGAGTTTTCTAAAACTGCAAGTATACCTTTCCATATAAGATGACTACTTGCTGACAACAGTGTGAAGGAAATTCCCACTCAACTATGGGTTGTTTCTTAAGTGTAAAAACCAGCCTTTTTTTTCTTGCTTTATATCCCTAGCACCTCATTTTGCATATGTTTAATAAATGCATTACGTATTTGGTTGAATTAACCTTTGAAGTCCCTCCCACTGCTTATATTCTATAATACTATAATTACAAAAATACCAGCAGTCTCCCCAAAATGAGTACAGTGATTTCTCTATCTCCTATAACAGAAAAAAGCCAGTCTTGTTTATTTTTTTCTCTGTAGGAAAGATTATTCATTAATATGTAAATAATGAAAAACTACAACTTCAAGTGACTAACAATTTTTTGGCAAATTTAAGAATTGTTTACTCAAACACATCAAATTTTTTTATAACCCCATCCATTAACTGTCATGAGATAAGTGTCCTTTCAAAAAGTATTGTAACTTTCTTCTTTCACATTATATGTTAACCCAACTGTGTGATAATAAAATGTTCTGGTTTCTTTCTTTTGTATCCAGTCATTTAACAAGTTGCTATAAATACATAGCATTTGATAAACTTTGGAAGGCTAATCCCTCTTAGCCTCACTTGCTTCCAATCACATAGGAGCTAGAAAGATGTTTATCCCCAAAGGTATAGTCTCTCTGAGACCTTCTGGGGGAAAAAAGAAATCACAATTCGATTCTTTTATAACTTAATCCCTTTACTTTGTGTAAGCCCACATGTAAAAAAAAAAAAAAAAAACTAGAAACACATTTTCAAACTTCTGCAAATAGTTGCAATAAGTTTTATCCAGTTTTAGTTACATGTGTAATAAAATTAAAGGACATGTTGAATTAAACTCTGAGGCTAATTCATAGTGCCACAGGAAATGTGCATTTACAATTCAAAGGAATGAATTAAATTAGAGAAATTCCAGGAAAAAAGCATCAGGTCTTTTTTTTTTCTACTATCACCTCTTAAAAGACTCTCTCTCACTCCCTCAGTATCTTTACCATGTGAAAAAGGATTCTGGCTGCCTGGGAGAGAGTACACTCAGGTTTTTGAGTGCAAAGAAATTTTTGTCAAATTGGATCAGATGGAGTAAGGTAAAGATTCCTTTTTCTTTCTTTTTTTTAAATCATTAAATCATAGAAAATCTAAGGAACAGTAGATGCCTTCCAGAACGTAATTCAACTTCCATTTGACAGATGAGGAAACTGACACATGGAAAAGCAATAAGCTAAGGATATACCCAGTGGCCATGGTGGAACTAGAACCCAACTCTCTTGATTTCCCATCTGTGCTTTTTCTATTGTCTCATACCAAAAAGTGTCTCAGTCAAATAACATTAAGTTCCAAGTTGCTTAGATTGGAAACATAGAATTACCAGTTTTTACTTCAATTGAGCCTTTAACTTATAAATAATTGTTTGTAAATCCTAGTGAACAAAAATAATCTGGTAACACTATAGTAAATTTAGATATTCTAGTTGTAATGGTCATCAGGGTGGAACTTTTTTACTGTTTTCTCTTTTGGAATGCTGAGGTAATCAACTGCCATTGGTGAGTTTTGTCTTTGTTTCAAGGGGAAGTCTTTGATGACCTGTTAAGAAACAAGAAAGGTCCAGGACCTAGGACCCACACACTTTTGTCAAGAAGAGACTAAGTCCCCGGGCCCTGAGAAGGTTATATATGATCTGAGGTTGGTGTTTTGTTTTGGGGCTCTCACTCACTGGAACAATGTCATGTGATAGACCAGACTAGACTAGAAGGATAGCCAGCATGGAGTCGTTCCCCCTTTGAAAACCCAGATGTTGACGCTTCTCTCTCTGGTAACTGTATGTATTGCTATAGTTAGATGGTTAGAAGCCTATCTCCTGGTTTGTGTTTATGTCCTCTGTTTATATAATATATGCTTGTAATTTCTGTTTGTATACTCTCTGAAGTTCAGGATGCTGTCTTTTTTCCCTGAACTAAGTGAATTAGATATGTATGTTCAATTAAAGTAATATTATAAACCCCTTAAAGCTGCTTTCCTTAGAAAAGCAGATCAAAGAACCTGTGCTAATAGCCTTCTTGTATGCTCTTGTTGTTTGTCTTATGCAGCCACAGTAGTGACAAGTAGCATTGTTGTTACACTAGTGAATTCTAGAATTAACTTTTGTAGATACCAACTACTGATTTTTGCTGTTTCTTATAATATATGGTAAGAACAGATATTGATGAAAGATAGTCACATAGCTATATTGTCCCATTGTTTAACTTGTAAAATTTTCATGTATATGACTCAAATTAAATGGTGTTATTTATAGCAAAATCAGTGTCATCAGTATTATAAATTGGTAGTAAACTTGTATGATACTAATTTTATGTTAACCTGAATGAACTGTGTTAAGATGACAGGAGATAATTGGTTGTCCTTTGATTGTTTCAGTAACATCCTATGCTTTGTGACTTTTCTTGGAGTTTTCTTGGAAAAGATATTGGAGTGGTTTGCCATTTCATTCTCCAGATCATTTTAGAAATGAGAAAACTGAGGCAAACAAGGTTAAATGATTTGCCCAGGGTCACACAGCTAGTGTCTGGGGCTAGATATGAACACAGAAAGAGTAATCTTCCTGAATCCAGGCCCAGCATTACACTACCTAGATGTCCAAATCATAGGTAAATAGTCATAAAGGAGCACAGAAAAAAATAATGGTAGTAATAAAAGAACCTGCCACTAATAGGATAACACCCACAATGATTAGTGGAGAAAGAGTAAGCCTAAATCAACCTTACTCCTTGATGATCATAGGCTAGATTACAGTACCTGGTGAAACCTCAAATACAATCATTCAGTTATAAGCATCTATTATAAGATACTCTCCTTCTCATGGGGGAACGCAGAGGTTATATACGGCCCTGTAAAAATGTTGGGAAATTCAGACAGGTTAATTCCTCTGAATACAAAGCCATATGGTCAGTAAAGCTTCCTGTGAAATTTCAGTTTCTATATTAATTGGGGCACAAAGAAAAGTGGGGGTTACCTGCTAGGTGAAGACTAAAACATAGAAGAAGAAACAGGAGATCAAGGAGGGAAAGTACACATGCACATAAAACATTGATCTAAAAACCATGGCTGATGTAAAAAATAAGAAAAAAGAAAACTTGAAAATAAACATCAGTAAGTGACTGGTAAATGTTGAGAGAAATTTTTTTTCATCAAGAGGAAATGAATAAGGATTTAATATATAGTGGAAAGTGAATATAATTAGGAAAAGCTGAGCAAAGTATGATATGATTGTAGTGGAACAGCATTGTGACAAAAATCATGAAAAGGATGCTTTCAGAAAGATCTAAGAAAGTTTTTGTGCACTGATGCTGAGTGAAGTGAGCAGAAGTAAGACAATGATTTATAAAACAATAACATTGTACAAACAACTTTGAAAGACAAAACTCCATTCAGTGTAATGGATTTCAGAGAACCAATAAAGTACCACTGACTGACAAGACTGCTGAGAGACTCATTAAGCAGAATGAGACAGACATTTTAGACTAGAAAAATGAAAAAAAAAATGTTTTGCTTGATTATACTTAGCTATTACAAAGGTTTTGCTATTCTTTTTTTGTGTGTGTATGTGTGTGTGTGTGTGTGTGTGTGTGTGTAGGGTGGGATAGTTTGGAGGCAAAAAAAAAATCCTTTTTAATTGAAAAACAAAAAGGGCAAAGTTGAAAGAAAAATCAAAGAATGAATAGACCTTAGTTTAAGGCTCTATATTGATTTGTGTGACCATGAGCAAATTTCCACTCTTTCTCTGAATCTCATTTTCTTCCACTCGAAAATGAGGCTAATAATATTTTGACTGTTTGCCTCAGAATATTTTTAATGAAAAACAATCACATTGTAAACTTCAAAGTAATGTGTAAATACAACACATTTTAAATGTGAGTTCAGAGCAGAGTTAGACCTCCTAAGCCCAAAGTTCATTCCATAACACCATTCCTCTTCCTTACCTATTCCTTTAAAAATGAAGAAATTTTAAGTAATTTATATCTACATTTACTATTTGCCATTTTAAAAAGGTTGCTTCCTGTTGCTTTTGGAATGCTTTTAAAGCTAGAAGACAAAATTATTTTCTTTGTATATCTGTTTCTTCATTAACTAAGCATGCCTGAATTTCCACTATTAGTAGAATGGGCACAATGATTTCTTTCAATTAAGAAAAAGAAATGCAATCCCTGTTTCTCACTTGATTTCTGAAATCAAAAACATCCCACAAACTAGCAGAATGGTTTAGAGTTGGCCGCTGAAGTGTGTCTTAAAAGAAGCTATGATTCCAAAGGATGAAGGTGAATACCCTGTGTTCTCTCTCCTTTATGTGTTTGTTGGCTTTAAAGTAATCTGTCATATACAATCTTTTAGTCTGGCATCTATCCTCTATTTCCTGTTTTTAAGAAGGAAGGCAAGCTTCAGAAAGTTGTCTTCTACCTAATACTCTGTGCTACTCCATTATCAGGTGGCAGGAATCACTTCATTTCTTCAATAGCAGCAATTGAAACAATGTTTTGGGAAAGTCTTCTTAGAGTTCTCATATACCAATGAAAGATCTTACATGAGAATGAATGAGACTTCAGTCAGAAATATTTAATTGATTTTCCCTAAGGAGATATCATTTAGTGCTTTATGTAACCACACATGTTAGATGACATTAAACAAAGTTAATTATTACTACTAAATCTTATAAGGAAGCAAAAGGGGGAGGCTTGAATTTTTCATATTATTTACTATAAGATTTCAAGCTGGAATGATTTCAGGTCATCTAATCTAAGACTCTTTTTGGCAAATAAGGAAGCTGAAGACCAGAAGGGTTATATGAAATTTCCAAAGTCATACAAGTAATAAGTGGCTGAGTCTAGATTTGAACTCAGATCTTTTGACAGTAATATCACTATATCTTTCCAGCCCAATTATACATGATTAAATATTCCAAACTCTCAAAGCCAGCCAGACTAGCCTTGCCTCTGTTCCTTACATGACACTCCATATCACCTCTACATCCATTTATATGAATTTTACCACTTTCCTGGAATGTACCTTCTGTCAAGACTCCAGGCAGCTATAGTTAAGAGCCCTCCAGCTTGCCCAGATGTTCAGACTTGGTTAAACTCTGGTAACTATGAATTGGGATTTGAATCAGACAAGGTCTGTCTGTTGATGTCTGTAATTTGTTTGTATTTGCTCTGAAGTTCAGGGTGCTGCTTTTTCCCCTGAACTAAGTGAATGGTGTTTGTATGCTGGATTAAAGTAAGATTGTTAACCCCTTAACGTTGTTTTCCTTAGCAAAGCAGATCAAAAGAACCTGGGCTTTCAACATTCTGTGAGCTGGTTGGTGTTGGTTTTACACCCCCACAGCAGCTGCTAGCTGAATTGTTGAAACACCTTCTCATCTCAGGCTCATAGGATCTTTTTCTTCCTTCAGTATGGAGCTATCTATATGATAGCAGTTGAGGGAATCATACTGCTAATGCCTTTCTGTCCCAACTATCTTGTATTGAGCTATTTTTTAAATTTTTATATTATTCATATATGTCCTTGTTATTTCTCCCATTATAATGCAAGCTCTTTCCAAGAAAGGGTTGTTTCCTTTGTTGTATTTGTTTCTGTACTGCACAGCACATTGCCTGGCACACAAGTACTCAGTAAATACTTGTAGACTGACTGTTAAAGCCCAATGTCCTAAAATCATATTCTATATGACTTAGACCCCTGAGTTCAAGTTACAGTTGTGACACTCATTAGCTGAGTCATTCTAAACAAGCCATCTAACATCCCTGAGCCACAGTTGTTTCATGTTTTAAAGTAAGAATGATAATATCTGCACTTCCTTGTTCACAGCATCATAGTGAAAGTACTTTATAAACCATAAAGTACAATAGAACTGTGAACTATTAGTATTACTTAAACTGAAAAGGCACTTAAGTCAATCCAAATGATTCTGAAAACTAAGTAGAGTGGAAGATTGAGCGTTCATCTAAAATTACCCAACAGCATACATTTAACAAATCTGTTTCAGTTTACTGAGTCTATTATTTGTACTTCAGAAATGCAGCATACATTTCTCTGTGTGTCAGTCTAACCTGCAATGGAAGGCTGACTTGGTAATGGTGCTTTTATTAAAATTCCCTAATAATTTCTCAAAATTAATATCTCCTAGAAGTTCTTAGTGTTCCTAAATATAGGACTATCCTATAAAACACAATCTCTTTGAAGGAAACATAATCTATATTAAAATGATATCCATGTACACGGTGTGCATGTATATATGAATGTGAACCTTTGTGTGTAGCATTGTATAGTAGATGCGGAACCAATCTTGGATGAGGATTGCAATGAAATCCCAATGTAGCATTTTCACTTAAATGTGCTCACTTTCTAATCTTGAACAAATCACTCAATCTCTTAGCACCCCAAGCAATTCTCTAAGATTAAAAGTAGAAGAATTGTTGGATATGAATTAATAGATTTCCCTTCCAGGGAGCTCCCTATTTTGACAAAATCATAAGTCTAAATACAACCATGTGTATGTGTACATAGACCTGAATACATGAATAAACATAGATATGAATCTATGTGTGTATTTTTGCATAAATATGTGTAAATACATGTGGAGGCAGCCTCTCCACCCTGCTCCTTCCCATTATGTTGAGTAGTCATTCCTCATAAGCACTTGTAAGCTTGAAGTTTACCTCCAGTCACATTGATTTAGGGGCTTGCAGTGGGACTCAACCAAGAAACCTCTAATTGTCTACAGATACAGAAAAGTGAATGACTCAGGGGATCTTTGAAAAGAGTGGACATTTTCTCTCTGAATTCTCTGGGGAGAGAGGTGTGTTTCAAGGGAGAAGAGAGAAGAATGGCTCTTTTTACCTTAATACCATGATGATCTCACAGTTTCTCTTCACCTTAACTGGGAAAGCTTGCAGGGGGAGAATAGAGGTTTTTGCCTTTCACTGTTTTTGCCACTGCCTCTGCCTCTGCCTCTATCTCTTTCTTTGTCTCTGTCTCTATCTCCCTCCCTCCCTCCCTCTCTCTCTCTCTACTTCCCCCTCTTTCCCTCCCTTCCACTTTCCTCCCTCCAGATCTTAAACATATGAGCACCCTGAAAGGAACATATTACTGAGAATATAAAGCAAAGAGTTTGCATAAGATATCAGCAGGAGTTGTTGGTGGCATGGGACCCATCTGCATCATCATTTAAGGCCATCAGAAAGAAGAGAAAGGTTCAGTTTTTCCATTTCCCAAGTAGTCTTTAATAAGCAGAATACTCAGAATGAGAGATGAATTTTAAAAAATACTAATAAATGGTATTTTAATCTGTTTCATTTCCCAACAAGGCTTGAATGTGTCTCCCTCTCCTTTTAGCCAATTGTACTAGCAGATATAAGTTGTTAGTGAATCCTGTTTAAATCGCTCTATTGACATGTGATTTGATTCTTTTTTGTGGTTAACATTGCTTTCTGAGCAGGAATAAAAGAACTATACTATATCTGATTCATTTTGTACATTAACAACCTATTTTCCTACTCTCCCTTTTTGGAGAAGTCCCAAACTCAAGCTGAAACATAACACTGTCATCAGAACCATAGATTAAGTTTGATAAGCCAATAAAGGTGAAAATGGGGAATCTAATATTTTTAATTAGATGTCGAACTCTCTCAGGAGTAAACCTAGTCTACAACTGTCTGACTGGGTTCAGAAACAGTGAATAGCACAGTACATATACATCTGTAAATCCCAGCTGAGCCATATTTTTTATGTTATACATAAATCAATTTAGATATGTGTGATAGGTAGATAGAGATATAGAACATCTTACAATTTAGACAAACAAAAATTTAAGGAAAGGTGTAACCTATATTTGAATCAGCAGAATAAAAGCTAATTATAGCCATAGACTGATAAAAGGATAAGGCTACCTACCTCTGTGGATTATTTTGGCAGAAGGTCTGTCATACTTATTTATGTCACAAATAATATCCTCGCCTTCATCACTTACTTGCATGCATAGTTTATTTTTCTTTAGCCCTTTAAATGAAAAGTTTTGTACATGGAGCAGTCCATTTGATGCTCACTACAATCTTGTGAGCTACATAGCAAAAATATTATTAATTCCATTTTACAGAGAAAGAAATATAAATTCAGATTATTGACTTGGCTAAGGCAACATAGTTAATGAGTGGCAAAGTCAAAACTAGGATCAAGATATCCTGAGTCCAAGCCCAGGATTCTTTCGCCTTGCCCACAATTCCTTGAACAAAGAGTTAGGGATCCTATTCTGAAATTTCTTTTTGGAAGGAAAGGGGAGAGTGACAAATTTTGAATTTATGAAATTGTCTAGCATAATTAAGAGAGTGCTGGCCTTGGAATCCATAGACAAGCATTTAAGTCCCTCCTCAGTTGCTTGCTAGCTGTGAGATCAAAGGCAAGTTCATTTAAGGTCCTGGAGTCTAAGTTTGTCCATCTGTAGAATCAGTATTTAATTAATGGTGTTACCTATCTCATGGAAGTATTGTGAAAAAAGCACTATACAGATATGCACAAAAAGGGTAATTCAACAAGCAATTACTGAGCACTTAGGTAACTTGCCTAGGGTATTTAGAGAAAGTATTTAGAGAAAGCAGAACTTAAACTCATCTTCCTGATTCTTAAATAAGCTCTTCATCCATTGGACCCCTCATTCTTTTTCATAAAATAAACAAATTATTTAATACAGGTGAGTTATAAAGCTTTTCAGGTGGTGGAGGTAGGCAGATGTCATTGAGTAGCCTCTGTAAAGACTGAACACCACTTTTGGACTTCAGAAGGTGGTCAGGTTCACTGTCTCCTGACAATTGTATGATTTTACTGTGGGCATGACGAATCCCTGCTTATGCTTTCTATCTCCTCCAGGATAGGTCAGTAGTCCCAAGGAGCTGTTCAAAAGCATGTTTGTTTTTTGTTGTTTTAAACATTTCAGTTTCTGGGAATTCTGACAGTGGTATACTGAGATTAACAAAGGTATCTTTCATGTATAATGCGATTTAGAAACAGCATTAAAATTCCAATTCTGCTTGGACTTACGTGATGTAATTTTCAGGAATAACTGTTAAACTATTAACTCTATCATGAAAAAAACTACTCCTTGAGAATGGTAATTATTCAGTAACCTTATTGAATCAAGCCTCAATTAGAGCATATGAGATAGGGGAGGTCAAACACATGGTATAGCTTAGGTAGTACTACTAATAATAATAGCATAGCATAATATAAAATATGATCTTTATTATTATAATTACTACTACTACTAGCATCATTATTACTTTCTTTTACAGGAAATCTGAATGAAGAGCCATTTGATTAAAGATGCACCTCACCTGCTCTACACAGTAACATTTGCCAAGCTAGGACAAGGTAAACTCATTAAGCTGCCAGGAAATCCTTTGTCAAAGTAATAATAAAGGGTTTGTGACAGTAAACCCATGCAAAAAAATTAAACTGAGCTGCTAATATTCCCTTCAGGCTGTCATGTCCAGTCTTTCCAGGACCTGTGAATTCAGAGGATTAGGGATCTCTGAAATAGGTTAAGAACACTAGAGAGCTCACAATGGAATGAATGTCTGTTTGTATTTGTATTTATAATCTTGAGCTTTCTCCTTAAATTAGGCCAATGGATTTCCCAATATAGTTTCAAAGATCTCCCAATAATTACATTACCTACATTCCATTTTACATGAATTCTAGACCAAGAAATAAGGAAGTATAATATAGTGAAAGGAGTAATTCATCTGAAATCCGAGGACAGAAGTTTGAATCGTGTGTTTGCTAGTTATTAACTCCGTGATATGTGCAATTCTTAACCTATATGGGTCTCAGTATCTTCATCAGTAAAATTAAATAGAGTAGATGAGTTCAATGATACTATCTAGTGCTACACCTCTGCTTCTATGATCTAAACAAAAAACAAATAAAAAACACAAGTTGAAATGAAGCTAAACAATTACTCTCCATTATTTTTGGCATTAAAATAATTCTCCTTTTTCATATAGTCATTTACATAATCTGTTTTAAAACCACTTTCTTCCCCCAAAAAAATAATATGCTCATTTAAATACCATGATAGAAACCAAATAAAAATGTTTATTGTCAGAATGGGGACAGGGATGAAAGAGGAAAAAGAGTAGCTATTTAATGAATTATATCTCAGTGAGGTTTATTTGGATAAAGAGTAGAATGCTACACCTTCCAGTTAAGTACAAACACTAGATCATAAAGAAAAGAGAGGTCTTGTCACTCTAGCCTGTCTATAGTAACCAGTCAGCTTTGTCCTCAAGAAGAACAGGGTTAAGTAAACCATACTTTTCTCTGTTTACTTTCTTCCACTTGTAGGATGGAAAGACTAAGGGAAAAGGCTTCTAAGGAGCACTCATTTGATCACGAAAATGTGTTGTTTTGTTAGTGTGGCCCCATTTGTTTAACATAACCCTAATTTTGCTTCTCTGGGACTGAATTTGCATGTTCTGATATAGACTTAGCCTAAACCTGGCTTGGTTCCTTGTTAGCTCCCACACTATCACCATAGAAAGCTTAGTCTTGTGTTAGCATCTATTTCAGGGAGGCAGCTAGGTGGCACAGTGAGTAGAACACATACCCTGGAGGCAGGAGGACCTGAGTTCAAATCTAGCCTCAGATACTTGATGTGTACTAGCTATGCAACCTTGGACAGGTCATCTTACCCCATTTGCCTTGCCTTCCCCCCTCAAAAAAAATCTACTTCCTAAGGCAAGTATCAGTCAGCCTTTTCTATGTTTATATATTCTCTGGTCAGGAGCTCTGCTATTAAAAATTGTTTTGTTTTGTTTTCTAATCCCAAGCAACAAGTTAGACTTCCATTTCCTACCATGCTTGACCTACACTATGCTATCAGTGATTACAGGATAGTCTCTTCCAAAGGACTCTTTTTACTGTTTAGCTTTAAGGCCCATTTACATAAAAACAATATTCCCTTAATTTAATAAGTGGTCATGTGGTCATTGAAAAATAGATAGACAACTGTAAATTAATAGGTTTCAACTATTTCTTTGTATATGGTGACAGACTGTTGTACTAGAAAGGCCATGAGACTATCACGAAACTAGGAGCATATTTTATTTTCCATTTCTGACTAGCTTTGTGAGTTTGAGCAAGTCTTTTAACCATTCTAGTTTTTGTTGGTTTTTTTGTTAGCTTGTTTTTTGTTTTTTTAGAGTATAACACCTGCCCTTCCTATTCAATAGAATTGTTTGGTTCTTAATCCCAGACTCTTTTATACTCTTAGTTAACTGCAATATTTGGATACAGTCTTGCTTTCCTCACCATGCCAATAAATAAAATCATAAAATGCAGAGATTCTATCTCATGATTTTGTAGTTCCCTCATCAACCAGCATAGCATCATAAATTTCACATGGGTGGGAATGGCATTTGAAGATTACAAAAGTACATGTCTATTAATCAATACTGATATGTTACACGAGGAGTTAAAGAAAAGTTCCCAAGCTTCAAGGATGTTTGTGTGTGTGCACACATGTGTGTATGGTGTGTGGGGGGTGGGGGTGGGGGAGTATGTGGGTGGGTGTGCCCCCTTGAACTGTTAGGCATTAGGGAGGAGGACAGCAGCTGATCCCAGGCAGCTTGCAACTATGCCTTACCCTTAATATAATCTACAAGGTGTCCCTAAAGTCTGGACACATAGGAAAAAATGCATATTTTGAATATTAATATACCTTAACCCCCTTGACTTCTTTTTCTGGGGTATGCTAAAGGAGAAGGTGTACTCAATGAAAATCACAGATGCAACATACTTGACACACAAAAAGAGTGAATGTGCTAAAATTGACAGCAAGGTAGAGTTATTGCATCGAATTTGTGTGAATCTTGCAAAACGCATCAATTTTTGCATCACAAATTATAGAAATCATATTGAAGATGTTATTTGTTAATATTTCAATTAAATAAAATGTTGTCGAAAATTTCATTCATTTCATTTCTTGAAAATATGCATTTTTGCCTATGTGTCCAGACTTTAGGAACACCCTATAGCTTAATTATTTGGAGCATTTTATCTTAAGAGATGCAGATGCTAAGGAGAAAACGTCCTGGGTATCCTGACATAGACAAGGCTCAAAGCACACCCACAGATTAGAGTTATCCTTTATAAATGCACAGGATTACCAAACTATCAGGACCTGTCAAGATAAACCCATTGAGAACTGAGACAAGTGAAGTAAGACTGTTATTCAGACAACAGAGGAGTCTGTTCCCCAAAGCTTGTACTACTCCAGTGAAATCTTTCCCCAGTATATGGAATATAAATACAACCAGGCATTATGATAATCACTTTACACATATGATCTCATTATTGAGTGACTGATTCTCAGTACAATACTGGGAGGTAGGAGCTACTATTGTCTACTTTTTACAGTTGAGAAAACTGAGATAAACACAGGTTAACTGACTAGCCCTGGGTCACACAACTAGCAAGTGTCTGAACTTGTCTTCTAACTTAAAGCCTAGCACCCTATCAACTGTGCTATTAAGCTGCCTTTAGGATATCCCAGACAGTTGATTAAGTGGCACTGGTGAGGTTCATGCAAGAGTAACTCCTGGCAACACAATGTAAATGTTAGGAAGGAAGTATGTGCCTCATTGAATATGAGGTTCTATATTTCTGGCAAAGGGACAGAATTTTAATTATGTCATATGCTAGAAGCTTGTTCCTTATAACAAGTAGCCTGAATTATATAGACCAACATTTACATATGGCTATGTAGCCTCTGGATCAATTCTAACCTTGAAAAGTCATAAAAAGGAGATTTGAGAGCAACAAAAATACCTGCTATACCATTAGAAAGGAGGAGAAAGAACTGCAAAACATTGGAATAATGACACCATTATGTAGGTGAAATATGGTAAGTGAAGAAACAGAGAATTGAAAAAAGGAAACAAAAATGTTAAGAAAATTATATGTAGAAACCATTTAAGGGGGAAATAGATTTAGGCTGGTTAAAGAATAGTGTCAGAAGTAGGTCAGAATTGATGAAATCAGAACATAATGTGTCATGCTTTAACACTTTGTGTGTATTAAGGCTTACCTTTCTCATGCTGTATATAAGCAATGCCTCAGTAAAAATGACAAATGCCTGAGTGGAAATAGCATAGCTTAAAGTCAAATGCACAAAGTGATTTCCCTTTATACATTGAATCATGCATGTTTATATAGGTTGTAACCTAGAAAGTATCTCCAGAGATTTATTCATCCTCCAAATTTCAAACAGAAAAGGATTTAACCATATCTATTCCAGAAAAAGAAATGAACAACCAGAGAGAGAGGTAATGACTTTCCAGGAGTCCTCGGCTATTGAATAATTGGAGACAGAAGTAGATAGAGTACTAAGGACCTTTTCCTTTGACTGTCTTTTGCCCTTTCCCCAACCCTGGGCTCCATCTGGGAGGCTGGGCAAGTATAAATATCTACTTACACTATTGTGTGTGTGTGAGATGGGAGTCAACAACTAAAATACTGAGATGAAAAGCCATCAAGCCTGATTATATGTCCTGCTACTCTCTCCTTTGATGTTCTAGGCCTTACCATCTGCCCTTAGTACTAGGGATACAAGAAGATCTAAAAGACAGTCCTTGCCCTAAAGGATCTTACATTCTAACAGGGGATACAATATGCAAACAAATATATAGAAATCAAGCTATATAGAGGATAAATAGGTTTTGATAAATGAGGAAAGACACTGGAATTAAGAGGTGTTAGGGAAATCTTCCTACAAAAAAAAAATGGGATTTTAGTCAGAATTCAATAAAGCCAGAGAGGTGAGTAGTTAGAGTATAGGAGGGAGAGCATTTCAGGCATGGTGTATTACCAGATAAAATGCCCAAAGCAGAGAGATGGAGTATTGTGTTCTTGGAACAGTCAGAAGACCAACCTCATTGGATCGAAGAGTACCTGATGGGGAGTAAGGTGCAAGAAGACTAGAAAGGTAGGATAAGGTTGGATTATGAAGAGTTTTGACTGCCAAACAGAGAATTTTGTATTTGTTCTTGGAGGCAATAGGAAGCCCCTGGAGTTTACTGAGTAGGAGTATGACATGATCAGACCTGCATTTAAGGAAAAATCAAGTTAGTAGCTGAATGGAGAATGGAGTGGAGAAGGGAAAGACTTGAGGTAGGCAGACCAACTAGGAGGCTATTGTAATTATCAAGTGGGGGTGATGAGGGCCTGTGAGGAGTGGTGGCAGTATCAAAGGAGAGAAAGGGGCAGCCCTGAGAGAAGTTCCAAAGGTGAAATTGATGGGCCTCAGAAGTAACTTGGATGGGGGGCAGGGAGTGAGGTGAGAAATAGTGAGGAATCCAGGATAATTCTTAGGTTATAAACCTAAGGGACTATGAAGATGGTGTTGATCTCTAAAGTAATAGTGATAGTAGGAGAAAACGGTTTATGTTTTGGAGATAGCAAGTTTAAAATGTCTATTAGACATTTAGTTCAAGGTTTAGTTCAAGGTGTCCGAAATTCAGACAGAGATATGAGATTGAAGTCTGCCTAGAGATTGGAGCAGGAAGGGTAGATTTGAGAATCATCAGGAAAAAAAGATATTAAATCTATGAGATTGATGTGAAATTGTATAGAGTAAAAGAAAAGAGCCCAGAACAGAACTCTGACAGACACCATTTAGAGGGCATGATCTGAAAAAGGTTCAGAAGAGGAGATAGTGATCAGAGAGGTAAGAGGAAAACCAGGAGAGAACGATGTCCTGAAAACATAAAGAGAAAATGAGTATGGAGGAGAGAGTAATTAACTGCATCAAAGACTGAAGAGATGAAGGAGAATGAAGCTTGATAAAAGGCCTTTGAATCTGACAACTAAGGGATCATTAGTAACTTTGGAAAGAACAGTTTTGATGGAATAAATTCAAATGCAGAATGTAAGTGGTTAAGAATAGAGTAAAATGAGAGAAAATGGATGCACCTATTATAGATCTAACCTTTTCAAGTTTAGCTACCAAGGGCAAAAACGATATAGGACAATAGTTAATAGGAATGGAATGATCAAGTGAGGATTTTTACAGGAGATGAAAGACATGGGCATGTTTGTAGGAAGTAGGAAATAGGTTAGTAGAGAAGGAAAGATTGAAAGTAAGTAAAAGAGTAGGAATAACAGAGGGGACAATCTGTTGGAGGGGACAGGATGGAATATGACTTGAATAAGTAGATGGGTTAGACTTGGTAAGGAGTAAGGCCATTTCATCATGTGAAAGGGGTGAAGGACAGAGTGGTAAAAGGCACTTGAGTGATAGAATATGAGGATGAGGGGAGAGAGAATTAATGATGAATGGCCTTAATTTTTTTTTCTATAAAATATAAAGCAAGGTTCCTAGCTGAGAGACTGGGGAGTAGAAGGAACCATGATAGGTTGGAGAAGGAACCATGGGAGTTTGGAGGAGGGATGAAAAGTTTTAGAAAAGCCATTGCAGACAGTGGGACAGAGGGTTGATAAGGGAGATATAGTAGGATTGTCTTAAAACAATAAGGGCTCAGTTGAGGTTATGCAACATAAATTTGTAGTGTATCCAGTCAGAATGGTTGCATGATTTTCTCTACCTTCGTTCAGCAGCACAAGTGTAGGTAGGAAGGCAACAAATGGTGGGAGTGATCCAAAGCTGAAGATTCTAAAGCTCTACACCGTCTTTCTTGATAATGCACTGTATGTACTTATAGGCCAAAGATGGAGAACCTGCAAATTCACGGCTACATGTGGCCTTCTACATCATTGGGAGGGGCCTTTTGACTGAATCCAAGTTTTAGGGAAAAAATCCTTTTATTAAGGGGATTTTGTTCCATGAAGTTGGGATTCAGTCAAAAGGGCCACATTTGAGGATCTAGAGGGCCACATGTGACCACAAAGCTGTAGGTTCCCCACCCCTGTTTAGGTTTTGCCACCCACTTTGCAGTTACACCCCTAAATTAATGTCTGAGCTTCTTGAGAACAGAGACTGTCTAGATTTTGTTCTATTTGTCATTTCAAAACAACATAATACTTAGCACAAAGAAACAAGATAATAAATAATTTTCTCCCTCTCTGAGCTACAGCCCCACAACTGGCAACATGGCTAAATGCACCAAGAAGGTCGGGATTGTTGGTAAATATGGAACACGTTATGGTGCATCCCTCAGAAAAATGGTGAAGAAAATTGAAATTAGCCAGCATGCCAAGTATACCTGCTCCTTCTGTGGCAAGACCAAAATGAAGAGACAGGCTGTGGGTATCTGGCATTGTGGATCCTGTATGAAAACTGTAGCTGGTGGTAAATGGACCTACAATACCACCTCTGCAGTCACAGTCAAATCTGCCATCAGAAGACTGAAGGAATTGAAAGACCAGTAAAATCTCCTTACCAAATACCTGTAGCCCATAGTCCAACAACAAATGGGTTAATTTATGAAATAATAAATAAATAAATAATTTTCTCAATCAGTAATTCATTCTTGACTTCCAATATGGTGCTTTCTTTACATGACCCTGATATGTTTAATTTGGAGTGCGCATGTATATATGTTTTAAGGGGAGTATGACTTCAAAAAATATACATTTTAAAATAAATTTCATATCTTAATGGCTTTATTACAAGAATTAAGCTTAGTAAGTAAGTTAGCTGGGAGTCCAAGATTGTCAAGCTATTATGAGATGTTGATTTCTTTGAATTTCCTACTAATATTTTTTAAAAAAGGAAAATATTTGATTCAGTTAAGTAGGGCTGAATCAGTTATATATGCAGCCTTGTTTTTGAGAATCTGTCCTACAATTCCATGAATTGCCACAAGACTGTAGTTAAGGACAGTGAAAGACATTAGTTAAGGACAAAGTTCTCCAGGCAAATGGTTAAGAAACTATAGATAGGTAGGTAGATGGATGATAGACAGATAGATAGATAGATACATAGATACATAGACACATAGATACATAGATACATACATACATACATACATACATACATACATACATACATACATAAATGAATAAATAAAATTACATTGCGTCAGGTCTGTGTTGGTGGTTCTTGAGGAAGGAGGAGTGCTGGTGTGGCAGAGCTGGCTGTATAGAAATAGCTCTGGAATCAGCAGCGCATCCCCTCAAGCTTGGAACAAAGTACTCTTTGCTCTACAAGTAGTCATACCCCAATGAAAAACTCAAGGGTTGAGTAAGTTGGCTGGGAACATGGCCAGGCAGCAAAAACGCACTCAGATTCAGTCTCAGACTTTGGAATCTTTCTTTGGTGACAAAGAAGACCAAAACATACAGCCAGAAGAAGTCAACAAAGTCAAAGAGCCTCCAAGCCTTCAAGAAAAACGTGAACTGGTCTCAGGCCATGGAAGATCTCAAAAAGGATTTGGAAAAGCAAGTTAGAGAAGTAGAGGAAAAATTGGGAAGAGAAATCTGCAAAAAAACCATGAAAAAACAAGTCAATGACTTTGGAGACCCAAAAAAATACTGAAAAAAAATGAAGAAAACAATACTTTAAAAAGTAGACTAACTCAAATGGCAAAAGAGCTCCAAAAAGCCAATGAGGAGAAGAATGTCTTGAAAGGTAGAATTACCCAAATGGAAAAGGAGGTGCAAAAGACCACTGAAGAAAATATTACCTTAAAAATTAGATTGGAACAAGTGGAAGCTAGTGACTTGATGAGAAATCAAGAGATTATAAAACAGAACCAAAGGAATGAAAAAGTGGAAGACAATGTGAAATATCTCATTGGAAAAACTACTGACATGCAAAATAGATCCAGGAAGGATAACTTAAAAATTATTGGACTACCTGAAAGCCATGATCAAAAAAAGAGCCTAGATATCATCTTTCAAGAAATTATCAAGGAGAACT
>CM053625.1:201938198-201964257 GCA_028646595.1 Phalanger gymnotis
GTAAGTCACTTAACCTTGACTGCCTAACAAAAACAAAACAAAATGAAACAAAAGTCTTCTACTTAGTACTGGTTCTGCCATAAAAGTAACATATTCTTACCTCCTATCCTTCTAATGCTTGTGGTAAACAATTATGTCCTGTCTAGGCAAAAATCCTCTTGGTTCTTTTTCCTATGTTCTCATTCTGATACAATTCAATTTTATCTCTCTTTTCTTCCATTGAATCTTTTGGAATTCCCATTAGATTGCTAAGAAATTCTCAGCCTAAGACAGAATCCCACCTTCAAACTAGTAGCTAAGAAATCATGAAATGTAATTTCACTTCTCTAACCCTCATTTTTGTTATCTCTAAGATGGAGATAGAACCCAACCCACAGGATTCTTAAAAGGATTAAATGACACATATAAATGATTAGAAAAAAAAAAAAGATTGCTCAGTCATTTTTCAGTTATGTCTAATTCTTCCTAACCCATAAAAGTTTTCTTGGCAGAGATACTGGTGGTTGGTGATCGTCTTCTCTAGTTAATTTTACAGATGAGGAAACTGAGGCAAATAGGTTAAGTGACTTGCCCACAGTCATACAGCTAGTAAGTGTCCAAGGCCAGATTTGAACTCAGGAAGACCAACTTTCCTGACTCCAAGCCCAATACTCTATCCATTGTGACGTCTAGTTGTTGAATTAAATACAAATATGAGGGAGAAAAAGGAAAACTGAGCATTTGATGCAAACCTTGTAGTAATTTTAGTTCTAGGTTTTGAGTTTCTGTTTAATATTTAGTTTATTCTGTAAAAGCCAAAGCCATTTTCACATGAATGTTTAATTTTTTTAAGTGATTTTAATAGAAAATGACATTCGTGTGTTTTTAATGCAACAAACAATGGTTTGAAAGTAGAAGAAAAGATTCCCATTCTAGTGAAGACCATATCAACTTGAGAGGATATAATATTGAACCAAGTTTTAGAAACAGTTATGTTTGTCTGTGGGTTTCTCATTTCTATAGCACTTCACAATTAACTCACATTCTAGCCAACCTAGTTAGATGCTTATCAAATCAGGAATACCTTTGTCCAAATCCTTTTGTGTCCATGGAAGATTGGCTAATTGACAGCTACACTTATTCTTTCCTTTGCCATTCCAACTATTTTGTGCCCTTTTCACAGGTCTAATTTCTGACTCCTCCCTTCATTCTAAATATCCTCTTTCAGCTTGTCTAATGCCTATCATAGATTCATAGAATCTTAGAGCTAGCAGGAGCCTATTCCTAAACGAGTGTTTCACAAACAACCTCTTCTGCAAGGGGTCATGTATTCTCCAATCAGAAATTTACAATAATGGGGTGCCCACTAACTCCTGAAGCAGTCCATTCCTCTTTGGGGCAAATAATTGTATATCCAAATATCCTACTTGCTTAATTGAAAGGACAGTGGTTCTCTGCACTTTTAAAAAGTGAGACTAGTTACTGAAAAAGAAGGTGGGGAATTTTCACTATGTATATTGCAGTAGGTAAGGAACTTGCAAGGGGTCAGCTCTCAAAGAAAGAAAATAAAGCAGTAAAAGTAAAGTTGGAAAAAATGTCATTTCCCAGATTCTTTTTAAAACATAATTGTTGTGAGCATTTTGATGTTGGTAACTGTGAAACTCCAATAATTGGAACTTTTTTGGTGATTACTGAACATTGTTTGTGCTGGCTCTGAAAATAACACAGATTTTGGTTTCTGACCCTAAGACAGAAATGAGTCCCTCCTATTGAGGCAGTAGTCAGACAGCAACTGATGAAACTGGGTCAGGAACTGAAAAGGATAACAGAGACAGGCCTTGAAGGCAGAAGAAGAAAAGGAAAGCAACTGCCCCCTGTTCCTTGAGGACAGGAAAGCTCAGCCAAGTCCAGCTGAGTGGAGGTCTCAAAACTGAGATTTCTACCTACTGCTTGAAAGGAGCCAAACCCAACTGAACAGATGGATGATAGAAAAGCAGCCAAACTAAGAGTTGAGAGAAAAACTTAGAAGCTTCATTGTCCCCCTGCTGAGCTGACAAGAAGAAAATCAGTTTCTAGGAGCAGACTGGAGGAGGAAAAAAGTATCTTCTGTTGTTTAACGGAGGCGGATGAAGGAAATGTACCTTCCCTGCCTTTTACGGCCAGCTATAGTTTAAGAGAGCAGTAACTCTCAAAGGTTTGTCTGCTTTGCCCTTTACTTCCACCTACAACCAGAGACAGGGAAAACCCTCCATGGCCATCTAAGATAGCCAACCCTAAGTATCTCTGAGGAGCCCAGGCTTAGGTAAACTGCTTTTGCCATAAGAGTATAATACTACCTTAAATAAAGGGAATCAATTAACCTCTCTGTACTATACACAATTATCTAAGATTATAAATTACACAGAAGTTACCAGCCTTCATTGGTGTAGGACGTTCTTACCAATCCCTCCCGATACCAATTAAATCACAGATCCTATACTTATCTCTTTTCATAAATACATATCTGGACAAAGCAATGTGACAAAATCAGCTCCATGAAATGATGTTTCCTATTGACTTTGGATTCAAAATAAAACCAAATCTAGCAAATATTTTGCTTTACTCCTCAATCTGTCCGGTCATCTTCTGGAAATGTTCTCCTACTTGGAGACATTTTTACACCATTATCTTTTACACAAAGCTTCCTGTTTCCTATTCCCTCCCCATGCTAGGTCCATCTCCCACTAATTACCTTTGTCATCTAGTCTGTATATATTCATACTTATTATCTCCCTTAATATAATGTAATTTCCTAGATAGAACAGATTTTAAGTCTTTTTTGTGATTAAGTCCTAACATAGTATCTGTTAGGTATAGGCACTTATTAAATACTTGTTGAAATATTGATTACCTTTCCATTTAGAACCTGTGAACCACTTTGTGTGTGCGCGTGTGCGTGTGCATGTGTGTGTGTGTGTGTGTGTTTGTGTGTAGCTTTTTTTCTTTCAGAATTAATTGAGAGGGGGGAAAATATCAAGATTGAGTTCCCCTAATAGAGTGGTTTTGAGCTGTCCCATGTACAAGAAGCTCACATTTAGAACACCAGCAGTTAATTTCATTCTTATGGAAGGATTTAAAACTATGTGAGTCTTGGGAGCCGCTGACTGCTTTCCTATTGTTTTGCTACCATTATGGTAAAAAAAGGAGGGAGCCACATAGGACTGGGGGCCATTTTCTTTAATTCTTTGTTTTATGGGCTGCCATGGACAAACTATTCATCATCTAATGCCCAATGTACTAACAAAATCCTGTCCTTGGACAGCAGACACAATCTGCCTCCAGGTAAGTACAGAAACTCAAGCTTAGTTTAATTATAGTACACAGATTGTTCACTTACATTTTAACACCTTTGTTTAAAGAAAAAGATCTGAAATTTATGTAAAACTATTTACTATTCCAATATCCATTCGCGAAAATCAGAGAGCAAGTATCTTCAAGAAGAGAAGGGCATTAGGAAATTAATATAAATGAAATTAATGTAAATTTGTTTCTACTTGATTAAAAATAGCTTTTATACCAAAAAAAAAAAATCTGTTTCTACTGCCACCTGCTGTGGGCTAATGGCTCTTCCCCCTCCTTGAGTTATATCAAACAATTTGTTATTCACAATACCAAAATTTGTTCAAATTGGCAACAATTCCTAATGACTGTGTAAAAATCAAAGAGATACTGAACAAATATTATGGAGTTATTTAAAGTATAATTTCTGAGAATTTTAGAAATAAAATATGCAAATTAACATTTCATTTTTTTACACGTGCTAAACATTTTCTAACTCTTCCACAAAAATGAATCTATGTCAGTTTAAATTGCACAGTCTAATTCACCCATAGATAATAAATGCATTTAAACAGTAGGAACTGAGTGTCTCATTGGTGCTTTTGTAGCACCTAGAGAGTTTTTTTTTTCCATTTAGCCTGCAAAAATGATATTTTTACATGAGTGGTGCCCCAAAGAAAACTCTCCCTGAAGCATATGATATTTTAAGCAATTGCTGAAAAGCTGATCCTGCTTGAAATGCATCTCTCATCTGAAAAGAAGGGAGACCCTGAGGGCTCAGTATAAATTTATAATGAAGAACACACAGAGTATGTTTATTGAAACAGAATTCCATAAGAAAATATTCCTTGCCTGATTCTATCAAATTACCACCTTAAAAAAAAGGCAACTTAACATCTCCAAAGTAGATAATACTGTGTTTGCAGAAATTTATTGGTAATGATCTTGATCTAATTTTAGGAGAATATTGGGAGAATGATGATAAAGGCTTGGAACTCCCTCCTTTAAAGTATGAAGTAAGCATGATGTCATATGTTTGGTCAGAACAGTTAGACATTTGAAAATAAGGACTAAATTTCCTGAGATTTTCCCCCTTTCATAGACTCCTTCTGATAATGTAAAAATAAAACCAATAAAATCTTTCTGCAGCATACTTCCCCTCCCACACAAATGCTATTTTCCCCCTCTGCTTTGAAATAACAACCATAGTGCCAACCGAGTCTCCTTTTAATGGAACAAAATGTATCTTTTTTATTTTATTTTTTTTATTTTTGCTGAACAGATAATGAGTCAAATGAAAAATAAAAGAAGCAAGTGGCTATTTGCTTCAGCTTATGGTTAGTAGAGGAATTAGGCAACATTCTCTTGAAAAGAGCATTAGCTCTGGAGTCAGATGACCTCTGTGTTAAAACCTGACCCCCTAACACTTGCTAACTGTGTGACATTGGATAAGTCACTAGGCAGTGCTGTGCAGTGGATAGAACTTGGGTCCTGGAATCAGGAAGACATGAGTTCAAATCTAGACTTATTCACTAGTAAATCACAATCTCTGTTTGCTTCAGTTTCCTCATTGGTAAAATGGGAGTCATAACAGTACCCATCTCCCAAGATTGTTGTGAGAATCAACTGAGATAATAATTACAAAACACTTAGCACAGACTGGCACATAGTAAGTGCTACAAAAACACTAATTTTTCTTGTTGTTCATGTTTTTAATGAACCTCCCTGGGCTACGTTTTTCTCTTCTGCAATATGAGATTGATTAGATGACTTCTGTGGAGGTGCCTTCCAGATCTAACCTTATAATATCATACATCCTCTGTCCTTGCCTACCTGAATACCACCCCCTTCTCTCTCACCTATTTTTGTCTCCCTCCCAAGGGAGGGAACTTGGATGTACAAAACTGATAGCCCTTGGGTTTCCCTCTAGGCTTGCAAAGGACAAGGATGCAGTAAGCTGTGCTGTGCTTGAGACCTTCCTTTAGACAAATAGGCCATAAGACACTTTGAAAGAAACGTAGGTAAACTACACAAAGACCTTAAAGGACCTTGTACACCATCTCCTCCAACAAGCTTTAAAAGCATTTGATGATGGTTAAAGCATACTGGACAAGGAAGGCTCAGAGATAATTTAGCTCAAATAACCATGTTTGAAAAACCTGAAAACATAAATTATCTAGGAAAAATAATTCCATATTTGATAAGAACTGCTGGGAAAACTGGAAAGAAGCCCGGCTTAAATTAGTCTAACACCAAAACCTCACTTCATATCCCACAATAAATTCAAAACAGATACACATCTTGAATATTAAAACATATGCCATTTAAAAATGAAGAGAAGTTGATCATACACTTTTTACAACTATCAGTGTAGAATGAATTCCAAATTAAATAAGGCATACATACAATTAAGGGAGATAAATAATATTGATTACATGAAACTAGATTCAACACCCACAAAGGTAAGAGCTCTAAAATAAGAGAGAAATGGTTGACCTGGAGAGGTGGAAGGGGGCATCTTCATATCAAGCATCTTTGATAAGGTTTTGATATCTAAGTGTAGTACTAATGTGATCCCCACCCATTCAATAGGTCTCATGTGGGCCTACGTGTGAAAGCTTGATTATATCTTTCTTTGTAAGTAGGCCTAAAGCCCCTACTTATTAGGTGCTAAGCTGATGTGGGTGAGAAGCCCTCAGGACCTTAAGGGGAGTTGCTAAGACCAGAGCCAATGATAGGTCCACTGAGTTCTAGTCAATCATGAATTCAGCCTGTCAGAGACCTGAGTTCCAGCCAATCAGATGCCAGCTAGGACTATACAAAAGGAGAGCACAGACTTGAAGGGGAACAGAACTGAAAGCAAAACTTAGAGCAGCAGGACTGAGAGGAAGACATTGAGGCAGCAGATATCAAGTGGGTACTGAAGAGCAGATACTGAAAGAACGTCGACAGAGCTGCAGAAGAGAGTGCTGAGCAGAGAGTTAGGATTCCTGAGTGATTGTTTACAAGAAGGCACTAGCAGGGGGGAAGGTTACAGGATGACTTGGTTCCTTGCTATAATACTGTGTTATAATTTCCTTGTTACTAGATTGAGATGGGCTTAATAGCTTTGGAAGATAACTGCTACTATTTCAAATTAGAAGTATTAGTTCTTGGATTTGATCCTCTAGAGTCCAAATAAATGTTATACTTCCTCTGCCTTCTATATAGAGAGTTTTCATACTTTGAGATTCCAAACCATTTCAGGCATGGTCATGGTCATCCTCAAGGTCATGAATCTTGCCTTACTGATATAGCAACGTATATAGATAACTTAGAAATATATAAGACCACAAGTTGTTCCCCAATAGATAATCAAAGAAGGTAAACAAAGCCATCTCAAAAAGAAAAATTATTAAGACTCATATGAAAGAATGCACCAAATCACTAACAAAACAAGTAATGGTATTCTTATTTGATCTCATGCACTACAGATTGGCAAAGATGATTAAAGATGGGAATAGGCAATGCTGCAAAATTTGTGGAAAGATAGGCATACTATTGCATTCTTGGTAGGGCTGTAAAGTGGTACAACCATTATGGAAAGAAATTTAGAATTATGCAAAGACAATTACTAAACAAGTCATACTCTTTGACCTAGATTCAACTGCTAAACATATATCTCAAGGAAATCATGGGCAAAAAGAAAGTCTGCATATACAATGAAAATTTAACAACATTTTTTGTGGTAGCAAAGAAAAGAAAATAAAGATGTCCACCAGTTAGGGAATGGTTAAACAAACTGTGGTTGATAGATGTAATAGAATATTTATTGTGCTGTTAGAAATGGCCAGAATGAATAATGTCATACAACATGGAGAACACATATATGAATAGATGCAAAAAAGTAAAGCCAGGAAAACAAGATATACAATGACTATAAAATATAAATGTAAAAAGTGGCAACCACAAAATAATTGTTAAAAATGAATGTGAAATTATATATATATATAAAACCTTGATCTCTCCCCAAAAGACAGAAGACATCTCCCATGGCACCTTTGAAGAAATGAGACCATAGGAAAGGAATACTGCCTAGTAAGATGTTTTTCAATGTATTACTTTCCTGAATATTTTTTTCTCTTCTTGATCATTAAAAAAGTGTTATAAAGGATGACTTTTCTGAAGGGTGATGTGGAAGGATACAAAAGGAAATATAAGCAATGTAAAAAAAACAGAATTTATCAATAAAATTACTTTTAAAAAGTAAATGAAGAACTTAAAATCTGTAGGAGTTAACAGGGTTATGAGGATCAAAGGAGATATTATATCTAAAATGGTTTGTACTCTTTAAGATATATAAATGACAGATATTCCATTGTCTTATTCAGTGTCTAACATACAGTATATATTTAATAACTTTCTTGAATTGAAGTATGACAAACAAAAGTCTATAACAGGGATCAGATATTTATGGCTCACAGCCCTGATCTTAGATTGCACAAAAGTAGATAGAGTTCTAGATTTGGCCTTTAGGCAGGAATCTGCTGACCTCTGGCTGATACAAAGATCCACCCCACCCCACCCCCATCCCCCAGGTCAACCACTTCATTCTTATTCTAAAGCTCTTAACTTTGTGGATGCAGAATCCAGTTTCATGTAATCAATATTATTTATTTCCCTAATTGCATCTATGCCTTATTTGATTTGGAATTCATTCCACATTTATAGTTGTAAAAACGTATATGATCAACTTCTCTTCCATTTTTTAAATGAAAAATTGCTCATGAAGAGAAGCAGGTCATGCAGAACCATAACATTTCTTTTATATTTAGAGCTACTTAAAAACTTATTAGAATATTGTGGTATTGTGTTCCATTCTAAGTTCCATAATAAATGAAATATACAGTTTGGAGAGGGATCTTAGGAAAGTTATAGGGATAAAATAAAACAAATGAAGAACATAGAGGAACTAATTTATCTTGATACTAAATTAAATTATTAATCCATCCATGTAACAAATTAAACATCCTGATATTAAAAACTATCAAAATAATATTTAATATGAAGAACTCATTTAAAAAGAATTGTTTATATTTTTAGTTACCATGAAAATTAGTGCAAAAGGAAATTGGGTATCACTTTTCTTATTATTTCTAAGGAGGTGGCAGAATTTATACTTAATATCAGAATCTATTATCAAGGAAGAACATAAAATTTCTTTCCCTTTAATAATATTTTTCCATCTATTTAACGTTCTTTTGTGGCCTTTTCTTAAATAGTAGCTAATTCAAAAGTTATTACATATTGACTTCTCTTTTCCCTAAAAGATGTAATAACATGTATTATGTCAAGTCAGTAAAAAAAAAAAAATTAAGCATCTGCTGTGTGCCAGGCAATGTGCTAATCACTAAAGATATGAACAGAGTTAAAATCCCTGACCTCAAGGAACTCATAATCTATTGTCTCATAGTCTACTAAATTATGTCTCTAACACTTCATCGTGATGTATAAGTTACTCTGGGTTCTTGAAGACAATATTTTTGTTGTGCATTATTAGATTCTACCAAGCTAAGAATCAACCAAAAATAATTTTTTAATTACCTTCTACATTATGTGCAAGGTTGTGTTAGTTGTTTAAACAGCTTTGTGATGTACTTACTACGTGTCTATAATGACAGAACCAGATTAAGTTAGTAGAGAAACATCAGTTGAAGTTTAGTCACCAGATAATGCCAGATAATGAACTAAGTTTTGTGTGTGTGTGTGTGTGTGTGTGTGTGTGTGTGTGTGTGTGTGTGGATTGGTGGGGGCTGGGGGGAAGTTCAAAAAACCATCTAGTATGAAGCAACTTCACAACTGCATGAAACCACAGTACTCTGGGAGTATTAATGTTCATGTATCTTGTAATTCAGGGAAGATGATGAACAAATTATAATTCCAGCATCATCAAACATGTACTTACAATCAAATATTGATATAACACATTTATATATCATTTACCATGTTTAAATGAGAATGAGAATATATTTAGATGTGAGTGACTGACACATGATATAATGGATAAAGAGCTGGCCTTGGAGTCAGGAAGACTTTGGTTCAGATCTTGTCATACACTGGTTACATTAGTTATTTAATCTCTCAAAGACCCAGGCAATATTCTATGATGAGATAAATTACCCACAAGGTGCTGATTTGCATTGACAGAAGTCCTCATTGTTAGTTCTCTATACTGACAAACTCTCAGGTCTGGTTCAAAAACAAAAGGAAGAAAGTAATGAAAAAAATAGTGATATTTATTAAATACAAAGATCTGAAAAATGAAGAATTTCACAAGATTATAGGCATATATTAATTCAATACAATTGCCTGAGCTTTACATGTTAACATATTGTAGCAGGATTATAATCAAATTATTAGAATTTTGCCTGTGAATTTATGAACTGAATCTGACTGGCTTTCACCCCAGTCTATCACTAATAACAATGCCATAGGAAATAGTTTAAAACACTTTAATGTACAATGGGGAGGGGAGACTTTTTTTTTTTTTTTAAGGAGAGGGAGATTTTTAATTGGAAGTGTTCACAGTCAGAATACCATACACGCTGAATAATTCCAAGAGCTAATCCAAACTGCCTGTTTCATTTAGTATGGGATTTTACTAAAAGGAAGTAAACTCTACCAAAATGCAGTCTTTCTCAGAGGAAGAGACATATCAGTGAAAGAAACAATTAAGACTAATTGACCCAGCAGGAGTGTAGAGATAGAAAACTATGTCTAGTCAATGGGGGGGTGTCTGCATGCAGGAGATGAAACAGATGCCTTTTTCTTAGTAGAGAATTCTGGGAGGAAAGTATTCCTACTATAAATCCATATATTTATTTTTAGTTGCTAGGTTTTCAGGATCTGCTCTCGTCAAACTTAGAAGAATCAGATTCTTTTTTTTTTTTTTTTAAGATAGGCTTCTTTTTTGGAAAATCAAACATCCAACTATATCATAAATGCCACAATAGCAAATTTCAGAAACACATATATTTATCAGCTTACCACAGAGCCTAAGAAGAAAATACCATAAATTTGAGTATGAGTGAAAATGCTTTTTAAAATAGACCCTTATATATTTAATACTAATGTTTTGTTTATATTAATACATTGAAGGAAAGACAAATGAGAAATATCACTTAGATGTGCAAACTTTTTGTGTTCTAGAACTCTTTGTCTTGGATTTTATACAACCCACAGACAACTCAATATGGGCATCTTAGGGGATATCAATTCAATTTAATTCAATCGAACAAGCATCTGTTAAGCATTTGATATTTAGTAAGCACTACTGTATTTCACCATCTAATTGTTGCAGATTTTATGCCAATTTTTTTTTTTTTTGGCAAAAAAGTGGAGTGAGACCATTATGTAAAGCTTTTAAAAAAAATTGTGCTGGTATTATTTAAAAATCACTTATTACTAACCTGTATTGCTGGCAGACAAACTGTACAGTTTAGCTAGTGGGGAAAGATGCAAGTCTTACCATCATGGCAGCTTCCCCTGCCTTCCCAATCCCCTTGTACCTATTGATTTGAGCGACAATGCCTTTAGTATTACAGTGCTATAAACAAACCACACAAGTCAGTTTTCAGAAATATACTGACAATGCGCATGCACTGAAAATTCTACTCACAGTGCATGATAGATAAATGTATATCCATATGCCACTGGTGAATACATCACTGTTCCATTTACCTTGTAAGCAGCATGATGGACAGAATTATACCGTGCGATAATTACGTGATGAAAAGCTATAAGCCAATTTTTGTACTGAAGAAATAGGGTGTGACAACTGTGCAGTGGCAACGATTATGCAGTGAAATATGGTATTCTAAATTCTGATGGCACAAAACTCTAAAACAAATCAGCCTTGCCACAAAGAAGCTTATATTCTGAAACATTTTATTTGATTAACTGGTGTTCCTTAGTTTTCTGTCACTTTAAATGTAGAAAATTAAATTCGAGCTATATACAAAGTAATTTTTGAAGGAAAGAGAAAATAGGTTATAGGCTTCCAAAAGGAGGTATCATTAATACAATCCAATAAGCATTTTATCAAGTATCTATTATGTGCCAGACATTGTTCGAAGTGTTGGGGATACAATTAATAAAAAAGACAGTCCCTGCCTTCAGGGAGCTTATAATCTAAAGAGGGAGACAACAGATAAAAAGAGGCAGGAAAGAATGGGAGGAGTACAATAGGGGCTACCTAGCATCTTATTCTATTGAGTTGAAATTTGGCAGAGTAGCAGACGCAAAGTGGAACGAGCTCAGAGTCCATTTTCTGTCTTCCATAAAGGAATGCCTTGGGAAGTATTTTGTACTCCACACTCTAGCCCTACACCCAGGGAGATGGTATGAATCTAGGCTTAAGTGAGAAGCATAGTGGTAAGATTAGAAGCGGGGAGCTTATTCTGGGAAGGGTATCTTGTTCCATGTAGCTGAAACCTGGCAGAATACCAGATGCAAGGTTTAGGTTGCCCGTTACAGGAAGATGTGTAGTACAAGGGGAAGGTGAGGGAGGAGTACATTTCAATATTCCATATAAAAGTGATATTCCATATAAAAGGCATAGAAAGGAAGATGGAATATTATACAAGAATCAGTACATAGGCCCATTTGGCTGAAACATGAAGTGTGTGGAAAAAAGAATACTGTATAATATGCCTGAAAATATATATTTTTAAAGGAAATTATTTTAGTTCACTCAAATTTCAAAGTGTTGCTTACCAGTCTTACTTTTAGGAGGGTGGAAAAAATATTATGAAATCAAAGAATAGCATAGCTAAAAAAAACATCTCCAGTATCATTGTCCTAGAGGAAGGAACTGAACATTTTATTCTCATCAACTGATATTCCTTAGTATTTTCACTTTAAATTATTTTATCCATTGGAGAAATAAAAAAATGCCAAGTTTAATGAATTTAAAGTCAAGTCCTTAGGACGATTTTATGGAAAATGTATCGGGCCATCTAGGTGGTACAGTGGAAAGAATATTGATTGCGAAGTCAGGAGGACCTGAGTTCAAATCCAGACCCAGACACTTACTAGTTGTATGACCTTGCACAAGTCACTTAAACCCATTGCCTCAAAAACAAAACAAAAACATTTCCAAATAATTGATCAAAAGAGGCCTAAAGTTTTGAGAATTTTTTTTCTCTCTCTGTCTCTCTCTTCTCTCTCTCCCTCACACATATACACACATTAAAAAAAAAACAAAAAAACAATAGTTGAAACAGAAGAAAACTATCAGAGGAAAAAAGAAAACTAAAACAATTACTGTTGGATAATAATGATTCTCATAAGTAGGAATCCCCATAATTGGGAAGGGAGGCAGAAAAGAGCCCAAGTTTTCTTACCTTCTCCATCAGTTTCTTACTATATAGTTAAGAAAAAAGAGATTAGAAAGAGAATTTTAGTTCTGAGAAATGAAGTGTTTAATAAGAAAGTATAGAGTAGTTGAAGTATACTTGCAAATGAACATTCCTTACCATCTGTGAAGAGGTAAGAGGCTTTGGATGCCAAACTACTCTGAATTCCCAAAGCCAAAGGCATATTTCTGTTGGGATCCAACAGATTAAGATTAAACATATCATTAAGATACAAGCTAATCAAACCTAGAGAAAAGACCACTATTATATTATAGTATACCAGATCACTGTTAAGTACTAGTGAAAAAATATAACAAATTGTACCTAAATATTTTGTTGCTTTCAACAAAATTGTGTCATGTTTAAATATTTTTTGGAAAAATTGCCTAGTTCCTCAATTTTCATAAATTTTCCATAAGAGTATCTTTCATAAATGCTATAATTATAATGAATTTTTTTTAAAAAGATGACACACTGAAAAGATTGCTCTTCTCTATCTCAATCAACTATGAATACCAACTGAGATTAAAGGTTTGGAGTCTAAGACCTAATAATCAGATCATGACTTGGTGTAAGCATAACAATCACAACAAAGGATGATGATATTGGCTGCAGGAGGGTGAGAGAGAGTTAATGCTTGAATTTTTTGAAAATGGAAGCTGTGAAAATAAAATATTTAAAGTAATGGAAACATCACAGCTTGGCTAATTCTCAAGCATAGAGTTTAGTTCACAAAGCAATTCAGGATGAGGCAATGCATGGTTGTTTTTCCTTGATAATCAAACAATGTCATAACACAACCAACTCCGAGAAGAAGAATTTATTTGCACATTTGATTTTATAACAAAAATATAACTTTGGGTTATTTTTACACTTTATTAATTAACTTAATTGATTTATATATGCTTCTGCTTTATATTACTTTCATTTGCTTTCTATCGTATCTATAATTTAAGAAATTGGATATATATATATATATATATATATATATATATATATATATATATATATGTGTGTGTGTTTTTGTGCATGGGTACACAAGTACTTAGTTATTTGTGCCTCATTCTATAGCCCCTTATAAACTGTTACAATATCCATCAATTAGTGAGCATTATTTTTGTAATTTGACTTTTACCTTGACTTCTTTGGATGATTTTTCCCCCCAAAAGTATGTCTATGGCATATCTTTCCACATCAAATACAGACTTTTTCATTCTAAAAAATTGTATGCTGTTAGCTAGGAATTTCCCAGCTTTTCTTTTTAAGAGTGGTATCACTGATCTTTCTGCCAGTGTTCTCTTTTGTTGTTGATATTGTTGTTCAGTCATTTTCACTTGTGTTCAAATCCTCCTGACCACCTTTTCATGTTTTCTTGGCAAAGATACTGTAGTGATTTGTTATTTCTTTCTCCAGATCATTTTGCAGATGAGGAAAATAAGGCAAACTGGCTTAAAGGACTTGCTCAGCATCACACAGCTAGTAAGTATCTGAGGCCAGATTTGAACTCAGGAAGATGAGTCTTCCTAACTCCAGGACCAGCACTCTATCCCATGTGCCACATAACTGCCCTTTCTTTTCTAATCTTGTAACAATAATCCACTACTGTGGCTGTGTAAGACTAATAACATCAGCACACAGGAGGGCTGCTAGCATAGGTTGTTTGATCTGCTTTTCTAAGGAAAGCAACTTTTAAGGGGTTTACCATCTCACTTTAATCAAATATATATATATATATATATTATTCACCTAATTCAGGGGGAAAAGTCAGTACGCCGAACTTCACAGAAAAAACAAACAGAAATTACAAGCAGAAATTATATAAATAGAGCAAATGGCACAAATCACCAGAGGTGGCTTCTGTCTGTCCATAGCAATACATATGTAGTTGCCAGAGAGAGAGAGAAGCACAAACATCTTGGTTTTCAAAGCTGGGGGAGTGGGGTCCTTAACAGCTACCCAAAGTCTCATCCAGCCTCAGAGTATATACATCCTTTTCTAGAGCCGTGATCTTCACCTCTTGTGACCTAATTAGCAAAAGAGTGTGGGGCCTTTTTACAAACAAAGGAAAGATTCAACCCAAGGCTCTTGATTACCTTGGTGCTGAAAAGCACTCCAAAAGAAAAAAAAGTAAAAAGTCCCACTTTGCTTGCCCTTACAAATCTGAATCAAGAAGTTAATATCATGAGCCAAATAGTTATTTCAGTTAGCCATAAATCTCCATGGTTACTATTCCTTTTCTCTCTGAGGAAAAGAGGAAAGTCCTATAATTACTTAGTTTTCCATTCCTGTTGGGATTAATCAGATGTCCTATTCTAACCTCTGGGGGCTGTCTCCTGTCATCCTGACCTATGACTTGCTACTGGACTCCAAATGACTCTGCAGGAGAGCGAGGCTGATGACTTTGCACAGCCCTGCCTCACTTAAATCCAATTCACTTACAAGTCAAGACATCATCCTCCTGATGTCATTGATCCCCTTTGAGAATGAAGGACGAAAAACAGTCCAAGTAGTAGCCCAGTGGGAATCCAACTGGCCAGTTTCAGCTGGGCAATGCTCCTTCCTCCCTCCCTCTCTCCTTCCCTCCCTTCCTTCCTTCTCCTTCTTTTGTCTCTCTGTCCCTATGGGGAGTCATACTCTTACGTGTGGGTATTCTATCCAAAGAAATATAAATTTTGATTGCTTATGCTTCGCAGGATATCTTGGAATTTGGGGGCTAGATTTTCTTCTCCCCTACTTATTCTCTTTAAGAATAAAAACTCAATTAACCTTTTTGTCCCATGTACTTTTCATTTATGATTTTCTTGAAATATAATTCTGAAAAAAAGGCTTTGATAAAGCCCATTGACATTCAAATGGAGTACTATACTATGCCTTTAAACCCAAATCACTCTGTCTCTCACTTATTGGCCAATAATGGCTCTCAGATCAAACCTCGCTTCCTTGTTGTTTGGGCTTCATGAAGCAGAGTCAGTGTAAGTAGTAATTGTTTCTGTTCTGGCCAGAAACCCTGAGGGTCTTACCCTCCCCCATTGACTCTTTTGAGAAGGCAAAGTAGGCCATCTTTGGCCTCAATTCTTACTTAGCCTTTAACCTGAATGGGTGTTGCTTCAGGTAAATTGAGACCTGGGAAAGATGGCTTAAAAAGGCCAAGGTCTCCCACTACAACTAGGGCCATCACCAGTCATTCTGACCTATTTCTTTCCACTGGACTCCATGTACCTCTGAAGGACAGAGTGAGGCTGATGACTTTGCACAGCCCTGCCTCATTTAAATCCAACCCATTTGAAAGTCCAGACATAGCCCTCTTGATGTCATTAGTCTTCTTCAAGAATGAAGGATGATTAACAACAACAAAAATCTAGCCTCTATTTCTCACTATTAATTTCCATGTTTTCAAAAAATAAGTTGATTCTTGTCTCTTCTGGAGTCATGATTGCATCTATTCCATCATGTCTATTGAAAGGTATTGATAAACAACAGCAAAGTACTTATAGAAACGAATACCTAGGTTTACACAATAACTGTCAGTGTGACCATAGGCAAGACATAGTATCTTAATATGCTCCTAGGAAACTCTTTCAGACTTTAAACTTGTAAAGTAGGCACAGACCTGCTTTGGTAGACAAAATTCCCTCTCTGAAAGTTCATTATACAAATAAAACCACAAGTTGAGCCTACAAATACATATGAATAAAGGAGGAAGTATAACATAAAGAATGTAAACTTGTTGACAGGAGAGACACAATTTCAAATCTTGCCTCATATTTGCTAACGGGGTTACCTTGAAGTATCTTTCTGAGCCTCATTTTGTCTACTTTGTAAAATGGGAGTAATAATACCTGTATTACCTAATAGAACTAGAAAGCATTTTGCATAACTTAAAGTACTATATAAACAGGTATTATTGATAATATTAGTATTAATATACTACTTAGAAATGACGATTCTAAAGTAGTACTCTCCCAACTGAAAAGATTTTAGGAAAGTACAGAAGATCATTAAAGTTCAGACACTATTATAGGAAGACCAATTTATGTTCTACATGCTCATATAAATTTCAAGTTTAAACATTAAAAAGATACTTGAAGGTTCAATCCAAAGAATGTGCCTAGAGATCTACAAAGATAAAGTGAGCCAAAAGAAAGAGCAGAGGGGGTGCTGAAATTGATTTCAACATAGTTGAGTTTGAATCCTGCCACAGAACACAGCTCACAAATCACTGAAACTATTAAGCACTTAAGATACAGATTTATACATCTGTAAAATGGGAATGGGGATAATTATAGCACATCACTTACTTGGTTGAGGATCCAGGATTCTGAGGACACACACACACACACACACACACACACACACACACACACACACCCCTATATGTATGTGTGCATATATGTATAAACATATATATATATACATACACATGCATGTGCATACATGTTTGTGTGTATATATAAATATATATGTATACTTGCTATTCTTAAAGTGCTGTACGAATGCTAGTTATTGTTACCTTAAGTTGCCTTTTCATGCAAGAGAGGATGAATTAAAAAAAATGTTTTTGGTTGTTAAATAAAAGGAAATCTTTTGAACAAGATTAGTTGTATCATCCCATCTAGAGGACTATAAATCACAAAGAATCATTTAGTTTTAAATTCCATTCTATAATTTTTGAGAATTTTAGAAATGATTACAATAAGAAACTCTAGGTAATGATAGATCATCCATATATCTACACCTCCCTCTCTCCTCTCTCTCTCTCTCTCTCTCTCTCTCTCTCTCTCTCTCTCTCTCCATCCCCAAATATCCAATGAGTTGCCAAATCTTTTCATTTCTAGCTGAAAAATATATATCATTAAATTCTTCTTCTCCTCATTCATACAGCTGCCAGTTTAGTTCAGGAACTCATTACTTCTCTTGGAATAACATACTAATTTATCTCACTGATTCAAGTCACTCTCACATGTTGATACATTCTCCACACAACTGCCTAAGTAATTTTCATAATGTCCAGTCTAAACATGTGACCCTCCTAAATAAGTCCAGGGTATCCATATTCCCTTTAGTGTCAAATAGAATTTGACATTGTTTGACATTGAAAGTTCTTTACAACCTGGCCACTCCATATCTTTCTTCTTAACATGGGCATGTTCCACACCCAGCCATACCATCTTCCTCACCCTTGACACTCTACATCTCATCTTTTTAGCTTCACTCAAGTTGTTCTTCATGCCTGGAATGCTCTTCATCTTGACCTTTTAAATCTCTGGCTGCCTTTAAGATTCAGCTCAAGTGTTACCTTTTGAACAAAACCTTTCCTGGTCCCTCCTTTTCCCCTAAAGATACCTTCCATCAGTAAGTTGTCTAGTATAAACCTCTTTATGTGTATGTTGTTTCCCCAGGCAGAACATAAATTCCTTAAGATAATGGACTGTGTTTATTTTTTCATTTCCTTAGTGCTAAGGATGTGGTAAATCAATTGATAAATGTTTTTGATTGATTGCTTCATTTATATGCATTAATGTAGTAAACAATAAACTCAATAAACACTAGGTATCAACTTGGCGATCCAGAGTCATTGATCACTTAACCAGCCTATGAGTAGGAGTAGGTAATAATAACCAGCATTCTAAATGCTAGTTCAGTAAGGACCTGATATAAATAGAAGCAGTGGGAAATCCAGATGTAGAGTAAAGTAAATTAGAGAGCTGAGGCTAGAGGTGTTCATTCAAACGGCTACTGACATAGGATCATATATTTAGAAATAAAATATATCTTAAAGGTGATCAAGCCCAAATTCCTTATTTTCCATATAAGGAAATGGAGCTCCAGAGAAGGGAAGTGACCTTTTCAGTATCACAAAGGTAGTAAATCCAATGATATTTTTTTTTCACTGAATCTCTAAATCTCCCACTATGCTCAAGATCCACCTACAATTTTATTTGTTGAGAAATGTAACTAATTTCTTTATCAGCAGCAACAACAATGTCAAAAACATAATTTATGCACCCAAATGAAGATAGTCTTCCAAAATAGTCCACTTGGGAGGCTATATTCAATTAGTTTTATTTGTTTTATTTTGTTTTATTTCCAGACCATGTTTGGATTTTTCTTTAGTGACTGGATTCAGACCTACTGGCTTCTAACTTTTAATCTCTTCAACGCTAATAAATCACATGTAACAGGCTTTGGGGTCCAGATCTTGTCGATAAGTAAGTGATAAAAGTGGAAATATCACCACACGTTGGTCCCTCATATAATCTCTGGAGGCCATTCTTAGAAATGAGTTCCAAAAATACTTCAATAATTGAAAGCATACTTGAAATAAATGTGGAGTCTCCCAAGTTAGCTACTTATAAGAAAAGACTATTTTAGGTGAAAAAAAAATCAATACACAAGTCCTATTGAGGAAAAGATAACAAACAAAGGTGTTCATCATGAGCCTTTTGTCAGGTGAGAGCTGACAAGGAGCCTGAACTATAAGGTAGTGATTATGTGAGTGAAGAAAAGAGAAGTCTGTGAAATGTTATGGAAATGAAATAGACAAGACTTGGCAACTTATTGGATATGTAGACAGAGGATAAAGAAGAGCAATTAGTCAAAGATGACCCCAAGATAATCAATATAGATAGCTGGAAAAAAATAGTGGAGTTCTTGACAGAAAGAGGGATGTTTGGAGGAATGTTGTTGAGGGGGAATCAGATACTAGAGGAAGTTAAAGGTGCAAATACCCTATAAGCAGCTAGGATTAGAATTTAGGAGAGAGATCAAGGCTTTGCTCATAGGAAGTATGAAATAAGGGTAGGGCTTTGTTTTTGTTTTATTTTGTAAAATGTCACATTGCTTTACACTTATATTGTATAGCCATCCTCATACAGAATCAACTTATTCATGGCAAGGGCAAGTCAGGGGAAGAGGAAGAGGAAGGAGGAAGATTAAGATAGAGGGGGATTGAAAAAGGGAAAAGAGGAGGGGGAGAGGAAGGGAAAGGAGGAAGGAGAGGGAAAGGTGAAAAGGAAGGGGAAGGGGATGGACTAGAGTTATAACTGGAAAAAAAATACTGTTCACTTTAAGGAATTAATGAAAAATATCAGCTCCATTGCCACACTTCAGTTCTTCCTCTCCCTCTTTTTTTTTATCTAGTATGGAGCTTTAGCTGGTTTATAAAAAGTCTTTATTGCCCCAGTTCACCACTGATAGTAGCAAAAGTGAATTACAAAAGCAAAGGAAAATGTAATAAATAAAATGAATTTAGGTTTATTGATTCCCCGGCTTATTCAGCAATGAAGGCTCAGGAGACTTTCTTAGTACGTAAGACCCTAAGTCAATGATTTGGACTTTCGGAATAACATATGGCTATTAGTCCCAAGGTAGGTTTCTCTTGGACACTCTTTAAATCAGAAAATAAATATATCTGATCCTCTAACTAGTAGTCAAGAGAGTTTTTTACTTTTTCAGAAACATTGTTTTTCCTTTAACAAGGGGTAGTTTTCTTTTATATGGCCCACTTGGTCCAGTGGGTGCTGTATACTAAAGATAATATCTATGTAATTGCATTTGATTTACCTAGGCATTTCACTGATTTCTTTTTGTTTATTTTAGTGTGTAGTTTAATGGAAGAAAGGGGAGCAGGGTCCAGATTTGTGATTTCACTGAAGAAACTCTCAATGAGGAAATTCCATCTATCAACTTCGGTCAGAGACTATTCTTCAGCTTACAGACTTGGAGAACTGCATAGAAGCACAGAGAAGCTTGACTACTTACCCAGGGTAACTTTATTACTATGTTCCAGAGCTGGGACTGGAACTCATATCTTTCTGGTTCTGAGAGCTACTGTCTATCTAGTTCACCAGGTTCCCTTGCATTATACGAAGTAAATAAATAATTCAATAAGACTTCAATTAAATTTAGCAACTACCAATTAGAGAGAACTATGCTTTTGAGAAGAAGATCTGACATTGTGATGATTTATACAGAGATATAAATATATTATAGTAATAGTGCAAATTTGTCCCTACCTACCTACTTCACTTAGTGACATAATAAAGGCATACACAAAATAATACTCTTTTTACAAGTCATAAGATGTACTAAATGCAGACATATTAAATACTGTGCCACAATAAACAGAATTATGAAATGAAAGGCAAAGTTAGTGATAAAATATGCACAGTACTATACAATAAATTTAACACGGGCATGCAGTATGTTGCCCATTCCCCACTCATTGCATCTAGCTTTTATCACTGGTGGTTGGCTGTGCAACATTTTTATGAAGCCATCAAAAAGATGTTTGGACAGTGGTTCTCTTTTTTTCCTCATAGACCTAATGATAGCAAGCCATATTAGCCTTAGCTGGTCTTTGAACTTTTAAAAATCTTGAATTATTTGAATCTATCTTTTCAATACAAGAAAAAAAAATCCCTGAAATGATGAAAAGCTTCTGCCAACTGTTTCCTTGAGAACCGTTTTGTTTCGAACTAGGTTCTGAAGCTTCCCTTTCTTCAGCAATCTTTGCAGATTGAGCTAACAGCTCAATCAGATCCTCATTCGACAATTCTTCTCTGTGAGACTCAATCAACTCCTCCACATCATTCTCAACCACTTCTAGCTGCAATTCTTGTGCAAATTTTACAAACTTGTTACTCACTTCTTTGAAGGTTTCATCTTTACCACATCCAAGAAAATTGAGACTGAACAGTGGGCACATTTTCTTCCAAACTCCTTTCATACATATTTCTGTTATATCTTTCCATGCCTTAGCAATATTCAAGATTGCATGGTAAATAGTACAGGATTTCCAGAAAGCTCTCACCGTCGAGTCCTTTTCTGCCTCTAAAACTATAATTGTCTGGGCAAATGTAAATGTAAATGGGTCATGTAAATAATACACCTTGAAATCTGCCATCGCTCCTAATGTAAAAGGTATATTAATTAGGTAGTGTTTGGGAGAAGGTAGACTGCTTTTACATTTTCATTAAAATCATCCAGATGGGGAGGGTGACTGGGGCATTATCCAAAATAAGGAAAATCTTAGAAGGAATGCCATTATCATTATAAAATGTCTCCACTTCAGGAATGATGCCATGCATAAACCATTTTTCAAAGATGACAAGAGTTATCTGTGCTTTAAGGTGAGGGAAATCACGCACAGGTAGCATTGCCTTGCTCATTCCTTTCAGTACTCTGGGATTTTCTGAGTGGTGCACAAAGACACATTTTAATTTACAAGTCCCAGGTACTGCTGCTGCTTTTATTACTACTGCTTCTGCTACTGTTGCTCCTGCCGCTGCTGCTGATCCAGCTATGGCTATGGCATTGCTACTCCTCCAGCTACTGCTACTGCACTGACACTGCTGCTGCTGATGCTACTGTTGCTGCTGCCCTTACTACAATTTCTACTACTGTTCATTTATGAGGATGTTCCAGATGAGGAAGGGCATAGAATATCAGTATTTGAATAAGCGCAATCTAGGAAAACGCCCTGCTAATAACAATATTTACAGGAAGGATCGATAATTGAATCAGTATAGGACATTCTGGTATGGAAACTCCCTCCACCAAGATAGAGCCCAACATTATCTATAGCTTAATAAATCCAAGTCCCAAGTAGTTGATTGAGATTCTCAAGGCTTAAGGGAATTTGGTCATAGTCATACAACTAGTAAGTGTTACAAGCCAGGTTTAAATTTAAATTTTCATCACCCCAAGGCCAGCACTTTGGTTTATATAAGAAAACAGGCAATAAAATAACCTGCAAACAGGTTTTCAAAGCTATAATATTTTATATCTTTTTTAAAACCATACTTGTACATCTGAAATATGGATTATTGGCTTTCTATATTTAACCTGTATGAATATTCTAAGGCATTCTAGAATTGAACTACTGTACTTAGCAACACCTACATTTCATTTTCTCCAAAGCTGATGAAAATAAACCCTGCATTTGCAGCTATTTTACTGTATTTTACCCCACAACACTATGTACTATGACTCAGACATCTGCAGATGAGGCATTTTATTCTTTAAAATCTCTGTACTTTTGGAACAAAGCATAAAAAAGAATATGATCATGGCTGATTTCTTTTCCTCACTCACATCATTTAATGTGACTCATAACCTTATGCAGGTTCCAAGTGGCCTGCCAACTGGAGTTATCAAGGCAACAAAAGAGATGTGGAAGGATATGCGGTAGGTAACCTGACAATACACTGGAAGATGTTTCTTAAAATGTGTAGCTGGGTTGGACTGCATTTGTCAGATGTGATTTCTATTTACCTCCTCACTAGAAGGAAGCTATTTTCACAATTTGTTGGTAGCTTTGGTTATGTATTCAGAGAGCAAGGGCCCTGTACCATTCTCTCAAGCTGACTTCTTGGCTGCCTACAGTCATAAACATCATCTCAGAAATCAGAGGAGTTATGGTTCTCTTTGGACAGCTAGGTGGACAGGGCTAAGGTCTGGAATCAGGAAGACTTATCTTTAGGAATTCAAATCCAGCCTTAGACAGTTAAGAGCTATGTGACCCTGGGCAAATCACTTCACTCTGTTAGCCTTAGTGTCCTTATCTGTAAAATGAACTGAAGAAGGAATTAACAAATCACTCCAGTATCTCTGCCAAGAAAACCCCAAATGGCGTTAGGAAAAGTCTAACATGACTGAAAAACAACTGAACAGCAGCAACAGCAGGAACATGGTTCACTCTAAACCCAAGTAAATAAAAATAGTCTATAGTCTTACCAGAGAAGTGCACCTAATCAATCACTTACATTGTTTTTATTAAGTAACTATTAAGTCGCCACTTTGTGCAAGTCACTTGTGATGCAAAAGAAAAATGTACCAGCTCCTGCTCTCAGGATGCTTAGATTCTATTAGAAAAGGAAATGTGTAAATATACAAATATATTGCAAAATAAATACATAAATATAAGAAAATCTGCATACTAGGACCTGGGGGAGGAAAAGAATTGTATTAGAAGGTTGTACTTGAGCTCGAAGGTAACTAGGAATTTTAAGGGGTAGAGAGAGATAGGAAGAGAGTGAAATTCAGGCATGAGGATGAACTGTGTTCTCCACGTTTTCTGGCTTTTTATCCTCTGACAAGTTTCAGGAAATAATCTGATATTCACTTATACCTCAATGTAAATTAAAACTGATATCACAATTCTGCAAGTAGTTTGCATTTTATAACATCACTCTAATTTTGCAATGAAAAGTTTTGTCTAGTGTTGAAAGATTTCCAGCATTATGAAGCAAATGAGAAGTAAGTCTGAGAGCTAGGGATATAACAAAAGGCATGGCTGTCATTTGTAACAGTATATGAAGTACTCACTGACGAAATCAATCAATAAGCATCTATTAAGTACTTACTATGTTTCAGGCAATGAGTTGGGCATTAGAAATCCAAGGACAAAGATGAAAGGCTCACTGCTCTTAAGGGAATATCAGATCCTTCAATCAATGATTTCTTAAAGAAGGTAGATATAGCTAAATTCTACTATCACTGAGGTTATGATCTGTGTGACCTTGGACAAAGTCAGTAAGTCAACAAGAGAGAGGATTCTGGGAAGCTGGCAGAGAAGGTCAGAAAAGTTCAAGCTCTCAAGATTTTTGTCCACAAAAGAGAGAAAATTACATCTCAGGGAGAACATAGAGCAGTGAAAATAAATAAAATTAGGGGCAGAACAGGGGTCCTCCTGGGACAATCAGAGAGGAGAAGATCTGAAGAAAAATTCGAGAACAAGGTTTTGTCCCTGTTAATAGTAAACACCTCTAGTTTAGGGACCATTTAAACAACAAGCAGCAAGCCTTGGACTTAGCTGGGTGGGGAGGCTGCCTCAGCCCCAGCCACAGGAACTTTTATCCTTCCCTCCCTTGCACAGAGAGGCAAGTTGGGCATCTGAGCTGGGGAAGATCTAGGGAACCTCTGCTGACAAGGAACAGCAGACCTAGCTGTGCTGCAGAGACACCGTAGGGGTGAGAAGGAATCAGTACATGCCTAGTGAGTGAGTACAGAAGCAGTAGGGTGGGACACCACTAGCTGTGGGCACTTACAGGAGGCTGAGGGGTTTGAGTTCAAGGTTAGAGGGGAGAATGAAGAGGATCAGTGGCCACAGGCACCATCTCCCATGCCTCCAGACTAGAGCTAATTATTAGAGTAAATTATTTTTTAAAAAATGCACAGGCAAAGGAAAAAGAGTCCAACCAAAGAGAGGTACTATGGAATAGAAAAGCCTGGGGTTAATCTTCAGAGGATGATACTGAAGCATAAAACCTTCTTCTACCTCACAAAGAGTAATGTCAAATGGTCACCTACTCAAAAAGAATTCAATGAAGAACTGAAAAAAGAAATTAAAAATCAAATGAGAGAGATTGAGTAAAAACTAAAGAGAAAATTTAGAATAATCCAAGAAAAACAAGAAGATTATGAAAAGAAAGTAAAGCAATTAGATATGGAGAGCCATAATCTTAAGGAAGAAAATGATTCCTTGAAAATCAGAATCGGGCCAGGGGAAGACAGTGAGTTATAAGATATCAAGAAATAGAAAAACAAAATATAAAGAACAAAAAAATAGAAGAGAGTGTGAAACATCTCATGAGAAAAACAACTGATCTGGAGAACAGATCAAGAAGAGAAAACATGAGAATAATCAGACTACCTGAAAGCTATGATAAAAAAAAAAGGATCTTGATTCAATAATACAAGAAATAAAGAAAATTGTCCTGAAGCATTAGAACAAGAGAGAAAAGTAGACATAGAAAAAAAATTGAAATATCATCACCTGAAAAAGATCCTACAAGGAAAACTCATAGGAATATTGTAGACAAATTCTGAATCCCCAGCTCAAGGATAAAATATTACGAGCAACAAGAAAAAAAAGACAACTTACATAGGCAGTATCACAATTAAAATCACACAAGACCTAGCAGCCGTAACACTAAAAGATCACAGGTCTTGGAACACTATATATGAAAAAGCAAAAGAATCAGTTACCAGCTGACAATATCATACCTAGCAAAGCTAAGCATGATTCTGAATGGAAAAAAAAAATGAACATTTAATGAGTTGTAGGACTTTCAGGACTTTGTTAAAAAAAATGAACTTAATAAAAGATTTGACATACAAGAGCCAAGAGAAATATAAAGTGCATACCAATGGCCAATTACAACAGACTCGATAAGGATAGATATTTACCTTTTATGTACATAAAATGTAAAACCGGGGCGGAGCCAAGATGGCGATTGGAAAGCAGTAACTGGTGTGAGCTCCCTACCAAGTCCCTCCAAAAACCTATAAAAAAATGGCTCTGAACCAATTCTAGAACTGCAGAACCCACAAAGTGGCAGAGGGAAGCAGGGCTCCAGCCCAGG
>CM053625.1:201964757-202073081 GCA_028646595.1 Phalanger gymnotis
GGAAATTGGGGAGAAAATCTGTAATTCAAACGCATGTGAAAATCAATGCTGAAAACTAAACATATTAAAAATAAATTTAAAAAAAAGGAAAAAAATGTAAAACCTATGTGGAAGATTGTTATTAGTAAGCAGGTACAAGAAAGAGTGGGGTAGACCTGAGAGTGATATGACTTCAAAAAATAAAACTGCTCAAGAACAGGTAAAAGAGTAATTATCTTACACAAATGAGGTAGGAGACAAGAACCAATGCAGAGGAATTAGATGTGGGAGGGGCCTGTTAGTTTTAGAAACCTGCTTTAGTTCAGAATGGGTTTTATATATATATAGAAGAAGATACATAAATATCTAGAAGAGGATAAAAGTCTTCTAAACTTAGAAAGGAATAAAATTCTAAGAAGATAGGGAGGGGGGACAGGATAAAGAAGGGATCTTTAGGGGGAGGGTGATGGAATAGGTTAAAAGGGGGATATAGTAGGGTGTTTAAATCCATAGGAATGGGAGTGCAAGGGAGGGATTCTTAGGATGATAAGGGAGAAATCTTTAGAAGGGAGGGTGAGGGAATAGGTCAAATGGAGTGTACAAAAGGGTGTTTTGATTTATGGGAAGGGTAGGATAAGGGAGGGATTGTTGTAGTGGGGTAGGTTAAGTAATAGGAGGCCAAGGTAGTAGGTAGAAGAAAAGCAATAGGTCAAAGACTGCATATAAAAAGGTTTTTAGATTTATGGGAATGGGAGGATAAGGGAGGGATCTCTGGAGGGGGCAGCTAAGTGGCACCAGCCCTGGAGTCAGAAGGACCTGAGTTCAAATGTCGCCTCAGACACTTACTATCTATGGGACCCTGGACAAGTCACTTAACCTCAATTGCCTTCTCCCATAGGTATTTCCCTTATTAAAGATATTTGCATATTTAAAAATGTAAGTCAACAAGCATTTATAAAGTGTTTAAGATGTTCTGTTAAGTAATGAGGTCACAAAGAAAGGCTAGATATATTCCCTGCTGTCAAAGAGCTCACAAACGAAAAACAGCTGTGTCAAAACCAGACATATACAGAATAAACTGGAGATAACTTCAGAGGGAAGGCATTCAGATTGAAGAAGATGACAGATGACTCTTTAAAGAAAGTGATATGGGGGGGGGGGGTTGGGGAGGGGGGTGCTTGAAGGAAGCACCACCAAAGATAAAGATAAAGAGAGTTCTAGGGATTGGGCAGAGCCAGTGAAAATACACAACTGGGAGATGGAGTTTCTTAGACCTGGAGCAAAAAGCAAGCCAGATCACAGGGTATGTGGAAAGGGGTTCAGTGAATTAAAGTGAAATAAGATTGAAAAGGTAGGAAGTGGCCAGTTTATAAATGGCTTTAAAAGTCAACCAGATTTTTTTTTTTATTTAATCTTGGAGGTAATAGGTTGTTTACTAGTTTATTAACAAAACAATTTAATTCATCTCATCTGAGACTTAGTATCTCCATCTGTAAAATGGGAATGAAGGTAATATTTGATCTGTCTAACAAGTATTAAATGAGATGATATAAGTGGAAATGTTTTGCAAATTGCAAACTGCTACATAAATATAAGCTATTTATTATAGATATATGATGAATCATATCCAGATAATCTTTATTTGGAAAAAAAAATACTGCCTACTGGATTTGCTAATGAAAAGACTGAATTACTAAAAATGAAAAATTCTTAGTGAATAGTTCCCATTTTATCTCAGTTCTCTAGCTCCTATTTATTAATAGAACTCCTTTCTGGAAGAGACTATTTTCTTTTCTTTCTTTTTTTTTTTTTAATCTTCAGGTCCCATTCCTGTGTCAGACAGATAGGAGGCACCTAATAAGTGTTTGTTGATTGATTTTTGTATGTCCCCTAACAACTTCACCTACTTCTAGAATTTCCAGTTTCTCTCAAAGTTCAGGCAAATTACTACTTCTTCCATGAGGAACTGATTTATTCTACCGAACTACTAGTAGTTTAAATTATATATTATATATTTTGCATATTTTTGTATAAATAATTTCTTTCTCTGATGAAACATGCTCCTTGAGAACAGAGGTCTTTCCTTCTTTTTCTCTTTCTTTCTTTCTTTCTTTCTTTCTTTCTTTCTTTCTTTCTTTCTTTCCTTCCTTCCTTCACTAGTGACAAGGACAACAACTGGCACATTAAAAAAAGCATTTAATGAATGTTTGGTGATTACTACTAAAGTTTATGAAAATTTCAGACGGCAAAAAATTTTTGCTCCAACAAACATTTATTATGTACTACTACTCTGGGTCAGGGAAGGTAGTGTGAAGTCAGATTGCAAAGCACCTTAAATAGTAAGGAATTTTTATTTTGTCCTAAAGACAGAGATACTTTGAAGATTTTTGAGTGGTTTAGTCACATGAATAGACTTGTACCTTAGGAAGATTATTTTTGTAACAATCTAGGAGGGTGGAGAAGAGAGAAGAGACTTAATCTAGGCACACAGATATTAGGTTTATTACAAAAGCCCTAGTAAGAGGTGGTGAGGACTTGAAAAAGGGTCATAAATTATGAGTGGAAAAGAAAGATGGATGTGAGAGAGCAACGTGGAAATGACACCAGATGTGTCCTTGATTTGTTCATTACTATATAACCATGAATGTTCTTCAAAGTTGTTAGCTATATCACCTTTTATCATGGGGAGGTATATGAATAGGGAGAAAAACAATTGTGGAAAATATGAGCATGAAGTGGCACAGAAATGAAAATTATTTCTTGCTTTAAAAAAAGTTTGATTTCTAATTCATCTTATACAGCATGAATAGTGACAAAAATCAAAATACATGTTTGTAAAGATGATTAAATTAAGTTCACCAGTGATAAAATGTTCAATATTGGAATGAATGTCCTCAAGTCTGAACTGATAGAATATTTGAAAAATCAATCTGAAGACAGTTATCATTATTATTGGATAAAATCATAAGACTAGAAGCAATCTTTCTAAGCCACTTACTTCAAAGGCCTGTCTTTAGGAGCATTCTTAACAGACATGAGAAAGATGAAAATGTAATTTATTTTTAAAAATTCTAACAAAAAAAAACCAAAACAGAACTTCTATGGTGTAATGCTAACGTACTGTAGATTTTAATAACCTCCTACTGACAGGACATGACTCCTATGATCATTTCTCTTTCCACATAAATAGAAGGTATAATTTCCCTTTCTCTTCATATAAACAAGAAGACCTCCAGTAACATTAAAATGAAGGACTGAAAAGTTCATGAATACACGCATTTCACATATTCTCTCTCTCTCTCTCACTCACACACACACACGCACACACACAATGATTATTATAACTAAGTAGAAAGACAGTAGACTTGGGGTGGGGAAGCTCAGAAGATCTGGGTTCAAATTCCAACTATATTGCTTATCAAATACGGCCACGGACAGATTGTTTCACCACTTTTGGTCTTCGTTTCCTTCTCAATGAAATGTGAATAATACTACTTACCCTATCTCTTCATGTAATTAGCAGCCTAAAGTTACTTTGAACACTTCCAGCTTCGTTCCTTCAAATATGTGTACACACACACGCACACACAAATGTAGGTATATATACATAGATATATATATATGCATATGTGTATGTGTTTACATATGCACATACACAGCTATTTATGTGCATAGACATATTAGTAAATATCTGTTTATATACATACATGATACATGTATGATCATACATTGTGCATATGTGTTTATGTGTGTTTGGATTATATGTAGAGAGACAACATAAAAGACCATGACTCTAGTCATAATGTGTGTTTATGATCAATGTCATCCGATTCAATAAAATTATTCATAGAGATTCAAGAGATGGAATTAGAATGCAGGTCTCCTTGACCTGTATCGTACAGAGATTCTGTTCACTCTACAACTTTGCTTACTTAACATAATAGCCATAGAAATTGGTTTGCATTGTCAATCACACCAGCACCATAGTACTTATCTCTTCTTACATGCAAGATTGGGCTCAATTCATAATGAGCCACTCTTTAATTTGTGCTCTATCTGTTCTCCTTTAAAACGTGAAGTCACTTTCAAAGCAACAGATTGTGTTTTATTGCTTTTTAAAATGTATTCACTCTTTGCCCTAAACCTGGAAATGTGCCTAGATTCTCCACTGTATCCTAAAAGACTGACGTCTGCATAATTCAAATTGTATGGGATAATTACAAGAAAACACTAATTTCTTAAAGTGAAACAGTGTTCACCAACAGAGGAATAGTTATGTCTAAGAAATTACTCTCTTCAAGAGAGACATTTATTTTTGGTCTGAGATTTTTTTTAAAGGAAATAAGCCCTTTGCATAATATTAAAGCCTAGATCCTTGTTTTGTGATAATGGTAAAGCTTGTTTTCCTAACATCATTAAAAGAAAAGAGCTGACAATTCAAACAAAGTTCTTACACAAACTGTTGGAAGTCTAAAGAAATGTCTCTATCCACGAAGTATAACTTAACTGCAAAAGTCATAAAAATGTTTAATTACTGAAAAAAATGTGACATATTCCCCGAAACGTGTATTCAGACACACATCCCAGCTCTCGGGGTGGGGGGGGCAGAGGAGGGAACCGACGTACGACACACTTTTTAAAGCTTAATCTGAATTAACATTTTTCTAGATACATATTTAGCTTATGTTTATTATATATCTATACATTTTCGTATAGTATATGCACACATATACATATATACAACATATACGTGCATATATCTATGTATACATACATTTACACACACATGTATTACATGTATATGTATCTATACCTATGTATGTACATGTATGTGCACACATGTATATATACATATTATATATCTATGTACCTATATCTCTGTCTTTATTTGTATATCTCTATATCTGTCTCTTAATTACTGAAGTGATTCACAAAGAAGATTAGCATACGGTTTGTAGCCTGAGCTTTGCCCTGATTTATTGCTCTGACTTCTAGTCTTATGCTAGGAAGGAATAGCTACACTTTCCTCGAATGTATACCCACATATTTATGCGTGAAATGAGTGAATGAATGAATGATTTTCTATGCATTTATACTGTGACAAGTACTGTGATAACATCTGGGGATAAAGTAAGACAATTCCTGCTCTTAAGAGACACACTCTTAGCTGGAGGTGGGGAGATAACACCAAAAGTTTATCTAGAGGGTTGATGACAAATCTTAGAAGTCCTCATGGTGTATCTGTGGTGTGGATGAGAGAGTCCAGGGAATCCTTAGGTTATACTAGGAGATCGTTTGACTGCGTTTCCTCTCTGGCATGTTGTGCAGCCTCGGCCCTGGCCTCTGCACATTTTTGCTATGGTTTTGTCTCCTGCCAGTGACCTGCATATTCTGAACATGCTTAAAACAGAAAGCAATAAGACATCTAAAAATAGAAAGTGCTGGGGGGGTTTACAGGGCTTAGAGGAAGAGCAGATGGTAGAGCCTGGTGGTCAAGTGGAAAGAATTTGTATCTCCCATCTTATACAAACTATGAGAGTAGCCACTGCCTGGATGTGTTCTGGAAGAGAGAGGGGCAAGGACAGGGATCAAGAAGGTAGGAAAATATGGGACAGAGCATTCCCATTGGTTCTGAATGAAGTAAATTTTCTTTTGCGCTTTAACATTTATAATGCAACTGTAGAGGTATAATTAATGTTACTGACTTGACTGAACAGTACCCCGGAGGCATGGAGTATATCTACTATTGTCTCCAGTTGCCACACTTTAAAATTTTTTTAAAAAATTAATTATCGAGAAAGTAATGCTGGATTTCAAGTCCAAACAGCTGAACAGCTAGGTTTTACCGAGGAGGAAAGACTTCATGCATTGGCCCAAGCATGAGCTCTGCTTCTTGCATCTGAGGACCAGCCTAGCTAATTTTGCAGTTGCCAGCAGGTTGACCTTTAAGGAGTTGAATTTTTAAGTTACTCAAATTCATGAAATTGTCTGAAGCACAGAAGGGTCTGTCTCCTTGACAGTGGAAGGAATATTGTTAATGATGTAATCATTTCTCCACAAAAGAATAAAAGTGGGACAGTATGGTATATGGGATAGAGAGTAGCCCTCTAAGTCAGAAGGACCTGGGTTCAACTCCCTCCTATATATATATATATATACACACACATATGTATATACGTGTATATATACACGTATATATATATATATATATATATATATATATATATATATTCCAGTAGAAATATTGGCTGTAACCCTGGGCGAGTTACTTAAGCTCTAATTTCCTCAAGGAACTAAGGCTGTTGGGGAACTACAGAACATTTAGGGATCTGCCGAAGTAGAAGGAAAAAAGAAATTCCATATCCCAAAGAAATCACAGGTGGGAGTAAGGGGAAGGGAAGAAATAATAAAACCTTTGGCAATTTCCCTCATAGTCTTCTCACTAACTTTATTCACATGATTATAGGTCTGATAACAACCGCTCTGGTTTCTTAATCTGTCACAATTCTGCCACTCTTCATTTAATGTTGTCCTTTAAGCATTTTTTCCCCTGCTCATCCTCAATTCTGTTCATTGTACATCATTGATATGAAAACTACTTCAGTTCTTCAGTGATATGAATCACTTCAGTTCATCAGTTCAGCTCAGTTGTGGGAACGATTTATGTAATCACATATCAAGCCGGAGCAGATGCATTGTAGCTGTCACAGTCAGACACCCCTGACTAGTCTGAGGAAATGGTTGAGCAGCTGGCTGATAAGAACAGCTGTTTTAGAGTCTCACATCATCAGTTCACCAGTTTCATCATAAGATCATCACATCATCAGTTCATCAGTTCCATCAGGTTATTTTTCACGTTTTACAAGTGAGGAAACTGAGGCTCAGAGATGTAAAGTATTTGCCTAGAGTCACACAAGTGATATGTACCATAGAATTTGAATCCTCTTCCTCCAACTATAAAACCATTTTTCTTTCTCTGTATTATTCTGCCTCTAAGAGACAAGAGTAAATAGTGGAGCAAACAATGAGCCCTTCCTTAATACTGCTATGACCTAAATTCTCACTAGTAACCTACAAAGCAAAACAGATCCAGAGCTTAAAATACTTAGAAATAATTGTTTCTTTGTTCACTGGGCTTGACCTAAACTTCACTTTTAGATGGTGAAAATGGACCACATTTTACAGTAATGTTGGCAAAAGAGAACCATTTCATAGTGCAAGGGATATATCACTTTAAGGTACCATCAGTCAATAACTATATTTTATTAAAAGAAGCTGACTTACTCCCTCCAATACTCATGTACCTGTCATATATAGATATATATATATCTTTTTTGAAAGTAATAGTAGCTGGCATTTAGGGAATATTTTAATGTTCTGCAGAGTATTTTATATACATTTTCTTGTTTAATCTTCACAACCTGGCTATATAGTTGTGAATATTACCCCCATTTTACAGATGAAGAAATTAAGAATCAGAGAAGTTACTAGGTTTGCCCTTGGTCACACAGCTATTAAGTAGCAGAGCCATTATTACAGCCCAGATCTTCTCTGATTCCAAGTCTAGAAAATCATCTATTCTACCACATAGTCTCTTTTCATTCTTGTGAAGCATTTTATGCTTCTCAACTCAGAGTGTGAGAGCTGGAAATAATTTTATTCAAATATTTCATTTTATAGAGGAGTAGCCTACGTTCCACAGAGGCAAAGTCATTTGCCTAAAGTTGTGTAAGCATGATAGAGGCAGATTCAGGATAAGAATCCTGATACCTTGACTTCCATTTTCCCCTGTGTGACATCAAGCTACCTTCCCACACCTCCTTTTGTTGCCAGTAAAAACAGAGCTTTTAAATCCACATTAAATTGCTGCTAGTAGTAATCTGGTTGCCCTTCTCAGCGGGAGAAAATTTAGCTTCAGGATTAATAGCTACTTTCATGGGGAACAAGTAGCTCATCGAAACATCAAGATCCTCTTTACCAGCTTGAAAGAAGGCTTCAAGAGCAAATCATGGTCAGAAGCCTAGGAGTGGCACAGTTGGTCTAAAACTGGTATAAACTCATCTTGTCACAGACTTGTTTATCTGAAGGGTCAAAGTCAGCATGGATGCCTCATTAAGATGCTATGCTGGTCTAATTAATTAGCATTTCTAGCTTTTAAAATATATTATTCTTCTCTTAGAAAAAAAAAGTTCATTTTTCATTTATCACTCAGTTTAGATAAACAACTGTCAGAAAATGGAGTGGGCTGTCTTTTGAGGTAGTGTGTCCCTATTACAATTGGAAAATTAGAGTCTTTAAAATATTTTAGAAATTATCTTTTCTTGTCCCTTCAAGTTACATTTGGTAAAACTTAGGTCTAGAAAATGATTTGTCCAGTGTCTCATAGCGAGTCTGAACACAAACACATCTTTTGTCTCAAGTGCAGTGATCATTCCATGATGCTGTGCTGCCTTATCACTGGTGGAATTTGGACTGAGATTACATGTAGAGGAGACTGTGCTTTAAGGAAAGGTGTTAGATTTGGTGACTTTGGAGGTCTCACCCAACCAGAGATTCAATGACTGAGAAACTTGAAATCAGTTTAATGAATACTATATTCTTAATTGCTTCTAGAAACCTGAAATGGTAATTAGATAAAGTCAGACTTGAATTTCCTTCTAATAAAAATTTCTCTTCTCTGTTACTTAAAGTAATAACCAAACCAACATTAATCTTCCAAAAGGCGTACTGTACACTTGTTATTTAAATAACAACTTATTTTATAGTTAAGTCCATTAAGATGACTATTTACCATTAGTGACATTTAAATAAATAATTTCCTCAAATTTAATAAATATAGTTGATTGAATTCTAAACTATATTGAATACTTCAAACTCTATTTTCCTTTGAATGGCTTGAATCTCCCCTAATCTTGGAGATCATGGCATAAAACCAACCATCTTAATTTCATGATTAAGCACTTATGGAATATCATCATTAGAGGTTTGATTGGATGACTCTCAGAATTTCAATATTCAGGAAAACTAACATCACAAAATCATAGAATCTGAGATTTTGAAAGGATGTCAGGAGCTATTTAGTTCAAACTAGAAACCTAATTCTCTAATTCAAAACTTTAGGTGCCACAATTCTGGATGACTCCCAATCTATTGACATTTAAAATGCATCATATTATCTCTTTGACTATAATGGATACTTCTACTGAAAAAAGGGTGAAGGGATGATGTTTTTGAAAAGATTCACTGTAATTCATAATCCCCTCCCCCAAAAAATAGTATTGTCATTGGAAAATCCCTGAATTTACACATTCAGAGTAGGGTGACATCTCAGGGTCAAAGTAATGTTCTGAACTGTCAAGAAAAAAATGGAAATAATTTCTGAGCTAATGTTGAAGGCCCCCAGATACATCTGCAGGCCAAATTTCTAGTTTGTATAATGCTTTTAGAGCCTTAAGAAATGCTTTCAAATTTATATTAATTTGAGTATAGTATTTTTTTTTCCTGTTACAAAAAATGTTGTAAAGACAGAAAAAAGGAAAGACCATTAGCCATGGTGTACTGGGATACATACTTTCAGACAAAGAGGGCTTCTGGCATGCCCTCTATAGTTCCTTTAGTCATATAAGTGGTTGAATATACCTCCAGGTATTTTGAGTATAATTCATAAATCCATACAAAGTGCTATGCTGAGCCAGGACTTCCTGAAATTTAGTGCAAATGGGCTGTGAACAGAACCATGAAAAGTTGCTATCATGCTAAGGTAGATTGAGCATAAAGCCACCAGGGGAAATATACAGGTCTTTCATTTTGTTTTGTTTTTAATCACTGTTTGATGTCAGTCTTCCATGCTCTGTTTTTGCAATGCAATTTTTATGGTTACTCCCAATTGCCCAATCATAGGCCATATTCAACAAAAAGAGAGATAAAAGAAATGTCTCTTGCATTTGAAATAAGTGGCTACTTCTAGTGGAAATAGGCCAATATTTATAAATCTTGCACAGAATTCTTTTTGCAATCTATGTTTTCCCTCTACAAAATTCAAATAAGTGACCTGATTTTTATATCTTCTATAAGTGTACAGCTTAGTGTGTCTGTGTAAATAGAGCTGATGTTTTCTTGTTGCCAAGAGTAGAAATAGGTTCAGTCCTCCCACCCTCAAATGAGTGCTTTGGTTCAGTTTAGTCACCAATATTTTCTCTGAAAATTAGAATGTAAGTGTCTAGCTCCTTATGGGTGGGATATATTTTGTCTTTTGTTTGTATCCCAAGTACTTAGCATGAGTCCTGTCACAGAGTAAGCACTTAAGACATTCTTGATTGATTGATTATTGACCTTATTATTTAGAAACTAAGATGTGCCAAATTAATATGTGGGTGATGGTCACACCCCTTTGGAGGCAAGGCAAAAAGGGGGATGGCAAAATAAGCAGAACTGCCCTCCATATAGAAAAGAACAATGGTGGCTACAGTAAGCAACTTCAGAATATTGCTATCAACACATAGATGTACAAAGGTGAATATGCCATAAGAATAATAGGATTAGTGCTGACAGGTTCATGGGAGATCCTTTATAGCTGAAATCCTTATTTTATAAATAAAAAAAAAGTTAAAAGAAGTTGTAAAACTTACTGAAGTTCACACATATGCTAGAAGATAGAACAGAGATTCAAATCTCTAAAGTTGTCATTCTTTCTTCCATAGTATTTGACTTAATGAGGGATTCTTAGAGATTATGGCTTTGGGTAACTGTTGGATTCCTCACTTTTCCGGAAAATATCCAAACAAACAAACAAAAAATCCTGACTATATTCATTGCCTCAACTTCATAAGTTCTTGCTTTCTTCTATATTCTCTATTCAGCTTCTAATTTCATTATTCAACTAAAAATGTTCTTTCCAAAGTTACCAGTCACCTCTAGGCACTACAGCATATAGCTTAGAGTCAGGAATATAGTTGTCTTTTCAACATCTCAGGGGTTAGGGGTGCAGTGATCACATGATCTGGAAAATCTACATAAAATTTTTTGGCCCTCCCTTTGTACCAGAGAAGAAACCTGACTTTTTTTCTTTTTCTTTTATAAGGTATTTACAGTACTTTATTGTAAAATTTTGGTTAAATATTTGGCCATAGACTCTGTGTCATCTGCTGGCCTTCTTGTGTCATCTGTGGCTTCTGCAAAACTCCCCAAAATTCCTATTTAATTTCTTATGTCGACCTGAGATATAGTGAAACTGTGATGGGGGAAGTTGCAATGTGGAAGGGATAACTGGACGAGAATTCCAATCCAGCTTCAGACACTTACTGGCTACATGACTTTAGCAAGTCACTAAAACTCGGCTTGCCTCAGTTTCCTTATCTGTACAATGGAAATAATAATAGTGCCTACCTTCTAGGGTTTTAAGGATTATGTGAAATAAAAATTATAAAGCTTAGCACAGTGCCAGGCACACAGTAAGTACTACATAAATGTTAGCTATTAATATTACTATTATTATTATTAATTTCTCAATTGCCTAATCTTATGGACTTTTCTTAATCCTTAGCCTCTTTGATCTCTCTATAGGATGACACTGTTAATTTCCATCCCTTTATGGATATTCTCTCCTCTCTAGTCTTTCTTGATACTGTTTTCTCTTGGTTCTAGCTATTTGACATTTCCTCCAGAGTCTTCTTTACTGGACTATGGTCCCACAAATGAAGGAATATTTAACTAGTAGTTTTTTTTCTTGGTCCTCTCCTCTTCTTTACCAACACTTTCAGTGACTTCATCAGCTCTCATACATTTAATTATCATCTTTATTTAGATGATTCCCTGATCCAAATATTGCCAGTCTCTCACCAGACACACACCACCAACTAGCTATTTCACACTAGACTGTGTACTATTCAACTTATTCTTTTATTTCCCTACAAAACCAATATATTTTTTTTTCCTAATTTCTCTTTTTTTCCTTTTTGGAAGAAGAGAAGGGGTGGCCATCCTGTGAAAGATATACCAGAATATATAGTTGAATAACTTGGAATGAGAAGGCAAAGATGGATTATGAACTAGATGTTGGAGAAAACATCTACATTGATGAAGCCACGGATTCATCCCTTTGTACAATTATCTTTAGAACAGATAACTTTTCATTTTTATTTCCATCTAGTGATTAAAAGAGATTAGCTTGCTAATTTTACTTGTAAGTAAACCACAGACTTTATGAGTTCAATTATTTTTGAATACTCAACAAATTAAAAGAAAATTTACATTTCTTGGTTTTCTAGATCAAAATAAAAGGAATATTATATAACATTAATCAGATATATAAAATCAAAATTCTCCCCAATTTCTGATGCTTTGATATCATCATATTCAGGTATTTGATCACATTAAAGTATTAAGAGAGTTCCCAGGTTTTGCATCTTATGCAAAATTAAGAGCACACACTGATTAAACACTTAGAAGTTAGACATACACAAGGAGGGAATATTTTTCAATTCTTACTTAATAGTCAGATTTCTGATTCTTTAACATCTATATTGTTATTTTAAAATAATGATTTGTTGTCTTTTATTAAGAGAATACAGGATAATCCCCAGAGTAAGGGGAAAAATATCAAATTAATGAGTCACTGAGTCTTAAAGTTGGAAGTGACTTCATGGATTATTTTTTATCATTAGGATTTTCCAGTATCTGAGAAAAATAATCCTTCTTCTACCTGAAGATATTCAGTGATAAAGAACTAACTGTATCCTAAGTTGTCACTTTTGGACTATTCAGATTGCTAGGGAGTTTTTCCCTACATTTTGCTGAAATTTGCCTCTTAGCATTTTCTACTCACTGGTCCTGGTTTTGCCCTGTAAGTATGAGCATAATAATTTTATTTTTCTTCCACATGACAGCCCTTCAAATTCTTGAAGACACTATGTTCCTCTGGAACCTTTTCTTTAGGCTAAACATCCCCCCTTCTTTCCAAATATCTTCCTATTTCTTAGCCTATACTTTGCTCACTATCCAGGTTGCTAATGCCAGCTCTATTTTATGCTACCTCTGTGTACTTAGAGTGGTTTTTCCTTCTGGTCCTTGGTTTCCTCATTTGTGCAATGATAAAGGTGAACTACATGTTCTGTATATTTCCTTCCATCTCTACAATTGTGATTTATAACTTCTCTCATTGTCCTCCATCTTGTTAAAATCCTTTATCAAGTGAAAGACCTATTATGACTTAATATTTCAATTCCAAAAGCTCCAAATTACATAAATATTCACTTATGATTTGACTAGGTCCTTCTGTATGAAAAGGTTGATTAACAAAACAATGAAAGATAGTGAAATTCAAATTCAAATAGAAAAGTTTCATTTATTATTGACTGGTAATGAAAGCAGAACCTGTTAGATAAATAAATCTAACTTTGTTAGATAAACAAGTAGCTTGTTTGTTTGAAGGATAAACAGAGAATAATTCATGAATTAGCTAATTTTTCTTCCCTGCTGTGGGACATTAGTTAGTATTTGATGAGTATTTAGCTTTGGATCCTTAACACACATCTACTAACAAAACTCTTACAAGGCTGGGAATTAGATCATGCCAAAGAAGCCCAAAACATCTGCACCAGAGGTCCTCCTTCTCTCTGTCCTCTGATTCTACAGTTCTAACCTCCCTCCTGACACATCCATTTCTGTTGGGCCCAGAAATGATGAACATACTAATTCAAGTTAAATGGAAAACTGCTGCAAATCCATTGATAATTTACTTCAGTTTATCTTTCCTTAATTCCTCATTTTTTTTTGTTCTCTTTAACTCATATCTTGTTGGAATAAAGGGAAAGACTGATCATTGACACCTGTCCAGAGCTGTCAATTACCAGAGGACACTGATAAAATTTCCTTTGGGTTCAAGATTAAATTGATAGCTAGGACAAAAAAAAAAAAAGCCAAGCAAATAATAGGAAAATAATGTTGAGGTTAAGTATGCTGTTACCAGTCACCCAAAGAAGTTTTCTCTTTCATGGGGCTTTTTTCTAAGAGATTCTTAGTCACACCAAGCTTGGATTCTTCCTATTTCAGATGAGTGTTTCCCAGAAAGGGGTCTATTTAAAAATGTCACCAGGTTGCAACATTCTTATTTCTTGAGATCCTTCCATTTTAAGAATGGAATTTTGTAAGAACAATAGCAACTCTTAATGGGCATGGGCAAATACAACTTAACTGGATGTGGTCTATATAATAGCCTCTTATCTCATTTTCAGAGAAGTCAAAAGCTGGAAGGAAATTGACACCTGAAGCCACTTAGTCCCACAATTTCCTGAGCAACGATTCCTTCCTACAGATTGTCAACAAATTGTGATTCAGACTTTATTGAAGCTCATCAGTGATGGGGGAACATCCTACTTCTAAAATAAACCCATGTAAATATTAGAAAGTTCTGAATATTAGTAAGGCTTTCTTTTTCTTTGTTATTACATTAGTGAATCCCTCACCCTCCCTCCATCTCCCTCAGGCTCTTACTTCTGCCCTCTGGACAAGCAGAACAAAATTTAGTTCAAGTTCAAAGCATGCATACAAACACACTCACACAGAGAACTGAAAGCCTTTAATCACCTAAAGATAGTAATCTTAGCAATGCTTAAGACTTCTTTCTGCCAGGTTAAATGTGGGTAGTTCCTGCAACCAGCAGTTTCTTGAATGGCATAGATTCGAAGCCTCTCTGAGTCCCATGGATATTCTAAAGCTTACTAGTTTGTTTTCCTCCTACAAAGTGGCAACAAATACTGAACATAATGCAAGACTGTATATTGACCTTGTGAAATGACATTTTATTAGATGTGGTGCATTTTGCTAGCTTGCGTATGAGTTAGTCAAACTTAGTTGGGTTTATCCTTTGTTTCACTGCCCCTCCCAGTTTCAAAAGCATAACAGGAAAGATAACAGAATTAAATCTAAACCTGGAGGGGATTTTACAGATGAGGAAATTCAGAAAGGTGGAGATTTGTCCAAATTCAAACAAGTAGTGAGTGCTGAAGGTAGGGTTTGCATCAAGGAATTTTGACTACAGAGGGGTGCTCTTTCCATTTTAGACCACTGTTAAGTTACTGATCACACACCTGGTGGAGGAGGAGGAATTAATGTTTCTGGTGTCTAGGCACCCACATCTGTATTTGCATTTGTTTAGAATCAGTAATTAGCCAGCTACTATAAAAGGTGGCAATACTTATGTGGTAGTAGGTAGTAATTTATATAGTGTTTTTGTTTCTTTGTTTTCAGTCTCTCTGACTTTTCCGGACATCTTTGTTTTTTTGTTTGTTTTGTTTTGTTTTGTTTGCTTGTTTTTGGCAAAGATCCAGGAGTGGTTTGCCATTTCCTTTTTCAGATCTTTTTACAGATGAGACTAACTGAGGCTAACAGGGTTAAGTGTCTTCTCTGGGGTCCCAGAGCCATTAAGGGTTTGAGGCCAGATTTAAACTCAGGAAGATGATTCTTATTGACTCCAGGCCCTGAACTCTATCCACTGTGCCACCTAGCTGTAGCCTAGCTTTATTTAGTAAATTTATTTATTTATTTATTTTCCTAAGACAAGAAGTTGCATAATAGTTGCTGATCTGCATTGGTAGAAGGTTTTTCTTTTTTTTTTTTCTCTAGGAAAATCACGGATGCAAACAAAATAAACACATACATAATCAAAAACAAATGAAAAAAAAATCACAACTCTTCCACACATGTGTACTATCAACCAAAATTTTAACAAATAAGATTTATTTTTAATTTAATGGGGAAAAACATCAAGGTCCATAGCTTCTGTTTGCTGAAACAAAAATGGTGATTTAATTGCTTCAGATTTGCTAATGCTTGAAAAGAAATTAAGAACTCATTTTTTTCTGAAAAGAAAATGAGATTACCTTTTGCTCAATTGTAATTAATAATGACAAATTCTTTAAAACTGAGCCCTCAACCTTGGGAAAATCTGAAAAACTTACATGAACTGATGCTGAGTCAAATGAGCAGAACCGAGAGAACACTGTACAGAGTAATAGCCAGAGTACATGATGACTGATTTTGATAGCAAGGACCTAAAAATTTTCTAAAGGACTCATGATGGAAAATGTCATCCACATCCAGAGAAAGAACTATGGATTCAGAATGCAGAGTGAAACAGACTCTTTTCTCTTTTGTTGTGTATCGTTTTCTTCTCTTTCTCATGGTTTCTCCCATTCATTATAATTCTTCTATGCAACATGACTAATATGAAAATGTGTTTAATAGGAATACATGTGTAGAGCCCATATTGGATAACATGCCATCTTGGGGAGTGAGGGGGAGAAAATTTAAAACTTATTGAAATGAATGTTGAAAACTAAAAATGAATAAATAAAATATTTTTAAAAAAATAAAATAAAATTGAGTCCTCAATTTGTTCTGGAAGAGAGCAGAATTTCCTAAGACCACAGTGTCTTATTTATGGAGATGTTTTGTCCAGTGAACTTTCTCAACACGTGAAGATATTCAGAATTAGAATACAAATAAAACTCTTTAAACAGGTATTTTAAAATGAAATGTCAAATAAATTATTTTAAAAGTCACCAATTTTGCATTCAATTGCTTTTTGAATTATCAGGATGAAACAATTTTTACCATAATAAAATCAGAGAAAAGAAATGAATTTCTATGTGGTCCTGCTTTATTCCATAGTGGTATATTTTACTGTGGGAAGAGAAAGTAAGAGAGGAAGAAGAAGTAGAAGAAGAAAATAGTAAAAAAAAAAAAAAAAAAAAAAAAAAAAAAGCACATTGATTGCCTTAGATTTTTCAAGATTTAATATATAGTTTTCAGATTATGTGTATGTGTCTAACTTTAATTCTTAAGTGCAAATTTATTTTATTGCAATATTTACATAAAGTACTCATATGGATTTCTGATCAAAAAGTAATAAAAAAGACTTAAAATAATTTTACTCTTAATTGTATGAATGCATGTATAAATGAGTATGCTAACTACCTTGACTTGCTTGAGATCCCCAATTATCCAGGTAATTGAGAACTGGCTGTATTAACTAAGGCACACAGTGACTTGACATACCAACAATCCTTTGCAATGACTGAGAGTAAACCCACCTGAACATACAGAGAACCAGTAACCCTGAAGCCAATTAACCTCATAACAGCTTTTAAAGTAGACCCTGAGGCATTTGGTGGTTTATTGACCTTCCAGAGACTTCCTTATCTTCAGAAAGTCCCCTAACTATTGGTTATGGGGCTCTCTGACACATCCTATTTTATGTTTTTTTATAGGTATCCTATTATCTTATTGTCTGTGCCCAAGCCTGGAACTGTGGACTGTTTATCACCAAGAATGCCTTCTGATTTATATATCAAAGCTCTGACACCTAGAAATCATGACTCCCTATCATTCCTTTCCAAGCCCACTATTCCCCCTCTCCCCAATTCCTTTCTTTGTTTAAGAAATATATATATATATATATCACACATACATATATACACATATAAACACATATACATATACATATATTATATATATGAATATATATACTCCACATCCATTACTTAGAGAGCTGCTCAGCATAGGCTGACAGTTCCCATGCACTTCTTCCCTGCTTAATAAAAATCTACTTTAATTTCTCAAGCACCATCTTCCACTGGTTTTCTTCCCTTTAGGGAAAAGGGGGATTTAGAGTTTGAGAACTGGCCTTTGAGTTCTCCCAGTATCTTTCCCCTTTGGGGAAAAAAGAGATCTAAATTCCCTAAAGAGAGCATCTGCCTCAGTTTACAGAATGTAAAAACATATTGAGGCTGGGTATTAGGGATAGATAAGTGGCTTCAGATCCTGGAAGACCTGTGTTCAACTGTATTTTAACAATTAAGCTGAAATAATTGACACAGTGTCTTGAGAGTTAGTATTAAAACAAGGAGAAGTTTGTTTCAAGGTCTATCTCTGACAAATATTCTTGTGTCTGATTGTGTAATGTCACTTAACTTTGGAGTATTCTGCAAAGCTAAGTTGCAGATGTCAATGTTCATTGATAGAGTGGTTAATTCATCTCAATCGATGACGATTGATAGACATAGGTCCTCTTATTAATGAAAATACAGGTTGAGTCCCTGTGCCGAAGTCATTTCATTAGCTCATGGTAAATTAATTTTTTTTAGTAGCTGAAAAATGCTTCCTATATAGTCTTGGTAGTTATCTCTACTATGTTAGTAATTCCCTAAAAATTGTAGTTACTAGCTTCTGCAATGTTTATAAAGTTTTGAGATTATTTTTATATTTATAGACTAGCTAAAAATACTTTTTATCCAATGATAAATTATTTCATTTCCATTTTAAAGCTACAACACTACCAGATATAGAATTTAGGTAAGGTGTAAATTATGTCAAATCCCAAGTTAAATCACTTTATTTTGAGTATAAAGTTCTGGAAGAGGTAAATTACATCTTCTGGGATTCTAGGAATACCTCTCTCTTGTCATTGGGACCATGAAATCAACAGAAAGGCCATAGATAATAACTGAAAAGAGATAAGCTGCGGGATATTCTAAGATTAAAAATATTGACTAAAAGTCAATCAAATGGAATAAAGCAGTTAAAAAGTGCATACCAAGAATACTGTTCAGACTCCTGTTCTGCTAGCTATAGGTAACCATGCCTGAAATGTTCTCCCTCCTCACTATTGCCTCATAGAATGTTGTTGGTGGTGGTACTGTTCATTTTTTTTCAGTTCTGTCTGACTTATTGTGACCCCATTTGGGATTTTATTGGCAAAGATACTGAATTGGTTAGCCACTTCCTTCTCCAGCTCATTTTATAGATGACAAAACTGAGGCAAACAAGTTGAAATGACTTGCCCAGGGTAACACAGCTAGTAAGTGTCTGAGGCCAGATTTGAACTCAAATCTTCCTGACTCCAGGCCTGATGCTCTATCCATTGTTCCATCTAGCTTCTACCTCAGAGAATACTTAATCTCAAACATAACTTTATGCAAGAGATCTTTCCTGATTCCCAATCTTCTAGAGTCACACCCTTTAAGATTATACTTCATCTACTTTATATACATCATGTATGTATGTATGCATAAAAATAAATTATATTTTATATTCCTTGATATAGGGACTAATTTTGTATTTCTTGGCATCCTGACTTAAGAGATGCTGAATGAAAACATTTGGGTTAGCCTCAAAAAATTACCAGTCTTAGGATTTTCATAATTAAATGAAAATTTCACAGATGAAAAGTTTGAGGGACATAGTTTCTGGGTAATTAATCATTTTTTTTTATTAATTGTGCCTTGCAAATAATTATTGAAAGGATGGTCATTTGGCTTTTTCTCATAAACCAAAGACCCCTTATGGAGGCATCTTGACAATTATATACCCTTCAAAGACTGGGTGTTCCCTACAAGTGGAAATCAACTCTGATTGGTTAACAATAAATGAGAGAATTAATATTATAATGAGAGATGGACTTATTTTAATGTGGGGTTAGGTATACCTTTGACTATGTTACTTTTACTCCTCTCAACTGAGACTGCCTCTCACCCCCACCCCAGTCTCTGGCAATCTAGACAAAGGGATCTATCCCCTACCCAAGCTTGTCTGAGTAGAACACACAATAGGCTAGAATTCACCTAGATTAGATTCTATTTGTAAGGCTTTCTAGTTGGGCACTGCAAGAATTCCATGATCAAATGAGGTAAATTTTGGGGCAATGTCAGAAATATCCTTGAGAAACTGGACTTTGAATTAGTAAATAGAAGGAAAAATCTTAATCTCAATGAACAATTGATTATTAGTGAGAGAAATAATAATTTATCTCAAAAAATTTCATGAAAAAAAAATCAAAACCATTTAACCGCTCTGTGAACATATGGGTGTATCTGTGTGGGGAGTATATCCTATACAATTTAGATCTAATCTGCAAAGAATTACCAATATATAAAATTAATGACAATTTAGTGATGGAACACTTACCAAAAGGGAAAATTAAATTGACAAAAAATGCTTAATGTCCAAAATGTGATGTGCAGCTGGATAGGCAATATATGCAGTGAATCCATCAATACCTATGTCTTAAATAGGCAAGGCAGATGGACAAAGAGCTGAGTTCAGAATTAAATAGAAGGAACAGAACAAGCTGTACAACATCTGGAAAATTGCACTGCTCTCTAAACAATTGTAGGCCACTTTCCGACACACATGGAAGACAAATTTTATCACCAAATTCTTGTGCTGCTTTATGACTTTTAATCAGAGATATCTATTGTATCCAAAAAAAAAAAATCAAATTTACCCATAGGACAATGGAGAAACACATAGAGAGTATAAATAGGTTGTCACATATTAGTGATGATGGTATGGGGGAGGGTAATAGTGAAAAAAAAAAAAAGGTCATCTATGGAATTTATGGACAGAAAAAGAGTTAAGCCAGCAATGTAAGAAGGGGAAAAAAAATGAACATCCAAAGTTCTAGAGTGCAACCTTTAGGATTTGCTAGAGTCTAGAGGAATGCCCCCATCAGATGATGTAGATCCTTCTCTGTAGATTTCTGGAAGGCAATAGATAAAAATTGTGCAGAATGAGAAAGGATTGGTTGAGTTATAATTTGTACTGTTGAAATGTCTATCTCACTGGGTTTCCAGATCCATTAAAGTCTTGAAATAAACTTAATTAAATCCAACTTATTGCATCATGGACACTAAACAATTTCCTAGAAAAGCTTCTTAATTTACTTTCCAATGCTTCATCATATTTTATTTGTTGCCAGGATATCATTAAGATATCTTTTAGCAACTAAGTACTCAGGGCAACTAACTGTAAAATAATATATTTTTAATATATATGTACTTCTCTAAAGAATAAGATGATTAACAGTTAAAAGGGATGAGAGAGAAATCAACCTCTGATTCTTGTAGCACAGAACACACACACACATACACACACACACACACACACACACACACACACACACACACACCTTAACCTTATTCTACCACTGAGAAGATAATGAAGAAAAATCTCAATGGCAAAATTAGTTTGCAGATGGAAATAAGGGAAAGATTTCTTTAAAGTGATAAAATGTTAAATTGAAAATCTGATATCAAAATACTCATTCACTCATACTGAAAGACCTTAGTTTGGTATTCATGATCTGTCCCTAACACACAAAATGCTATTAATAATTTAAGTTTCTAAAACTTTTTTTTAACCTATCTCTGGGCCTTAGCACAGTGCTTGACACTTGTTGACTTGACTTTTTCTGAATTGTGCGAAAGATGTTCCAATATCAATTCGGTCAAGACAGTGCAGGTGTTACCATTACTTTCGGTTAAAGGAACTGAGGCTTGAAGAAGCCAGCTTATCATAGATTAATAATAATAACTAACATCTATATAGTGTTTTGAAGTTTATAAAGTATTTTGCATATACAGGATATCTCACAAAGATTTAGTGTAGTTTTAAGTCATTAAAACTTAAAACGGCACTAAGCTTTTTGGGATCTCCCATATTATATCATTTTACGTTCATTATAACCCTACGAAGTAGGTGGTATATTTATCCCATTTTACAGCGAGGAAGCTGAGCTTGAGAGATTATGTGACTTGCCCATCATTAGAAAACTAATAAATTTCCAAGATAGGACTCAGACAGGCATTTGAGACTCCAAGTGCAGCCTTCTATCCATATATATAAATAAATTTAAATAGGTACATCATATGTTATCTTCCTCATTAGAATCCACTCCAATTCACTAATTTATCAATAGAGAATCAAAGCCCTTGGCAAGACCTTCCCAAGGTCTGAAAAGTATTAAGTGGCAGAAACCGCACTTGAACCCAGGCCCTTTCACTCTTTTCATTACAGCATAGTGGTAAAGTTATTTTAACATTATCGAACAGCTAGGAAAGGTCAAAGCCACAATTTAAAACTAGGTGTTCCTTGGTTCAGTGTTATTTTCCTCAAGACATGCTGCCTCTCTACACAACATAAAAATGTTTATGTGTTTGAGTGGCATATATCCATAATGATAGCTAGATTCACAACTAGATTTACAGCCTTAAGTATGCCATCTATAGCTATAAAAAAATTCTAGTTCCATAAGTGATTAAGCTATTATTTAATATAGTCAATATGCTTAGTGAGTTGAATAGAAGATGAAGTTTAGAAATCTGCCAAAATTATTTGGCATTCAGTAAACCTCTGATATACTCCCATGATCAAATCATTCAACATTTCTACCTCTAACAGGCTTTAGCTTTGACCTAGTGATGAAAATATGGAATTAAAAAAAAATAACAGAAAAGTACTTTGTGCATTGCCATTTATGATTGCAAAGCTCTTTAAAAAAATATAACTTGCCTGTTTTAAAAATTGAATTATTTGAATGGAAGTAAGATGGATGTCCTAATAAGGTAAAATATTATAATTTACCATGTTTTAATTTTTTTTCAGAAGGAGAACTAGATATTCCTAAGATATACGTAAGAAATGTAGAGTAATCCAATTAGAATACACACAAGTGAACAAGCCATAAAAGAATGCTAGCAAATTTCAATACAGAGTATCAATGCAGATTGCATCATGAATTTTTTTTTAATTATAAATGGACATCACTCTAACCGCTATTGATAACTGAGAGGAGATTGCCATTGGATATCATGTCTGGAGACTTGAGTCTGCTAAATTCCTTTTCATGTCATTAAGAATTTTATCTTTGAAGCTGGCTACATAGGAGACCTAAGGCTAGGTACCCTAACTGTAGATGAAACAGTGCTGTGAGATGATAGTCTCTCTGACGTTTGGGTGCCTTTTATGGATGCAATCATGTATAATTAAAAATTGGCACACTGTTCTCTTTGACCAGAAACTTTAGGCATTATAGCTTGGCAGCTGTTACTGCAAATAGGCTAAACTATTCTGGTGCTTCACCTATACTCTAATATAGAACAAAATCCTATTCATAGAACAAATTGCTGTACACGGCATGGTGATCAGCTCTCATCTTGGCATGCTCTTACATCAAAATACCATATAGATAAATTTAGAGGTCAATTAATCCAAACTCCACATTTACTAAATGAAAAATAAATGAGGTAGAGTGAATAAATGAATAAACCACAGTCAAACAACTAACTACTGGCCAAGCCTGGACTGGAAGACAAACTTTTTTTTTTAATTTTCCCCCAGACCTCAGCCTCCACATCATAAGAATAGGATCACTGCATCTAATGCTGAAAGGGATCTTTGAAAATATTTAGTCACATTCCCAAATTTTAGAGATGAAAGCAAGAAACTCCAGATTATGCAAGTTGTACTTTAACAGAGCTAAGATTAAAATCTACCCCGTAAGACTCTAAGTCCAGTGCTCTTTCCACTCTTTCACATTTCGAGATGAGATTTACTCCCAGAGAACATCAAGGAAAACTTCAGTCAAGCCCTCCAACCAAAAAAAAAAAATAATAGATGAATTTTCTATTAATGACTGTATGTCACACATGGTCAGTAATAAGCAAATCTTATTATGTCTCATTGTTTACTGAATGCTAGATTCCACATGACAAGTTCTCACTCAATGTATCAATCATGTACATAATTCCAGAGAAAATACATAAAATTCATACATGTGCATGCTCACACACATATTCAAAAACACTTTCTCATATTTCGCTGCCAGAGGTAGAGGATGGTGCCCAGGGACATAGAAAAATACAGTGGTGAATCAAAAGCAAAAACAAATAGCTGAAAGATGCACTCACTTTGTGAACTTTGACACAGGCAACTAGAAAATTCTTACCTCTGATCCAAATTTAAATACTCTTATTTCTTTGGAAGAGAAAACCTGTAATAAAATTCTCTGAAAGGTCACAAAGTAGAGTTTCTAGTGGCCTGAGAGAAATATAACTTTCCTCACCTTTGATCTCTCATAGTATCAAAGCATCCTATGACTATAAGAACTATGAACAGTTATTTTATTCATCACAGTGCCTCAGAAAAGATATCCTTCATCAGGGGTTATTAATGTTTATGTATATATATACTGGATCCCATCGCTACTCTGGTGAATATGACAGACTCTTTGGAATAATGTTGTAAAATTCATAAAATGAAATCCATGGAATTACCAAGAAAACAAATTATATTAAAATATAATTAACAAAATGTTTTTAAAAATTAGATATCAGACTAAGAATCTGTAACAAATGAAAAATACCAAGACACAGAGTTTCTGAATAATTAGTAATCCATTTGTTATTTAGGCTATCTATCAATCAATAAATTGAGGGTTAGTGCTTTCTTTTAGTAACTGAAGACAAACCTATCTAAAGCCTGAAAGCCTTAAATACTTTTTTTGAAAGAGACTGCCCCCGACAAGTGAAAATCAACCTTGATCTGTAGACATTTAATGAGGAGATGAGCTAGAAGTGTTCAGCTGCTCCTGCTGAGAATATGTCTGATCACAAGGGGAATCCATCTCCATCAAGACTGCTCTGGTAGGTTTTCCCCATTCATGAGCTGGGTCACCCTAAACCCTAATGGAGGGATACAAGGACAAGGCCTCATTTCTCCAGGCTAAAAACTCACTCAGACTGGATTTCATTTATACTCTAAACAGAAGTTAGTTTTTTTAGTTGGGTGGGGTCCTGCCCAACATTGAAAAGCATGTTCCTTGAGGGCTAGGACAATCTTATCAATCAATCATGTGTTTCAGAGACTGACTTTTTACAAGGGCTGGGCCTTAAGGAAATAAAAGAGAAAAGCCTGGATATCAATTTCGTGATCGGTTATTAATAGAATAGTAAAATAATTTCAAACCCAAAAGTTGTTCAGGGAAAAGACTATGAATATATTCCTTAATGTCCTTTCTAGTATTTAATAAATCTCAAGGTCAAAAGAACTATATTTACGTAAAGGCCATGAATTCCAGGACCTCTATTTAAGAAAAGGCATCAGGACAGTCTGTTTTCCATTTCCTACCAGCTGTACTGCTTTTGGGCTTTTTTAGACTTCTCCATTTTGCTTTCTTTCTCCAGGACACTTATCACTTAAGACATTATTATCATATAACATTTAATCTGCCAGGCACTCATATCTCATAAGTACCTCTTGGCCCTCTGACTGGCTTGAGGGCAGGGTCATGAGTCCAGGGCCTCTATTTAAGAAAGGGGATCAACATGGTCTTCTCTCCATTTCCCACCAGCTATATTGCTTTCCAGCAGAAGATCTAACCACTGTATCTAGAATATGTCACCAGTTCTCTAGGATGTCTTCCCAAAAAGGTGAGATGAAAATCAATCCTAAATTCAAATTGCTACTAATAAAGCATATATTTTCATTGAAACGTGGGAATACAGGGGAACTAAAGTTTAAAGTAAAACATTGATTAAAAATATAATTATTCCTGGTATATATTGCGCACACACACATATAAATATGTATGTGTATGTATCTTAAGGAATATAACTCTTATTTTTGAAATCAAAATTCAAATCTTCAATGGATTTTTATTGCAACTAGGAATAAAATACAAAATCCACAGGCTGATATTTAAAGCCTTTCACAATCTCACTTCCATTTAAATTCTTAGTTCTATTTCAAGTTACACTCATACATACCTCATTCCAGTCAAACTGTCCTGCTAGCTGTTCTTTTTATATGATATTCTAACTCCTTTTAGGTCTTCAAATCGGTAGTTCTCCATGTCTGGAATATTCTTCTCTTCCATCTTAGAGAATCTCTAGGTTCCTTCAAATCATAGCTCAGGTTCTACCTCTTATACAGGGAGGTCATAGTGCAGTTTTAAGCTTTAATAGCTTAAATATTCTAAAAATGCAAATGCATCACAATTTAAACTTTAATAGCGTAAAATTACATTGAGACTTCTGGGACACGTTGTACTAGATTTTTCCTGATTAGTCCAGTTATAATCACTTTCTCCCTCTTGAAGTTACCTATCACTTTATTTTTATGTACTCACGTGCAAATTATATCCTTCCAACAAAATGTAAACTCCTTGAAAGAAAGGTGGTTTCTTTTTGTGTTGGTTATTCGTTTTTTTTTTTTTTTTTTTTTTTGCCCAGTCCCAGGTACAAAGCCTAGCAAAGAGGAGGCACTTAATAAACATTTGTTGAACCCCTAATCTTCTATACTGAGATGCTTATTCGGAGAGAGAAGCATAATAACTTCATATATATTAATTCTACAGGTAGTACAGCATCTTGCATAGGATACTAACTAGGAGCTGAAAGAAATATGATCCCAATTTGCCTCTGACATTTGCAGAGGGTTCTTGCTAAATCAGTTAAACCCATGTTACTCAGTGTACTGAGTTGTCTCTCTATTAAGTCATTCTGTGAATACTGTGATGAAAATTTCTCTCCACCGACATAGAGAGTTTGCTTTTGTAATTTAGCCATTTAAAAAGTTGCCTGGGGCAATGAAAGATGAGTGACTTGAACTTTTGTCTCAACAGGCAGTTAATGTGAAAACCAGAACCCAAATTCAGGTCTTCCTAACTCTACGTGATTCTATTAGGCTGTCTTTCTGAAATTAATTGACAAAAGTAGAAGTATTGAATCTATGATTTGATGTTGAATTCTTACTTTAAAAAAATATATGTAGCATAAAGCCACCCCTACTAAGCAGCAAATTTGCATTTTAATAATATAATTACCAGGACAATTTTATCCCCTCCTCACTTCAATATAGAGGTTCAATTAATGGTCAGTCAGTCAACTAGAATTAATTTATTACCTGCTTTATATCACATACACTATGCTAAGCTCTAGGGATAGAAAGAAAAGTTAAAAAAAAACAACTCCTTCTTTTAAGAAGCTCAGTCTAATTTTGAAAAAAGCATTCAAATAACAATGTACAAATTATATATCAGTCATCTTTCAATCATTTCCAACTCTTTGTGACCCCATCTGGGGTTTTTTTGGCAGAGATCTGGGAGTGGGTTGGCATTTCCTTCTTTAGTTCATTTATAATGATGAAGAAAATAAAGCAAGTAAGGTTATGTGACTTGAATGTCTAAAGTCAGATTTGAACTCGGGAAGATGAGTCTTCCTAACTCCAGGCCTGGCAATCTATCCACTGGGCCACCACAACTTCCCACAAATTATACACACATACATATACACCATATACCCACATCTACATGTATATAGACACATATCTGAATATATATGTGTGGACATGTATATAAGTGTGCTGTATCTATCTATATATCTATATATACACATATATGTATTTCTATATATATGTATGTGTATATATAGTATAAACTGGTCCTCAAAAGAGATAGTCATAGTGGGGGTGCAGTAAGATATAGGGAGAGTTGGAAAAGCTTTTTTTCAGAAAATGATATTTCAGCTGAGATATAAGGAGGCCAGGGAAGGCAAGAGGTAGAGATGAGGAGGGTAAGCAAATCGAGCATGGGAAACAGTCAGCAATCAGGAAATGGAATATTTTATAAGCAACAGCAAGGAGTCAAATGTCACTGGATTACAAAATGCATGGATGGGACATAAGGTATAAGAAAAGTGGAAATGGAGGAAGAGGCCAGATTATGAAGGGTTTAGAAATTCAAGCAAAGTATTTTATATTTTATCCTGAAGGTAGTAATAACTGCTAGAGTTTATTGAATAGGTAATATCATCAAACCTGTGTTTTAGGAAGCCCAATTTGACAGCTCAGTGGTGGAAACATTGGAATGGACAGATTCTTTAGACAAAAAGGCCAATCAATAGACTATTGCAATAGTCCAGTTGTGAGGTGATGAAGGCCTAAAACAGGGGTGGAGAACCTGTGGCCTCAAGGCCATATATGGCCCTCTAGGTCCTCAAGCGTGGCACTTTGACTGAATCCAAACTTCACAGAACTGTTATACATAGGCCTTTGAGGCCTAACTTATACTATGTATATGCATGGAAGTAGGTGTGTGTGTGTGGGTGTGTGTAGGTGTGTGTGTGTATGACCTAGAGGGTCACATGACTAAATCCAAACTTCACAGAACTGATTCAGTCAAAGGGCCATACTTGAGGACTTAGTGGCCCACATGTGGCCTTGGGACTGCAGGTTCCCTACCCCTGTACCAAACTGGTAGCAGTGTCATAGAAGTGAAAAGAGTATATACAAGAAATGTTATGAAAGTAGAAACTAGGATTTGACCACAAATTGAACAGGGGGAGGGACCATAAATAGAATAAGGAATCAAAGATGATATACAGTTTGCAAGACCAGGTAACTGGGATGGTGGTCTAGTAATAAGGAAGTTAAAGAAGTTAATAGGAGTTTAAGGAGTAAGAAGGAAGTTAAGAAGTATTAAGGAAGCTAAGAAAAAGGGAGGGTTTTTTGGGGTGAAAGTTCAATTTAAAAGATATGTGGATCAAGATTTCTAAAGGGCAGTTAGAGATCTGAGAATGAAGATTAGTAGAAATGTTAGGGATTGACAAGCAGATCTGAGAGTCATCTGAGTGTCAGAGATTAATTGAAACCATGGGAGCCTGTGAGATCACTAAGTGAAATAGTATAGAAGGAAAATAAAAGGCTCAGGAAAGAGCCTTGAGGTATCCCTACTATAAACAATAATGATTTGGATGAAGCAAAGAAGAAAGAGAAGGATTGCTCAGGCAGATAGGAGCAAGAAGAATACAGTATCATGAATATCTAGGGGGAAAAAAGCATCATAGAGAAAAGGGTAATCAATAGTGTCAAAAGTTGAAGAAAAAGCAAAAAAATGATGAGAAGCGAGAAAAGGCTATTGCATTTGTCCATTATGATCATTATAACTTTGAAGAAAGTGGTTTTCGTTGAAGGATGAGTTGGGGAAACATAATGTACAGAGTTAAGAAGAGAATGAGAGTAAAGGCTATGAAGTTACCTTATTATAAACTAAGGAGTTTAGCCACAAATGGAGAAGATATGAAATGATACCTAGTAGGGATAGAGAATAAATGACGATTTTTTGAGAGTGCAGAAAACATGCATTTTGCAGGCAGTAGGGAAGCATCCGGTAGACAAGGAGTGATGGGAAATTAATATTAGAGTAGGAATGAGAAGTGGGTCAATTTTCTGGAGAATGGATGGAGTGGGATGCCGAGCTTGTAGAGGAGTTTGCATTGGCAAAGAAGACCGATTCTTTATATGAAAGAGGAATGAAGGGGGAGACAGTGGCAGAGGCTTCTGAGTGATATGAGATTAGAAACATAGGAGGAAAGGGAACTCTCAGTCAATGGCTTATTTTTTTCCAGAAAAATATGAGTTAAGGTTCTCAGTTGAGGGAGTTTGCATGGGCAGCTAATGTGGGAGATTTGAGAATGGATGAAAAGGTTTAGAAAAGATGCTACTGTGAATAAGATGGTGGAGGAATACTTTGTCACATTGAGGGCCCAGTTGAGATTACATTACATAAACTTTAAGTGGACCCAATCAGCACAGTTTCATCGTTTTCTCCACCTTTTTTCACCAGCCCAGGAGTAAAAGCAAAGGCAGTGACTAGGTGGTGGGAGTAATCCAAGATTGGAATTTGGAAGGGCAAGATCTTTGATAGGATAAAGTGCTAGGGACTCAAGAAAAGAGGACAATGGAGAGTGGAACTCCTTTATCAGGGAGTCAAGATAGGGGAAAGGAAGAGAGTGTAATCACTAGAGGAGTTATAGCTTGAGAAAGAAATGAGTGTGGAAAGGTGAAATATTATTTGCTCTGGAGCAATTTTAAATGAAAAAAAGTGTTCACTCTGAATCAGCTATTTACATATAGACTATAATTTTAATATCAAATATTAACCCCTCACTTTTATTCCAAAGTAGAGAATAGATTCTTTTACTGGAGAAGCTCTTTGAAATATTAATAACTTTCATCATATATAGTTATTTATTCACACTTTCATGCCAAGAGTTTATCTCTTCAACAAGCATCCTCAACAATGTAAATTAATGCTTTGTCTCATTCATTCAATAAATATGTATTATCTAATACATGCAGAACGTTGCACTGGGAACTAAGAGCCATGAGACATGAGGTCACCATTCATGGTTCTTACAGTGTAACAAGAAATAAACACAACTCACAGCACACTATTTTTTTTGTAAACATTTGAAGTACCAGTCTGAACAAGAATATTGCTAATAGCTGGAGGGATTCAATGTGGGCCTCATGGAAGACATAGCATTTGTAATTGGCTTTAGAGGCTGAAGAGGAAAGTAAAAGAGGGAAGAGGAAGGAGAACCCTGTAAACATAAAGTAAAATGTGAAAAAAGTGGGGGGCGGGGAGTGATTTTAGAAGGCACAAAAGCCATTGGGAAAAGGACAGCCTTGGCCGGCTGGTATACAGAACATTATGAAGTCAAGCTGGCAAAGTAGTGTTATTTTGTAATGTGAAAGACCTTGAATGTCTATACAATGAAATTTATCTGACATTAAAAGGTCACTTTTCAAAACACGAGCAAAGGACTAAAGATCTCTTGTTGCTCTCTGGTCCTACCTCCCCTAGAAAACCATGCATAGTAATTCAAGTCACTTGAATGTTTATAAAACCAAACATTTATCAACCCTCTTTCTAAATAGTGAATTTGAATACATTTGATTGGAGATAGTGTTTTTCACTAGGAAAAAAATGAGACCTTGTTTGTAAGTGAGAGGTAGACATTTTATAATCGCTCTCACTTAGTCATCTATCTGGACAATGAAGAAGTTTAAGAAATTTCTGGTTTTTTTAATGCTACTGAAAACTCAACACATGCATGCCTTAACAGCTTTGCTACCACCTGCAGCTGAATCACACTGAACATCAAACAGATGGAAGATATTATTAATAAAAATGTTTATCAGCTAATAATTAAGGGACCTTGTAGAATCCATTCACAGTGAATATTTGTTTTGGTTCCAAACTATATCCCTGGACATTTATGCTAGTAATTAGGGCCTTGTATTGTAAAATAATAGGGAAAGGGATATAGGTGAAAATTCTCAGAGAAGGGTTGACAGAAAGACAGTCAGGAAATCTTTTAACAAAAGGTAAAAGCATTATACCTAACCAGACTTTTTGCTATATAATTTATGACAATGAAATACAAACAAACTCTAGAACAAAAATATTAAGAAAAAACATTCTATACGTGGAAAGATGCTTTTATTGGAATTTCTGCATATTACCTAAAATTTTGAGATATTTATTTATTTATATTTTCATGAGAATGTCTTATGGATACTCTATACTATCCTTAAATTGTATTGTAATACTGATTGCTACTCTGGTGATCTACTTGTGGTCACTGTGTCCATTATGCCAATCAACTGTAAATTCTACTGGAGGTTTTAAAAATGTGACTCCTGGCCTTCGGCTCTGCCAGGCCTCTCGGCCGGCGTAGACCTCTGCCGCTCCCGGTCCAAATCCCCGAAGCGCGGTTCCTTGGAGTTCCTGCAGCGCCGCCTGCCCCTGAAGGCAGTCATGTTGGATGGACTGAGCTCTCTGCACACGCAGATGGACTATAAAGGTCAGAAGTTAGCTGAACAGATGTTTCAGGGAATTATTCTTTTTTCTGCCGTAATTGGCTTTATCTATGGATATGTGGCCGAACAGTTTGGTTGGACAGTCTATGTTGTTATGGCTGGATTTGCTTTTTCATGCTTGCTGACACTTTGTCCATGGCCCATATATCGCCGACACCCCCTCAAATGGCTCCCTGTTCAAGACTCAGGCTCAGAAGACAAGAAACCAGGAGAGAAAAAAATAAAAAGGCATCCTAAAAATAACTGAAACACACTATGTGGTTCAACCTTACAACAGTGTTTTGTGAAATATCTTAATTTGTTGTATCTGAAACGCAAAATAAAACCACCAACATAATTATTAAAAAAAATGTGATTCCTTATGTATCTTACGTGTACTTCATATTTTAAAGTGGCTCTATTTTCTTTTATTTTTAAAAAATCTAAAACAATAAGGTGAGAGAGAATAAATTTGTTTTGTTTTGTTTTACTTTAAGGACAAAAAGTATTCTATTCTGAAGTCCCAGCTCTGCCATCCAAAACTAGCTGTGTGAATTTCTTTTTCTGGTTCAGTGCTGTCCAAAAAACAAACAAAATAAAAACAACAACAGCAAAACAAAAGGATGTACAAGATATAGCTCAAACATGGTATTGCTCTGTGACAATCATGTTTCCTAAGATTAGGAGGGAAATCTCAAGGTTTTACTTCTAGTGAATATGGACCTAAACTTTCATTTCTATTGACTGTGACTAACAACTTTAAATGTTGAAAGGAATCTGTTTAGATATGCTAGATAAAAATGTGTTGAAGCAAGGGGGCATAATGCATAAAGTATTGGGTATGGAGTCAGGAAGACTTATCTTCCTAAGTTCAAATCTGGTCTCAGATACTTACTAGCTGTGTGACCCTGGGCAAGTCACTTAAACCCATTGACCTCAGTTTCCTCATGTATAAAATGAGGTAGAGAAGGAAATGGCAAATCTAGTTTCTTTGCCAAGGAAACCCCAAATGGGCCCATGAAGAGTCAGGCATGACTGAAAAATGACTGAATAACATGTTTAAATTAAATTAGAAGTTTAAATTGCCATTGAAAATAGGCAGGCAGACAAAATATCCCTTCACTATTGTGGTTACCCTCCTCTGAATTCTCTCTAATTTGTCAAAGTGTTTCTTATATTGTGGCTCTTAGAACTAAATACATAACTTCAGGTGCATTCTTATTAGGCCATACAGGGATTATCATCTCACTTCCGGAGGCTATGAATCTCTTAATAAGCCCAAGATTGCATGAACTTTTTTGGCTGTCATAGCATGCTGAAGGTTCATATTGAACATCCAGAGTATGCAAATTCTCAGATCCTTTTCAGACAGACTAATTAACTATGCTTTTATCCTCTTTATCCTTTAAGGTTTTTTTTTAAAGTACAAGACTTTGCATACCTCCATTGAATTTTATCTTATTAGATTCTTCCCATTGTTCTGGGTTTTCATGGTTTTGTTTTGGTTTGGTTTTTTGGATCTGGATTATGTCATCTAATGTTTTAGCTATCCCTCTCAGCTCCATATCATGAGCAAATATGAGGAATTTGCCTATCTCCTTTATAGAAGTCATTGACAAAAATGTGAAATTATACATGTCTAAGTATAGATCCCTTGGATACTGTACTATAGATCTCCTTTCACATTAATATTTTATTAATGACTTTGCTTTGAATCTAATCATCCAACCACCATCTTAACTACAACTGTCTATCTTTCTACAAGAACAGTATAAGATCCTTTGTGCGATATTTTGCCAAATATAAGTATTATATATGTACATATTTATATATACTCAGAAATAGTCAATGAGTTAGTTCTGATGAACTATTTTCTCATTAGCAAAAATCTTTGTTATGGAGGAATGACTCATTGTGTAGGAGATGGGGAGAAGAATTATTCAAAACTGAAAATGATGCAAAAACAAGATTCATCAAAAATAAAGTGTAATGTGTATACACATAAACCATTTCTCCAGCATTCCACTGATCTACCCGATTAGTAAACCTTTTAAAAATATAATGAGATTTTCATTATTTGTTCTTGATGAAATCATGCTAACTCTGTATTCATTTGGTTTCTTTTCTAGATGTTCTTTAATTACTTTAATGGTTTGTTCTAGAATTTTTCTCAGCAAACAAAGTCATGCTCTTAGGCACTAGTTTGTAGACTTTCCCCACCCCCAGCCTCCCCACATACCTTTTTTTTTTTTTAAATCAGAAAAATATTTACTTTTCTCCATCCTAATGCTGCCTTTCCCATTTCCCTGGGAATCAAGATTTTTTTTTCCACCCATAAAAAGACCAAGTTGTACTAGATGATCCCAAAGGAATGATTGAGTTATAATATTCCATGACCATAGCTTTTTTTTTTCAAATAGCAGAATGTGCCTTCCTTATGAAGCACAGCCATGGAATTTTATAATCATTACAACACAATTAAATGAAATCACATAAACAAGCCCCTCAAATTCCATTTGGAAAATCTAGAAACTAAAAGGCACTATTATAAGGTGACATTAAAGTAATATAGTTTGGTGAGGGGGAAAAAATAACACCTCAGATTAATAGGTTAATGAATTCTGATCCACTGTTAGCAGTTGTTGGCATGATGGAGAGAGTATGAGAACTTTAACGTAAATTTCATGGCAATAAATGGCAATAAAAGCTATTAGACATCACCTTCTGCTAAAACAGTAATTTTGCCAGTGATATGGAAAGGAACCAAAGAGCAAAGCTTTGAGCCAACTTCCATAAAGCATTTAGAAATCCAAGAATTTAGCTTCATTCAAATTCAGTATAGCTACTTTCTCTCTTTCACAGTAGGGCCATTTTTTTTTCTTTTCCCTCTATGAGGCTAAGTTCATTGTACCTTTCTTCCCTCTCCCACCCTCCTGCACCCTTCCTGTAACTACCTACTTGTAGGAGCTTCTCTGAGCTATACTCTGACAGAATGTCTTTTCAAACTTTCTCATTTAACAATGAAGAAATCTTCTGTAGAGTCAATGTGGCATAGCAGATGGAAATTGGGACCTCAAGAAGCCAAGAAGTCTCATGTGTTCAAATCTTATCTTGTAATTTAACTGTCAGCCTCCAGAAATGATCTAGTAATGAACTATTGAGTCACTTATAAATTGTAATCCACTTTTGTGGAAAGAATTATTTTATTGAGAATTCTCGCTGGTGAAATCACAGATTGTTTGGAATTCTGAACTGTTTTTGACATAAGTCAACAATGGACATTTATTCATTTTTAGAGTGGAAACAACATTCTATCTGGAATAGAGTATCTGAGTTAAAATTTAACCTCTGATGCTTACTACATATTTGACCTTAGGAAAGTCATTAAACTCTTGGGCTTTAGTTGTCTAAATGAGAGGAGTTGAATTAGATGATATTTGAAATTTCATCTCTATTTGCATAATCCAATGACCACAGTATTATAAAGTTTATAAAATTATTTACATATATCTTTTAAGTCTCACAGAAACTTTTTAAAGTGGGGACAATAGATATTTAGCATATTTTACTGAAAGGAAAATTGAGGATTCTAGAAAATTCTAGGAAAATTCTAGAAATTCTAGGAAAATTGAGGATTCTAGAAAATGAATGACTAGCTTAGACCAGATAGCTAAAAAGGGTGAGTTTCAAATTTGACACGAGTTCTCCCTAAATCTGTGTCCAATATCCTATCAATATATCGCATTAGATTAATATTTTTATGTAGAAACCTATGCTTCATATACTATTAGAAAGATTCTTGAAATGGACATCTTGAGGTATTGTTGAATGGTAAATGTTTCTCTGTTGTAAGAGTTCTGTACATATTGCATCGGTACACAATCAAGTTATAAAGTGACTTTCACCACTAAAAAGTGATTCTATGCAGGAAAGTAAGGTTATGAGTGGCTAAAGCAATATATCAATTGGCTTAGAAGTAGAATAGTTATTGGATACTTCTTTTGTAAATTCAAAACTAGCCCATAGATTTTTGTTTCAGGCCAAGAAGCTACAAGAAAAACAAAACAAAAAAAAATTCATTCTGAATTCAAGGACAAATATAGGAAGATGTGTGTGTGTACATACACATTCATGCATACATATATATGTATACATACATGTGTGCACACATATGCTTACATATACATATGTGTGTATGTGTATACTGACTGAGACTGACTCATTAAGTCAGCAAAACTATAAAGTTTTCATATTTCACTTTTTTTGATTCAATCATCTTTCAATCTCTCACTAGCATGTCATTTATTTTAGAAGAATGAAATTTTTTTAAGAAATAAACTGTTTAAAAAGTTTTTAATAAATTCAAGAAATTTAGAGGATTTTCCAGTCACATCAGCATACAACAGGGCAATCATTTTTGCAATACCATGAAAATTCCTCTAACATTTGTGACCATTTCTTCTTCATCTCACAACGTGAGATGCAACCTAGTATGAGCTTTTCAATGATAAAGATGAAAAGTGCCAAAGTAAAGTAGAATTATGAGACTCATATGAGGGTGAGGAGGAAGCTACATGCTTCTCATTTTTTTCCAGCTCAATTTTGACATCATTGCAAAATTCCTCCACAGCTGGACAAGTAAAGTCAGTGATGACAGCATAAAAATGTTTCTCCTCCCCACCCCCTATGGTGTTCACTGCCTCCTCCACATGTGTTAATGAGATAAACACAGCTGTCTCCTCACTGCCTTTTCTACATCTTTAAATGAGATACACACAACAGTCAAAGGCTTTTCTTCAGTACTGAGGAGATCAGGATTAGTGTTTGCTATTTTTCTTAGCTTGGGATTAGTGAATGTGTGTATCCCTTCAACCACTGGGGCAATGTGTCCGTTTGAATATAATGTGGACTTCTCTTCAATGTATCCTCAACTCCCTAACCTCTACTCATAACCCAACTAGATGTATTGAAGATAGTTTTTCTTTGTTTTATTCTGAATCTGCACTGAGGCTTGAATGCGTAACAAACAAAGGGATATTTTAAGAAAAATTTTCCCTTCCCAAAATATAGATAGGCGGTAACTAGAACAGAAAGTCTAAAGGTTATATATGGGAGGCAGCAGGGAAGGGTACATGTCTGTGTTTACGAACAAAAGCAAGTCAGATTCTATTATAGATAAAAACACATTTCTAATACCCCACTGCTTCTAACATATTTGCAGACATTGATATGTTGGCAACATAGTTTATTATTCCCTTGGGAGCCACACGGTATTACTTATATCACTACATAGCATATTAGACTATGTATTTTCTTGACAGCATTCTGAGAATGCATTATTTAAAAAAAAAGTCTATACTAATCCATCTCTCATAATGCATGTCAACCTCACAATGGGCAAGAAAGTCAAGAAATAGAATCTCATTTCCAACAAATTCAAATATTTACACATTATTTACATACTAAAAAAAATTTCCTTTCCAAAATATATTTCCCATGCTTTTATTCATTAATCGAGACATTGGCAAATAATAACTACAAGTGGCAGTCTTTGGCACTTTATTAGAGAATCCCAAGTAGTCTGAAAGAATCTTCAAAGGTGGAATGAGAACAGAACTTTGTGTATTAAAAAAAAAATAAGTTAGACTTGCAGCATAAAGCTGAAGTGGTGAAGCAATACAAGGACAAAAGAAATGGCTCTCAAACATCTTCAAAAAGACACATCTGAGGCCCAGGCAACCCACAAACCAAAAGTGAAGTATCTTGTGGGGCTTCATTTTATGCCTGGTTCACAAAAGTTGCTTTCTGCTTTATCTCTTTTAGAACAAAGTCCCTAAAAATAACTTACAGTTGGCAGGACTCAGTCCTACCCCACAATCATTCTAATCACAATGAGCAAATTGCAATGAATTTATTAGTTCTTCCCTGAAACCCTAGGGAAACTTGTTCATCAAAGTTAAAATCTCTGGTGAACAGCTTTGCTGGATTTCTAAATGGTCCAAGGTGCCATAATAACTACAATTTATACTTTGAACAAAAGAATGACACACTGTTAAGAGGTTCAAGAATTCTCCAAAATCCAAGATATAAATCAACTACAAAAATCATTGCCATCAAGCATCTTAGAAGATGTATTATGGAAGAACTGCACTCCTACATACAGATGTCTAAAGCTGTTCTAGCATTCCAGGGAGTATAAAAAGAAAATTCTATAATATTCTAAAAAAGCCTCATGTTTTGTGCAATGTGTGTGCTCTCCAAATACTGCACAAACTGAATAAATGTATGAAGTCGTAGGATCCAAATCACTCCGCTCACAAAAGATTTATAAACATTCTCCCAGCATGAATTAATTAAAGCCAGTAACTTCTAAAATTTCTTCTATCTTTGCAATTCATGGTTGCATGATGCTATTTAACAATATTAGCCAATTTCAATAGACTGGAATAGTACTGCAATTTGAAAAGCATAAGACAGGATGTAGGTGACACATTTATTTAACTTTGGTGGCAAGTCTCTTAGAGATGTGCCATTTGAAAATGGGCAGATTCTGTCTTCAAGTTGGTATAACTTTATATTTGATGGTGTGGCATGAACTCTAATTTATGAGGAAATGTAGCTTACCTACATAGATGCAGAATTGGGTAGTCTATATAGAGTATTGGAATGTATTCCTGGAAGACCTAGGTTCAAATACTGCTTTAGATACTTATTATTTGTGTGACCCTATTTGAATAATTTCATCTCTTTAAGCCTGTATTGATAATGTATTTTTGCTTAATTTGAAGATCTTTCCTATCCAATAATCAGCCTATGTGACCTGCTTAAATCACATGGAAGCCTAAGTCACATGTGGTGGGAGGAGCTTGCTGAAGGAGTGGAACAGGAAGGGTAGAACAGGAAATGCACAGAGCAGTCAGAGCTGAGGGGGAGAGAGGAGGCAGGCAGCATGCTGTGAGTGTGTGTTTGTGGGAAGGCCCCAGCAGGGAAGTGGGGGGAAGGCTATGGAATGGATTTGCTTTGTGTAGTAATAATGTGTTTTAACTTCTTTTTTTCTATGATAGATTCGGTTTACTGGTGTTGGGATTTGGCTTTCTGGTGTCTGAATAGATGTTTTGCTTCTGTCTTCTCTATGGAGAGACTATTATATTCTGCGATTCAGAACCATGCTCGCATATTCATAACAATAGCAACCATTGCAAATATTGCCTTGGCAATACGATGCCCCAGGCACTTCCCTTGTATTTAGCTATTAAATAATTAATGTATTGATCTGCATTAGTGCAAAGCAGTCCTCCATACTGATGAAAGTAAAAATCTTTTTTTATGCCCACATGGTTTCTTGCTTTAAAAACAAATAGTTCAGTATGAAACCTTTCCATAGTAAGCAAAATAAGACCAAATATGTGTAGTGATTGATAACATTTATGTAGCACTTTAAGAAACTTTTTTTTTTCTACAATAGCCCTGAGACAGGACAGGCACATAATATTATATGCATTTTAAAGAAGAGGAACAGAGTTCCAGAGAGGTTAAATGATGCTCATAATAACATATATTTCTGGGGCAGAATTTGAATCCAATTCTTCTGGCTCAAGTTTTAATGGTCTATTTATTATATCATAAAGAAAGATAAGATAAATAATTTTATTAGACAAAGAGGACAAATTACGTATTAAGTCACATCCATAGGTATAGCTTTGGACCATCTTGTAAAACCATAGCTTCATAAGATTTTAAAGCTAAAAGTTGGATCACATGAAACATCTATCTATTATAAATGTTTGAGAGAGAATGTTTCTATTTTTCTTTCTTTCCCTTATTTGATTGATGAAATCACTGGATTAGTGTACATTTTCCCTCTTCCAGTAATTCTTTCCTAGATGAATGAGAAGCAGCATAAGGAAATTTGGGCAATTGCCTTCAGAGATATTCTCTGTGATTTAGGAGAAAATTAGGATACAGAAAGATTATTTTGTCAGCTCCTTAGATTAACTTACTTTTACCTCTACTAAATGTGAAATCAAGTCTCTCAGGTAGAAGATATTTGTTGTTCAGTTGTGTCTGGCTCATTATTATCCCATTTGGAGTTTTCTTAATTCTAAAGATATTGGAGTGACTGACCATTTCTTTCTCCAGCACTTTGTACAGATGAGGAAACTGAGGCAAACAGGATTAAGTAACTTGCTTATGGTCACATAGCTAATAAGTATCTGAAGCCAGATTTGAGCTCACAAAGATGAGTCTTCTTGATTCCAGTCCTGGTGCTTTATTCACTGTGCTCCCGAGCTTCCCTAATTGCTTGGAACCACCGAATTTGAACCTGTTGTCAGAGAAGAAGACTCCTTTGTTTTTTTTTTTTTTTTTTGCTTTTTTTGGCAGGGCAATTGGGGTTAAGTGACTTGCCCAAGGTCACACAGCTAGTATACATATCAAGTGTCTGAGGATTTGAACTCAGGTCCTCCTGACTCCAGGGCCGGTGCTCTACTCACTGCGCCACCTAGCTGCCCCCGGAAGACTCCTTCTTACCCCTCATGAGAGGAATGGCAAGTTTCTTGTCTTTAGATACACTTCTGGGAGGTCACAAGTCTCTTAGGAATTGTAGACTGAGATGTGAGGACTACAAAGGATTTAACTCTGATCTATGAAATGAAAAATCATGTCTTCTTCCAATATACTCTTTTTCTTCTGCAATGAGGATATGAGTCCATGAAAAAGAAGGGTTTCTCTTTTAAAAGGCTGGGGGCCTTTATCTTTCTAGAGCTACATGGAATTTTATGAGGCATTGCTCCATAAGAAACTAAGAAAGGCAATGACTTCTGGATTGTCTTCTCTTATTATTTAAGCACTTAATAAATTATGGTCTGTATAGTACTATGGGAAGAGATTTGCTCATGGGTCAGCATAAGTTCTGTTGTAATCTTTGCTCCCCTCCCAAAAAAAACCCTTTTTTCTCTATTTTTTTTTGAATTGCATAAACTATATACTTGCACTGGGAGTTGAATTTAACACAGTAGATATATTCATCTAGTGACCAGCACAGATGGAATTGGTTGGGGCTATGAGTTTCAAGATGGAACAATCCACCACATAAATGGACATTTCATGACATTTGAATCCTTCTGACACAAGAGTCATGTGGCTTGTTCTATTTTAACTCCATTGTTATCATTATTTCTGTTCATTTTTTAAAAAATTTTGAACACAATAGCTTACAGGGATAATTACAGTTGAAGTTTTTTTTTTTTTATTTTTACTATGCATTTGACATATTTTCTTTTATCTCATGATCTGTCTGTGCAGAAAGGTAAAATTCTATACTCATTTACAGGATGAAATAAAATATACAATTAAATGAAGCAATAGTTTTTTATGAAAATATAGAGGGTTTTCAAGGTGGAGTGGGTATCATGATGTCTGATCACTCATGGGTAAGATTGTATAGCTTAGAATTCTAGAATCTTAATACTTAAAGAAACAAACAAAAGATCTTTGATTTCATCAGGGAAAGGAGCTCCCTATCAAGAAATACTACTAACAACATAACTGCAGACCATCTTGGCTATTTAGCACCAGAATTGCTTCAGGGAACCTACTAGTAAATTGGACTTCCCAAAGACCACATGGCCAGCATATCTTAGAGAGGGCTCTTGAATGTAATTCTTCCTAACTCTGAGGTGAGCTCTTTATTCATTTTCAGTGCTGCCTCTTCAAAGGTACCTTATTGCTCATCTGTTCAAACAGCATTTTTTCAGGTGTTTGAATCAAAAGTTTCAAAATCTTGTAGGAGAATGAAGCATTGAAAATGAAGTGACTTGTACAAGGTCAAGCAAATCATAATCATAGGTGTCAAAGGATTTCTGATTCCAAGTCTAATATTTTCCTACAATTCTACCTCTTTTAATCATATTATCTATTTGTTTGTTTGGGTTCTTGTTTTAAACAAGTACCTTTTCTCTGTGGAAAAAAAAGTCTTTTCAGAATTGACTGAAACTTAAGTTTAGTGCTACGAGTCTTACAGAAGTCTCTAGAATGAACCACAAGAAATGTTAATTTAATAATGAAATTATTTTCAGCAATGTTGTCATATGCCTTCAGTGAGAACAAACATGGCATCAAGGTCAGCTACCACACTGATGGTAAATTAACTTGAAAAAGCTACAACCCAAGACCAAAGTGTAAAGAGTATTGATGCTTATGATTGTATACTCAATGCAACCTCTGAAGCCAAGATGTAACAAAATATGGATCATTTCTCTGCTGCTTCTGCTAATTTTGGCCTAACAATTAACATCAAGAAAACACAGGTACTCCACCAGCCAGCACTACACTATCCATATGTAGAACACAGGTTATAGCAAATGGAGAAGTTTTGGATATTATGGATAAATTCACTTACCTTCACAGTATACTTCCCAGGGATGTACACATTTATAATGAGGTTGGCACACACATTGCCAGAGCTAGCTAAATGTTTGGAAGGCTCCAAAGGAAAGTGTGGGAGAGAAGAGGTATTAGGCTGACTACCAAAAGGAAGGTCAATAAGCTATTGTGCTGACCTCATTGTTGTATGACTGTGAAACTGGACAGTCTACCAGCGCCATGCCAGGAAACTGAATCATTTTTATTTGAATTGTCTTAGGAAGATACTGAAGATCACCTTGCAGGATAAGGTGCACAATACTGAGGGTCTCTCTTGAACTAAATTGCCAAGCATTCAAACTACTGCGGAGAGGACAATTCCAAAGGGCTGGTTACATTGTTCAAATGCCAAATTTATGCTTGCCTGAAAGACTATTTTATGGAGAACTGACATAAGACAAACTCTCACATACATGAAAGTCAGCAGAAGTGATAAAGGACACTCTCAAGGTCTCCGAAGAACTTTGGAATTAATTGTGTAATATGGGAGACACTGGTACAGGATCTCTAAGCATGGCATGCTCTCATCAAAGAAGGTACTATGTTCTATGAGCAAGGCAGGCTTGAATTAGTTCAAAAGAAACATGAGATGTGCAAATTTGTAGAATACACCCCAAATGTTAACATGGACTATTTGCAGTGGCGGGATTCAGCCAATTTACACTGGTTCAGCAGAACTGGTACCTAATTTTAGGTTGAGTTTGGTGAACCAGTTGTTAGCGGGGTTGGGGCCTGTGCCTGTCACATCAGCTGCAGTGGTGCCTCTGACTATTTGTGCCTGTGATAAAGTATTTCTAAGCTCGTGTTGGTCTGACTAGCCACAGTTGGGCACACTGCAACTTGACTCTAACATAGTGATGTCATTTTGATCCTTTGAGAAAGAAGGACAATAACCAACCAGAAGCCTCTAGAATAAAACACAAGCATTACTGGGGGAAAACCCCATACCATGGAAATCTGTTGCCATGTAGGTCAACAAACAGAGGATTCAAGAAGGCTTAAGTTTGGCAATTACTCCCAGTGAGGCAAGGGCTGATGTTTTCATACATAAAATCTTTTGATTGAGAAAAGATGGATTCCCACCCATGCCCATGCTATATTCATGTGCTGCCAGTGGATTTGACTTTACATAATCTGGTTGAGAAAATGTGTTACATGAAAGGAAGGAGGTGTGGAGTCAGGTCAGGAAATTCTGGGTTGGTTCTGCTCTCTACTAAGAAATATGGCTGTTAAACAGAGAATTGGGTGAAGGATTTGCATCATTTCTCTCCTTCCCGCTTTTCCTCCTCATTGCCTTATCTTTCCTTCAAACTTCATAGGACACCAAATCACAAGATCACAATGCAGGAAGAGCCTTCAGAGGTCATTTGTCCAACCCCTGTCAAAACAGATGTTGCTTCTGAGATATCTCTAGTGTCTCTTCACTTCGTTTCTATTAAATTACTGCCACTAATTTTCATTTTCACTAATTTTCAAATCAATCTACTCTACTACTGGACACTTTTGTTTAAGCATTTCCCTCTTGTAACAACAATGCTACCTGTCGCTACTGTGGCTGCGTAAGGCCAATAACACAAGCACACAGGAGGGCTGTGAGCAAAGGTTCTTTGATCTGCTTTTCTAAAGAAAGCAAGTTTAATGGGTTTACAATCTCAGTTTAATTAAACATACATATATCATTCACTTAGTTTGGGGGGAAAGCCAGCACCCTGAACTTCAGAGAGAATACAAACAGAAATTACAAGCATATATTATATAAACAGAGCAAATAAACACAAACCAGTAGACAAGCTTTTAACCCTCTAGCTATAGCAATACATACAGTTACCACAGAGAGAAGCGTCAACATCTGGGTTTGCAGAATTGGGGTGCTCCATTTCAGCAACCCAGAGTCTCATCTGGTCAAATCACATGGCACTCTTCTAGTGAGTGAGAGCCCCAAAACTAAATGACAATTTCAGAGCTTGTATATCCTGTTAAGGATCAGAGGGTGTCGAAACCATATGACTCAAACCCATGTGACCTAAGCTTTCCTGTGGCTTAAGCAGGTCATCAATGACCCTTGATCCAATCAAAGACTTTTAATTGAAACAAAGTCAAGACTCATCAAAGGTACTTGATTATGCTAGTGCTGAGAAGCACTCCCAAAGAACAAACAAGGCAAAAAGTCCCACCCTGATTACCATCACACCTTTTTATCTTCCAATACTGACATAATCTCAGCAAAGTTACCTAATATATTTTCCTTCTTTTCCCTCACTTTCATGGTGTTTCCTGTCAGAAGTATGAGACAATTAAAACTGTACTGTACTGTACTGTACTGTACTGTATTGGAATTCTATTGTGTGTGGTCCACAAATCATTCTCATGTTTATTTCTCCATTAGAGTTTTTGAAGAAGCATGCAAAAGAGAATTTATAGAGAATTTTAAAATAACATTTTTTTTTTCTTAAAGGCATTCTGAATATGTAAATGTGCTAGAAAAGAAGTTGAGTAAGTAGTCTAAAGTAAGATAGGAGTAAACAAAATTAAAGAGGAAGAGTGGTGGGATCATCTGAACTTTAGAGTTGTAGGGAGTGTTCTGAATTTTCTTTTTTGAATGACAGTTCTGGGACATGTAAAACCAACTGAAATGTCAAATCACAGGAGTTTTATTTCTAATGCAAATGGGATGTTTCTTGCCCTTCTGGTAAGCATAATAAACAAATAAATGAAATTCATTAGAAAGTACTTGTGAGACTTTTAGGTTTTGATAAATTTTCTTTGATGAATTAAGCTGAGGGAAAAATAACTGTATCCTACTCCAATAGGAATTGGTTCATGTCGTTTATCTTCATCCTAATGGTTTTTAAACTTCCCTGAATGCTTCCCTGTAGATTACTGAACAAAGAGAACTTATCAATATGTAGATATGATTGTCAAAGGTGTAGTCCAGGATATTGAAGGATGTGCTTCCTAAGGACCATATGTAGGAAGTATTTCTTGTTGATGCAAAGTTATTACAATGCTTATGTTCTCACACATCACTCTATAAATTACATGAACAGAATATCATAAAGATTTCTTAGGGAAATCCACAATAATGCTGAATTGACTGATCTAACCATCCATGTTTGAAAAACAGAATGGATGTGAAAAATGCCTCCTGGGCAAAGGATTCATAGGAAAATATGGACAGAAGTCAGCAGGCTGAGAAGGTATGGAGTGCATTCATCGATAGAGGGACTGCCTTAGATCTCTGTGAGCATGAAAGTAAATTACTTTGAGTCTTGGACAAGGCCAGTATGTTACAGTTGCAAATAACCTAGCTTCTGATTGTGATCTGAGAGAGGCAGAAAGAGACAAGAAACGCTTGTCTAGGGTCAAAAAGGTAGAGGGCAGAAGAGCAAGGACTCTAACACAAATATTCTCACTCCAAATCAGTGTTATTTTCTGTCTCATGTTACTGAGATGCATTTGAATCTGCTTTGGGAAAGGATGTTGCCCATTTAGGAATTCCCTACCCTTAAGAAATAATCACAGGACCTTTTGAATCTTTGAAGTATACACTCTGGATACTTTCACACAAATATACATGTAATATGTCAAACAATATTTTATTTGTGTTATTCATTTTATTTATTGGACTAGAAACTATGAATTCATTTGAATAGTGACATCCCAGTGAGAATACCCTACAAATATAGATATATACAATTCGTCTACAACGAACGGTGTTCTAATCCCTGGACCAGTGAGTTACCCTGGACCAGTGAGTATACACTAACCTAACTCATTACATATTGCTGACACCAACAGATTGTTTCACATCTACTGGCCCATCTTGCATCTGCCCTGCCCTTGATCCCCTCTCTCCATTTGGAATTCCAGAGACCAAGCCTCTAGGGAGTGAATCCATTTGCCTTTGGAATTCTATTGGGGATTCAACTGTTTTAATTGGTGAATAAATGTAAATCCATCTAACCACTTACACCTAGATAGTCTCAGACAAGACTACATATCCATCCATATAGTCATCTTGCCTTCTGTCCTACCACCACATGTACAGGTGCCTCCATCACCAGTCCTCCTACTCCAACACACATGTGCACACACACATACCACTCACTTTCTGTTTCTTCTCCAGAAATCAAACTATTCACTAACCTCTTGCTTCTGAACAACAGCAGATTGTCCTATGGCTCCAATCACCATTCCTGTGACTCCCCAAAACAAAACTGCCTTCCCAGGCCATATATATATTGCATATCATGCATGGAAGTTCATTGAGGATAAGGACTGTCTGACTTCTCTATGTATCTTTAGCACCTATCAGCTTCACTGGCACTTGGTAGCAATGAATAAATGCTTTATCATTTGTTTGAAAGTTGCCTAGTTCATTGATAAGTGGTTTGCCTAGGATCAAAAAGCCATATGCATTAAAGACAGGGCTTTAACCCAGGTCTTCCTATTTCAGAAGCCAAATCTATATCCATTTTCTGGCTCATTGGGGTTATAGAGGTGACTCTGGTGACTCAAAGACTCTGCCAATGAATCAGATTTGGCAAGTTCTACCAAACTGGAAATGACCCGAGAATGAGTCTAATGATATACTACTGTACATCTATTTTTCCAAAGACTACCCCAGTTAAATTTGTCATTGCTGGGTGAGGCATATTTTTTGATCAAAGCAACTCATGGAAACTACTAATGAAATCATAAATTCTTGGAGTGATGAAATATTCCTATAAATGTAACATATGGATATAATCTGAAGTTGCTCATGTAATATGAATATTTATAGTATGTTTTTTCTTTGTAAAGCACATTCACAAATGTTATATCATTTTAAATCTGTAGTTGGCAGCTTTTATTAGATATATTTTATAGGGCTTAGAGAATTCATGTGACTTGCCCAAGATCATCTAGTTAGTAAGTGGCATAATTACATATGTGTAACTTGTGGTGAAATGTGAGGTTTTTTCCTCATGTGTTTATTTATTTCCTGTGTGTTTATTCCTCATAGATCACATCACCCAGGAGTGAGGAAATAGTGAGAATATCAAAACTTAAACTACCTTGAAAAAAGACAAATTGCCAGGCCTGCATAACTTATATTCTGTGTTCCCTGAAAAGACTGAGAAGTGTGATTACTAAGTCATTGTTGATGGTCTTGGAAAATCATGGAGACTGAGGTAGGAATACATGACTGGAGACACTAGAGTGACAGTTTATTATTGTCCTCTATCCCACTGCCCTCAATGATGTCCTCAGACACAGCATACCTGGATTTCCTCAAAGCATTGGATTCATTTCCTTATGCTATGTTTGGATATAAGAAGGGACAATGTGAACTAGAAAAACCAGACCCAAATGTAGAGTCAATAATGTGAATATTTCACCTTGAAGTCTTTAGTACAGCATCACAGATTTCCCTTAGGTCTTGTGCTATTCAACAGTGAATTTGAGGAAGACAGAAGATATTATGTGCAGAAGAGGACTAATGGGATGCTGAGGATTCCATGCTGAATACTAGCTTTAAAAAAGTAGACATGCCTAGCAAGGAGGAGAAAAGATTTGGTTGGAGGGAAGATAGGTTGGGGGAAGGAAGTAGCTTCCTTCCTAGATATCTTTGAAGAATGTTCATTTTGTAGATGAATTTGAGATGCTTCATGTCAGAAGGTAGAATCGAGAGGCAGATTTGGTCTTAATTTAAGCAAAACTTCTGTGTAACAATTAGACCTATATAAATGTAGGTAAGGGTGAGCTTGGAGAAAGAGGGTTCTTGCTCATTGGTTGCCACCAAGAGTAAGGTGGATGATTCAATGTTGAGGACATTGTGGAAGGGATACCTCTTCTGAGAGAAAGTAGGTTAGATGGCCTTTTTTCTCCTCTGACTGAGGTTCTATGACTTTAAATCATTTAGCAAAATAATTTATCATTGGTGTAGCTTTTTGTATCAAATTTTTTCATTGTATTGAATTTGCCAAATAATTCTGTTCATTTTAGTACATATCCAGATTATGCAAAAAATAACAGAATGACTGTTTCTTTAAATAATAGGAAGGCATCAATTCACTTCAGTCATCTCCATGACTAATACCAAGTGCCATAGTTATGTCAATAGTAGTTTTGCACATATATATATATATAAAATATATGCATATATATAGTATATACATACATGTATATGCCATATATGTGTATGTGTATATGTATGTATTCCATATACATTTATCATAATTGTTTGATTTTGTACTTTATGCCAATTGCCTGAATGGAAATAATCATGGCCTATATGTGACATTTTAAAGGCTGCAATTCAAAAGGCATCATATACAATGTTTAGATGTTGTCAGCTTTCTTATAGCTTATATCATATCAATATTAAGGTAAATAAAACATATTTGGCAAGTTATTATGATTGCTGTTTGTATATATCTTTGATTTTATCAGTTTAGGAAAAGTCCTACATCAATGAAAATACATAACTTAATCTTAGAGGGTTGCCTGAAACATTAAAGGAGGGGCCAAGTGATTTACTAAATGGTCACATAACTAATATGTATCAGAGACAGATCTTGAACCAAATATTTTTTTACTCCAAGGGAGGCACATATCAAGATGCTGGCTCATTCAGATTTGTACCTAGTACTGAATTTTCTATATACCCATCAGTAGCTATAGGAGTTAACATGGTTTACAAAGCTTGTGTACCTTCATTTTCAATTTTTACAAGTATATAGTTATAATTTTATAATAGTATCAATATTTTTACCTTTCTATTATTATTTAGATTTCAGCAACAAAACAAAGGAAAAAACAACAAACAGGATTGCAGGGAAATTTATTAATATAATGAATTATATCAGAAACGAAAGTAACAAAAATCATGATATCAATTCATGCAGAAGAAGCTTTTGATAAAATACAATATTTCATCCTATTTAAAACACTTGATAACATAGATATAAATATTTTCTTTTTACCTATATTTTCCTAAAAAATCTACTTAAAACCACCAGCAAGCATTATTTGTACCCTAAAACCTTCCCAATAAAGTCAGGAGTTAAGAAAGGATGACCACTATCACCAATATTATTCAATATTGTTTTACAAACTCTGGTAATATAAATAAAAGAAGAAAAAGAAATCAAAGGAATTAGAATGGGTAATGAGGTGATAAAACTATCTCTTTTTTGCGGATGATATGATGATATAATTGGAAATTCCTAAAGATTCAACTAAAAAGTTAGTTGAAAAAATTAATTTTAGCAAAGTGGCAAGATATAAAAATAAACCCATGTAATTCATCAGCATTTCTATATATTACCAACAAAACCCTGCAAGAAGAGATAGTAAGAGATTAGATGGTTGCCCTTCCTTCTCAAATAGGACCAAAATGACATTGCTATGCTAGAGTCAAGTTTATCTGACTGTGGCTGATCAGACTGATATGAGTTCAGAATGTTCTACATTCTTTACACAGTCAAGTGTATCTGATTGTGGCTGATCAGACCGATATGAGTTCAGAAGGTTCTACCACAGGTTGGGCACAAGTATTCTATGTGAATGTTTGGGGTGGATTCTCTAAATTTGCACATCTCACATTTCTTTTGAGCTACTTCAATTCTGCTTTGCTCATAGAGCACAGCAGCTTTTCTGATGAGGGCACACCATGCCTAGCAGTCCTAAGCCAGTGTCTCCCATGTCACACAATCAATTCCAAAGCTCTTAAGAGAGACCTTGAGAATGTCCTTGTGAATGTAGTGTATCATGTGAGCACTTGTCTCGTATGAGTCCTCCATAAAATAATCTATAAAATACATGGGAATATGCTTGCCAAAACGAACCAGGAACTATGCAAACATAATTATAAAAAAAAACTTTATGCAAAGTCAGATTCTAATAATTAGACAATATTACTTGTTCATGACTAGGCAGAGCCAATATAATAAAAAAAATGACAATTCTACCTAAACTGATTTATTTATTCAATGCCATCCTGATTAATTTACCAAAAACAACTATTAAGAAAAAAATAACAAAATTCATTTGGAGACAAAAGTTAAAGAATTTCAAAAGAACTAATGGAAAAAAAATAAAGAAACCTTTAGCAGCACCAGATCTTAAACTATATTATAAGGTAGCAATTATGGAAACTATCTGGTACTGGCTAAGAAATAGAAAGTTAGATGAGTGGGACAGATTAGTTATACAATATACAGTAGCAAATGAATATATCAAATTTGTGTTTGACAAATGTCAAGATTTAAGTTTTGGGATAAAAATTCATTATTTGGTTAAAAAAATGTTGGGAACTCTGGAAAATAGTTTGGCAGAAATTGGGCATAGACCAATTCAACCATTCACCACAATAAGGTCAAAATGTAAACATGATGTAGATATAAAGGGAGACATCACAAGAAAATTGGAAGAAGATGGAATATATTACCTATCGGATTTACAGATAGGAGAACCTTTTATGAATAAACAAGACATAAAGAGCACTGTGAGGTGTAAAATGGATAATTTCAAGTGTATTAAATTAATGCTTTTTTTATATAAATAAAACCAATGTAGACAAGATTAGAAGGAAAGCAGGAAATTGGGGGAATTTCTTTTTTTTTATAAACAGTTTCTCAGATAAAGGTCTAATTTCCCAGATATGTAAAGAACTTTGTCAAATCCATAAGAATACAAGTCGTTCCCCAATTGATAAATGGTCAAAAGGATATAAACAGGCAGTTTGGCAAAGAAGAAATGAAAATTATATATAGTCATATAAATTGTTCTGTATTATTGTTAATTAGAGAATGCAAGATAACACATCTTTGAGATCTCATCTTATACCTTTCAGATTGTCTAGAATGATAGGGGAAAGCAGCATACGTTGGAGGCAATGTGGGGAAAAATGGGACACCGATTCACTGTTGGTGAAACTGAACTGATCTAACCATTTTGAAGAGCAATCTGGAAATATGCCCAAGGAGTTAAAATTGTGTATATGTATATACTCTTTGACCCAGCAATATCACTATTAGTTTTGTTTCTCAAGGTGATATGGGAAAAATAAAAAGAACTGACATTCTAAAATCTTTATAGCAGCTCTCTTTGTGGTGGCAAAGAACCGGAAATTGAGGATATTCTCGTCGATTAGAGAATGGCTAAAAAAGTTGTATTACGTGATTGTGATGGAATATTACTGTGCTATAAGAAATGATGAGCTGGTAGATTTTAGCGAAAAATATGGAAAGACTTACATGAAATAATGAAAAGTGAAATGAGCAGAAACAAGAGAATGTTGTACACAGTAACAGAAATATTGTCATAAAAACAACTTTGAATAATTCCTTTTGAATATCATAAATACCCAAATCAACTATAAATGATCTACAAAGGAAGATGCTGTCCACCTCCAGAGAAAGAAGTGATAAATAGAAGTATGTATAGAAAGATTTTACTTGCAAACACACACACACACTCACACACACACACACATGTGTGTGTCTAATGGTAGGAGGCTTTTCTAGGATAGGGTGGGAAAGGAGAAAGAAAAAAATTAAAAAGTGCACAGCAAAGAACAGAAGAAAACTTGGAAGCACAGAAAAGCAGGGTAGCATTGAAAACAATGAATAAAATTTATTACAGTGGTTTTTTAAAGTAAATAATGTGAAATGAAAATTTATGCTTTTATAGCGAATTGTCTTTTTATGTTGTGCTGTGTACATGGAAATGTTCACTTGTGTGCATGTGTGTGTGTGTGTGTATGTTTGTATTTAAGTTCAAAATAAAAAAAATGTAATTGGGAAACCTTTAACAAAATAAATAATGATATAGTAGAACATAAACAACCAAATAGGTTGAGAGAATCAGTATTATCTTAAGGTATATCTTTGAAAACAGAATAATATTGCAATGAATATTTGAAATTATACCATCTATTTGCAGTTGAATCAACGTAATTTGTGTTATTATACAGATTAAGAGCTCTCAATATAATTAGAGACAAATTACAAGAAAACTAGTGTACTTATGACTACAAAATCACTTGCAAAATTAAAAAAATGAAGATAGTTAATTTCTTGATTTAATGTTGACGAGAAATAAACACAAATATTTAGCCATGTGTAATTTTGGACATAGGATTATTCTTTAACCTATTTAGTTTGTTATTTAGAGCTACATCATTTAGTTGTTACAAAGCAAAATTCAGCTTTCATATCTTGTCAGATTCTCAGAACAGTAATTAATCATCATTTCAGTGATAGAAGTGTTTTCATATCCTTTGACGATAGCATCTTCCTTTGTCATTAATTTTTTATGGCAGTGCTTCTAAACATCTTACCACCAGGACATTCTAACTCAACAAATAAGATGCATAATTTCTTAATAACTCAGGTCTTCATGCACTGAATTTTTAAAGATTCATTGTATTTTTAGCATGCCTTTTAATTTCCAAAATGAGTAGATTTAAAAGTTGGGGTTGCTATTTAAAAAATTAAATACACCTACCTATATGAGACAATATTTCCTTTTTTTTTGTCTTGCTAAAAGTATGTGGAAACTTAGTCACATTTCATTGATCAAAGCCAGATTAAAAATATATGTTAACACGAAAAATCTGTTTAGATGATTCAGCATTAGCTGATTATATGCCAGTCACCCTAATGAAGAATCCATTTACATACATTAGTTGGATGTTGAAGATTGGTATTTTGAGCAAAATTTTATTATAATAAATTTCACTGGGTCAGCTGGTAGAGTTCAATGATCTCATTGCATTATGTTCTATCCATTTTCCCCCACAATTAATTATGTGTGTATAAACACATATGCATATATATACCTGCATATACCTATAGATATGTAAACATGTGCCTATATACATATACACATGCATATGTATACACACATACACACACATATATTCTTGGGCCCATAGTTTACACATCTGGGAATCAATTTCCTCATCTTTAAAATGATAGGAGTGAATTAATTGATCTTTGATTCCTCTTTTAGCTTCTGTAATTCAATAAGCCTTCCCACTTAAAGACTACTTTCATATTACTGGTATCTCTCTGCTAGAATTTTGTTTTATTTACTTGTCTTTACACATGTTGAATTCTGCCAGTAAAATATAAATTTCCTTGAGGGAAAGAGAAGTTTCCTTTTTTTTGGTTGTTTTAACTTCATTTCGCCCAATATCTTAATATACATTTGTTGAATTGAAATGAAAGATGAGTAACAAGAGAGGACAGTACTGAAAAAAAGGAATAAATGATTGTTAATAATTCTCAAAGGCTGCTAACATGGCTCAGTGGATAGACGTCTGGGTCTGGAGTCAGGAAAACTCATCTTGCTGAATTCAACTGTGGCCTCAAGATACTGGGCAAGTCACTTTACCCTATTTGCCTCAGTTCCCCATCTTTAAAATGAGCTAGAAAGGGAAATGGAAAACCCTTCTAGTAGCCCTGCCAGCAAAATGCCAAAGAGGGTCATGAAGAGTCAGATAGGACTGAAATAACAACAACAATAGAATCTCAAGTTTTTAGAAAGTAGTTTCAAAGATCCTTATTTTGCTGTGAGGGGAAGGTTTTCTTGCTTTCTCTCAAATCGTACTATTATGCATACCATTAACATTAAATCTATAAGGCTATCGCACCACCCTTTTAGAGTAAGAAAAAAATGTTCATAACTTTACCTCCCTCTCCTTTGATCTTATGAACCCTCAATTCCCATAAGTATGACTGCATCTATCAGGGAAAGATTAAAAATCCCTATTTACTTCTATTGTGTTCTAGACTGTACTGGTGATTTGCTTTCATTTGGGCAATGGTTAAATATAGTCTCAGTTATGAATCTTGCTAAATAGTAAGTTATGCACCACTGAAGCTTCTCACAGTGAAAATAAATTTGGGTCTATTTCTAGCCAGAGTAGAAATGGGAATCTACAAATACATGTTGTATTTAAGTTCCCTTCAACTTCCTCTACTGGAGGGTTTAATCATTATCTTCATCATTATTCTATATGCATTATAAGACTTTTTATCACAGAGAAAAAAGCACAAAATCATATCATTTTAAAGTTGTAAAAAGACTAGAGCTTTTTTAGACCAACTCCTTAATTTTGTAAGTGAAGAAACTGGGGCTCAGAAGGATGAAATGACCTAATGAAACTAATACAACAAATTAATGAAAGTATGTAGAATAGTCAGTCTCAAAGAAGGATGGGAAGAGTGAACTATTTATAACTTATATTTTATTATGAAAATGAGCCAAGAGTTTCAATGTAGAAAGATCATGGTTCCCTTTTTCCACCATTTGCTAGTGTGTGGCCTCAGGCACATCTGTAAACCTCTCTGAGTTTTTAGTGTCTTTATTGTTAGAATAGAGAAAACATTAGTGCTGCCTTCCATAGGATCTATAATCCTAAATTCTAATGGAACAATGCATATCTAATATAACTATGAACTGTGATGGGTCAATGAATGATTGGAAATTTGAGATTCTTATTCCAAAGCAGTATTAGAATAAAATTAATTTACTAATGAATGATTAAAAAAATATGATAAAGAACTGACATCAAAGCCAAGAAGACCTCAGTTCAAGTACCATTTTTGAAATGTATTACTTATATGACCTTGGAGAAGCCTTTTGGCCTTTTACTCTTTAATAGAACTCTCTTAGGCTATAATTTGCAGAGAAGGTACTAATCTATATTAGAAGAAGGAGATTCCTCACTTGGGATTCCCCTATACCAGGGAAATCATGGGTCCAGTCCCTATCATTTAATGCCTATTCCTGAAGTCAGGCAACATTCCCTCCATCACAATTTCAAATAATACCAGGAAGCTACAATATAGAGTAGTTCTTTCATTTACCATCTTGAGAAAAATAAACTCCTCCTGCTTGATTTTTCTCCCTCGCCCTCCCTTTAAGGTGAAAAAAAAAAGTGTTAATAAATTCATTAACTGAATATCTATCATCTCTTTCATATCTAAATGAGTTTGCCTTTTGTTTAATGGAAATCACATATACTTTCACCCTTCCAAAATTTTGTTACTGAGTTAAGTTCATTATCTCTTCTACACAAAAAAATAATTTTACCAATGCTGTAACTTCTATGATGAATACCTTACTTTAGTAATTAATTTAATCTGAAAGTCTCTCTGATGTTATTGTCTAGTAATCACTTGGGGAATATAGTAATTAATTTCTTTAGATACCATAGCCAGCTCTTATTTCACGGGTGTGCCTGTGAAATGCATTTTTACCCCTCTGTCCAGTAAATCTATATGGATTGACATCTTGATACAGGCTAATATGCTGGTGTCAGATTAACAGAATTTTTTTCCTTCATTGCGGTTTGGATAGTCAGTAATTATAGAGAATTTCTAAAATGTGCTGGATTGTCAGTAGGCCTATATTAAATATTGAGACAGGAAAACCTGAGGTCAAATCCAACCTTAGATTCCTACTAGCTGAATGACTTTGGGCAAGTCACACAACCTTAGTTCCTTCATTTGTAAAATGGGGATGATGATGATGATACCAATAATAATGCCTACACAGTTGGCAATATGTATGTGTTAACTATATTATTGTTATTATTTATCATTAACTATCTAGTTTTAGGAATGGGCTATCATCTATATTATATTTGAAACTACTGGGAAAAAAAACAACTTGAAACAGAAGAACTAAAAACCAAATGTCTTTTTACTCCCATTTACCACACATTTATAGTTTGCTACCAAATCTTGACTTTTCTACCTCCATATCTCTCATGTATATCTCCTTTATATTCACAGTTACCACACTGGGGCAGGATCTCATAAACTCATGCCTATGCTATTGATATAGATATAGAAACACATATCTACATGTACATGTATACAAGCGCTTATATTTATATATGTATGTGTATATACATGTGTATGTATATGTATACATACATATATGTGTATACATACATATATGTATGTATATATATATATTTGTTACAATTCAAATTAGCTTTTCTAATGTGGCCCTGACAATAGCTTCATCATAGCACATTCCTCCAATTCTGGTTCATACTGAGTGCAGGCTTTGGAGTCTCGACTCAAGAGAGATCATGATTAAGGTACAAAGGGAGAGGAAAGCTTCTCATACAGCATGGCCACCAACAGCTACAATACAATCTTCTCAGACTCCACTGACCCGTCTCCATCCCTTCTACTTATTCTTACCATAGGTTTTGCTCACCTCCACATATAGACTGATGTGATCCAAGAAGTATATATGTATGTTATATATATATATATATGTGTGTATGCATATATATATACTCAGGCTTTTAATGTATTGTCACATGATTCATTTTAGGGTGAGACCTAGCTTGAAGTTATTATGGAGGTAGATTTGCTATAAGGAAAAAAAATAAATTGCATGTAACTGGTTTTGTATCAAAATGGAATAGATTAGCTCAATAATATTAAGTTATTGTCAATGTTACCCATTCATGATGAATTTTGTGTTCATAGGAAATTTATTTTCAGACATAAGGGTAGGCTAGGTAATTCCTGAGGTTAATTTAAGTTCTAAGAGTCTATGATTTTGAGCAAATGCTCCTAATATTATACCATGTATAACAAAAGTCAAAGTTTTAATGACAACTAAGTGCCACAACGGATAGAGAGACCTGGAATCGGGAATATTGGCATTCAAATCTGACCTCTGAACATTTGTAACCTGGACAAATCACTAACCTCTGTCGCCTCAATTTCTTTTTCTCTAAATCTGGAGACAGTAGTAGAGTAATAGTGCCTATTTTCCATAGATAGTTGAAAGGATAAAATAAGAATATGTGTAAATACACATACGTACATGCTAATTATGGTTAAGGTAGTATCATTATTTAAAATATACATATTTATAATTTACACACACATATGTAATATTAAAGAAAATGTCCTATTTTTACAATGTTGAGTATTCATGATTTGGCTTATAAACTGAAAGGATGAATACTATGAATCTGATTTTAGGAGTCATCAGTTTCTTCTTTTGAAAATTTACTTCAAAAGTGGGATATGCCAAGCCATTCCCCATTTGAAAAATGTTCAAAGGATATGAATAGGCAGTTTTCAGAAGAAGTAATCAAAGTTATCAAAAGTCACATGAGAAAACGTTCTCAATCATAATTGATTGGAGAAATGCAAATTAAAACAACTCTGAGATACCACCTAACCTCTGCCAGATTGGAAAACATGATAGAAAAGGAAAATAACAAATGACCCAGGGGACGTGGAAAAATAGGAACACTAATGCACTGTTGGGGACCTAGAGGGTACAGTGGATAGAGTTCTGAATCTAGAGTCAGGAAGACATCTTTTTGAGTTTAAATCAGGCCTCAGAAACTAATCAGCCATGTGACAGAGGGCAAGTCACTTAACCCTGTTTGCCTCAGTATCCTCATCTGTAAAATGAGCTGAAGAAGGAAATGGCAAACAATTCTAGTGCCTCTGCAAAGAAAATCTCAAACAGGGTCACAAAGAGTTGGACGTGACTTAAAACTATTGAATGACAAAAATGTGCTATTTGTAGAGTTAGGGACTAGTCCAACCACTTCAGAGAACAATTTGGAACTGCACACAAAGGGCTATAAAACTTTGCATACCTTTTGACCCAGCAATACCACTACTTGATCTGTATCCCAAAGAGATCGAAGGAAAATAGAAAGATCCTACATGTATAAAAATATTTATAGCAGCCCTGCTTGTGCCGGCAAAGAAACAGAAATTAATAATTGGGCAATGGCTGAACAAATTGTAGTATAACATTGTACTACAAGAAATGATGAGGGAAATGGTCTCAGAAAAACCTGGTTATTGTTGAATCATTTCAGTCTTGTCTGAATCTCCATGACCCCACTTGGGGTTTTCTTGGCAAAGATACTAGAGTGGTTTGCCATTTCCTATTCAGCTCATTTTATAGATGAGGAACTGAGGCAAACAGGGTTAAATGACTTACTAGGTCACACAGCTAATGTGAGACTAGATTTGAACTCAGGTCCTCCAACTCCAGGGCCAGAGCTCTATGCACAGCTGCCCCGGGGAAAAAAAAAAAAAAAAAAAAACAAGACCCTGAAAGACTGAAATGAAATGATGCAAAATGAGGTGAAAATATTGTGCACAATAACAATAATGTTGTAAGGATGAACTGTGAAAGACTTAGCTACTCTGATTAAGAAAATGATCTGAGATAATTCCAAAGGATCCATGAAGAAAAATACTATGCACCTCCAGAGGGAGAACTAATGGACTCTGAGTATGAATTGAAGCATACTTCTTTTGCTTTATTTTTCTTGTTTTGTATGTATGCTTTTTTTTTTCTTTTGCAACATGGTTAATTTGATAATATGTTTTGCATGACTTCTTGTGTAATCATGTATAATTGTGTATAATTGATATCATATTGCTTGCCTTTTTAAGTGTGTGATGGGCAGGAGAGCAGAAGAGAATTTAGAACTCAAAAATTTTTAAATGAATGTTAAAAATTTTAAAATGTAATTGGGAAATGTTTAATGAGATAAAAAAATCTATATTTTAAAAGTGGTATAGAGCTTTAAAATAAAAATATTATTAACATCTGCCAGAAAATAATATTTTGTATAAGAAAGTAACACCTGCTTGGTATAAAATGCCTTCATTAGCTTCTTTTATATGTCAGTGTTTACTGATTTCTGGGCTACTCAAATTCAGTCATTAAGTACCACATACCTCTCTTAAGGCAGGCTGAATTGTTCTGTGATGACTGAAAATAACTATGCAGGTGACTGGCTTGGTCAAGATGTACCATAGAAAAGTGTCTAATATACAATACTCCAGAATGTATCATGAACCAGATAAAAATAAATGTATTTGGGAAATATTTAATGAAATAAATAAAAGCACAATAAAAGGTAGATAATATTAATCTTGGTTTTCTAAGTAAATATTTGGCTGACGGGGACCGTGTTTTTATTGAGTTTGGTACCACTGCCCTAGATTGTGCCTTGAAACAGTTTACTACCAGAGTGGTATGATGGAAAGTGCTCTGGATTTAAAGTCAAGACAGCTGAGTCACAATACAGAATAAGTGAATTAGAAAGCAATTTTTTTTTTTTTTAGCATCTACTACATTTCAGGCATTTTTATTAGCCACGAGGGATACTATGATAAACAATGAATTCTATCTGTTCTAAAGGAGTTCACAACCTATCTGGGAGCAACAAAATGTTCATACAAATGATATACAAATATATGAATATACTCATATATACATATATGTACACACACATATGCGTACACATACATATCTACATACATGCTCATATATATATACATATATACACATACTCATACAAGAGTAATATAAGATAGTAGAGGGGCAAGAAGAAAAGCATTATTTGACACAGAGCAAGTCACTTTCCATTCCAATTTTGTTGTTTCTGTAATAAAGATTAGGGAGTAAAATGTTCATCTTCAATATTTTCTGTGTTTCTTTTTTTAGAGAAAATAAGCATTATGGTATGGTATAGAGGGAATTGGCCTGGCAGTTACAAGACCTTGTATAAGGTGCTTGATGCCCTTTACAAAACAAGTTCTCCTTTCTAGGGAGTTAGCTAAGTTATTACAATTCAAGTTAGCTTTTCTAATGTGGCTCTGACAATAGCTTCATCATAGCACATTCCTCCAATTCTGGTTCATACTGAGTGCAGGCTTTGGAGTCTCGACTCAGTGGAGATCATGATTAAGATACAAAGGGAGAGGAAAGCTTCTCATACAGCATGGCCACCAACAGCTACAATACAATCTTCTCAGACTCCACTGACCCCTCTCCATCCCTACTACTTATTCTTACCATAGGTTTTGCTCACCTCCATATATAGACTGATGTGATCCAAGAAGTATTAGCTTTATCCTTGCATATTTTACTTCTCTAAATACCATAGAGACTGTGGTATGATTACCTCCACTCGATTCAAGTCTCAGTGGACTGCTCCTGTACACTACTTAAAGCACCATATGTTTCCTGTTCTACCCCAGAGTATTCCCATTCTCCCTGATATATTAACTCCTATGTCCTTCCCCCAGTTCTGCCATCAAGTAGATGTGTGACCTTCGGCAAGTTACTTAATCTTCTAAGCCTCATTTTCTTCATTTGCAAAGTGAGAGGGTTGCACTAGATCATTTTTTCTCAAAAGTCATTCTTAGCTTTTACATTTTGTAGTCTAAATAGAATTGCCTAACTATACCTTCAGGGGCTGGGAGTCTTTTTGGGGGATTTCATCTGCTAATAGTTGTAATTAAACCAGATTAGATTATTTTAATTATCTTCATGTGCTTAACTGAAGACACATTGGAAATGAGTTATAGCTTGGTTTCTTTATTACTTGTCTCACCCACCTGTTGTTAAAAATTTAACATCTAAACTTACATTAGAATATCCACGAAACTATTGAATAATTATGGAGTCATCCCCAGCTATAGGCCACCCACCTTCTTCATTTACTAGCTATTTATCTTTTTAATTTTTTTTCTACTTTTCTCAAAAATCTCTAATTAAAAATCAGAGAACAATGCAGTCTGGAGTTTTGTTTGTTTTTGCTTACCTACAAAACAGTAGTGTTTTTAACAGTCCAGATATATATATGTTATTATGAATATTATGAAACTATTTATCACACAAGAACAGAAGGGTAATTTCTCTTTAAAGGTGCAATTGTTCTTTGGCTTCTAAGCCATTAATTGGAGGAACTGAACTCTCAATTAGCAGTCCTGCAAACTCTATGATAAAGTAAATTAACTTACAAATATCAGCCCCAGGTGTAGCTCCTTTTTAGTTTGCACTATATCACCCAAACTACAGGAATATTTAACTTATTATAGTCAATCTTGAACTTAAAAACTATGTTTTGAAAGTTCCCTAAGTAGGCTTTGGGGAAAGTCAAACTTATTTTTACATAAAAGCAATGATATAGGTATGGTTAAGTTCTCAGAACAGCAAAAGAGGAAAAAAAAAATCAAATCTATTGAACTTGTTGTCTTAGGCATTACTTTTTCCCCCTAAGCCTTGGGCCCTAAAAGGCTGACCAAGCCACTTGTTAGAGATTTGAAGCACCATGTATAGACCTTAGTCATTGAAACCCAGAACAGGGACAGGTAAAATCCACTAAGGCCTACTTTTTTGGTGAATCCTATTTATCCCAGTGTCATCAGTAAAGACACATTGGAAATGAATTATAACCTGGTTTCCTCACCTGCCTGTTGTTAAAGATTTAATATCTAAGTTTACATTAGAATATCCACAAACTTATCTTTACATTTTACATTTACATGTATATCTTTACATTTAACTTATTTATTGTCATATAGCCCAAAATTACGTGGCAAGTTTGTGGGGGAAACAAAACCAGAATCAAGTTTTTCTTATTCCTGATAGTGTTATTACCTCATAAATTGATGTGAATGAGAGTTGTTAGAAGCCTTTTTTGTACATGTAACCACTGTCCCAAAGTCCATTACCATGAGACTCTCTCCTTATTGGTAGAGATGAATGTGTGGGGCAGGGCTGATGAGAGCTGCAGAGCTCTAGTCTTTGTCAGCCTTCTTCAGGACTCATTCAGGCTACAGTATGCATTGCGATCCTTCAAATGTCAACTCATTTCAGGCACTTCTGGTTTCTGACTTTGAAAGGGAAGATGGAAGAGGCCGACCCAGACTCAGGTTTCTAACAAAAAAAAGACTCTGGGAAGACATGAAGTTTGCAGTCTCCATCGTGTCCCTCTCTCCAGTTTGCTGTTCTAGAGAGTTTAGGAAACTTCCCCTTGGGTGAAATCTATATTCCTGTCTTGCTTGATCTGAGTTATCTTGCTCCCAATGACAGAGCTCCATCATTCTACATTGTCTAGTATATGTTCTCCTATGTATGCCTTCTCTGATTTCTGTTTTCCTACAATATGGATAAATATTTTTTTTTGTTTTTAATTTTTTTTTTCTATTTGCCATGTGTATTCATTGTGGAACTGGTATTAGGGGGGAAAAAGATCAGACTTTGGATATAGAACCCCTACCCCCATGCCCCAATAATGACAAACAGATGAGAAGTTAGACTGAACTTGATCTTGTCTCTTAGACTAATAATATTTAAGAAAGCAGATGAACATAATTCTACCCTGGTACTACCTATCTGTGAGAATAGAGCAGCCTACAGCTTCAACTTCGTGCTTCCTCTTCTAGCAGGAATGAAAATCTCCTCTGGAGAAGGGTGAAGAAAGAAAAGGCTAGAGATGATTATTCTGCCTCCTTTTGAGCCACATAATGACACCTCCATGTAACCCACCGGGGCATTCCTCCTATTTTTAAAGATTTCCAAGGATTGCAGAATACACTGTCTTGAGAAGCAGGCCATATTCAACTTTGGAAAGCTCTAATTCTTGAGAAATTTTCTCTGACATCAAGATTTAATTTGCTTCTTCGCAAATTCTACTAATTTTATCTAGTTCTGATTTTGTGGCCAAATTGAAAGAGTCCTCTAGTCCTTCCTCCAATGACAGCCCTTCAATTGCTTGACCATACCTATCATCCAAGAGTTCTCTCCCAGCTGATCACGATCAGTTCCTTCAATGGATCCTCATATAGAATGAAGTCAAAGATCTTCACCATCCTGTTTGCCTTCCTCTGAACACTCTCTAACTTATCAATAAGCCTTCTTCTTTAAAACTGTGGTGCCCACATATGAGCACAATTCTATGAATAAATTCTGACAAGGGCACAGTATAATGGGACTATCACCCCCCTATTCCTAGAAATTGTTCCCCTCCTAGTGCATCACAAGATCACAATAGCTGTTTTCGCTTCCATGTTGGCCTGCTGATTTGTATTGAGCTTGAAATCTATTCATCAATCAATATTTATTAACTGCATATGACAGGCACTGTACTAAGTACTGGGTGACAAAAAGAAGGAAAAGATAGTCCCTGCCCTCAAGAAGCTTTCAATCTAATGAAAGAAAAAAAAACATGCAAACGAATATATACAGAGTAGTTATATATAGAATATGGGAAATAATGACAACTCTGGAGTTAAGACATTGGAGAAGGCTACCTAATGGAATTTTAATTGGGACTTAAATGAAGCCAAAGAACTTGGTAGGTACAGCTGAGGAAGAAGAACGTTCCAGGCATGGTGCATAGCTATTTATATCTTTACCCAAATCATGTCTTTTTATCTCATCTGAAAGAATAGTATGTACCTCTTTATCAAAAGCTTTGCTATAATCTCTGTAAACTATATCCTCACTATTTCTCTCCTCTATTTACTTCTAGGTGATTAATCCTGTCAACAAACAAAAAAGAAGTGGATCTTGGATGACCAGTTCTTTAAGAAGTCATAACAGCTCTTAAAAATCACTGCTTCCTTTTTCTAGATGTTTATCAACCACCTTTTTAGGGGCCCATCACTTACTTTTGAATAACTTTTAAGTCCCAACTAGAATGTAAATTCTTTGAGGGAAGAGACTATTTTTTTAATCTTTATATCCATGCTCTCTGGCATGGTGCCATATACAAAGTGAGTGTTTGATTAATGTTCGTTGAATTTAATTTGTTTTACACACTCTGATATCACAACTTTGAACTATTGACTCTTCTGACTTAGGTACCTGAAATCAGAAGCCTGAAAACTCCCCTTTCTTAGAAATCATTTTTGTCAATTCCACTTTTAATTGGAGTTAAAAAGATAGAGAGAACATAAATTAGGTTAAGAACCCCTGAAAAAGTCTGACTAATAGATCCCTCTAGTCTATTGAACTTTCAGTGAACCTACAATGGTTTAAATTAAGAGCAGTATGAGGAATCAGAGCAGTTAAGGCATTAGTCATTTATAAACTTTTCATTTTAAATGCTACCTTAGGTAGTGAAAAATAATTTGATTTTCCAAATTTCACTCTGACTCTAAATATCTGGAGTCAGAATGTAGGAGGAATTATTATTTTTTTTATCAAAAGTATGACTTGAAAAAAAAGAAAATGTCAAATTTTCTTTAAAGGTTTACCCACTGATGTCTAAGAGAAATAGAGCAATGGCCACTTGTGGGAAATGAACTATTTTCATAATTATATCATAAAATTAAAGTAACCCAAATAAAGAATTTGTGTCCCTTTCTCAACTGGAAAATAGAAAGCTGGATAACTGTCTCTCAATCTAGTTGAATGAAATTTATCAGTTGTCAAAAACACAATGAAACATTTAAGTCCAAGGTATTGAGATTTTAGAATGTTTCTGTATTTTTAAGTATTTTAGTTTAGTAGTCGATGTAGTATGTTAGTCATCATGAGAACACATTGTGAAACAAACACACGCATTATTTTTCTATTCACATTTGAAAATATTAGTGTGGACATAAAGACATCTCGTAGATTATCACAGGAATGATAGTCATGGAAGATACCTGTTCAGAATGAACAGAATGTGACTGTTCTTACTATTTACAGAGTGAGAATCTAGAGAACACTTTAATGTTGAAAAAAATTCCATAAAGCTTTTGTTTTCCTACTAATTTCAACAAAGATTTGGAGATGTAGCCCTATTGAAAAGTTATCCCAATAAACTAGGTTGAAAACGGTGAGATACTGGTTAAGATAATGGTTAGTATTGTGACACATTGGTTGTTTACAATGCATAGGCATTCATAATAGCCATGAAGGTGACAGAAGCAGGCATTGTGGAGCACTTAGAGCAGACCTGCATAACCTGGCAATAGGTAGGGGCCAAAATTAAAATAGGCTAAACTTCTCTGGGCAGCAGATAGGTTAGAGTAGAGACAGACTGATCATGGTTGGTTGCCATGGGTCATGTGACAAAGAGGAGGGTGAGCAATAGCAACCCTAGAATTTTCCTAGGCTGCCCAAAATCCCTGGGTGGACCACAAGTGGCCCAAGGGCCTTATGTTGTGCAGGCCTGACTTAGAGCTTGGTTACTCTTTGAATATGCCAAGGTCATACACTGCATGCTGGGTCATTGCCAGTCCTGACTTTTGTCCTCCCACTGGGACTCAGGAAGAGAGAGTGAGGCTGAAGACTTTGTATAACCAGGCCTCACTTAAATCCAATTCATTTGCAAGTCAGGACATCACTCTGTGATGTCATTAATCCTCTTCAAAAATGAAGGACAAACACCAACAATAGCAAGGCAGTTCTATAACCACCTTAATGATTTAACAATATCCCAGAGCTAGAAGAAATGGTCCCCTTGGTAATGTACATCCTGCCTTAACTTGAAGATCTCTAGTGAGGCAAAATATAGTACTTCTCTAGGAAACCCACTTTAGGACATCTTGAATATTTATGTATTTCATCAATATGGAGTCAAAATCTGTTTCTTTTTAACTTCCATTCAGTGTTGCTGCTTCTGCCTTTTGTGGTCAAGCAGACAAAGTATAAATCTACATTTTCCACAATAGACAAAATAACTAAAGGTAGTTATCACACCCCCTTCCCATTCTGCTCTTCTCTAGTGCCCGTTCCTTCAGCTCATCCTTATGTGATCTTAAGATGCTGGTTATCTTCTGAATATACCCCAGATTATCTGTCAATCCTAAAATAAATCATGTAGAATTAAACAAAGCTGATCAGGAGAGAGGATATGGAACTAGCTCTTCTTTATTCTAAATGTGATCCTTTTTCTTAATTCACCCTTCTCGAATTGGGTTATTTTGTGAAAAATGAATATTTCTCTCTTGCATTTGATAACTAATTATTGTATTGCAACTAAGGTTTTTTCCCTTTTCTACTTCCTCATTCAAAATTCAACTTCTGTGGTATATCTCGCTTAATGATTTACCCAGGCTGATATGTAACCAGACAGTAAAAGAAATTCTAAGTTTGGATTAATGGGTATATTCCTGATTATTGTGTTTGCTCAGACAAGTCTGAGAAAAGATCAATTATCCCTGTGGTCAAGACAAGTGATATGGAGATTGATGTCTCTTTGACCAAGTTTTGGGTGACCTAAGTCATGTACCCTAGGACTCTCATTTTAACGTAGCACACATCCTATTGTGTTAATCAATCAGAGTTGATGGGCACCTCTCAGGAACACCTGCTCTTCAAAGGGCATATACACTGTGAGCCTACCACCATTACGGGTCTTTGGTCTAAGAGACAGCCAAATGGCCATCCTTTTATTTATAAATATGTTGGGTCTATTAATAAAATGATTGAATTACCCAGAAATCATGTCTCTTGAACCTTTTTTAATCATCACTTTATTATTATTAATCATTGCCTGTGATTCCTCAGTATTAATTCCTATTGAAACAGTAGTCCAATAAAACTTTTTGGATTTTTTCAGACAAATTCCTATCTAAGCATATGTTCTCCAACTTATATGTGTGAAAGTGAATTTTTTTTTAAACCCAGCTTTGTCACTGTCCTGATCCTTATATTTCCCTTTAACACTAAAGGACTTTTTTCCATGCCTAGATAATACTATGATATCGGAATCCTAATAATTGTTTGTGTGTTTGTTTTTTAACTTTTGACTATTCGCAAAGCTAATGGAGCTGAGAGGTAATATCCCTTTTCCAATATGCTGTCATCTGCCACATAATGAGTCCTTAGAACTGAGATTTCAAATAATGTAACTAGAATTATATCTGAATTTTCTTCATTTTTATAAATTGCATATCTTGTATTGAGAGTTTCAATATAATGAGGCTTGCCTACTTAAGAAGCTAAACTGACTTAATGAAAAGGAACTTTCTGGAGCAACTCCCTGTCTTCAAACATAATTTATGAGGCAACATATCAAATGAAACATGAGCTATCGTATACTCTTATAGTTAAGCCTTTTTTGCCCCCCAAGAACAACAGAGATATGATAAAGTTGAAAGACCAGTTAAGAGTCTGAAGAGTTGGGCACAAATTCTGGCTCTGTCATTTGTACCTTTTGAGGGTGTGAGCTTTAGAAAATCATTTTAATTTCTCTGTGTCTCAGTTCCCCCAATTGTAAATTAAGTGGCAGAGAGTTAGACTGAATAGCTTCTGAGATGCCTTCCAGAGCAATAATCATCTAATTTCACCTTTATTTCTACAGAGGAAGAAAATGAGTTTCAGGAAGGAGAAATGACATACTAAGCTATGCGACTGACTGATTAAAAATAGCACTTAGCCTTCTTACCTCTCCAGTTTGTTGTGAACAAAACACTTCTGAAGGCATTATAAAAAACTTCAATGATTGTTATCATCCCAAATTAGTAAATTTGTGGCAAACCTGGGATTACACACCAGATCTTCCGATTTCGAGTTTGGTAATTTTCCCACAATATCACATCTTTCCCTGCCTGTAATATTTTCCTTCACGGTTCTCTTTCATTATTCTCCCAAAAGTTTTGTTAACGTAGCTTTGTGCAGCACTGCACATAGAGATTAGATCAGTAAAGACAGATTTATTTTAAACAAAAGTGATCACATCTTCAACAAGACTTCTGTAATCTATGGGGAAAACTTATGAATAGAGAAATCGAAGTTTAACATAAGGAGAAAAAATACTTTCTAAGAAATAAGAATTATAGAAAAGTGGAAAGGACTGCTTAAATATATACTGGCTTCAGGTGAAAGTCAGGTGAGAAATTGTAGAAAAGGATGTTGCAGTAGTTTTGTACAGGTCAAGGTTAGTTTAGAATCAATTTAATTTTTGGTGTTGTTGTTGCTCTTAGTTAGGAAGACTCATCTTCCTAAGTAGAGAGCTGGACTCAGACACCCGGGCTGTGTGACTCTGGGCAAGTCACTTAACCCTGTTTGCCTCATTTTCCACCTTTGTTAAAGTGAGCTAGAGAACAAAATGGAAAACCACTCTAACGTCTTTGCCAAGAAAATCAAGAGTTGGACAGGACTGAAAATGACCAAATGACAACAAAATATATTTAATAAATTCATCAAATTGCCCCACCTCACTTACAGAAAGGATAAACTCTGTGGTCTAAAATCTAATTGAGGAATCTAAATTTTGAGAGCAGAAACCCTGAGAGATGTCTTGTAGTTGGTAGCCTAGATTTCTTCCTTAAGGACAATGACTTAAACCCAATTCACTCTGTCTCTCATTAATTGGTCAATGATAGGTCTCAGGCCAAGCCCCACTTAGTCATTGTTTGGGCCAGAAACTGAGGTTATTACTCTCCCAGACTGACTTTTTTTTTTTTTTACTAAGTAAAAGAGAAAAGCCTTTGTGTCATTTCTTACCTAGCCTTAATCACTTAACGGGCATTGCCTCAGTCAAACTGAGACCTGGGAAAGACCTTTTGTGCTGGAATCTCTTGTAGTTTTATCTCTACTATCCTTAGAGGAAGGAAAAGGGACAATCAGAACATGGTCTTAGAGTGTGCCAGTACACCCAGACCACATTCTATGCCTGCATATCTACTATATAAATGACTAAATTGCCGCATCAAGTAGAAACGTATATTTTATCTACTACATGACTTATTGTCCACATTACTATGAACCATACGACTTGTGAAACAAAGGGTGTGGTTTTATGGCCCTTCTTACATCATATCGACCTTAATAAAACTCTCCACAAATAGGATTTTACTAAAGTCACTAGTAAATGCACTATCACTCAGGACAATTGTTGGATAATGTAGGCATTTTTATGAGTCATGCTTATATGCTAATAATTGTAACAAATAATGGCAATATTTAGACAAAGTATAGTGTGAACTTGGAACTTTATGAATGAATGGTGTTCAGTATGCAATCCAAGCCCTACTTTGTCTTTGTTCCTAAGCTTCAAAGTAAGGAGTGATTCTGACTCATTATTAAATGATGCTTTGAGATTGGGTGGTGGGTGGGAGGTGGTTTGCTGCCTCATATGATTGCTGCAGCTACAGCTAATACCTTACTTTTCTTTTGCAGCCAGGGGGATGGACTAGCTCAGTCACAAATCAGGCACATTTGTGACCTCTCACGGGCACTGGAGACATCCCCAGCAGCCAAGAAACTCATCTTAGAGATGAGAACAAGAAAGAGATTTTCACATTTCACTAAGCTGAGTGAGCAAAAGGCCATCCTCAGCCAAAGGAAGGGAATTGTTTCAAGGAGATTCCACACAGAAGAGGTTTCTTTAAGAAGCAGCTGATGCTCATCCTGAAGAGGGCACAAGCTAAGTACCCCTTCACTTGGGAAGCTCAGATGCACATGAGGAAAACTGATGACCGAGCAACATATTTAGTTCACTAGGTGATAGGTAAACTTGCTGTTTCTTTGTGTAGCTTGTCAACTGATATTTATTTAATGTCAGTTTAATAACCTCAATAAGAGCTACAGCCTGAAAATCAACCAGAAGAGCCTGGACCTAACAGCTTCTTTGTTCTCTGAGTTTACTCAGAGAATACCTCTTCCTATGTCACAAGGCCAGATGGAGCTGACTTAAGAGCATTCTTTCCTCTGTCTATTGCCATTAAGGATGAGACCCTTAACCTGAGACACTTTCTTGAATAACGTGATTTTTTCTTATCTTAATATTTTATGGACATATACTATGTTATGGCATGTTAATGGTAAATTGTTAAACACAGAGATCCTGGTTGTAATTTCAATTGACACTTTGTCAACTCTCTTATCTTATTGTATTTACCACCTATTCAATTAAGAAAATTCCTTTTCTCATACTATGTTTAAACATCTATGGAGATCACAAATTTGAGTGACACAGACAAGCTGAGTTGGGACTGTTCTAAAATGTATTTAAGCATTCTCATTCTTTCGTTCAGATAGTCAGAACTTATGATCTGGCTCCTTGTATGTACAAGTCCTCTAGCTTTTCTATCTTTCAGGGAATAAACAATCTGAATTTACATATCACCTAGCTTGTTTGCCTCCCTTTCAGGTGGACACAACCCAACCAGAACTGGTCTCTAATCTGTGGGTAGCCAGCACTGAACTAAGCAGTCTAGAAACAGGAGAGTCAGGAATCAAACAGAAATTTAATTTCAAAGTGAGGAAAATGGCTTACAAGCAAACACACGTGCTGGAGCCCTGCCTTCAGTGGGAGGGTGGGGCTGAAGAAGTATGGGGAGATCTCAATACTTATACCAATGGCTGTGCAGTGAGCTGTAGCCCTGACAATGAGGGATAATAGCAAGTGTAACGTTTGATTCATAGCAGGACTTCATGACTAGAACATGGGTACTATAGGTTCTTGTCCAAGCTCAGAGAAAACCAAGTGCTGATGTGAAATAATTCTGTAATTTTGATGGTGCTGAGATCATCCAGAGGGTGAGTGCATAGGATTGTTATCATGCCAAGCTCAGAGTGAAGAAGTTTGGGGTTGAGGGGTGCTTGACATCCCAAAGTACCAATACGCCGGGTCCTGCAGAAAGAATTCAACTCAAGCCTTATCAGCCAAGGGAAAAGACAAAGTTTATTAAGGGTTTGCCATAATGGGTTGTCTTAAGAAATCCTACCCTTTGTGATACCCGGTTTCACAAGTGGGCCAGATTCAATCTACTGAGCCAGACTGAATTTGAGTGACTTTGTGGAGGCAAGATGGAGATTATATACACAAAGATTATGAGAGGACTTGAGGGGTGGTCTGGGGTGACTAGAGGAGGGGTTTAGGGACGGACTTGAGGAGTCCAAGGAGGAGCTTGATGAGACTGAGATGAGGTCAGACTCCAGGATGGGAAATAGCTGAAGGCTACATGGAGACATAGGGACAATAGAGGGCTAGGGAGGAGCTAGGGTTTAGATATTTTGATCAGGATTAAGGGTGGGAAACAGCTGGACAACAGAGGGCTAGGCTAGGCAGAGACTTGGGCCCAATGATAATACAAGGCCCACGGCCTTAGGGGAAGGCCAGATCCAGTTGGAGGACTCAAGGAGAGTTCAAGGGGGCTCCCAGAGACTGTACTCCAGGTTCAAGGGGGTTCCCAGAGACTGTGCCCTCAAGGGCACAGCCTGCTTGCTGGGCCTTAGTTCTGGGAATATCTATCAAATATCTTGACAAGCTCCTGATTTCTTACCTGGCAATAGATTTTGGGACTTGTCTGACTTTCTCCACTATACCCCACTACAAAATCCCATCCCATTACCTTACTTTTCTTGACCCTACCTCCCCCCTTTTCCTCCCCCTTCCCTGCAATTTTTCAGTTTCCTTTTGTGCTTCCTCTTTGCCTATTAGATCTTAAGCCTCTTGAGGACAGTGACTGAATTTCTCTTTTTGTATTTGTATCCCCAGCACTTAGCACAGACAATGGCACTGAATACATGCTTATTGACTATTATTAACTATATTCCTTATCCCCAAGTGAGAAGATTCTTTTATTGTTCCTCCACGCTAAACTCAAATGATGCCAATTAGTCTGTATTTAGAATGATAGAAAAAAGAAAAAAAAATGACCATAAGTAAGACAGGACTCTGTCAGAGAGGAGTGTTAATTGATTAGGTCTTCAGGAAGTAATTTCCTTCCTAGATGGCCCAAATGACCTCAAAGGGGCTCGTGAAAGTGGGGAATGGGTCAGCAGTTCCCTTTCCTCTCCTCCAAACCAACTTCAACCTAATAACAGAGAAGACATGATTAATGAGGTGACAGCTGATAATGATAGACAAAATAAATGTAAATAGGTGAGTAGTGGCTCTGAGGCACAACATCCATCCTTGGCTGCCTATGGTGTGTTTAGATTTGAATTTGGAGCCAGAATAACTTAATTAAAATCAATCAATAAGCATTTATTAAGTGCCTAATATATGTCAGGCACTGTGCTAAGCTCTAGGGACACAAAAAGGGGCAAAAGACAATCCTTGACCTCAAGCAAAATCCTGCTTCCGACAGGACTTGGGACACTGGTCATGTCATTTAATGATTCCCAGCCTCAGTTTCCTCATCCGTAAAATAAAAATAATAATGTCTACCTCATGGGTTGTTGTTGAAAGTATGAAATGAGATAACTTGAAAACTTTGAAGTGCTATATAACCTTTGTAAACCTTAAGGACCTATGAAAATCTAGCTATTCCAGAGCTATAACCTTTCTGCAGCCTTTCAAAATTAGCTTACTTGTGATTTGTTATTCATGAATAGCTTAAGATGTTTTTCAAGGCGGAGCATTGCCTCAAAGAATAATTTTAGATAATGTTATCATTGTATCTTGGACCTCCTACTAAATCATATCCTACTTCATGGAAAATGTTTAGAAAATGTCTTTCTTAGTCTATTTGCAAAAGGCATGTGGTTCCACACAATTGCACAGCAATAAATGCCTAAGGTGGCTCAATAGGAAGAATTGTAGATCCTTAGCCTAGAGAAGGTTTACAGTGGCCATGATAACTGTCTTTAAGTTTTTGGAGGGCTATGTGGAAAAGATATTACCTAGGACTACTCTGATTAGCTGCAGAGGGCAGACCTGGAAGCAATAATGACTAGAAGATGTAGAGAGAAGATTTAGCCTTGAGGTGGGGAAAGGGAGGATTTCAAATGATGAACTGTACATGGGCAGATTTTGAAGGAAAAGAAGAGTCACTCACTTTAAGTGGAAACTAGATAACAACTTGTTTATGAATTGTAGAGGAGATTCCAGTTCTGGTACAGATTGGACTTCTGTTCCTTGTCCTACCAAATGTCTGTTCCCCCTTATTGTCATTTATCCACTGAATATATTCCCAATCCCCAGCTTTATTTAATACAACACCCTACATCTGGAACACTTGCTCCTCCCATCAGTTTTCTTAAATTCATTAAAACCACAAGTGAAACCTGAATAATAAAAACCTTCAATTAATAAGCTCACAGAGCCCTAACTCCTCTACCAACACTGAGGTATTTGGAGGAATCAAAATGATTTTTTTTCAGAGTAAAACTAAAATCAGCAAGACAACGGAAAAGCAAACAAACAAGCTGATGCTATAAATTTAGAGGTGGGTGGAAATTAAATTCTCAAGTATGTCCCTAGGGCAACAAACACATTCATGCAAATCCACTTCTTCTAAACCAACACCTTGAATGCTAAAACATCCCCGGTTTTCCGAAATAGGACCCAGGGGCACTACAAAATTGTTAAATCACTGAGGATTTCAGATTAAGAATGCTGTATCTATTAGGAAAGTAAACTAATGCATTGACAAAGTTTTAGCTATTGGAGTTGAAACAAAGGCTATATGCAAGTTAAATCTTTGTTAATTAGCAATGTCAATTAGCCAGAAAGCTTCATTCCATAAGTACTCCAGTTAATCCATGTTTTACTATACATTAAAGGTAAGTGGCCAGACATCACAGTTTTAAAATTCTCTGGTATGTCCTCATGAAATAATATGTGTGTATACATGTTTGTGTGTGTGTATGTATGTATACATATGTATATATACATAGCCATATGTGTATATATAAATTACACCTGTATTATATATGTATAAATTTGTGTATATACCTAAGTGCATGTATATATGTATACATATATATTATATATCAACCAAATATCTATATAACTATATCTACATATATGCCTACACCAGCTGGAAAAAATGCCCAAATATAATAGGAGGAAATTTATAAGGATGAATGTTAACAATCTACACTTTGGTTAAAAAAATCAACTAAGTAAGTACAAGATGCCTAAATGGCCATTCATGTGAAAGAGCCATAGAGATTTTAACTGGCCACAAGCTCATGTTATAGAGAAGCTTACATTTTCATTAAGAGAAGCGTAATATCCTGAATAATAGAAATGACAGTTTTGAAAATGCATTCTGCTCTAGTCACTTGCAATATTACATTCAGTTTTGAATCTTACATTTTCTTAAATTTATTTATGGAGTAGAGAAAGGTGACCAGGATTCTGAGGAGACTTGAAACTATGACTTAAAACGAGTAGTTACAGGGGCCAAGGGTGTTTATCGAGAAGAGAGGCCTAAAAGGGACCATATATTAATGAAATTTAGAGCTGAAAGGGATCATAGAAAGCATTAAAGACTTAGATAAAGTTCCAAGTGAACTCTTCATCATGTAAACACTGAAAACATCTGCAAAAATTATAACACAGGTAAGAAATTAAAAGTTATTTAAACAATAAAGCTATGTAAAACATGGAACAACTTGTCTAAAATTTGTGAAAGATAGAATGAATACAGTCCTCTTAATTCTAGAGTCTTCCTTCTTTGATTATCTCCAATTAATCTCTTATATAGTATTTTTATAGGTAGCTGTTTGCATGATGCTTCCTCCAATAGTTTCCTCCAATAGAGCCCCTAGTAGCTGGAATCAGTTGTTTTGTTTTTGCATTTTCTTAGTAAACCTAGCACAGCACAGTGCCTGTCACATAGATGATAGATACATAACAAATAATTGTTGACTATTACAAAGAATATTTGAAAAGTTTCTATCATCAGCCTTGTTTTTCTTTTTTTAAATTTATTTTATTTTCAATTCACAGAACAAAACAAGCATTTACATAACAATACAATAAAATGATGATTGCACATGAAATTGCAAATCTACAATATACTGCTGCTATTCCTACCAATTATTAAACAAAGCTATAGTGTAAATTTCTTTTTTTTTTTTTTGTTTTCTTCCTTCCCTCTACCCCCTCCTTAGAGAAGGCTACTATTAGACACAAATAGGCATATGTATTACATACTTCTATTTATCATTTTTTTTCCTCTGGATTCAGTTGGCATCTTTCCTCATATGTCCTTTAATTTGTGTATTTATAATAGTCAAAACAATTCAGTCACTCAAAGTCATTCTTAAAACAATACTGCTGTTACATTATACAATGTTTTCTTGGTTCTGCTCACTTAGCTCTCGTCACCATTTTATGCAAGTATTTCATGCCTTTCTAACATCATTGAGCTCATCATTTCTTATAGTACCATAGCATTTTATCCAAACATACACAGCAACTTATTCAGCCATTCCACAATTGTTTAGGAAAATGGTAGCTATCTTCAAATATTTAAAGAACTGTCACTAAAGAACTCTGATCATAGAGAGCAAAATGAATAAAGAAGTTATTAATTGCTTCCATACAAAGAACTGAACTTAGTGCTGGGGCTACACACAGAAAAGCAATCCAACCCCTCCTCTCAAGGACCTCACATTTTAAGAGACAGGAGATAATGTATGTATGGGAGGAAGGCTCCTCTACAGGCACATGGTAGTATATCAATGTGTGCAAGGCACAGAGGGGTAGATTTCAGATCAGTACAGGAAAAGATCCCATAAGGTCATTGCCCGACAATTAAAACTCTGAGTACAATTAGTGAAGTTCACTAATTCACTAACCACAGGAAGTAGTTAGGCATAGTATAAATTAGAGCTATCAGACATGTGACTTGTTGGCTGTATGCAGTCTAGAAAACTCCTGAGTTAGGGAAACCACATTAAAATATAATTGGGAAATATTTAACAAAATAAATAAAAATATAACAAAACAAGTATCATATTAATATGTGGTTTCTAAGTCAATATGTACCTTGTAGGGACACTGTGAGAGAAATTATTTTTTCCTATTATATTAATAACCAATTATTAAATTCGGATTGAAGTTTTTCCTTTCTGTTTCCTCATTCTAGGACCAGTCCTTACAGGTCAGTCAGTCTGTGAGGGACAATGCTGATAGACAAGATTTTCCAAATCCTTGGGGTATGGGCTCCTTGATCTTGGGCAGGACTCCACCCAACTAGAAGACCTTGCTTCTGTTTAAAGTGTAAAGAGAATCCATTCTAAGTGAGTTTTTGACCCCCAAAAATGAGACCCTGTCTTTGGAACCCTCCATTAGAATTTAGGGCAGTTTCCCCACCTCTGATTTAGGGTAACCCAGCTCATAAAGGGGAAAAAAAAAAAAAAGATTTGTTTTCTTTTGTCCAGATTCCTGGAGGCATCTGAGTCTCATGATCAATTCATATACTCAATAGGAAGAGCTGAAGTTTTAGCTCACTTCCTCATTAATATATCTACCCCCTCATTTTTTCACCATTCAGGATTGATTTTCACCTAAAAGGGTAACTTTCTTTTCCAAAGGTATTTAAGCATTCAGGGATCTCTATGGTTTTGTCTTTGGTTACTGAGAGAAACCACTGACCATCAATTTATTATTTACTAGATTAGTAAACTGATTATTAATTACCTGGAAACTCTCTTGGCCTTTTCATTCATCTCAACAGTTTAGTGGACCCATTTTTATTTGATTTTGACACCACCTGTTTAAATGACCATTTGCCACAGTGTTGTAAATGGAGTTGGAAGGTCTACTATTTATTACTCATTTGGCCTTAGGAAAGTATCTCCTCCCCCTCCAATGATTTTAAGAAAGGCAAATGATAAGTTAACATAAATTTAAATTTTCTTACCCTTAGTTTCCTCATTTCTAAAATAAGAGTGCTGGACAAATCACTGAGGTCCTTTCTCTAAAACTAAGGATCTACATTTTATGTGGTCAAAAAGAAATAATATTTCTCCTTTTTTAAAAGTATTTTCTTTTGTTCAAAAGTTACATGATTAACAACCAAATCCTGATAAATCAGATGATTTGAGACATGGAGTCAGCTGTTCGGTGTAGTGGAGTGCTAGATGTGGAGTCAGGAAGATGATTGAAATCTTGCTACACAGACCCTGACCCATATTCTCCACTCTCCTCTCCCTAAAGAAGAATGTAGGATTCTCATTCTTTTCCATATTATAGACATATAAAGATCATCCTTAGTTACTCAGCTGCAGCTGTTTTACAGCTATTTTAAGAGCCATGTGACTCTTTTTTTCTGTCTACATTCTGCCTAAGGCTGTCCCACTGAATTAGCAAAGAAGAGGGTACAAGCAGTCTGATTGCTCTGTGGCTCTGCTTTAAGGATTATAGGTTTTACAGTTGTAAGAGACTTTAGAAACCACCTAGTACAGATCTCATTAATTGACAGAGAAGTTAACTGAGGCATAGAGGTTGGAAGTGACTTACACAAGGCTGCACAATGAAGAAGCAAGGTATGGATTCAAAATCTAAGTCTTTTGACTCCAAATCCAGTGCTCCCTCTCCTTCACAAAATATCCAAGGAGTCCACAACTCTAACATTACTTCAAGTTTTTCTGCAGCTTTTTTTGCTGTCCTCATTTAGTTAACATTCAATAAGTGTTTACTGATTGACTACTATATGCAGAGTACTGGGCAGGACACTAATACCTCACCAGAGGGTATTTTCTTTGTTATCTTTTTGAAATAATTGTCCAGTATTATTGCATTTGTGTTTCAATAAGTTTTTCTTCATTGTAGGTAGACTAGAGCTTAAATGTTGGCAATTATGCCTTGTCATCTGAAGCCATGTATGGCACAACCATGACATAAAACCCTTGAAAATGAAGATATATACATGAAATTTTTATTAGAATGGAAGGAAGAAATAGAGGAGAGAAAAGAGAAGTGGGAAGGAGGATGAGAAGAAAGAAGTGAAAAAAGAAAAGAAGGCAGGAAATAAGGAAGGGAAACCAGAGGGAAAGAGGACAGAGGAAGGAAGGGATGAAAAGAGGAAGTAAGGGAGGAAGAGAGGAAAGCAGGAAATGAGAAAAGAAAAAAATATGAGGAAGGGAAGGAGGGAAGAAAGGAGAAAGGAAAGAATTGAGAGGGAGGAAGGGCAAAAAGGAGAACGGTAGAGAGAGAGGGAGGAAGGAAAGAGGAAGGAAGAAAAGGGTGAGAGGGAAGGAGGGGAAAAACGTCTCTAAGGAACTATGGAACTGCTTATCATCACTATCGAAACTGACAAAGTTACCAAAAATCTAGCCAAAGGTGAATCAGTGCCCACATTATTTAGTCACAGGGTTTGCTTCAGTTTTTAAATCCATAAGACCATTGAAAATCCATATTAAATCTTAATAGAAGGAAATATTATTATATTTTCCTCTTCAGTGATTTTGATTCATTATAACTAGCTATTGCATAATGGTTACACATATCTAAGCGGTAATAGATGATGGGTTAGTAAATTTGAATATAAAATAAGAGGCAATAAGAATGTTTTCAGCCCTTTTCATTTTTTCAGTCAGTTCTAAATGATACACTCCAACCTGTTATGACTTCTGCAATATGATATCAGAAAAATGATAATGGATAGAGTCATCCAGAAAAAGATATTTACTCAACAAAATATTTACTCCACAAAACTAGACAACTCGCAAGACAACTAAGCAAATAAGAAGATAGTTCACATATGTAAATATATAAGTAAAAGCCCTATTTTCTCTTTTAATATACCAATCAGGCTCTAAGGGATATGTCATATAATAATTTTTCAATAGTGCTCACTTGCTAAATGACACAACTTTTTATTACCTATGTGTGATAATCATGGCCACAGATTTAAATTTGGAAGGCACTCAAAGAACATCTAGTTGCATTATTTTTATAGATGAAGATGCCAAGGCTCGATGAGCTTAAGTGCTTTGTCCAAGATCACAAAAATAATAAATGGCAAAGCCAGGGGTTTGAACCTTGGTCCTCTGATTCCAGATTCAGCATTTAATTACATTCATTTAGAAAGCAGCCTAGTGGAATAGAAAGTGCTGAATTTGGGATCAGAACCTGGGCATGAATCCTGACTCTGCCTCCTATTAAGTGTGTGACTTTGGACAAATCATCTGTACTTTCAGTTTCTGTTTCTTCATTTATAAAATAAAGAGGTAGACTAAATTTTCACAACTTCTTTCATTTCTGAATTCTAAGGTCCTCAGATTTTACTTGACGTTCAATTGTCCTTAGGGAAGGGATTTTCTTATAATTCATTAGTCATTTTCATTTCAGCATAAATGGCTTTGTAGGGTAGAAGGGGTAGATCACAGGAGGGTCACCAAGAAATGTAGATTGACAGAGGAATGAAGTGTACCTGAAAGAGATAGGGGATTAACAATTTTCCTCTGATATGGCCATAATTCCACCTTGCCTATAGTACAATTCTCAGTAAGATGCTTTTGACTAAGCATAATCCTGTTGAAAGTGAAAATGTCAGAAACCAGATGAAAAAGGGCTTCTTTTCTCCCTTTTATTTAGCGTGTGCTAATACATACTGAATTTGGAGTCAAGAAAGACCTGACATCGAATCCTGCCTCCTACACTTACTAGTTGTGTGGCCCTGGAAAAGTCATTTAACTCCTTTGAAACTCAGTTTGTTTATTTGTGAAATGAAAATAATAATATCATGAATAGTTACATGTACAACTAATTGTTTGGAAGTAGCAATAAAAAATAAAAACATAAAAATAGTCACATGACTGATCACTGTTTTTGTTACTCAGCACCAAGGGGAAAATTCTGATGGATGCAGAAGTGTAAAGAATTTGCACGTTATGAATAAGCAAAATCTCCTTTTCTTTTTCTTATAACTCTATATACAAAAAAAAAAAAGATATATGAGTTAAGTTTACCATTTTTGGCTGTCTGCCATACAGTGCATTGTCACAAATACTATTTTTCAATCAACTAAAAATAATTTTAACCTGAACATGAGAATGGAAACAAAAACACTAATATTTGTAGCTACTTGGTAATTTCATGTTTACCAGCTGAGATCTCTAGCACTTTAATGATACTAGAGGTAGCCAGTAGCATAACTGGCATGGTGACAAGAAAATGAGGTTAAATCTGGCTTTAGACATTTACCGACTGTGTGACCTAAGCATGTCACTTAACCTCTGTTTGCCTCAGTTTCCTCAAATATAAAATGGGGATAATAATATTGACTTTACAGTGTTATTGTATCAAAAGAGATAAACTTTAGAAAAAAAAGTGCTTAGCACAGTGGTTAGCACAGGCACACAGTAGGCCTTATATAATTGCCTATTTCCTTTCTTTCCCATCTCTTCCCTCACTAAGACTGCATCAGAAATTAATATTGGCATTCCTTGACTTTGTGTCTCCGTTTGCCTAAGGGGCTCTAAGCATCATAGGGACGAACTTTGAATCATTTATCCCAGAAAAGATCAATGGAAAGGGCCTTATGTCCTTCCCAAAGGAAATTAGCAGATCTGAATATGGATGCTAAAGCTTTCACCCACTCCTTTTATTTTGGATTCCTATTTACTCAGCATAATACCATCTTTTTGCTCATAATAGCAGCAATCAGCACTCTTTGCTGATTCAAGGTCAGGACTGCCTGCAGAGACTGCCTTGTAATTCAATAAGCAACCATGAGGGGGATATGAAATTAAGAAGGACAAGTAACACATTTTCCTTGTCTCTATCTATCAATCATCCCTGTGAGGCATTTCACATCAAACATAACTAGTCAGTGTAAAAAGGAAAGAATTACTAACAAATTAAGTAACCAGCCAAGATTCTAGAGAAGCAAAGAATATACCCATATGAGACCTAAGCCTAATATATTGGCAAATACTCAACAACCTACCCATCAATGGATATAATAGGAAATTTAAAAAGGAAAGAGGGGACAGGAGAGTGAGTAGAAATGGTAAGCAGACATTAGGAGCCTATCGTATTCATTTTATTATTTTTAGATTTTCAATGGTACTTTATTTTTTTCCCCAATTATGTGTCAGGACAATTTTAAGCATTTATTTTCACAATATTTTGAGTTCCAATTTTTTCTCCTTCCTTTCCTCCCCTCCCTCTTCCTAAAATAGTGAGCAATTTGACATAAGGTATATATATGTGTGCTATCATGTAAAACATATTTCTATATTAGTCACACTTGTGAAAAAAGAAACAGATCAAAAGGAAAAAAAACACACAAAAAGAATAAAATTAGTGAAAAAAGTAAGCTTTGATCTGCATTCAGAGTCCATGAATTCTTTGTCTGGATGTGGATAGTATTTTCCTTCCTGAGGCATTTGTACTTGTCTTGGATTATTGTGTTGCTGAGAAGAGCTGGATCATTCATAGTTGATCATCATATAATGTTGCTGATTCTGTGTACAATATTTTCGTGGTTCTGATCATTTCATTTTGCATTAGTTTGTACAAATTTTTCCATGTTTTTCTGAAATCTGTCTGTTCATCATTTCTTATTGCACAATAGTAGTCTATTACATTCATATAACACCACTTGTTCAGCCATTCCCCAATTGATGGACATCCCCTCAATTTCCAGTTCTTTGTCACTATGAAAAGGGCTGCTATAAATATTTTTGCGCACGTAGGTCCTTTTCTCTTTTTTATGATCTCTTTGGGATACAGACCTAGTAGTGGTATTGCTGAATCAAAAGGTAAACACAGTTTGGTTGTACTTTGGGCATGGTTCTAAATAGTTCTCCAGAATGGTTGGATTAGTTCACCAACAACAGTGCATTAGCATCCCAATTTCTCCCATCCTCTTCAACATTCATGATTTCCCTTATATTTATCCAAGCAGATAGGTGTGAGGTGGTACCTCAGAGTTGTTTTAATGTGCATTTATCTAATCAAAAGTGATTTAGAGTACTTCTTCATGTGCCTATAGATAGCATTGATTTCTTCATCAGAAAGCTGTCTGTTCAAATCCTTTGACCATTTATCAATCAGGGAATGGCTTGTATTCTTATGTATATAAATTTGGTTCTCTATATAACTGAGATGAGGCCTTTATCAGAGACACTTGCTTTAAAGATTGTTTCTCAGCTTTCTGCTTTACTTGTAATTGTGGTTGCATTGATTTTGTTTGTGCAAAAGCTTTTTAATTTAATATAATCAAAATTATCTATTTTACATTTCTTAATGCTATCTCTTGTTTGGTCATGAATTTGTAACTCACTTAATTTCTCCTTTAAGAACATAGATGCTATACCACTTGGTACATATATGTTTAGCATTGACATTGCTTGATTGCCTAGGGTACCTTTTAGCACTATATTGTTTCCTTCCTTGTCTATTTTTATTAGTTTATTTTTGCTTTTGCTTTGTCTGCAATCAGGATTGCTACCAGGTTTTTTTTTTTTTACTTCAGTTGAAACATAATAAATTCTGCTCCAGCCCCTTACCTTTACTCTGTGTATGTCTCTCTGTTTCAAATGTGTTTTTTGTAAACAATGTATTGTAGGATTCTGATTTTTGATTCACTCTGCTATCCACTTCTGTTTTATGGGAGAGCTCATCCCATTTGCATTCACGTTATGATTACTAACTGTGTATTTCTCTTCTTCCTACTCTCCTATTTGTCCTCTCTCTCCTTTCACTTTTTCCCTTTTCACTGGTGTTTTGCTTCTATCTAACCCCTCCCCTGATGTGCCCTCCATTCTGTCTCCATACCCTCCTCTTTACTTAATCTCCTCCCCTCCTACTTCTCTATCAGGTAAGATAGATTTCTATATTCAACTAATTGTACATATTATTCCCTCTTTGAGCCAATACCTATGAGAGTAAGGTTCAAGAGATGCCAATTGCCCATTCTCCATTTTCCCATCCACCGTAATAGGCTTTCCATGTAAAATAATTTACCCTATTTTATCTCTCCCTTCCTTCTGCACCCAGTGTACTCTTCTTTCTCATCCTTTATTTTTTTAATGTCATTCCCTCAAATTCACCTTATACACATACCCTCTGTCTATGTATATTCCTTCTAGCTGTATTATTAATGATCTAATTTTTAAGAATTACAAGTATCATCTTCTAATGTAAGGATAAAAATAGTTTAGCTCTATTGAATCCCTTTTGTTTTCTTTCCCCTTTTTAACCTGTTTTATGCTTCTTTTGAGTCTTGATATTGGAGGTCAATTTTTTTACTTAATTCTGGTATTCTTCTTATGAAAATTTGAAATCTTTCTATTTCATTAAGTGACCATTTTTTTTTCCTCCTTGATATATTATGCTTAATTTTGCCAGGTAAGTGATTCTTGGTTCTTGTCCTAGCTTCTTTGCCTTCTGGAATATAATGTTCCATAACCTCCAATCCTTTAAAGAGGCAACTGCCAAGTTCTGTATATTCCTGATGATGATTCCCCAATATTTGAGTTGTTTCTCTCTGGCCACTTGTAGTATTTTTTTCCTTGACCTGATAGTTCTAAAATTTGGCTACAATATTTCTTGGAGTTTTTATTTTGGGATCTCTTTCCTGAGGTAGTTGGCAGATTCTTTTAATGCCTATTTTGCCCTCTGGATATCAGTGCAATTTTCCTTGATGATTTCTTAAAAGATACTGTTCTGGTCCTCTTTTTGATTATGGCTTTCAAGTAGTCCAATGATTTTGATATTGTCTCTCCTGGATCTATTTTTCAGGTCAGTTATTTTTCCCATGAGGTATTTTACATTTTCTTCTCGTGTTTTTTTTTTTTTAATTCTTTTAATTTTGTTTGATTGATTCTTGATGTCCCATACAGTCATTAGCTTCCACTTGCCTGATTCTAAATTTAAGGAGTTGTTTTCCTCAGTTAGCTTTCATACTCCCTTTTTCCATTTGGCTAATTGTACTTTTTAGGGAGTTGCTTTCCTCAGTGGATTTTGTATGTCCTTTTCCATTTGACCAATTCTACTTTTTAAGCAGTTTTTTTTCTTTTTCCATGTTGACTGTTTTTCATAATTATCTTGCATTACTTTCATTTCTTTTCCCTCTCTCATATGATTTTTAAGTTCCTTTTTGAACTCTTTCATGAGTTCTTTCTGGGCTCGATACCACTTCCCATTCTTCTTTGGGGTTTGCCCATAGGTGTTTTGACATTGTTTTCTTCTTCTAAGTGTGTCTTAATCTTCCTTATCAACATAATAACTTTCTATGGTCAGATTCTTTTTTTTTTAAGTTTTGCTCATTTTTTTTGGCTTTATTCCTTTTTTTTTTTTAATTTTGAGTTCTGTTTCTAAGGTAGAAGGGGTACTACCTGAGACTTCTTGTGCCAGAGGCTGCAGATGCCAGCTGTTTATTTGATATTGCATTGATATTGCCCTGAGGCCCATGGCAGATCCTCAGGTCTGGTGCTGTGCTGAAGGGATAGGGTGAGGTGGGGTGTGGCTAATGTTGCTGGAGGCAGTAGGGGTCTAGTGGCTTACCTGCTCCTGAGCCAGGGTCTTGTATGCTGACACTGCATTTCCTGGGCTACAATGAAGCATGTAGTGGCCTAAAGGTGGCTCCTGAGGCTATGCTGAAGTATGCTGAAGTTCCTGGAGCTGGAAGTCTGCCCTTTCCCCTGGCTATGGTGAGGCATGGGGTCTTGCATTGGGTCTCAGGACCTCCTACTCGTTTGCTGAGGTGGAGTTTGCTTCTGGCTTGCTGGGATGATTCCTGTCCTGACTTGAGTTTCCCTTTTACCCGAGTGAGACAGACCTGTCTTGCCAATCTTTCAAGTCTCTTGGGCTAAAAGATTATTTCACCCCATCTTTTTTCTGGTTCTGCTGTTCTAGGATTTGTTTTGGGGTGCTATTTTATGATTATTTTGAGTTGAATACAGGACAGTTATGTTGATTTATAGCTTACTGCACCTTCTGGCTCTTGGAAGTCTGTATTCATTTTGCTAAACAACTTTGTTTACCATTTTCATTATGCTCTGACCACTTGAAATATCTTTGAATCAGTGTCTTAAGGATAGCTTGCATTATTTTCTTATTATTTTCTTAGATTTCATTTAGGCACAGTACTATGTATTTAAAAGCCATTTATTTATAATGAAGGTGGCATTAATCACTGTAGTAGGAAGGCCAAATTTATGACCTCAAAGAGAATCATACATATGTCTGAGCGGTTTGGAATCGTTAGATATAAGAAATTCTCTAAGTAGAAGGCAGAAGGATTAAAACATTCATTTAGGCTCCACAGTAACAGACCCACGAACCAGCCTCTCCATTTTGACATTTTGATCACAAGCTTCCAGGCCCAATAAGTCTGCCTCACAAGAGTAACCAGGAGGCCACAGAAAAGTATGATGGTATTAAACCAAATCATATTCATGCTGGTAAGAAGATTACCCACTGGCCTCAAGTCCTTGCTCAGCACTCTTTGGTCCACACATGGGTCAGGTCGGCTCTGCTTCAGCTTCACTTTATCTTCAGCTTTGGATGTAGCTGTCTCTGGCTCCAACAGAAAATCAATCTTCAAGCTGTGTTCTCTCCTCTTATAGTTTTTTACTTCATCAAACATTGTCTGAATGACCAGAGCTTATTGGTTCTTGAGCTGGCCCCTCCCCTTAGGACCCTGGGAGGTTCCCAGCCACATAGATTAGGTTAACACCTAATAGGTCATGGCTCTGGAGTTAACACCTCCCCTTAGCCAGCCCCACCTTGGGCCCCACCTCAGTCATCAATCCACACCCACATAGGTTCCACACTTAATAGGGCTTTGGGCCTGGGGCTTAGCACCTAGTAAGGCTTAATGAAATACACTGAGTTACTCAAAGAAAACAAAGGCCATTTTGATTACCAACACAATCACTTGGTAAAACCCTATAACTTTTAGGGTATCTGTTCAGACTTTAAAGTCTCCTTGTTCTAATGAGTAAAATGTAATAAAGTAAAATATATTTTTATCATCAACATTTTTTTCTTCAGTAACTCCAATGTCTAAGGTACTTTAAGTAAACTGTTGACTACAATGAAAGTATATTATCTACATATAGCATATTATAATCTCTTGTACATAGTAGGTACTCAATCAAAGCTTGTTGACTTATTGATCATTAATTTAATATGATTAGAGGTATACAGAGGAAATTAATACATTTATGAAATATTATGTATAAATTAGACAGCACTGGGATTTTACTATACATACTTGCCCATACATATACATACTCTTTCAAAATACACATATACAAGGGAGGCAAATTCTGTACCATGGCTAATTTAATATTACCTAGCTACTGTTGATATCAATGCCATTCTTTACTTTCTGGTAAAAAGTATATATAAAGTCAGTTTATGTTTTTCACTTAGAACTTTTCCTCTTATCATTTAGGAACTTTAGTCAGTTATCCTTGTTAAAGTAAAGATTAGACAGCTAATTCTGTTATCAGCCATTTGTGTATTCTAGTTGCTAAGCATATACACACGAATCAATGCAGATGGAACTACATGCAGTCCAAATAAAGAAGAATACTATTGTTCTTTCCTTTCTCAATTTTCTCTTTAATTTTTCAACATAGATGATTTGTATTGATCATTATCATTTTAAGACACCTCTAGAATAAAATAATTTTTATTTATTTATTTAAAACATACCTTTTTCAAATATATTTTTCCTATGTGACATTTTTGGCAAATTAATATAATGCACAGAAGCAACTACGGCCAGATCTGGAGAGATTGACTAATATTTTCCCTTCATTGTATTTGTAAGAAATCTGCTTTCTAACATATTAAAGTTTAAAACTGGAAATAATTTTGTAAAATGAAAGCTTGAATAAAGCAAACATTTGATTTCTTTTATGCCTAACTTTTCTTGCTGTTTCAGAGCTGATAAGAAGAATGTGGGTGCCCATTGCCTGGTTGACCGATTCTGTTTGCTTGTTTACTGGGGCTGCTTTGATATCAACCAGTGCCTATTCTGCTTGACTTATCCCCTGGATGAGATTTGTCAGCTGAGACTTTCTACTGTCCCTCTGATGCTGGCTCATGAGCCAGTACTTTCTTTCTCTTTCCAACTACCTGACTCTTGGAAGATTTCTCTTGGTCTGTGATGTTTATGTTATCATCCATGAGGCTAATGTTTGGTTGACTACCTCAATAGCTCTTGAATTAGAAAAGCTGGGCTGAGTGTTTCTGATAAAGACTTCATTTCTCAAGTATATAGAGAACTGAATCAAATTTATAAGAATACAAGTCATTTCCCAGTTGATAAATGGTCAAAGGATATGAACAGGTAGCTTTCAGATGAAGAAATTAAAGCTATCTATAGTCATATGAAAATGCCCTAAATCACTATTGATTAGAGAAATGCAAATTAGAACTGTGATACCACCTCACACCTATCAGATTGGCTAATATGTCAGAATAGGAAAATGATAAATGTTGGAAATGTGGAAAATTGGAACACTAATGCATCGTTGGTGCATTTGTGAACTCATCTACTATTCTAGAGAGCAGTTTGGAATTATGGCTGAAGGGCTATAAGACTATGTATCCCCTCATTGAAAAAAGACACAGATTCCAAAGAAAAGTTGAGGGTTATTCAGAGTACTTTATTTCTGTGATACTTATATTCTCTCCAATTCCTTTCCACAAATCAAATGGTTGACATAACCATAAAGCTATAAATTATGTGGCACCTCTCTGAAAGGAGATTACCATCTCCATGTAATTGTTTCTCTTTGGCCTGTTTTGCTAGATACGGGCAATCTTTATATATAGCTCTTTTTCAGAGATTTTTTTTGTTAGATTTGAAGCTTTTATGAAGAAAATCAATTTGTAAAAGTATTATTCATACTTCAAACCTGTTTATATAACTTTAAATATAATATAGGACTCATGGTTTTGTTATTTCCATACCTGCTTTATAGCCAGGGGTGTTCTGGGAAATGTTTAACACCTAGCTTTTTGTAACAACATTGGGGCTAGCAGCTAGAGTAGGGGTGTAAGACCCAACAAGACCAGCAACAAGAGCTGCCAGCAAAGGTTCTTTTGATCTGCTTTACTAAGGAAAGAACATTAAAGGGTTAACAATCTTACTTTAATCCAATACACAAATATTACTCAGTTAGCTCAGGAGGAAAAGTCAGCAACCTGAGCTTCAGAGCAAATACAAACAAATTACCAATATATACAATATAAACAGACCAAATCACAATTCATAGTTACCAGGAAAGCATCAACATCTGGGTTTATGAGCTAGGGGGCTCTTAAGGCAGCTGCCCAGAGTCCCACACCACTCTTCCAGTGACTGAGAGCCCCAAAAGTCAAAGGCCAACCTTGGATCTTATATACCCTTGTCAGGGCCCCAAGGATTCACACCTAATCAACAAAAGGGTGTGAGCCTGGGGTTTAACACCTACTTAGCAAAAGGATATGGGCCTGGGGCTTTGCACCTAGTAAGTGCATTAATTAAAAGCATTTGATTACTTTAGCATTTCTAAAAGAGAAAACAATAAAAAAAAGTCCCACCTTAATTGCTAATACACTCTCTAAGGGGAAAAAATGGACATGCATCTAACTCAAAGTTTAATATGCATTATTAACATTTTCTTCATTACTTTCTTTAGGCTAGCTAGCCAACAACAACAACAACAACAACAACAACAAATCAAGCTTTGACTTATAGCATTTGCTGACTTTTTAGGTATAAATGCTTACATTGAAAATTTAACAATTGGCTTCCATGAGCCAGTATGATCTAGCTCCAGCATAACACACTAGTTTCAACCATTAAATGTGAGTTAGGGTTATGGAATTCATGCTTATAGAACTGATAGAGTGACAAATTCAACCTAATTAGATGAAGTTTGGAAATGAAGTATTAGTTGTCTGATGGCCCACTTAATGAGACATCCTAGCTTTCTCAGATACTGTACAAATATCTAGACAACTGGAGAAGAAGAAGAAAGAAAAACATGTTAGGCATTATTCATGTATGTTATATCAGAGAGAGCCAAGCAAGGGAGAAATTCATTTGTATCTGATAAATGGCCAATATTAGGGGAGATTATGGAGTAAGGAAGACTTTTAAAAAGAAATGTGAATTGTTGATAGTGACTACAGCTCCCAGTAGGCCAGTCATAATTAGAACCATTTTACAATTCTTAAAATGATAGGTTAGTTGTCACCAGCTTAAACCTCTGTGAAAAGTTTCCTAGCTAGCATATTGAGGAATTCTTCCCACTTTTCAAACAATACATCCCTTATCTGATATGTCAATGGGATTTTCCGACATTCTCTTTGCAGATATCTGTGCTAAAAGATATAAATTCAATAAAATAATGATATATAAATCAGCTGTTTTTGTTTTTAATACAGATACAGAGGTAAAGAGAAGTTTAGGAAGATAGAAGAAAAGATAAAAAATTAAATTCGATTAGAAATATAAAATATAGTAATAATTACCTAAGAAAGTTATGTAGACTATAATTCCATGCAACTCAAGAAGATTATGTAGTATTTAAAACATATGAAGTTATTAAATCACATGAATATTTTATATTTGTGTGTAGAGAATAGTAAGTTAGAAAAGATCTTAAAATGTAATCAGGTCCTTGCCTAATTGTATGCCCGTTCAAATGCCAGCATGACTTTAAATGCAATAGAAGAGTTACCTCACTTCCTTTTATAACTCACACAATCATGCTTGCCTTTTTAGTTACCACATTGCACTGCTGACTCACATTATCACCTTTCATAAAAGGAAAGTGAATATTTTTACCTCATTAAACAATATCCCATTGGACATTCCCACAGAGAAGTGATTTGGCAGAGCCTCTGTTCTACATTCACATGCTTCATGCACTATTTTTTAATCATTAAAAATTAACGACAAAAGCATACCATTCTGCTTTTGAAACCTTGATGCATAATGCCTTAAAATCATTCATGGCTGCAAGTCAGACTTCTCTTACAAAGACAATTTGAAAGGCACATAATGTAGCAATGTACTGTTGAAATTCAATGAAACAAATTCTGTTAATTGATTTATGCTCAACTTTTAAAATGGACAAAGCCCTGTGCCAGGCAAAGACAGCAAAATGCTCTTTAGACATAGATGCCCAAAATAAACTTTCAGAATAATAAGACAACATGGTTCACATTTCATACTATTATATAATAATATCATATTACAAATGCCTTCAATTATTTAAGATTGGTCATATGAATCTATTTAATCAATCAATCAGCAAGTATTTATTAAATTCTTAATATTTATCAGATACTGTGCTAAGTACTAGGGATACAAAGAAAAACAAAATAAACCCCATCTTCAAATTTATATTCTAATATGCAAGTTAAATACAGAATAGAAAGAAGTTACCCACCAGGGAAAGGCATTGGCAGCTGGGGGGACGCGGCCAACTAGCATTTATTAGTGCTTTAAAATCACTGTGCAGTGCACTATGTGTGCTAGACACTGTGCTAATTGCTAGACTTAGAAAGGCCCTCTCAAAAAGAGAGTTGAGAAAAATCTTAACAGAATCACGTAATTCTAGGAAAGATTATGAGGGAGATCATTTCAAACGTGGCAGCTAGCCAGTGCAAAGCCACTGTGACAGGAGGTAGAGAACTATGTGTGAGAAACATTAAGTAGGCTGGTTGGACTTTAAAATATAGGAAGGGAAGTGATGTATTAGAAGATCTGGAATCAGATTGTAAAGAGCTTTAAATGCCAAACGAAGGAATTATTTTTGATACTAGAGACAATAGAAAGCCATTGGAGTTGATCAAGTTGGAAAGTGACATACTCAGACCTATGCCTAAGGAAGACTAATTTGGCTGCAGTGCAGAGGATGAATTTGAATAGGGAGACAAATAAGCCAGGGAGTTTAACCAGAAGATGATTATGGTAGTAGGTGAGGAAGGCCTGAACTAGGGGAGTGGCTGTGTGATTAGAGAAAAGGAATTCTATTCAAAAGAGTATTTAAAGAAAGAAAATACAAGATTGCAAACTCTTTGGGTATGTGTGGCAAGTGAGAGAGAGGAGATAAGAATTATATCCATTGCCTGTGTAGGTTTCCTAGTGACTAGTAATATTTTTCATATTCTTTGATGGTAGATACTGAGACCATAGTTACAAGACAACCAAACTTATATTTATTAATTTGTTCATTTTCCCTGAAAGCCTCTTAAAACATGCCATCAAGGCAGCCATAAGTACAATGTTTCGAACCTTTGGTTTATATCAAGTAGTCACTGACTATGTTGCAGAAATGAATATGACAAAATCATGTGACAAAGAAGCTATACTTCAGACTCAAATTGAAACAATAATTGAATCACTTGAATACTTAATTGATATTTCAGTGGCTTCTAACTCATTTTTTTTTTGCTACTTTCCTTTATGCATACTGTCAGCTTTAAACTGCCTATATTAATGGAGAGACTAGTGATGCAAATAATCAAAAATATATTTTGAAAACCATTTTATTTGACTTTTGAGTGACTGTTCTGATTTTGTAGTAGTACAATTCCTAATATAATCTAATTACATTATTCTTGGTTACTACTATTCATCTTAATAGCATTATTATTTAAAATGACCAGTATCTTTCCTAGGACTAATTATTATGTTATGCATACAATAGATGCTTAATAAATGTTTCTTGGGTGAATGAATATTAGTTTATACTAAAGTTAGCTTATATTTACTGGACCTCCATTGGTTGATACTAAAGGGGGCATGTTTTCAGGGTCCTGCAACCTTTGATGTTACTGTTGTTCCTCCAAACTTAGTCATTAAAATTTCCTTGAGAAAATGAAATGGACTCAGTTGGTGGTATGAGGGATATAGCTACTATAAATTCTCTTTGGGCTTCTCTGTGCATCTGACCTCAAGCAGCTGAGTGTCATGATCCAGAACATAAAACTTCACCAGGTGGTATACAGGACACATAGTAGGAACATACCTATAGACACATAGGGAAGTAGACCCATGATATCTTAAACACTATAATTGTGGTATTCTTTGATGACATCCTGTCTGTCTCTACTCCAAAACTATAAGGTTATAAACAAATGCGATCATTAGTACTTATCTCAAACACCAACCAAGAAAGCTTGTCTCATTTTTGTCTGTGCTGGCAACTGACAACCACTATATTGCAAAAGACAAATATACATCAAATGACTTTCCTTGCTGCTAATAACTGCCTTTCCAACCAAATAGCTTAGCTGCCCAGACTTCTTCCTAACTTTGATTATTGGTGGAAGCTGAAGGGCATTCTGGGTGACTGACAGAAACCATTTGGAAATTTAAAGTAATTTCCATAAATAATGCCTACATATTTATAATATATATAATAATAAAGAATTGTCCATACATACTATAGAAGAAAATACTTAGAGAGCTTGCCATTCATTTATCATGAAGTTTATTGCTTCTAGTTCAATACCCAGAAAAATGATATTGTCTCCATGCTGTGCTTTTATTCCATTTTTAAGATAGTAATAAGCTTGGTCTTTGAAAAACATATTGAGTAATTTTTAAATTCAGCTTTTTTTTCATTTTTAGCCATTTATTGGTATATGCAGTCCAAATTTGTTTGAATACTTAAGCATATTTTCATTTTATATCAATCATTTAACTCACTTTATCCCACTGCTTTAATTAATATTTTGTTTATATTTGACTCATTTTATTTCAAAAATAACTGTCATCATTAAAGATGGACACATGACTTAGATAATTGCCATATTTTCATTTCTGCCACATATTGGCTTTAGTTAAGATAAATGTTAGCAGTACTCATGTTTTGAAGACCAAGAAATTTCCAAAAGTTGTTAGGAAATTATTTGTTGCAACAGAAACAGAATCGGCCTGGAAGAAAAGAAATATGGATTTTATGCCATGTTATGCAATTGGCTAGATGTAGACCTTGAACAAAGTCCCAATTTCCTCATTCATTATGTAAGGGTTTAGAACCAAATGATTTCAAGGTTCCCTAATACTTTTAACATTTCATCTTCTTCAAGTTATTAAGCTCATGCAGGGTGAAGTAAAACTCAGGACATTGAATTTTAAGTATCTAGGACAAGTAAATCAGAATAAATAAATTCTATTTATTCTTGAAACATATAGAAATATTTATCTATCTACCATAGCCAGAACTAATTTGAAAATTTAAAAATAATCATAATAAAGAGGGCATAAATTCTTATGTAAATAATTTGATAATTCTTAGGGAAAAGTTGCATCCGTCTGTACATATTTACAAGAGGAACCCTTGGGATCCATCCTAACTGTAACAGCTAAATTTAAAAGGTTGGTATTATGTCATATTAAGTTGCTGAGTTTATGACACCTTAATGGTTCTCTGCCTGTGTGAACTATCAATAACAGTAATCTAACTGCCACTGCTAATTCAAAGAGACTAGAATTATGTCACACTAAACTGCTAAGTTTATGAAATCAGTGTAAGAGCTGTGTGGCCATGGAAATATTAATTTAACTTATGCTGAATAACATTCCTGCCAAAGTCACACTTTGCTCTCTTCTCTTCAAACTTTCCCTCTGTGTTTTGTGACTTTTGGGTTCTTTGTTCCAGTTTCTAGATCAGTATCATGGCAAGAGCTAATAATGATATTCAATAGGATTTTGCCAACAATTAAGAGACATTAAAAAGTGATCGATTTTCTCCTTGGGTGATAGTCTACCGCTATAGGTCCCATCAGTGTTTTTTCTATGCAAAATGTTCATCTACATAGAGTGTAGGATTTGCGGTCAGGGAGACCTGAGTTCAAGTATTGCCTCAGACGATTACTAGCAATGTGATCCAAGACAAGTCACAGTTTCCTCATTGTTCAGGAAAATAAAATAACAATAGTACCTATGTTACAATGTGGTTGTGATGACCAAAGGAGTTAACATATATGAAGTGTTTTATAAACCTTAAAGTACTATGTAAGTGCGAACTGTTTTTAGAAAGAAAAAAATAATTAAACTGATGATTTTCACACTGAAAACTAAATTGTAATAACATACTCAGAGGGAGCAGGAGGGGTTAGCTACAATGGAAATAAATGATTTTATCTTAGTACAATAAAAATCAACATTCTTATCATAACAATAATTATGGATATATAAGCTTTTCTAAAGCTTAATAAAATTCTTGAAAAAAAGGAAACATCAAAAAAAAAAAAACCTTTTTAATAATGTGTACCAGAAAACAAAAAGAAATCATACAGAAGGGCACACAAATAGAACAATTTTAATACCTTATTAACAAATGAAGAGTACCTATGTAAACATATACTCTTCTTAAACATATACATAACAAATTCATGGTTTCCTTTGTTTAAGGTTAAGTTCAGAATTAAAAAGAAAAATTTAAAAGATCAAATTTAAAAGTATCTTAAGGAACGCTGATCTCAAAAAACACATTGAGCTCTATTAATAAGCAAACATGGAGTAAACTATTTTCACATACCTCCCAAACACATTATTTTTGAATTTGTAATGCTATGTGCATTATTAATCACCTCTCCTTTCAAAGCACTGGGCTTTAAAACTGCCAGCCCCCTCACCCCCACCTCCACCAAATTAGGCCAATTCAGAAACCATTTTTTTGTTTGGAAATGGAAACATGATCCCTTCACTCCAGCCAGGTAACCAAGGCAGTTCACTTCTGTAATTAACTGCAACATTATTAATCCAGGAATGTTAAATCTATCATTTAACTTTTCTCTATATTCAGTTATCTCTCAGTACTTTTTGGTAGTCAGATAATTTCAATCCCCGGCTCATCCAATCTCCCAAATCTGTCTGTCTTGCCATGCAGCTCTTGATTAACTTTTCCCCTCATATTTAGCCACCCAGTCCTTGATTGCCTTAAAGTTCTCATTAAAATACAGAACCTAAATATACATTATGCAAATTAGAAAGTCCTAAGGGGAAAAACTATATATGGAGAACAACTCTCTGTAACCAGCATTCTTCCATACCCAAAACTGATTTAGAATTTCTTTACTTTGTGTGTATAAATTGCGAGCAGTAGTCCCAAAGCTGCTATAACTTGGCTTCTTGCATAGATGCCAATATTTTGAATCACCTTGCACTTAGCTTTATTATGTTGATATTTAGTCTTGGATTTAGATTTATGGTGCCAGGGGAGTTATATCTTGGAACTCCCTGACGTGTGTGTATGTAAAATCTCATCTCTAACACTACACTAATGATCTATACACCTCATTTCCCAATTGCTTTTTTTAAAAACAGAACTATGATTTATGGAACACTAAAGCAAATGTTTATTTGAAGGTTCAGTGTGAAGAGTATGTGTAACTACATTGTCATGATTTCTTGCAGTTTTGATTCTGCACTTTAGTTATGAAATAACTGGTACCTGGACATATTGGAGAAGTTTTAATCCTTACTTATGTCTCTGTGTTAGAACATATTCAGTCTTACAAGGGATACGGAGAGGGAAGAAAAGCATGAGAGGGAAGAAGAGAGGGAGAAGAAGAGGGATCTGTGATTTCACTGGTATAATGAAATCTTGAATGAGGAATCCTCCTGTATCAGCACAAGTGAGCATCCTTTCTGAAATTTAAAATATTACACAGTTGCCTGGAGTACTGAGAGGTTAAGTAATTTGCCCAGGGTTATAAGAACAGCTTGTTTTCCTGGTGGGACTCATCTATTTTGGCCTGTCTTCAGGATCTCTATCCACTATTCCACATGCATCTATCTTAGAAGACTAGTTCAATGTGTGTGAATACCGTATCTTATTTTCCAGCACACTTACATGTTGAACCACAAACATCTTTAAAGGTAACTAAGCTTCCACTTAAAACTACCTCAAGGTCTGTAGTCTCCCCATTGTATTCATTGGATCTCTACTTGAAATCTGAACCAGGCCCTTGAAAGAGATGGCAATAAAGCTGGTGGCCAAAGCCCCACCAAGTCCTTCCAGAGAGCTTGTTTGCTACCCTTCTCATTGATAAAGGAGTGAAACACATGTTTGATAATGTCTTTTCTTCCAAATTTAGGATCATGGATTCATAAAAGATCAAAACTTTGAAGGTACCCAATTCAACTCTCTGATTATAAGAAAACTATGATTTATAGTTTTTGTGATTTCTCCAAGATCACAACTAATTAGTGGCAGTCAAGAATTGATATGCCTTAGAGAACATCATAAATGCCATTAGAACTCTTATGACCTCTTTCCAGCAATTCTCCACAACTAATGCATTATCCACTAATATCTAGCCTTTCTCATTTCCCTGCCCTATTACTTCCTTTCAAGATTACTTTGGATTTATATTACATAAATCTTGAATGTACAATTGTTTTACATTATTTCCCCTTTTAGAAAATGATCTCCTTGAGGGCAGGTACCATATATTTGTCTTTCTTTGTTTCTCCGGTGCTTACCACAGTACCTAGCACATTTTGTTTCTGTGGTTCGGTCACCATGTTGTGACCCTATTTGGGCTTTTCTTGGCAAAGATACTGGAGTGGTTTACCATTTCTTTCTCTAGATCATTTTACAGGTGAGGAAACTGAGGTAAAAGAGTCAAGTGACTTTCCCAGGGTCACACAGCTTGGAAGCATCTGAGATTTGAATTTAGGAAGCCAATACTTCCTGACTTCAGGGCAGCACTCTATCCACTGTGCCACCTAGTGGCCCCTACCTAGCATGTAGGAAATAAATGCTTTGTTTACTGGCTCATGCAACTGACTTGTAAAATTAACACTCTGTGTAAGAGGGTGAATAGCCATTATTGCATTAAAAAAAAAAATTGTTTTCCAAGTCTCCTTAGGAAATATTCATTTCAACTTAGTATATCGAATGGCAACGATGATTTCATGTAATTTTAATGACTTCTATTGTTATTTTAATGAATGTAAGAAAAATATGATTTTAAAAAATTAGTCAATCAGTAACATGTTGATACTCTTCTTTTTATGTCACTTTTGGACAGATTATGGAGTTGGGCTAGAAAGATCTGATTTCTTTTAACACTAAATCCTGTGTTTCTAAAGAGTCGCTACAAATGAATACACAGAAAATGTATATTAATTAATTTTCATAGCTAAAAGCTCTAGCCAGACTATTTAAAATGCCAACTTACTTTTACATCTCTATAACAAATATAGTTGGAGTCACAAAATCATATCGGAAACCATGTATCTGTGACCAACAGGGAAATCACTATAAACCAAAATGTTACAGCACATGGTTATTCCGTATTCACCGCTTGGTATAGCACCAAGATATCAGCTTCCAGTGTTGTATTAAATGTTATGGTTCACTTATCAACCTCTGAGGAACTGAGCTAATAATTACATTGCAAATGTGAGCATTGATGTGAAGTTTGGCATAGCAAAGGGAAAAAATTGGTTACCATTACATATTTATATATTATATATTTTCTCTCTTTTTGTTATATACCTACACTCAAAATAATAATTCCTGAGGTATAAGGAAAGATACGACTTCATTGATACTTTAGTTAAATATTTTAATCCCTGTTTCCTCTTTTGACTACTAATATATCCTTTTATTTCATAAATGCTAAAATGAAGCAATACTTGCCTTAAGCATTCTTGATACAATAGGGATTAATTTCTGTGCCAACATTTAAGTTCTTGTTGCTGATTGATTTGCAAAGTGTACCGGGTATAGTGTCCAAGGGCTGGGAAAATGTATTTAGATTATGTTGAAAAAGTACTGCAAGCTTCTATTTATTTATTCATTCATTCATCCATTTATTTGTCTATCTGTTCATTCATTCATTCATTTATTTATTTATCTATTTGTCATTTATTTATTTATTTTAATAATTCAAAGCCCTTAATGCCATAACATTTTTGTTTCTTCTTAATGTGTCTAACATTTTTTGAATATTCTGTAATGAACTTAGTCTAACTTCTTGACTGTGGTGTCTTCTAATTTAATTGATTTTTGCTTAATACTCAAAACTTAATATATTAATAATAATGTTATAATATGCTATATAAAATAATATAATAATGTAATATGACTTAAGATAATAAAATTAGGTTAGCACTTATGTGTTTTCAAAATCAGACTTCACTACATTTGTGAACTTTTCCCTAAATATTCCTCTATTGATGTGAGCTTTATATTATCATGGATTTAAAGAGTACTAGCTTTGAAGTCAGAGAATATGAATTCAAATCCTTCCATTCTCACTTTTTTTGTGAATTTGGGTAAGTTGCTTAACCTTTGTAGACCTTGGTTTCCTAATCTGTACAATGAAAATTTGGACAAGTTAGTCTCTAATGTGCTTTCCAACACTAAGATCATCATTTATAGATATGCACATCTGTCATCTAGCACTTTGAAATATTTAGCTAAGCTTTTTAACTATAGCAAAGATAAATGCAATGCGAGTCTCTGAGAGTGGTGCTTCCAGCTGGCTCAAAGAAAGCAGTAATAAGCATGAACCATATTAAAATTTAACAAATATCTATGTGTATTAGCAATAAATGCTTCTGCTGAACATCCAGCTGAGAATTTTTTTAATTGGCTATGTAGATAAGATTACCATCTTCCACACTTAACTTTCCAAATCCATTCTGCCCATTCAAGTATTTTGATAGTAGCATTCTCAGCAAATGTTTTCAAAAATGGGTTAAAACGTCTCTTTAGCTAGATCTTTCCCAACATTTTCCACTGATAGGAAAACAAGGGAATGTTTAAGCCTCAAACCACGAGTGAAGCTGCATTTTAGTTAGAAGAAATAGTTAATTAAGTGTCACTGACTTCCTGTATGCTATTTTTTAAAACTTCATCTATTTGTCCATTTACCATCTCTGTATTCTGAGCATGGCTGTCTTTTTTTTTTTTTGTTTTGTTTTAAAATGACTATTTTGTGAAAACCTAAGGTGTTTTGGCCTTACCTAACATGGTGATGATGTTATGATTCATAAAGACTCTTTTCTATACAGGTGCAATCATCTGAAATCATCTAATGCCTAGTATTCTTTGTATGAGACTACTGGTACAACAGGTTAGACTAAAATTTGTATATATGTATGTATGTATATTAAGGATTTGAGATTCATTTGGAAGTGACAAGAGCAAGACAGCTCATCCTTAGATTCAGAGGGGACACTGATAAGGACAAATGTCTCCAGAGATTCCCAATGGACTTTGAAAATAAGGAAAAAACAACATTGAACTCTTGGATACTGAAGGATCACAATGATTGAAAATAACTGCCAAGATAACGGAACTTCTCTCAGTACAAATTATCTCAGTCAACAAGTATTATATATGCTTTCTATCAACCATTCTATTAGTTTCTTCTCATTACTGGTGATACCTATATTCTTCTCACTCTATGTAATATGCTATTTAGAAGTCAGATTTGTTATCTTCTTCAAGGCTATACTGATGAGGGATTCTTTGGGCAGATATGGCTCACTGAATTTGTAAAAATCAATGGGCAAGGGAAATACCTCAAAAGGAAAAGGTGATTTTTTCCCCCTATATTGTTCATATTTTAGACCATTCCATAGTGTAAACTTGCATTTATCTAGACATTTACTTTCATCAGACCTTAACACACTTAGACACTAAGTAAGCCAATTATGTAGCACTGGGATTATATGTAAAGTATATCATCAACAGTATGTCAGTCTTCAGGAAGCCCTTACCATCTTTCTTCATTCTTCATATTCAGTACTTTTTAAGTACTTATTGGTAAGAAGGAATATAAGGAACTTGTTGATTTACATTTACTAAAACTGTATCTGTGTTCTACTGCAAGAACAATTGGAGAAAAAGAGGCAGCTAGGTGGTGCAGTGGATAGAGCACTAGCCTTGAAGTCAGGAGGACCTGAGTCCAAATCTGGCCTTAGACTAGCTATATGACCCTGGGCACGACACAACCCTAATTTTCACAAAAAAAAAAAATTGGAGAAAAAAACATTTTGCATTCCTCTGTACCACTTCTCAAAATTGTATTCTCACCTTGCACTAAATTTATAAAATGGGGGACAAAATATTGTTAGAGAGGGCAGATAGGATAACTATAATTATGTCTATTTCATATAGAAATAAATTAATGTGACAGAACCCCATTGGATCTGCCTGATCTCTCAAAGAAAGCCTAATCACATGGGACCTCTCTGGCTCTGCTCTACCTTTCATGTCCATAGAATGGGACCCTAAGCTAGTTAGAAAGCATATGATAATTGAGCAAAGATAGGCTGGAAAAGCAAATCTCGAGTATATCCCTTAATTCATACTATGACACTAAAGGATAGGAGATCAAAGCTGCATATAGGTTGAATATCTTAAGAGGCCTAGAAAACAAAGCTTTGACTATAAATTACCTCCTAGTTCATTCAGTTTATCCTTTCTTCAGCACTGATTTTTTTTTGAGAAAGATATTAATAATAGCATAGGAGAATTTTTTAAGAGTTATTTGGCAGTTTTAATTCCTGAAAAGTTGTAACTCAATGGCATTGTGAAGACTCATATCGGATGTATGTAACAGCATGACTTGTGTATCAGTAGTATAAAAATGTCATCAAACACATGTATGAGCAGGAAAGGAAAGCTGGTCATGTTGGACAAATGAGAGATAGATTAACAGTTCATTTGCTGGACTGGTATGCTTGAAATACTAAAGGAATTGGGAGAAAGCCTCCAGACTATTGGGTAGATCCTTGATACAGATCTATAAAATGATGTTTATAAGAACCACACAGAATGAGAAAATGTTAGAGTTCAAACCTTATAATGGTAGTAGGGATACTCTCAAAAATGAAATTAAAAACCTAAAGAAGTATGAAAAAGAATATCAACACTATGAAAAATCATAAAAATGACCATATGGATAACCAATGTCTATTAGCAAATCAAAAATAAATATTGTGATCTTTCCTTTTTAAGTTTATTTAAAACTATTTACAAAGTGAAGTTTTATGTCATGTAGTTCCTAGGATATTTTGAGAACTTCAGAATGAGTTTCTAATCACTGCATTCATCATGCAAATTAGACTTTTCATTGAATGGTTGTTTTCATATATGATAAAATGCCAGCCTACAGCCTAATAAAAATTGATCAATTTCTGTATTTTAATCATAGCACATTATAGTAAAGCCTGTTCAAGTCCAAATGCCTAGAGTAAGATGAAGATCAAGCCTCGTTAGCTTAGTATAATAGCGGAACCATTTTTGCCCAGAAATTGCATTTTGGATATTTTATTTGTAAATTAGATTGCCACAAAACCAATCCATTGGTATGTTTTCACTATCATGCTACAGCCTGACAAGTTATGTATGACTCCTCGATGTTTATTGAAACGGCTGAAATAAATGGGCAAGCTATGCCAGGACTGATTTGTTTCATAAATAGTGACATAACCTGAGAGCTGGAATGCAATGTAACAGAAGACAGGTTCTTTTAAAGTAGAATGACAAATTAAAGTATCTTTGACAAAGTTACAAAACAAAATCTGAACTATAGGTGGGGGGAATCAATAGATAGCAAAGAAGAAAGAACTTTAAAATATTTATATTTACACAATGTGGCATCTTACATACAGATGCATTGAAATAAGAATACCCTGTGGACCATTATATATGTTAGCTTTTTGCAAAAGTATCAGACCCATGTATTATGAGAACAGAAGAATATTAAAGCCTGATCAATGAGTTATTCCATATTTTTATAGAATCATAAATTATGGAACAAATTTTCTTAGGTGCATAGAAGACCCGTGAGTAGTATAAATTTAGAGACTGGCCTGCCCTCCAAACTGCCTCTTCAAATGTCCTATGAATATTCTACAATTAGAGATTAATTTAGAAATGTCAGGTTTGCCATATGGAAGAAGGATAAAATTTGTTTTGGGACCCAGATGACAAAAGCAAGAACAATATGTGGACATTTAAGAGAAGTGGCCTTTGACTCATTATAAGGAGGGCTGGAAGAGAACTAATAGTCTGAGCCATTTAAAATAAGAAAAGCTGCCTAAAAAGCTAATGGTGTTCCCCTTCATTATGTCTTTATTCAAAGATTAGATGACCCTGCTTGGTAATATTACAGAGAAGATTCTTGTTTGAATACGAGTTGGGATAAATGGCCCCTGAATTTCATTCAACTCTGAGATTCCAAGATTTTTACTCAAGTTGACCACTTTAGTAGGTAAATATGCACACAATTTGGTATGTTAATTTTTAAAAAAATCATATTACTACATAGTCATAATTAACAGAATTAAGTGTGAACATATGTTTTATAATCAATAAGTATAGGTTGTCATAAAAGGGACTAATTGAGACTGAAGTAGTTGAGAAGACTTTCATGAACATATGTATGTACAGCTTGTAATATGTGTATATGTTAGTATATATATATACACACACACACACACACACACATCTATGACTGTATATATCTCTGTATATCGAGATAGGTATAATTTAATATCATAGTACCAATATTGGTCTCTTTCCCTCAATCCCTTTCTCAGTAGTCTTCTGCTATCTTTTGTAAGTGGAGAAGTTTAGACGTGAAATAAACTTCGAAGAAGGTTTAAGACTGCAACGAAAGTGGTTTTCATCACAGATAAAGAAAACTTTGCATATGAGGGAAATAATAGAAACAAAAGTCTAGAGGGATGAGTAAATATGCATATTTTATACAGTGGATGTAAACATCCTGCTCGAATAAAAAGCTATGGTGGTAAGATGTGGGGAATAAGATTTGACAGGCATAGTAAGGCCAATTTATGGAAAATTGTGAATGGGAAGATTGGAATAATTGGTCAAAATTATTAGGAACTAAGAGTTGAGCAAGGGACTGTGTAGCACATATTGGAAAATAAAAACACCTTTATTTATAACCATCTAATTTCCTTGAATTTAAATGAACATTTATTTCATGATTAGCTTTTTCCTTAAAAGAGCTAATGGCAGAATCCCAAAGATCACATTTCAAATATATATATATGTACATATATATACTATTATTTCTAATAATATTTCTAAAAATCGGCATCTCCAAAACAGAAAGAAAATTAAGAGGCTTGGAGAAAGAATGAACTTGTCTATGAGCATACTGTTTTACTTTCTATTTCATCAATCTGTGCCTATAAATGACAAAGAACATTTATGTAAGTAGCAGCTCTGTCAGTAAGAGAATTGTGAAATAAATTGCAGAATTAATCCTGAATGACTAAATATTGGTGTTGCATATTTTGTCCATGGTTTTATAAGGGCATATCAAATAAGTGTTTTTATTAAGAAATAAAAATAGTGTGTAACAGAAGTACTTATAGTCCCAAGAACATTATTTATGAATGTTTGTTAATTTGATTGGAGTACTTACTTTTTACATATAAAGAACTAAATCACATACATGAGGAATCACTACATAATCTAGATTCTTGAAATATTTTCAGAAGCTATGATAAATTGTATTAAAATGTGAACTAGAAATTCATTCATCAACAAATATAAACTTTTCCATGTTGCATATGATACTGTGAACATATTACAAGCTACCTATATACATATGTGTACATACATGGTGTATGCATATCTAACACAAAAATATAATCTCTGTGTCACTTGTAATACATAGTCATATGTATTTGTATTACGTAGTCATATATGTATGTGTATGCACATATAGGTATTATTTAATATGATAGTACCAATGTTGGTCTATTTATCTGAATCCCATTCTCAGTAGCCTTCTGCTCTCTTCTATAAATTAAAAAAAAATGTTTTATTTACATTCTCTTTTTTTTGTACTTTGGTGATAAATATTTAAACAAAGTTTTCTTTCATTCATTAGAAATAATTTCTATAGCATCAAAGATTCATAGATCAACTTCTTTTCCTTCTTTCTTCAGAATAAAATGCTAATGTCTATTTCTTTTTTTTTTGGAGGGAGCAAGGCAGGGCAATTGGGGTTAAGTGACTTGCCAAAGGTCACACAGCTAGTCAATATGTCAAGTTGTCTGAGGCTGGACCTGAACCCAGTCCCACTGACTCCAGGGCCAGTGGTCTACTCACTGCACCACCCAACTGCCCCTAATGCTAATGGTTATTACTAGAGATCTTCATACTTTCCAGTTTCTTTGTTATATAATGACTTCTAAACTTCTCAAAAATGAGAAATACAGGGATCATCAGGATTTTTTTTTTTAAGTCACATTTAAAAAGTATCTGGAAACTCCCTAGCTCATCTTCCTCCTACTCTGTACTTTAACAAAGTACGATTTAGTTTTGGAATACTCAAAAGGTTTTTTTTTTTTAATTTAAAAAAAAATGGCAAATGACCTCTCACACACACTCCCAAGTGAATAATTTTTCATGGATTTTACTTGCAATATGAATTAAAATGCAAAGAAGTTTACATTTGTTTTGATACAAAACATGTGGCTTGAGAATCTCAATATGATAAGGCTTTGCTACTTGTCTAGTGCCATCTACTGGTAGAAGACAAATAAGAAGCAAGACTATCAGAGTTGGAAACTGAGTACTAGCTTCACCTTCGTCATGGACAATATTAGAAGAAAAGAGGAAATTGGTAAAATAGGAAAAACTTAAAAAGTCAATAAGCTATTTATTTTCCTAAGTATATATAGCAAACTAGTGTAGCCGAATAACTTTTTTATAAGAATAATTCTTTACATTGGAGACACATAAGAAATAGAGACAGATACATAGTGACTAGATATATATGTCTTCATTTTTAGATGTGCCATATAATAATGCGTAGAAATTAAAGAGAACATTGTAAATTTATTTTTTTTTATTTCAAAGATCTTATTTTAAGCATCAGGTTATTCTTCATGTTTCTGTAACTTTTGATTGAGACCTTCCATCATAATATGGTGTGAAAGGTAAAAATTCCATTTGAGGGAAGAGGCGTTAGCTCAGTTCCATTAAACAGAAAAGGAATATAGAAATGAAAAATGATGCAAAGTACAGGGAGTTCAGATCAGCTTGAACTGAGGCAAAATTGGGGAGTACAAATTGTTGCTGAATATATTCTCCTGCTGGGTAATAACATGAATTTCACTAAATATATAGGCTACTTTTAGAATGCAGCCTCTAGTCATCTATTACTTTGATACACACTTGCCATTCTCGACAAGATAATTCATTTGCTGCAATCACCGCTTCCTTAAAACTTAGATGCAGTGGTATGATGCCACAATTCACTTAAAATATGTGAAAATGATTATTTACTATATTCCAACCATGCCGAAATTCTGTAAGAAGTGCCAAACAAAAATCAAGTTTTTTAGGGATATCTGCTTTCCACAGATTAAAGGTTCCCTGGAAGCAAATGATAAAATATTTCTCACTCTTCTTCATATTCTTCTCCATTAGATTTTTCACAAGAGTTTTCATTTGAAGTGGCCATAGATAAATCACACATTTCCTTACAATAATCCATGCCTATTTTAATGCTGTGCTCATTCTAGTTATGACCATTTCATTGTTATCCATAGTTCCCATTCAATATAGTAAAAACAGAAGAATAATGGAGGAAGAAAACAATGTTTTGAATTGCAATTCTGTTTACATTTGTGTGTTCCCTGTCCATGTACTAATTTCTATGATAATTGTAATTTCTTTCCCAAAGGATGAGAATGTTGGCTTTACATTTGGGGTCCTTTCTAAGTTATGTGAGTAAAGTTATTTTCCTCAGATCTAAATTAGTTTGAGTGCTAGAATTGAAGAATAAAAGGCTATTATCAGAGACACTCATGGAAAGAGGGAAACAAAAGACACAAAACTAATTAATTTAAGGAGGTTGAGCCTCCTCTAATTCTCAGAGAATACCTAAACATTACACAGATGTGTCACATTATTTTAGCCTCTCAGCAGGCAACCCTCATTTCCAATGAGAAAATGGAAACAATAAAATGAAAGAATATCATAGAAAGTACCAAGAGAAATATTTCTTAAATAGAAGTCACCCTCTTTATAAGGGAATCTATCTCACAGTCTCAATGGCACAATGCTCAACTCCCATTTGTAGTGAATTGTCTTTATTCTAATCACCTTGTTATTTATAACAACACATCCTTAGCACTTAAAGAGTTTGTCTGCTGACTATGGCACTTGAATGAAAGTCAAGTGTAGCTGAACAAAATGTGAAAAAAAATCTGCAAAGATTTATACTGAAAAGACCCATTTTATAAGATCATCTTCAACCTAAAAAAAAAAAAAAACAAACCTGAATTATCAAATCTGCTTAGTCCTATGCTTCTTCTAACATTGATGGTAAGTCAAGATCTGTTATCACCCTGTTGGTCATAAGACAGCATAAAAGAGAACATACAGAATCACTGAAATGTTATGAAAGTAATATGAAAAAATAAAATAATATAAAATGTAATAAAATATGAAAGAAAAGCACTCACCTGTTTTTATATATGCACTTTAAAGGAATACAGTAATATTATGGCTCTCTCAAGAGTAGAGAGAACCTGTGACCATAAGCAAAGAAATACATTTGCCCACCATCTCTTTTCACACACAATTTTGCTCAATCTCTCTCTATAATCTTCCATTTCTCTCTGGCTCTTTATCTTGTTGTCTACGAACATGTTCATATATCATTCATCCTCCATAAAACTGCCAAAATGATTATCTCATATTATTGTCTCTCCAATTCTCAACAAATGCCAGTGTCGCCCAGCTCTAACATCAACCATGACGTTCACTATATTTAAAACTCTCCATACCATGGCCACAAACTGCCTTTCCAACCGTAATAAACTGTATTCCTTTTCATTTACACTTCAGTCCAGGCAAACTAGCCTCCTTGCTCCTACTCATAAGTGGCTTTCCATCTCCTTTCACAGTTAATGCCTTGGTTGTCCTCCACACCTAGAATATATTTCTTTCTTACCTCCATTGCTGATGATCTGTAGTTTCTTTAAGTCTCAATTCAAGTGGAACCATACATATGTATGCTCCTTCAAGCTCAAAGTGCTTTCCTCTCAAAATCATATTGAAACTATTGTGTGTGTATACATACATACACACATATATATGCATATATACATATATATATACATACCAAATTTATATTCTATACATACATGCATATAGTGTATATACACATGCACAGTGTCTATGTACATATAGACATCTATCTTTGCATGTTTATTTATTTAGACCAGCTCCAGATGAAGGATTGTAAATTTCTTGAGAGCAGAGGCTAATTTCTCTTTTGTTTTTTTTTTTTTTTTCTCTACAGGGCATATCACAATGTCAGATACAAATAGCTGCTTTTAACTCCTTGTTGACTGATTGACTGATTAATTGATCATCCTATCTGTGTAAACCCTTCACACTTAATGCAGATAATAAGTGTTTAACCAAGAGAGCTAGTCTTACTCATAGGCCAATTTAGCAGCTTCTCAAGTAAAGTGATTTAAGGACCTACTCCTGCCTTCAGATATCTACTCCACAGGTATGGCTACACTGTCAAAAAGTTCCACCTAATTTGCCTCATTTGGGAAAAGGCATTTACCTGTTAAAATATAAATATAATCTGAAAGCCATTATCAGCCATTAAGTCTTTAGCTAAGATTGGTTTATCAGATTAATGAACCAATAATCTCAACGAGTTTTAGGAAATGAAGCATGGAACATTGGAGTTCTGATTTTTAGGACAAAGAAAATGCCTATGTGGGAGATATCTACAAATGGCTAGAGGTCAGTGGAGGTTGGGGTGTGGGACACAGATTTCTCTGTGACTTGAAGGGCGTGTGTGTTCATAGGATACATGGATAGAACAGAAAATATTCAGAGATGATATGGGGGTTCTTTAAACAAAATTTGCCTCAATTTTCTTTCTTATTTATATATAAGACTTATACATACATATTTATAGATTCACATCTAAGAACTGAATATTTATCCAACTTCTTTTAATTGTATAAGGATTAGCTAAATTTTATAATTCTACTTTGACTATCTTTATTGTTTCAATAATAAATATTGTTTCGATAAAGATAGCCCTACTAGTTTTGTTGGGATGGAAATTATATTTATTGTCTAGAAAAATGGAGGATGAAAAAATGAAGGTGGTAGGAAAAGCTAAGGGATAGAAAGTAAGTGCTTTGAATTTTACTGATATTATTGGGATTCAAACTCATAAGTTTTAACACCTTGGATTAGATTTATATTTTCAGATGACATTGAATAATATCAGCACACTTTCATTTGCCTCAGTCATATTCGATTTAATTTAATTTATTTTCCTTTTAGTTATCATATTCAAGAACCAAGCTCCTTCCTAAAACATTGACTTTTTGGAACCCCAGATGATTTCATTTCTCATGATATGACCTATACAATTCAGAATTATTTTTTCATTTAGAATCTCTTCTGATTTGTTCAACATTTTGTATTTTTTAAGTTTTTAATCGCTTGCTGAGCTTTTAAAAGTAGGTTCCACTCTCTTGCATAGATATTACTAATATGTTTTCCATAGAGATATATCTAGCAATAGCTTTTTAATAGAGATATTATTATGACTATTGTGAACATCACTATTTTATAGTGATTTACACACTTTGGCCACTATATAGATTCTAATTATGATAGTAATAGTAATGGAAATAGTAATCAATTACATTTATTAAGGTCAGCAGTGGAGGGTCAGGGAGAAGGTGAGTGTCACCAGGAAAGCAGGGGGTAATTGAATGGTACTGAGTACAAAGAGGATGTGCCCAAAATGGGAATGGAAGATGGCAATAGTGTTTATTGCCCCACTTTTGCTATTCCTATGCTGTAGCTAATGATAATAAGAATAAAGAGAACAGTAACTCTTTCTCATTATTTATTGAAATATGGAATGTTTTCTTTTTTTTTTTTTTTTTTTTCCATAATAAAACATTTTTTTTTATTAACATCTTTAGTTTTCAGCATTAATCTTCACATGCGTTTGAATTA
>CM053625.1:202073581-202220314 GCA_028646595.1 Phalanger gymnotis
CCGCTTCCCTCTGCCCCTTTGTGGGTTCTGTAGTTCTAGAATTGGTTCAGAGCCATTTTTTCATAGGTTTTTGGAGGGACTTGGAGGGGAGCTCACGCCGGTTACTGCTTTCCAGTCGCCATCTTGGCTCCGCCCCCCCTGGAATGTTTTCTAGTAGTATTACCTAAAGGAATTTTAAAGGGAAGAATTGGAACCTGCCAATTTTTCATAAATTAAGTCGTTTATCCCCAAAGATAAGGAACTGAACTAAATGATCTCCTGAGATCCTTAAACGTATATTATTGTATACTTAAAATTACTTCCTTGTAAATATTTTCTTGTTTCTCAAAATACCTTCAAAAGCAACATTTTTAACCTCTCTATCACCTGAAATCCTCTTTATTAAGTATACACGACTACCATATGATTCCAAAGATCATACTCCCAGGATAGGATTTCCAATTTTCTTTCTTAAAACAATTCAGCACAAGTATTTGTAAGAGGACGTGAGAAGTGTAAAACACATACATTCTGTTCTCCACATGATTTCGTAATCTGTTATCTGATTATCATATATGCATTTGGTGTTATTCAGTTCAAATCATGTCCAACTCTTCATTACCCCATTTAGGGTTTTCTTGGCAAAAATACTGAAATGGCTTGCCATTTCCTTCTCCAGCTCATTTTGTAGGCGAGGGAACTGAAGCAAAAAAGCCTAAATGATTTGTCCAGTGTCATACAGCTATTGAGTGCCTGAGGCTGGATTTGAACTCAAGGCTTCTTCTCCACACATGGAGTGCTCTCCCAGCCTACAGATTTGTCCTGTCGACCTTTTGGACTCTCCTGGCTTGGAAATTTGCCCTACTCAGACTGCTGGCAGTTTCTAACTCTCTCATATCTGCTCAGATTCACTTTTTTACAGGTATCTGACAGAGCTTGTGAGAGAGCTCCGGTAAGACGCTGTTTTCACGTGGCTATCTTGGCTCCACCCCGGTCCCCCCCCCCCCCCCCCCCCCCCCCCCCCGCCTCGAACTCAAGGCTTCTTAACTCCAGGCCTGGCACTTTATCCACTATGCCACCTAATAGTCCTTGCATGTGCATTTAAGATGGAACAATTTCAAAATTCGAAGTCTGCCCTTCATTTTACTCATTTTTAAATATTTTTGTTTCTCATTACAAATTTGCTCATCTTGGAATTCCAGATACAATCGGATCTTACTCTACGTACAGTGTTTTATATTAACTATTCCACAATAGCAATCTATGGCTCTATCAAGCCTGATCCCCTCACTATCTCCTGAATATGTCAATTCCAAGCTTTTGCTCATTCTCCTGGGACCTGAAATATTGTCTTCACCTTTCCCTCTGTCTATACAAATTCAGAAGGCTTAAATTCCTTAAAATCTCTCTCTATAAAAGTCTTTACTCATTTTCCCAACTAACAACAACAAACAATAATAATAACAATAGCTAAGAACTATATAGTGTTATAAGATTTGCAAAATGTTACATATATATTATCTCATTTGAGTAAACTAATACAAATATCTCCTTTTTATTAAAAATTTATACTACAGAGTGGCTTGACTATTTTACATACATTCATATCCTTCCAAAGAGAGTCTAAGATTTTATAAAGAAAGGATTATATTTTCTATGTCTTATGTATCTCGTTAGGCATTGAGGAGAGCATTTGGCATATAGAAGGTACTCAATAACTAGAGGCTTCATGACTGATTGATACAATGAATGAATGAATTCAATTGAACAAATGTTCTTGAAGTGCAATCCTATATAATATTATGTTATGTAGAGTCATGAAGCCAGGGATTTTTTTGTTCTTATCTTTGTATCCCCTGAAACAGTGATTGGTACTTAACACATGCTTAATAATTGTATGTTGAATAGACAAATGAATAACTGGTTGAAATAATATGAAATCTAATTTCTATGAGACCTATTTATGAACCACTTTTTCTCACAATAACCACAGTAAGTAGGTAGTCAAGCAAGACTCAGAGAACGGGAAAAAATAGATAAGGTTACATTGCTAGTGTACAAAATAACTGGATTTGGATCCAGAACTCCTGGTTCTAAATCCACAGCTCTTTCTTTAATACAAAGTTGCAAAACAGTGTTCTAGGCAATGGGGATGCAAATATGAACAACAACACAGTCCCTATCTTCAAGAAAAAAATTCCTATTAAGAGAGAATGGACAGATGGATTAATTTTATAATTGCTTTCTCTAGACAGCATTATTGCTAGGCAAAATTGTGACATTTGCAGAGGTTTTCTTCATTGTACTCTCCCCACCTCTTCTCTCCTATTCATTTTCTGTTTGGCAAAAGATGCACAGGTAAGTAGCTTTATCTAAAGAGAGAAAAATGTGTTAAAGAAGACATCCATTATATGATGTAGTGGTAGTGTTAAGAGCAGTGAGCCAGGCAGCAGAATACTTTGGTGATAACTCTAGTCTTTTCCTTTGCTACCTATGTGTCCTTTAACCTCTGTAAATCTATACTTCATCTGTAAACCCAGAAAAAAATAAAATCCTTTTCCTATCTTATTGACAAAGCTTGTTTCAACAATCAAGTAAGATAATATATGTGAAAGTAATTTGAAAACTCATAAATACTCTTTAAATAGTGGCTATTCAAAGTGTTGTCTTTGTTATATGGTCTATATAAGTAGAATATCTTTCCACTTACTAGCTGACAGGGAGGTGGTTGGAGTAATTGATATGTGAATGGGATAGCCCAAAGTTCTCTCCCTTTTTCATTAACATCAAATTCCTTAAAAGGATCAGGGGAGAGGAAAGGTGTCATGCCAGTTGTACTTCCTTCCTTGGGATTCCCAGCAAAAAGCGGAAAGAAGGAAGCATGCCCCAAAGGACATATGCGTGTGTTTTCTCTATATAAAATACCACAAAATATTCGTCCTTTTTTTTCTCTTATTTTTTACAATTTGAATAAATTTCAGGGAGACAAGGAGAGAAAAAAAAGAACCATATGCTCAGTGATGATTAAAACTATTTATCTTTGGAATACATAATGATTGTTACCAAACTAAGCCAAAATAAATAAACCCAAGAGGAACTAAAGGTAAAAAAAATGACAGAAATATATTTACATTAAAACATATGAGGTACACATAGACAATCTCAAAAGAACACATTTCTGTCACTATCAATTGCCTTTTTCTTATATCAAACTTAGGAGAAAAGAATAGTAAACTCAGTCAAGATCTCTAGCTATCACATTTTTTGCCACTTGTATACTTTTACTTAAATTAATACCCGTAGTATCCCAGTAGAAAAATCCAATAAACTATAGTTAAGCTAAATTACTAGAGAAAAGTACTATACTATATTTCTTGCTTGATCAAAGCACATTTTTCAGTATAGTTTACTTTAAAGTGGTCAGGTTAAGACTACAGCTTTATCAAGGACATGAACCTTTAAAGGAATCTGAAGAGGAGAGGGATATTTTGAAACATCAAAATCCATTTGTTTACAAAGTAACAAAAATACATTGTTGTAAAAATCTTCAAAGGGAAAAAGGAAATATTTCAATGTCAATGAGTTCTTCTTTAATGCCTCCTTAAAAATCAACAACTGCAGAAGAGCGAGATCTCAGATAAAAACTTTGAAGACACGGAATATGAGGCAGACTAAAAAAACAGTCATTTCTGGATTCCCTTTAGTAGTTGTATAAACTGTGGTAATATACAGACATATAAACCATTACTTATTAGTAATGCATACCATGTACTAGGAACTGGGTTAAGTGCTAAGAATAAGAAGAAAGTCAAAGTTACATTTTTTGCCCTCAAGAAGTTTACATTCTTTTTAAAATATCATTTTACTTTTAATTTATGAAATAAAATAAGCATTTCCATAACAATAGAATTTAAAAAATTTGCACATGAAACTGCAAATCTATTATGTGCAACTCGCTATTCTTTTTATATCTATATCTACAAATATAGATATAATAAATTTATCAAGCAACTTTTTTCCCCTTTTTCCTCCATCCCCCACCCCTAGAGATGGCTACCGTTAGACACAAACATTTATGTGTATACACACACACATTAAATCATTCTAAACATAAAAAAGTTTACATTCAAAGAAAGTATTCAACTGAGATAGGGACTCGATAGGACAGAACTTGTTATTTCATTGGTACAGAGAATGCCCATGAGAAATCTGTAGATCAGCACTTTGCATCTTTAAATTCTTGAATTTTCTAGAACACTGAAAGGTTAAATGACTTGCCCAGTCATATATCTAGTAAGGGTCAGAGGTGGAACTAGAATACAGGTCTTCTTGGCTCCAAAGTGAGCTCTCTATTCATTATGCCTAAGGTGGTTAGAAGGTGACTATATCTGCCTTGAGATCTTTTATTTTATAGTCCTGATGCCTAGGATCTACCCTAGATATGTAGGGACAGAGGTAAATTCCAAGTATTCAGGCTGTCAACTCTGTAGCCCAAGAGAGGGGAACTGCATGGCTAAGTAGGAGAAGTTCCTGAGCAGTAACTTTTTAAAGATAGGAATGAATGACCCAGAGAATTAATGGCATTAGGTTGTCTCTCTAGCAATCATGAATTTGAGGCAACCATATATTTGAAAGTTTTGCAACCCAATCATCTAGAGAGAGTAGAGGGGAGAACTTGGACAGCACCAGCCTCTGAAGGAAGATAATTCAAAACAGCAACAGCAGCACCTCCACCATCCAGCCTCCAGCTGAAAAAGGATGGTATTTTTTTGGGGGATATAAAAGGGCAAGAGAGAGAGGTTTTTTTTTTAATACACATATTCATATATATATATATACATGTATATAAAATTTCATTTTGAACTTTTGAAATAAAACAAACATTTTATAACAGTAGAATTTTTTAAAAATTGCAAAAGAAACTGCAAATCTATTATGCCCAACTTGATATTCTTGATGTAACTTTCTTTTTATATATATATATATATATATATATATATATACACACACACACACGTTGTTTGCTGCCGAACAACTCCAGGAGAAATGCCAAGAGCAGAAGAGAGATAGATGCACAATGGCTGTAGATCTGACCAAAGCCTTTGATACAGTCAGTCATGAGGGCTTATGGAAAATTATGTCAAAATTTGATTGCCCAGAGAAGTTCATCAGTACATCAATTTCTGCATGGCATGCTTGCCTGGGGTTCTGAATAATGAATGATGCTCTCATGCTTTCCCAGTCACCAATGTCATATAAGGATAAATAATATCAACATGTTTGCTGAAACTATAAACATCCACTGCAACTGCGCAGCGAGATATAGAGATGAGGTGACATAAACTTGTGAGGCTATTGCTGGCAACATGCCTTCTTTGTTGTCTTATAAAGCAGGTGGGCACTGGTCAGTCAGTTGGGGAACCTTTATGGTTGAATGCACAAGCTGGAATGCTGTGTGCCTTGATTGGTCCTCATCAAGGCTTGGGAGGGGGGAATCTGTGTTTGCCTCAAGCAACCCCCATCGAGGCTTGAGGGGATTTAGGGGATGCACAAGTTGTGCCTGTCTAGATTGACCCCATTGAAAAATTGCCCCCCCCTTCTCTCCGGCCTCTGCAAAAAGGGTGAGTAGGGAATATTGTAGGAGTTTGTGGTGTTTCCATTATCAGCAATACTGTGTTAAAGACTAGACTAGAATAAAGCTTATTAGTCCCTTTGAAGCTCTCTTTCCTGTCTGACCAGATCAAGAGTGAACCTGTTAGAGAATGGGGTCTGAAACCTCCAGTGCCTCCTGTGTATTATCTGTCCAACAGGGACATTAAAGGTCATCTAGCCGACCCTATCCCCACTTTACAAATAAGATTGCCAACATTTAGAGAGATTCAATCACTTGCCCCAAATCATGCACATTTCAAGTAGCTGAATCAGAATTTTGAGTCTAGGATCTATCCTTCTTTGTACTGCACCATAATATGTGTTGAATTGAATTAAATTAATTAGTTGTTCCTTGAGAGGTAGAACCCTTATGTGTCCTGTTTGTATAATGGTTAACAGGACACAGAAGGAATCACCAATGCAAATTTGCTAATTGGGAGAGGCTAGAGCCTGCTTCTGATATAATGTGATGAAGTATAGTGAAAAATGCCTTGAAGAGACGTGATCCTTCTATCCTCTTCCTCTCTGTCTCTCTCTGTCTCTCTCTCTGTCTCTCTCTCTCTCTTCCTTCTTCCCTCCCTCCTTTCCTTTCCCTTTCTCTTTTCCTTTCCTTTCCTTTCCTTCCTTCTCACCTAGGCTGGAAGTATAGTAGCTACTTATAGGCCCCATCCCACTACTGATTAACATAGTAGGTTTTCAGGAATTACAAGTGTTCAACATGGTTATAGACATTCTTTAGCTGGTTGCAGTTGGCTAACCACTTGGTGAATAAGAAGCACTTTGACTGTGGAGACATTCGATACCTAGCTGGACAATCAGAATTACATAATGTCTATGTATGTTCCAATGTCTCTCCAAGATATTTCCATTACACATCATGGCACTCTCCCAGAAGCATTCTCCAGCCTCTCCCAAGTGCACCAGTGAGGTATTTTGTACGTGTGACACTCCCCATTACATTTGTATAGCCTTGAATATTTGATGCAATGCCATAAAAGAGGTAGGGACTCAAGAAAGAGTTGTTAAGTTGGAATAAACTCTGTTCAATGAACTGATCAATTAGCTTGGTCAAAGAACCAATGAATATAAACAGATGGCTAGTCACATGGATTGATATGGTTTGTGTTGACACAGCCTCAGTTTTTCCCACTGAAGCAATAGACTTTTTTTGTTGTTCTAATTTGGAAAATAAACAGATGGCAGCTTATTTAAAAAAATCCCAGAAGTTGGCCTTTGGAGACTTAAATTTCAAAAGAGATAAGACCAAAATAGGTTTTAAACACTATGTTGAAAGCTTCACTAACACCACCATATGTAGAAATAAACATTCTCTGGAACAGTTGAAGGTGAGGGAGGTATGAAGAAATAGAACTTGCTATTTTCTTCCTCCCCGTCACATGCAGATTTCTTTAGTCTCTCACCTGCTCTTTGAATGTTGTAATTCACTTAGATATAATTGGAAAAGGGCTTCCAGATCTTTTTGATGAATACATAATGGTCAATAAAACTAGAGATATATTAACTTTTCAAATTTATAACATGCATGAAGCATTCTGAGAGTCAATGGGGTGCAGTGAATATAACAAAAGATATAGATTGAGGAAGACCTGGGTTCAAATCCTCCCTTGGAAAACTACTGACTGTGACTACCTATAAGTCATGTAAATTCTGCTTCAGCTTCTTCCTCTATGAACTGCAGATTAAAAAAATGATTCACAGGATTGTCTTAAGGATTAAAAAAAGATAATCTAAATAAATTACCTTTGAAATCTTAAGGCTAGCTATTATCATTTTATAATCTTATATTTAGACAAATTATATGGAAAAGAAAATTCATAGTCCGTACTTATTTTAGTTACTATTCTACATATCATTTACTAGGGGTAACTATTTATTTGCTAGTGATTGGAGGATTTTTTTGTTTATTGTTTGTTTGTTTTTAACATAACTATCAAAAAGCGAACTGGGCTCCTTTGAGAGGTAGTAGGTTTTGGTCACTATATGTCTTTGAGCAGAAGTAGGATGAGTATCTATCAGGTTTATCAGACACGTGGTAGAGATTTTTTTCCCCCAGGCATAGGTTGGATATAATGGCCACTGAGATCCTTTCCAATTCAGAAATTCTGTGATATATTTTCAGTTCAGATTTCATGGACAAATTGGATTGAAATCTAGGAGAATATCTGGACCCAAAAGCACTCTGAAATCCAGCCAAATTTGTTTTTTATGTGAACCTTAGATACAACATTCTAATCATTTGTATTAGCCCTCCCTCTTTCTCTCCCCTCCCTAACTTCATGATTGCATCTTTCCTTTCAGGACCCAAGTCAAGCATCAAGTCTGGCATGTTCCTTTTTATGGACTTAATAACCAATGTCTTCCCTTTCAGTCTATCTTGCATTTAACTACTTTGTATTTATTTTCTCTATACTTATTCTTTTTATGCTTATATATTATCTGTTCAATTCTGTATTAGAATGTGAGATCTTTGAGAGGAAGAATTGTTTCGTTGTTTTTCTACTCCCAGTGTCTAGTAAGATGTCAAGCCCATAGTAGGCAATTAATACATCCTTGCTAATTGAGTTGAATTAGAGTCACTATCTGGGATTGGTTAATACACTTTTTAACCAAATAAAATTATAATGATGTAATGTATTTTGAAAATTGAATTCTTCACCAAGTGCTACAAATGCTTTGGTATATGTCTTTTCAGTACACTTTGTTTCTGGCCCCAAAATAAATTGTACTCAACTAAGCAAAAATATATGTTTAGTGATACATTTTAGCCAAGTACTGAGATTTGTTATTGTGCATTACAAATCATGAGTCACGAATCCAATCCAAAGTCTGTGCTTTCCTGTCAAATTATTGCTTTCCATATGGTATTCCCCACATATTACCTTCAGCCTACACAACTTATTTAGAAAAAAAAGTTTTGCCTGCAGTGCATAGTTTTGTATAGAAAAGAAGTTTTATAAATGATCATTTAAAATTTATCACTACACAGTACTGTTTTAATGTTATTTTAAGCATCTAATTCTACTTCTTTTATCTTCTCATACTTAGGCATAATGCCATTTCATGTTTTACATAATTTACAAGCAATCATATTTGACTGAAAAAAGAGGAGTGATTTGAGCATATAGGTATCACAATTTTTTTATTCTTACATTGAAATACTAATAACTAATTGGGAATATTTTTCTTTATAAGTACTTTATTGGAGGAATACCTTTAAAACCACTGTGAGACTTCTTGCACCTCAGTTTTCTTATATATAAAAATGAATATATTGGGTTAGATAGTCTCTGAATACCCTTCTACATTTAAACATATGATCCTGTATTTGTATTGGTTGAATATATATTGACTTTGAGCATGGATAGTAAAAACAATTATTTCTTGATGTGGCTTTAATGTTCAAGAAATGATCATTTTATCAGATTTTTAGGTGAAATTTTAATCCCTGTTTCATATCTGAAAGGACAAATCTTACTAAAAACAAAGAATCCTTGAAAGACATTAGAAACCAGAATGAACTATGGAAAGATAACAGACTCAGGAGTTAGTGAACTTGAATTCAAATTCTACTTCTGGAACTCATTTCTTTTGGCACCTTGTTCAGCTAATGCAAACAATCCATGTGGAGGATTGTAGGGAGTTTGCTTCTGGGAGAATCATGATGAAAAATAAGGGAAGGCCTTTGGGAGACTGTGGATCATGTGTAGACACTTTGTATCTTGTCTCTTTTGGTCCATGGTGAATGGGAAGGCTCTATGTTTGGCTACATAGACATTTAGTCAGCTTATTCTTTGCCTCTCCAATTCATTTGATGGCTCTTTCTTAGGTCAGAGACCATGCTGTAAAGGGAAAGCCCTTAGGGTATTCTCTTTTTCTCTTCCAGGTATAGTGAATGAGATATCTCACAATCTGGTGTATTTGAAAAGTCTTTATTAAAGTATTCTAGCTTCTTGACATTCTAGAGTCTAGATACCAAGCCAGGAGTTGCAGCCAGACCAACATTAATGACCTGGGGAACAAAGAGTGACCTTCACCCTGGCCAGTGGAAGCTGAGAAGATGATTTATGAAAAAGTCATTCTGCACTTGGATGTGAACTTGGTGAGACTGATAAGTTTAGTGAATGATTTAAGTTTTGCAACAAACTGGTATAGAGGAGGGAAAGTGTACAGGTGTTGAAAGGATGAAGATTTTTGTCAATTGTTCTTTCTCTATTTTTGAAGTAAATACCCTGGTGCAAAAGTTAATTAACGTTAAGTGTGTAAGTAGAACAAGGAGCCAGTCAGAGGAGAATACAATAGGTGTGAGATATAGCCAGTGGTGGTAGAGAAGAGAAGCACAGCAGCTTCTCAGGGTTATCCCTGTGAACACTGAGAGGCTGATATAGCACCATGGCTCTGCTAGATTGAGTCAGGGAGCATAAATTCTACATGAAAACATAAAGATTTAGAGTAGATAGCTTCTGAATTCCTTTCCAGTTTTGTTTATAATCTATTATTAATTGAGGTATAAAAATATATTAAGCACTTACTACACATTATACATATGCTAAGTGATGGCTATAAAAATACAAAAGCAAAGACATTACTTGCCTTCAAAGGGTTTACATTATAACGAGTGAAACAAACAAGAGAGAATGGTCCCTGGGGAGGGGGAATTTGGTAAGAAAAGTTGCTGGAATCTTGAGTGTGGTGAGAAAAGAATAGATGAATACATCCCGTCTAGGAACAAAGGTGAAGTTGACTTGATTATATCTCCTTGTTCCAGAACTGTTGAGGGAGGTGGGAAGGATTACCAGAAGAGAAAGTTGTAAGGAGGTTGTCCAAGAGGAGGGAGCAAAGTGAAATATAGCCTAGGGTTTCAGGCAATATAACAGTGTTGTGCTGAGGCAGTCTTCAATTAAGAGAGTGAGTCCCCAGGTCTAGAGTTCTTCCCTTGACCATGGTCTTTGATCTCCTACAGTAAGATGCCAGATGGTTAGATATTTCAGAGAAAGTAGTGGAAAAGATAGTTGGAGACACTTGAATAAGTCTATACCTATTAGGATTGAATTAGGATTGAAGAGGATTGCTCCAGATCCACCCCTGTCTTCCTGGCCTTGTATGTATGAATATGTGAAGGGGTGTAGGGGCAAGATTCTGTATCTCAAAACATCCCAGCCATAAATGATTGAAATAAAAGTATGTACACGGTCAGTACTGTCACACATCCCGGGCATCCAGGACCTTTTAAGATTTGCAGTCTCCCTAACATAGTTTAAATGCATTCAGTGGATGCAATCCTTGCAATTACAAGGTTATGTAATAAAAAAAAGGATGCTATGAATGACAAAAAAAATAACTAAATAATGAAATGGTTAAATAAAACCACATTTTGAGTGGTACTATTAACATTTCCAAGTGGCTGGAGGGTACTATTTTTGCTTTTGTTGTTTTTGTTGCTATATACTTTTGCCTGATACCATCTGGAGTATTTATTGTTATCCTGAGGGAAAACTTTAATCACACTGCTTTAAGCAGTTAATACCATCAAGACTCTGTCTCTCTATCTCTGTTTTTCTCTATCTCTGTCTCTCTCTCATAATGTTCTATACATTATTTCTATTCAACAAGTTACACAGTAGGAAATGTCTCAGCAATAACAACATATTATTTATATAATGCTTTTAGGTTTAGAAAGCACTTCACATATATTAATATTTGATGTGATCCTCACAAAAATCTCCTAGGAGCTAGGAGCTATTATTATTGTCATTTAACAGATGAGGAAACTGGATGAAAAGATTAAGCGACTTCCCCAAGGTAACATAGTGTTTGAAATGGGTTTCAAACTCAGATTTTCCTAAATCCAGTTCCAGTAGTCTAATTGTAACTAAACACAATGTAATTAATATCATGCATTAGTCTATCATTTATCTCTTTCATTTACTACATATGTAACCCTGGGGAGGAAAAAAAAAAATCATGTAATCTCATATTCTCAGTTCTCTTATTTCTAAAGTCGGAGCTTTCACTAAATGAAATACTTTTTAGACACAATGTATGATTCTATGGTCCTATTATTCATTGAAATATTGACTTTTTTTTTTTGCCAAATTGAGTTTGTACACATAATATCAGTTTGGGAATAAGTTAGAGAAACTGACAAATATGGTTTTTGTAATCAATCTAAGGTCATGCTTTCATAATGAAAGCATTTTTTTCCCTTTTTAAGTTGTATTTGGTTCCAAAATTATTTCTCATATCTGATAGAAACAGATTCAGTACGATCTTGTTTAACTATGCTGTTCCATAAGAAACATCTCAATTATAAAGAATGTAGTACTTGTCCTGAATACCTAAGTAGAGTCACTTATTTAATGCTGACAGGAATAACATTGTGAAGATAAACAAATATCTAGATAGGAATTTCTTCTTTCTCCCCACTCATCATTAGATTTTATGTGTTTAAAATAATAGGTTTCCACATATCCATTTATGAGCAGGAAAAGGTCAATCATAGACAAGAAATTTTGAAGTGCTTGCTATAACCTAGGCAAAGTGTTGGTTACTAGATGTACAAAGTCAACAATCAACAGTAACCCTGGCCTTAAGGAACTTACATTTACTGGGGAAATGGCATATACATATATAAGTATATGCAAAGCACAGAAAGTAAAATACCAAATCATGTCTGAAGTTGGACACTAGGAGTTAAGGGAATGGTCACCTATAGAAGATTTTTCTAGAGCTGAAATTTGAAGGAAACTAGGGATTCCAAGAGGTAGAGAAGAGGAGTATAAGACATCTAAGCATTGGGGGAACAATTGGGCTAAATCAGCTATGAGAGGGATATTATCTTGTAGGATGAACAACCTAAGTAAGCCATTGTGGGCCGAAAATATATTGCATGAAGGGAAGTAAAGCATAACACATCTGGAAAGGTATGCAGGAGACAGATGGTATAAATGCCAGAGAGAGGAGTTTGTATTTTGGTGTAGAGGAAATTGGGAGCCATTGGAGCATTTTGAACAAGAAAAGTGACATATTCAGACCTTTGCTTTAGGATTAACACATTTGCATGATTGGGAAGATGCGTTGGGAAGAAGGAGATAGGGAGACCAATTAGGAGATTAAATTAAATTAAATTAATTAAATATAGATTTAGATATTATAACATTGCTCTTCATGCAGTGATTTTTTTCTTTGCAAAGCTTTTAAAAATAAAATGCAACAGCTATATAGACATATATTGTAAGCTCCTTAAATAGAATCATGTACAAATGTCATGTCTTCCTAGATTTTTTTTTCTATAAATGTCTTCTCTACTCTTGTCTTTAAGGAGACAGCTTGTTTCATGACATATTGTATTTCCTACAAGAACCCCACAAGTTTTCATCCACTTGTTTCTCCCTTTCCCACAGTTTCTCTGAGAAATATAATGAAAGTAACACTCCTCCTGGAAGGACTGTATTATTTTTTTTCACTCACCATCTTGTGACTTCCCAGATCAAACTCATTTTCCTAGCCACAACTTCCCTGTATGTATAGTCTCCCTCCTTAGAAAGAAAGCTCCTCTTCTAGCTGAGATGACAGCCTGAATGGAGGAAGGCAGGTCAGATCCAAAACGCCTACTCTAGTAAAAATTTTAAAAAATCTCAACAGACTGAATAATGATTGAAGAATTTAATGTGATATTAGAATAAGTGACTTCATTCATCCCATAACTTCACTAAAACTGACCCAGAAGCCCATGAAAAACATTAAAGCATAACTACCAGAAGAGTAACCTGGAAAATTGTAATAAAAAAGTTTGGGTATTGTATTTAATTAAAAACTGTCCATATCTATTTTATCCAGAAGGTAAAGTTAAAAATAATCAATGGACCATCCTATGCCAGAAAAAAACAAAAACAAACAAAAAAATAACCAAACAAATGAATAAAACTAGAGCTCTCACAAAGAAAAAAACACTGGAATCTTTGAAAAAGAAAGTTCAAGTACTAAGACACCCCAATTAAGATCACACAAGATCTAGGAGATTTTACTTAAAATAGGAGGAGACCTTGGAATATAACATTCCAACATACAAAAGATATAGGCGAAAAATAATCCTTTAGAACTAAGATTAATCTGACAAACATCATCTCTAATGGAATAGATGACTTTTATCCATGTCTGATAGAAAGATTCACTGAACTTCTTTGTCAAAAAGGGTCCCATTAGGCATGATGGGTTAGGGAGCCTCATTGGGCAGTAACAGCAAAGAAAAAGGAAGAAAAATTTAAAGTCCTAGGAAAATAAATATAAACAATGTACAATGAAGATGATAATAAGCTCTTGCTTTGGTTTATTGCTATCCTCTTACAGACACTATAGTTGTTTTTTTTTTTTTTTATTTTTCTTGTTCAGTTGTTTTCAGTCATATCAGGTTCTCTGCAACCCCATTTGGGGATTTCTTGGCAAAGATACTACATAGGTTTGCTATTTCCTTCTCCAGCACATTTTATAGACAAGGAACTGAGGCAAACAGGGTTAAGTGACTTGCCCAAGATTAAATAGCTAGTGTCTGAAGCTAGATTTGAACTCAGGAAGATTAGTCTTCCTGACTTCAGGCTGGCACTCTATCCACTATGCCACTTATACCTATACTTTAGTTATAATTAAACCAATATGATTTTAGGGACATATGATTTAGCCTGTACTTTATGATCATCCACAACATAATTGTTAAATCTTATTAAATAAATGTATTAGCAATTTTGATTGGAAGATCTTTCCCACCCATTAATAGCTCATGTGACCTGCTTACATCATAGGAAGCCTAAGACATGTGGTGGGAGGAGCTTCCTGACAGAAAAGGAAGTTATATCACAGGAAATGCTAAGAGAGAGACAATATGGCTGCTGGTGGCTGTTAACAGCTGCCCTCACGATTGTTAGAACTGAACAGGCTGACTTAGCTGTATTGTGAGTTTGTCTTTGGGGAGACCCCAGCAGGGGGTCGGAGAGGTTTGGAGATGATAAGTTTCCAGGCTGTGATATGGTGTTTCAAGCTCCTTTCTGTTATGATAAAGTGGGCAGACTGGCTGTGGGAGCTGAACATTTGATTATGGGATATGATTTTCTGGTATCTGAATAAATTTTACACTTCTACCTTCTATGTGGAGAGTCTCTCATACTTTGCGATACAGAGCTACATAGGCATATTCACCATTATCGTTGATGTCGTGCTTATTGCCTTACTGTTTCACCATTGTGTGAAGACTGACAGAAATCAATGGCAAAGCCGTAACTCGGAAGATCATGGACTTTTTATTTTGCCTCCAAGAACCATGTTTTGTTTTATCTAGTGTCAGCAAAGAAAGGAGTTAGAGGCTATCATAGTCCCTGTGACTACTCAGTAAAAACATCTGCTCTCCAATATCATTGTTATATAACATGGACAAAGGACCACTTGTCAGATACTGAACTGTTTATCCATTTTTGAACAGAGCAGAACCTTTAAAAGATAAGCATGACAGGATTTGTGAAAGAGAAAATATGCAAGACATTAAAAGTTTGGTATTACCCACATTATGTCCATCTATAGCTCTTACACATTTGTCTAAGGAGTAATTTTTGTTTGGTTGGTTTTTAGGGGAGATAATCCCCCAACTGTTTTTATTTTTTTTTAATTTTAATTTGTTTTAAGTTAACAAAAATCTATTTTCAGACCTGTAATTTCAAAAACTGGAGGAAGTTCTCTTCTGACAAAACTGTCTCCAGCGATACAGGTCAGTAACTCATCTTTAATTTATAGCTTTAGAAAATTGTCTGAGTCACTGAGAGGTTGTGATTTTTTCCAGAGTTATGCAGTTATTATGTGTCTAAGGGAGAACTTGAACCCAGTTCTTTTTGTATCAAGTATCAACCTTATGTCTAGAATGAATGTTTTCTCCTTTTTGCCTAAATTAATAAATGTAATGGTAATTTAACGGCTTTTTTTCTCTATGTAAATGCATTGCATTTTACAACAAATTAACAAAGTGAAATATACTTAGAGAAGCAATGAATTTGCCTTACATTACCTTTACTCTATAAAATCATTCCTGGTCTTAGGAAAAGATCTTGAACTCTAGTTACAAGGACAAGAGAGATGAGATGATAAGAGAGGCCGAAGTATTTAAGTGTATTTAAATCTCTAGAGCAAGACAAATTATACTCCAGGTACAATTCAAAGAACTGCTGTGCTTATGGAAACACTCTTGATAATCTTTGGGGAGCTGTGTAGAATAGGAAAAGTTTCAGAAGGCTGAAGTGAGACAAATGTCCCAATTAAAAGAGATGGGGATTAATTATGTTAGTCGTTTTCCTAAAGCTTTTTGTTTTTCCTATACAGACCCAAGTTGTACAAAGTGAATGACTTTTAATTAAAATGCTGTAATATTTTCATCAGAATTTTGCATTTTAAAATCAATGCATTAGTGTCATTAGATGATTATCTTTCTTTGATTCATATTTTTCTAGTTTAGATATTTGGACTGTATTTGTTTCATAAAATGAGTTTGATGTACTTTATTTTTTGAGAATAATTTATGTATACATAATCATATTAATATATTTATATTATATATTATTTAAAAATTTATATTATAATTATTAAATTTTATAATTTTATGTATTGCTGTTTTTAAAAGTTCATATTATTCTCTTCAAAAATCCATCTAAACCAGACTGAAGGGTTATCAGTTTTGTTAGTCTTTTAGAACTAACTTTTAGTTTTGCTAATCGATTCTCACAGGGCAGCCAGTTTACACAGTGGATAGACTTCAGGAACTGAAGTCAGGAAAACTCATCTCTCTCAGTTCAAATCTGGATTCAGACATTACTGTGTGACCCTGGGCAAGTCACTTAACTCTGTTTGCCTCAGCTCCTCATCTTAAAAAATGAGCTGGAGAAGGAAACAGTAAACTCCAGTAACATTCCCAGAAAACCTCAAATGGGTTCACAAAGATTTGGACATGAGTAAAATGACTTAACATCAACAATCAATTCTAAAGACTTATTGGTTTCCAAATTATCTCTTTCTTAGCTAATTTTCAAGATCTCCTTATTTTGTCTTTATGTTGGGATTATTTATTACTTCGCTTCATTTTTCTAGAGTTCATTAATCCTCTCATTTTATATTCTGTTAGTATAAATGTTGAAGAATATTATTTTTATTTTGAGGACTGCTTTAATAGTATCATGGAAATTTTTACTATTTCTGTCTATCATTGTTAGTGTCTCTCAGAGTTAATAGTTGTTTTCATGATTTCTTCTTTGACCCACTCATTATTTACGTTTACTTTATATTCATTTGGACCTGTGTCTATTTGCTTGTGCTCCCTGGATTGTTTTAATCTATTATGTTATGGTCTCTAAAGGGTGTTTTTAATAGTTTCTTTTTTTAAAAGGAATTATTTGCCTTATTTGTTGCCTTACTCCATGGCCTATTTTTTTTTTTTTGTAAAAGTGCCATGTGGTACTGACATACATATGCATTTTTTGTTCCCATTCAGAAGGTACCATAAATCCTTTTTAACTTCAAGTTATCCAGTAGTTTGTTCAGTCATGTATTTTCCCTTTATTTATCTTTCATTGAGATTTTTCTAGTTCTGAGTGGAGCCTTAATATTTCTTATTATTACTATGTCATTATGTCAGTTAGATTTTCTTTAAGAATTTAGATGTTAGGCCACATCATGCACATCTGATTCATGCTATATGTACACCGATGACAAAGACACAGAAAAAGCATTTATAGATTTTTCTGATGAGAACAGGCTAGGAGGGGCAGCTAATACAATTAATAACAGAACCAAAATTCAAAAAGACTCATACATCCTGAGAGGGTAGGCTAAAATTAAAATCCTAGTAGTGATAAAGAAAGGAAAAAAAAATCACACGAGTAGGTTAGAGATACCATGCTTAAGTGAAAAATACCTAGGTATTTAAAAAAAATTACAGGATCTTAATATTAAGCAGTGTAATGTTTAAGGAGGAATTTCAAATTATAAGACATGGATTTAAATTTTACTGCTGCTAGTAGTGGAATCTACAAATTTCAGGCCTAGTCATTCTAAGCTGACGATCTCTACTGGACTACAGCTCATTTTCCTCCCTGGCATTCTCTTTCATTTTCTGGAATCTTCTATCAATCTTACATTCTAGAAATCTCTAACACTTTTATAACTCAACAATTGAAGATTCTCTATCAATGTAGTTGTAGAAAGCCAAAAGAATAATACTTGTAGGAAATCCTGCCTCTTCTATATTTCCTTGTCTTAGAATACGTAGATCTAAGAAATTGACCAGTTGTGTTTGTGTGTGTGTGTGTGTGTGTGTGTGTGTGTGTGACCAGTGATGATTCTAACTTTGTAGTCCTTTTCAGGTTGCTTGAGTTAAAATGATTCATGGAGTTACAATCAATTTTGGAATCTCACATATCAAGCTGGTAAGATCTTGGTGTGAAAATGTACTGAGCTCTGGGTCATGACCACAGGGATCATCACTAATTCTGATTAGATGGGTTACTTGACCTCACCTCTTCTGTTTTGGAAGTATATGTGCTGCTGTGCTTTGAGGAGAGGGAGTACCATTAATACTACTATTCCCTTATAGCTCCTGCTTTTGCTTCTAGCGACAAGCATCCAGTTAATCCATGTAGCCTTACCTTAATTATGCAAAATAAATCATGTTCTTTCCAAAATTGACTGATTCATCTTTGTGTGTGTGTGTGTGTGTGTGAAGCTCCTTTATAATTTCCTCCAAGAGACTAACATCAATTACCTACATGTAAGAACTGTAGCCAGTCACAACTTCTCTGGACTTCACTTTGGTGCTCTATAAAATGAAACTTGGGCTGGACACCAGAGGATCTCTAATGTCCTTCTAACTCTTAATTCTATGGGCCAACTGTGTGATGCTACAGGCAAAAAGAATTAAGGCAAACTTAGGCTACATCAAGAAGTTCAGTATTTGGAACATGGGAAGTAATAGTTCCAATGTACTCTACTGTACTGTCATGAAATATATCAGTTTCTAACTATGGTAATGCTAGTCACCAAAAAAAGTTTACCTAAGTAACATCGAGGAAAAAATGCATAACTAATGAAAGTTGATTGGGCATTGCTTGAGTCTTCTTACTGATTGGTAGCTAGTAACCAAGTCTGCCCTACCCTCCTTAAACCTACATAGTACAAAGTACAAAGAGAGTAATACACTTCACAATAACTTAGATCCGTTAACATACACACATACACTCTTTAGTGAATTCTGGAAACATTTGGAATTTACAGCAATTACATCAGTCAAAAGAACTTATTAGGTGTGACTTGAGCCTATACCTCCATCAGAAAATCAATTGTAATTCATTAGTTAAGGCTTGACACTCAGAAGGATACTTTTAAAGCAGATAAGCACTAATACCACATGGGTTTCCTGTTCTCAGAAAATCTAAACTATACTAAACCATGTTGAAAATACAAGGTAGGCTTTAAACACCAGAAAAATTTAAATACTAAGACTAATGGAATGACTTGACTAAGGACCATTGGTTAAAAAATAGAAAAAAAGGAAAAAATAGTGGCAATTGATATATGTCTAAATTCCAATTCTAATTCCAAGTATGATTGCTGGGGAAACTGATAAAAGATATAATAATAGTAATAGTGTTTATAGAGAACTTTAAGGCTCACAAAATGCCTCAAATATACACTCTCATTTTATCTTTACAGTAAACCTTGGAGCTAAGTGGTATTATTATGTATGTTTTATAGAAGAGACTGAGGCAAACAGAGATTAAGTGACCAGCCCAGAATCAAATCGCTATCAACTGCTTGCCGAAAGATTTGAACTAAGATCTTCTTGACTCCAGGTCTAACACTGTTCACTGTGCCATCTATTTGCGATAGTGTGTCTAGTTTGAGAGGCCACATACACATACCTGATCAATCAAGGCACATATATTCATATGTAACAGATCTTCATGGCACACCACTGATACTTTGGCAAGATTGTAATTGTACCTGTGTATATCTTTTAAAAGCTCTAGTCTGCAGTGAGTAATTGAGTGGTGGAGAGTCAAAATTGTTAGTATGTGAAAAGAAAAACAATATCAAGAATCATTTAAATTCTAATGTCAACAACAGTGCCTTGGAAATTATGACTGGCAGTTTGCTTAAGAAAGAAACAAAAAAGGATAAAAAAGCAATCAAAGGACTATAGAACATTTTCCATCATTTATTGATGTTAATTAACTGTGGATAACTAAGGCGGCTATAAAAGGAAAGCATAATGGCTGCGAAACAGCCAGCAAAGACGAAAAAAGAAAAACCCGGAGCTGCGGTAATTTCTGTCATTCATAACTTTCCATAATTATCTCCTCTGTAAAACTGCTGCTGTAATTTGAAATGCCTCCCTCCTGATCTAATCGGCAGACTAATGGAACGACTTGACTAAGGACCAGGAATGTAGATCTTACCATCGTGTCAAATTTGCTTGGATTTTAATGCAATGGTCCCCTAAGACCAACGATTTAATTAAAAACATCGTGTCTCAGTGACCTGCGCAGCACCTACCACTTCACTGAGTGCATGGTTCCTGGGTCCCTAAATTGCACCGCAACTGACCTTTTTTATTTCCATTTGGCCATAGCTTTACATATAAAATTACAGTATATTTATGCTTAGCAGTTAAATATAGTTCTCTAGCTTCAGGATTTGAGGCTTTATGATTTTGAAAAAAGTGCCCAAGAAGTTCAGAGGTTCTGTTGTTTTCATTTTTCCTGGAGACTGCGGAACACATAAAAAAGTGTATACACACACGCACGCACACACACACTCACATCCCCCTAATGATTTAGGAATTCCTGTACTTGCTGAGCAGAGATATTTGCACCATCTCACATGTTACCTAGTAGCCCATTTTTTAAAGTAGAGATTAATACAAATATGCTACATGGTATTATACTTGAAAAATAAGTTTGAATAGAGCATTGTTTTATTAGGTAAGTAAAATAGAGATCAAAGATTCAGAACAAAGGGAAGTTGTACAGTTTCACTGAACAGACGGAATTGTCGACAAGTTAGAGAGAAGCCACAAACTGTCAGGATTCTTTACATCACCACAAAATGATATTCATAAGCAAGTGTGTTAGTAGCAGTAGCAAGTCCTGGCTTAAATATAAGAGGAACAGGCAGTAGACTATGGGGTAAGATTTGAGATGTCAGGAAGGTAGTGGAGTGCTGCTAAATATTTACAATTGGCTCTGTGGGGAAGAAGAATGTTCACAGAATACACTTTTAAGTTTTATCTATATTATTAACATTTTGCCCATCCCCTTGTTAAGTCTGACTAATCAACAAATCAAATTTTGCAAGGCATAAATGTTAACACCAAAAATTTAACAGTCTTATCTTGAGAGCTGTTTAGGGCTGGCTTCAGAACACCCAAGCAGGAAGGACACACTTTGCTCCTTCCCTACACATTTACACATCCCAAAATACCTCTCTAAGCACCTATAATGGTGTTTAAAATTCAAGCATTAGCAGTTAATTCTTTCAGATCTTATTTTTTTCCCATGTTATGCTGAAAGTAAACATCACTGAGAGGTGTAAGCCCTTAAAAAAATTATCCACCAATCTCTGAATAAGAAAATGGGTTTTCCGTAGATAAAGCAACTCAGGGAGGTGTAGTTAAGGGTAGCAAAGGAGCAGAGTGGAATGCTGATGAAGAAGGTGAGAGATGATTAGAAAAAAAACTTTGCCCACTTCACAATTTTGCCAAGAGACTAGCCTCAGGGTTTGGAATTACAGAACTTAGGTTCAAAACTCAGTTCTGCAAATTATTATTTGCGTGATTTTGGACAAGTCACTTTGCTCTTGGCTTCAATCTCAATTGAAAAATACGGTGTTAGATTGGATGTCTTCTAAGATTATTTCAGCTTTAAATCGATAATCCCTTCCTTTTTGCCTCATTTCCCCCCTCATCCTTGGTTTCATAACATTTGATCTATGATCTTTGTGATTCAAAGATCTTGTCTTATTCCTCAAAAAATGCTTAACTATACAACTTGGAATTTTTAGAATAACAAAGAGAGAAATGAGATATTAATTCAAGCTAAGACACTTAGTATGAGCATGTATTAGGCAGAAAGTCAGAGAATTTCATTAAGCAGATACATAGCCAAATCAATGGTAAGTACATAATTGGGATGGAGAGGAAGATAAGACTGAGGCAGGATCAGCAGGGAGTGGTCAGATCTGCTAAAAGTGCATGGGTAAATGCAACTTTCTCAATCCAAAGAGAAAAACAAAATCATTAAGCCTGTAAAAATTAAAAGATTGGCAGGTTGCTTTTCTGTCAATTAATTGCAGAGATATATTAAATATTTTTATATAAAATATCTTTTATATTTTTCCATATTAAATATTTTTTCCCTAAGGCCATTTGATTTTCATGATGACTAATAACCTTATAAATAAAGTTTGCTAATTTTTCATCTGCTGTCCAATGATACCTATGTTTATTTATCCATCACACAGTTTCACCATAGCTTCCATAGTAGGTCTTTCAAAAATACTACTCTCTTAACAGTAGCATTAGAGTAGAAATTAAAAATAGAAGAAACCTTTTGAAGCTCACATCTATTTTTTGTGTGTGTGTGCAAGAATAGGATTGTTCTCTAGCATGTATTTTTAGTTCTTAATCTACTCAGCTTTTAAATGTCACAAGCAATGACACTCAGGGAATACCATCTTAGAGCAACCATATAAGAAAGATTTGGAGTGTGATTTTGACTCAGCTTTTTTTCCCCTCTCTATCCCTGAGTTATGTATCACCCTATTCATTCCTCTTATTTTCCTGAATTACAGCCTTTCTAAAGTGAAATATATGATTTCGTTCTGCTCATTTCATGAAGCAACATTAATAAGCATGGCTCAAATCAATGTTTTCAATTTACTTTCATCACAACAGCCTCTGTAGGGAGATAATATGAATGTGTATCCCCATTTTACAGATTAATCTACTAACCTTCAAAAAGGTGAAGTGACTTAACCTTAAGAACAATTTCATTTCTTAACTATATTTCAATGCTTCCTTCATTAGTCAGTTGGACTAGACTAAAATGGGGATACACATTCATATTATCTCCCTACAGAGGCTGTTGTGATGAAAGTAAATATGTCAGGCACTTTACTAAGCACTCTTTTTTTTTAATCATTTGATCCTTGGACAACTTTGTGCCACAGGTGCTGTTATTATTCCCAGGGTTGGAGCTCTGTCAGTGCAGGTCAACACCTCAGCAACTTAAAAGACATAGGGATTTGGCTAGAAGACTTACAGGTTAAATAGCAGGCTGGAGGTCGCCCAGTGAGCACGTGCCAGAGGTGGGAATATAATGATAATGATCCCTAAAGGCATTTCATGCTATATTATAAATAAAAACCTTTATTTCCATTCCATTTCTAATCTCTTTTTGTTCTTTCTCATACTGTCTACTATATCTTCAATTAGGTATTATATGAATTACCATTTTTTTTCTGTTAACCAATTGATGTCATAAATAAGAATATATTTTCTGCAAATAAATCCCAATCACCCTCATATAAAAGCATCTTCCCAAAATTCAAAACCTGAGATGAGAAGCTGATGGGCCATGAAGTGGTCCTTTTCTATTCAATTGCTGCTTAAAATTAAAGGATTAGGGATTTTTGAAAAAAAAATGGGTATTAATCTATCTTTTTAAATCTTAAAGTAGCAGATTGTATATATGAAGATAGTTGCCTTAAAGGAACAATTACAATTATGAAGTACTTCCAAAAAGGCAATCTCATTTGATTTGTTCTTAGCCATAAACTTTTGAACTAGATGTTCCAATAGTATTATCCTCATTTTACAGATGAAGCAACTGAGACTCAGAGAGTTGAAGTGATTTATCTAAATTCACACACATAGTATCAGAAATGGAGTCTGAACCCATGTCTGTCACCAAGTCTTGCACCCTATCCACTATATCACCATATTCCCTTCTCTTTACCTTGTGTTTATTTTTATCTCTCAATTTTAGTATTGTTTAAGTATTTGCTTTGAAGTCCTAATGGGGAAAATATTTGTGGAATGATGTAGACACACATGCAATAAATGTTTAATCATTAACAATGATGAAAATGTTCTTCTTCTGGCTCCTCAAGGCTTGTTGGAGGTTGTATGGTTTCACCCTAATCCTCTGCTGCTTCTTCAGTTTCACATGACCTTCAATAACTTATAATTATCTGTTCCGTCGATGATAGTTGGGATAATATTCCTCATAAGGTGCTCTGGGAATTACCTAACAAATTTACAAATTGACTGACAATTATCTTTGAAAGTCATAGAGGAAAAAAAAAACTGTCAGATGTTCCACAGTTGTTTAGGTAATTCCCTGAGTGCCGACGGAGCATATTATGTAGACATTAGGGTTTTATATTAATATTACTTACATGGCAAATATATAGGTTTATACCTACATATAGATCATTAATATAATTTAGCACAAAGTCAGATAAAGTCCTTTTTAATAATACTTGTTTTTTCTTTACCTCGAGCCACCTTTACAGGCTCTTGCCGAAAGTTTGTGTTTCTGTGAAGAAACACAGAAACAGCTATGTAATAATAATAAAGGACAATAATAATTTTAATAAAACATAACATTTATATAGCACTTACTATGTCTAGGAATTATGCTGAGTGCCTTTCAACTGTTATCTTCTTTGATCCTCTCAACAACCCTGGGAGGACAGATGCTATTATTATGCTCATTGTACAGATGAGGAAATTGAGTCCAACTTAGGTTAAGTGGCTTGCCCACAGTTACATGGCTTCTAAGTATCTGAGACCAGCTTTGAATTCAGGCTGTACTGACTCCAGGTCTGGAGCTCTATCTACTTAGCTGCCTATAAAATAATTAAAAACCACAACAATGAATGTTCCCTTCTAAAATTACTGTCTGAAACTACAATGATAAAGGATGACAGTGGTTAGAATTTGTGTGATACACTAATGCCAGTGAGGGAAATAAACACTTCCTAAAGTGTGAGTGGGGATGATGATAACAATATTTTCATTTGTGCCCTGTCTTTTTCATCACACAGAAGGAAAAAAAAATAAGGATCAGAGAGATTTGCCTCCTATTGCATTCCTAATCTGTGGTAGAACCTGCACTAGAAACCCAGACTTTCTGATTCTAATAAAATGTTCTTTCTGGTACAGTAATCTTCTTTTCAAAACTGGGGGAGCAGGTGTCCCAAATCATTACTTGATTGGGATCAACTAACCATAGCTCTCATAAGCCTTTGCTGATACATTCCCATACAGTTTATTGCTTCTATAACTATCTCTTCATTTTGTTGGAAATTGCAACAGGGAGAGAAGGTAAGCTGTCGTCCATGTGTTCTTCAGTGACAAAAAATGCTGGGTACCTCTGACCTAAACTAACCTCATTTATTTATGGAGAGTAATTGTCTCCTAACATTCTGTCATAAGTATTCTTTACATGATAAGTACCACTAATTAAGTCAGAACCAACCCCACAAGCTTCCATATGTGACATAACACTGTGTAATACTTAGAGAGAAGGTCTCAATAAGGATAACCTACCCTCAAGTTTTGCCAGTACCATATACCAACTAACTGGCCTTGGGCAAGGTTCACCTAACCATGCCCTAAGAAACACTCTAGGACAAGTATTAGCTTTTTTTTTTAGCCGGTGAGATGGACCCCTTTGGCAGTCTAATGAAGTCAATGGACCCCTTCTCAGAATGATATTTTAAATTCATAAAATAAAATCCAAAAATTATAGACAAAATCAAAGGTTAATGAAAACAAAAATTCAAATATTTTTCCTTCTAAACACCCAGATCCTTTCAAAATCTATCCATGGACCCCTTGAAGGTCAGGGGACCACAAGTGAAGCACATTTGTTTTAAGACTACAGAGAAGGTACTGAAGTTCCTCACTTATGTACCTATACTGGAAAAAATATCACATGATTTCTATGCTAAAAATCCCTGACTTTGAAGTAGAAATCGAAGAAGCAACCTGAAGACAGCCCCAATTCACATATTGAATTAGAGAGAATTAACACCATACCTTTCTCTATTTACCTGGAAAGGATTGCCAATTAAAAGAGCTAGATAACATCTGATGGATGGGAGAAAGGTGAGGAATATGGTGAATGTACTATATTGGCTTTATGAAATAGCATCTTTTGGGGGGCATTACAAATTCCAATAAATTTTACAAGATTTTTCTTTGCAAGGATCCCTTCCCTCAAAAGGCTTACACTCAGAGGGAGTACATTAATATGTAATTTATACTTAAATAATGAAATCTTCCCCACCCAATGTACATTTTTAGCATCTATTGCTGGGCCAAGACTGAGTTTCATGTTAGCCAGATGTATTCTGCAGATTAGAATTCCATTTTAGACTCTTTCCTGACTATAATTAATCTTAGGAAGAAGCACTGACAAATCTGTAAGCAAGGGAATAGTCCGCTCTGCTTTCTGAATTACGTACTGGCTGCCAAATGGTATGCCAAGCCCTTCACTCCAGCCTTTGGGGCTTCATAACAAGAGGAGCTTTTGCAGGCCAGCAGCTGTAAATGGTATTATCATTTGGAGAAATCCCAAGTATTGTGCATCTTTTATAAATAATGTGATTACCAAAAGAATCTATAAAAATAGTTCACTAATTAATTTTGTCCAATTAACAGTTTAAACTACCAATTCAGTGACTTATCATTTCACAATTGAGGTTTGCTGGTGAATTTTCTTAGGAAAAAATGATTCCAGTGATGAACCACTGGTCTGCATGACACTCAAATCCTACAGATAAAAGTCATTCCAGACTTGATTTATCTCACCTTACTGTTGTGACCTTGGTCAAGTCATTTAATCCAGTTTGCCTCAGTTTCCTCATCTGCAAAATGAGCTGGAGAAGGAAATGGCAAACCACTCCAGTATCTTTGTCAAGAAAACCCCAATGGGGTCACAAAGAGTCAGAGACAACTAAAGTGAGTAAACCACAACAAACTCTGCAAACTTAAGCTGAATCCCCAATTTTTCTTCCTTGGAGGGTGGGGAGTGGGTGGGAACCTGACACAAGGTTGAAAAGTTCTCACATAATGAGGCAATATAGTGTCAGGCTGGGCAATTTATTTTAAAATCTTTAGGATATTTTAAAAAGTTTGGAAAGCTGTGGGTTTCTTTCATCAGGAGTATTTTATTTTACTTTTTCCATTTTGTACTATTTCAATCAGTTCCTATATTCACAGATCACACATAATAATGCACTCTTAAAAGATAAGAATAAATTGAAAAATAAATATTTGCTCTTAATCATAAGGGAACAATCAGCCTTCTTTTTCATAAATAAGCTCACATTTCAGAGCAACAATGAAATTATTTTATGATAGGCTTGTGAGAAGTTGTTCAAGTTTGACTCAGAGCTATTTCACATAGTCAAACAAAGGTTTCAGAGAAATTGCAGACCATTCAGGGTTCCTGAGTCAACAATAAAAACATTGAAAAAATAGCTTTCTCTTGGGAGGATGACTAAATAGTTTTATGACTGCAGCAAAGGAATGGGGTGGGAGGGCCAGGAAATTGACCTGAGATTTTATCATTATAGGGAACCCTCCAGTGAGGAAACTGCCTTCATCCATGCAAATGCTCACTTCTGTACTGCATTTTTTTAGTAAATTCTTGGGACATTGAGAGGCAAAGTAACTTACCCAGGGTCATACAGCTAGCATATGTCAGAGGAAAGATGAGTTATTGAAATACCTTCACTTGATCCCAAGTTCCTTTGCAAATATTCTAAATACAAAGTCTAGTTCCTACACACTAAGTGGTAGATTTATTTCCTTACATAGGGACTGAAAGGAAACATCTAAAGAAAGTGATTCTTTCCAAAAGGCCAAAGCATTCTTTTCCTGAGATGCCCTACAGAAGGCTTTTCTACAGTTGGGAAGCCTTGTAGCTATGGGTAGGAGAATTTAGGTCATTGCTATTTTGTCAAAATTCCCAGATTTATATTCAGAGATTCTGTTCAGGAATTTTTTAGAAGATAAACACGTTACATTTTGGAATAGTCCTACTTGGAAGCAACAGAATGGAAAGACTGCAATGAGAGTAATAGGATCTGGCTTTAGATTCTGGGTCTGCTGCTTATTACCTGGATCGCCTTGGTCACTTCCTTTCTCTCAGAGTCTGTAAAATGAGGGAAGTGGATCACAAAATCGTGTATCCCTTCTAGCTCTAACTTCTATAATATTCAGTTTTTAAAGGCATATCATTTTAATGAAACTTTTCTTTCTGATAAAAACAGAATGATTATCAGAAATAATAAGTATACATTTTTATGGTGAAGCCAGAAAATCGTTTAAGATCATGGGTTTTAGAGTTAGAAGGAGATTTAAGTATCAGCTACCTTTGTAAAATGATGTAAGGCGCTTTTCCCCTCCTGGATTTCAGTTACATTATTTATAAAATGAATTGGTTGAATTAGGTTCCTAGTTTTATAGGATTTAGAACTAGAAGGTACTTTAAGAGTTGTGTATAACGATCCTCTTATTTTAGAGAGGAGAAAACTGAGGCCTGGATAGGAGCAGTGACTTAGGCAAGCAGAGCACTCACAATGAATTGATCTGTATGTTCAGGAAAGTTCAGAAAAGAAAAAAAAAAAAAAAAAGTACTGCACTAGCAGGTGCAAAATAGCTCCCCAATCTTTTTGCTTAACCTTACAAGATATCAGGAATTAAATTTGATATGTGGCAAGTACTGTGCTCGGTGCTAGATATATAAACATAAATTAAAAATAAAAACATTGAAAAAACTCAATTCTCAAATTGCTTGCTGTCTGAAAGTTAATTTGATGCTATAGTTGATTAGTGATAACCTCATTGCATAAGTAATCACACAGAGGTTTTAAGACAGACATTCATTTGGCTAGTTCTGGCTGTGACTAAAACTCTTAGTAAAAGACACTTGATGCATGAAGTACCTGGCGTCTTGGCTGCATTCAAATCCATCTGTTGGGATGGCATTCTGCCTAGTGGAAAGTTGGTTAGACTTTTTTGGTAAGCCGCAGGTGCCAGGCAGGAGTGGGTCTTTGTAGGGAGCTCATGTACAACTACGTGTGTCATCACTAATGCAGGACGTGCTCCTTTTCTGCCAGCCTTGATCCCTAGGCTCAGCTCCTTGCATTTCTCACACCTGTTGACACTTGTAGGGGGGCTTAAAGTGGTTCTGCCCTGGAAAGTCAGGAGCATCACTTCCGCTCCTGTTCACATGCCAAGAAGGCAGGTGCTCCTTCAGCAGGTGTCTGATGAAATCAGGAGGAAAATTCAGGGCATGCAAAGGTTTGGTTTTTTTTAAACAGAAAGAGTACCCCCTTCTATGAACATATTTAAGCTGTCCCTTATCTGACCAAAGCCATCTACCCAGAGCTAAATACTGTGTTTCAGATTGTAAGATCTAGGATATATTTCAAAGTTAAATGATCTCTGGGAACGACAACAACAATAATAATAACAATAGCATTTATATATTGCTATGATATTTGTAAAGCACTTTCCAAATATTAACTCATTTGAGTCTAACAACAATCCAGTGAGGTAGGTATTAATATTATCCCCATTTCATGAATGAAGAAACTGAGGCAGACAGTGGTGACATAACTTGCCCAGGATCATGCAGCTAGTACGTATTTGAGGCAGGATTTACATATTAGCCTTCCTGACTCCAGGTTGTGCCTTCTGTCTTCTATATTACCTAGGTACCTAATAATAGCTGATGTTTATATAATGTCTTTTGATCCTACAAAATCCTTCAAGATAGGAACTATGATAGTCTTATCATCTTATTTTCCAGTGGGGGGAAACTGATAGTTAATGAGTTTAAATGGCTTGTCCATGATGAAACTATTAGAGCACATCAGAGTAGGGTTTACAACCCAGTTCTCTTCTGATGTTAGATCTGGGGATCTTTCCCCTGTACTATACTACCTCTGTGAGCATTATGGAGTCATAGGTAATAGTCACTCATTTTATTCTATTTTTCCCCCCAGGATCTTATATTTAGAATTCAAAGGTTACTTCACAGTTAACCAGTCCACACACTGAGGCCCGGATAGATGAAGTAACTTGCCCAAGGTAACAGAGGCAGGATGCAAAAGAGCCAGGATGGGAAAAGGAGGCAGATTCTAGCTCCAGGGTACTTTTCATTAAACCACACTCACTCAGTTAACAGTCATCTGTTTTATTTTGTTCCTCCACGAATCATCTATTAAGCAACATAACTTGTTCAGAACACTCTGCTAGGCACTGGGGGAGATACAAAATGAAAAAGGCACATTCACTGCCCTTTTCAGATCTTTGCCCATGAAGCATGACGTGTGCTTAGCAAATGCCAGAAGGCATTCTGAGAGAGGGGTGTGTGTGCCGAGTAGAAAGCCGAGGACAGATGAGAGAAATGACAAGGTAGCTTGAATTTAGCGAGGTTTTGGGATCTGCGACTAAATAACAGGCACACCATTACAGTATGCTTAGCTTCTGAAATATGTCACTTTAGATTTTTCAAAGTTAAAGGAAACCATTTAGTAATGAAACATGCATATGTAGCTCAAATGTTCTCCCACTCACTCAAATACCCAGAGAAACCGAAAACTTACATCTTAGGTTCCAGTGGATCTAAGAGCTATTAAGAGTGGGGCTTCTCTTCAAGGATATAGGCTGCATCCCTACCTGGGCATTCTGTGGGGTTCTTATCCTTATCTTCCCATAAATTCTTCTGGAGGCAAGTGGGGGTGGTGGTAAGGGGCCACCAAACAGATTGGAAGCTTTCTACATATACCTTCTATATTGTGTGTATTCTAATATGCAGAGACAGCAACAAAGGACTTACAATGGAGAGTGCTATCTACATCCAGAGAAAGAACTATGAAGTATGAATGCAGATCGAGGCACACCTCATGCTCGCCTTTTTCTCCCCCCCCCCTTTTTTTTCTCTCTTTTGTATTTGTTGTTGGGTTGTGTGTGTGTGTGTGTTTTTTTGTTCGGTTCTGTTTCTTCTTTCTCATGATTCATTCCATTGGTCATAATTCTTCTCCACAACTTGACTAGTGTGTAAATTCAATGGCAAGTTATACATGGAAGTTATATGGGATTCCATGCCTTCTTGGGGAGGGAAAAAAATCTGGAACTCAAAATTATGTAGAACTGTTTGTTGCAAACTAAAACTAAAAAAAAAGAAAAGAAAAAAATATTGTGTGTATTCTAGAGGAGCACATGGGATGACCCTTAATTATCCCTCATTTGCCTTGTATAACTCTCCCTTCATTTGTGTGCATGTATGTGTGTGTTTGTTTTTCCTTTCACACAATTGTCTGATGTCATCCTTTAAACCCTCTACTTATCTCCTCAACAATTTCCTGTTTTTAGTGTGATGCCACCCGCTTCTACCCACCATATATCTAAAATCTCATGATTTAGTAATAGCACAAAGTTCTGATGGAATTGTAATGAAATCATGTGATTTGAGGATTGCACATTCAACTAAGGATTCAGGTTGAAAATGTTTTCTAATTATTTTCGTTAAGACCACATGTGTGAGACTTCACATAAGGGTTCACAAAGTCATCTCTATGACCATTTCTTTAACCCAGTAGAATGGTGTGTGAGATCACCTAAGGCCCTTATGTTACCTAATTGTTTTGAAGTAGGTCTCCAAAATTTCCAATTTATAACTACTGTGACGATAGAAGTTTAATTAGCTTCCTAAATTATTACTTGTTGTGAGGCAAGCATTTAGAAAACCTTAAAGCATCAAGAAAGCTACATTTTTTATCGCTATTATTCTCAAGCCAAAAAGAAATAAATATGAGTTAGAGAGACAGGGTTAGGTACTGGAGAGAGAATTGGCTTCCATGTCAGGAAATTCATGAGTGCAAATCCTATCTCTGTGAGCCCGAGAAAACCACTTAATTTTTCAACGACTCAGGTAATGTGTTCAGTTCTAAGTTTCAGAGAAGATGATTTACATCAGTAGTGGAAATACCTTGCATCAATAAAATCAGAGGTTTGCTTAAAAAAAAGAGAAAACTTTATGTCTTTCTCTCCTGTTTTCTCATTATCAACAGCCGCTAAAACTTTACTCTGTGTTGTCACTGTGATTGACATTAGGGATAATAGAGGTATTAGATATATTCTCTGTCCCAAAAAGGAAGTTATAGTCTGACTGAGAAGAATGCGTGTGTGTGTGTGTCTGTGTGTGTGCGCACGTGTGTGCATGTGTGCTTATGCATACACACATATTAGCAGTCAGAACTCATTTGTAGTCCTAGATCTGCCAGTTCTGTTACATTAGATGAGTCAACTGACCTCTCTGGTTCTCAGTTCTATAATTTATAAAATGAAAGAATTATACTAGATAAACTTTTAGATCTCTTCCAGCTGGAAAATTATTCTAAAATTTTAACATTTAAAAATAGAAATAAAGAAAAAAATAGAACAAAAAAATGTAACAGGAATTGAAAGGAACTTAAATATTCACCAGAGATAATAGCTCCAAAAAGGAGCATTTATACAACTATTTCACATATAGAAGTATGCACATATTCATACATGTAATATGCATGTATATATGCATGTGTATTTATAAATATATGTGCAAATAAATATGTACATATGTATGTCATATCCAGTTACTGTTGGGTTAATATCTGTGGGATAAGCCTTGATATAGACAGATAGATAGATGGATAGATAGATAGATAGATAGAGAGAGAGAGAGAGAGAGAGAGAGAGAGAGAATATTATAGATATAAATATAGATGATATCTATGTTTTTGTTGTTGCTGCTGTTGAATCACTTCAGTGATTTTCAGGGTTTTCTTGGCAAAGACTGGAGGGCTTTGTCTTTCCTTCTTCAGCTCATTTTACAGAGGAGGAACTGAGGCAAACAGGGTTAAATGACTTGCCCAGGATCACACAGCTAGGAAGTATCTGATGCTGGATTTGAACTCAGATCCTCCTGACTCCAGGCCTGGTGCTCCATCCACTAGGTCACCTAGCTGCCCTTGACACACCTATAGCTATATCAGATATAGATACAGAAGATATATAAACATGTACATCCTTGAATACTCTTATAGTTTCCTAAAGTGGGCAATACCACCCTGCCTCAGGTGCAATTGGGGGGCATTGAATAAGGGTTAACCTAACAACCCTAGGGGACACTAAGTATTTTTTTTTTGAAAAGAGGGCAGTATGCCAAACAAGTCTGGGAACTTCTGCAGGTGATTTATTTTACAACAATCCTTCTAGAAAGGCTTGGGCTAGCCACTTTGAATGGGGACCTAAATGGCTAAAGACCATAAGAGTTAGAGTTCTTCCCAGAAAGGCGAAGAGAGGAAGATAACACCACATTAGGAATGGAAAGTGGAGTTCCCTGACTTTCTACAGAATGGGAATTGGAAGGATCTTAAGAAATAAGGCAGGAAGAGACAAAAGGTGGCTGTGTTCCCTGCACCCTCTCCCATGGAGCCAAAATGGGACCTCACGGCTGGTGGCAGTAATCCCTGCAGTTTGTTTCTCCAAGTTAAGTCTTCCTGGGAGACTCAAAGAGGTCAAAGGTAAAGGGGTGAGGTATAAGACTTTTTAAAAATTTGTTTTTAAATTTCTACTCAGGTAGCTCAAGCTCTAGGGGGAAAAACAGACAGAACTCATGCTCATTTCTTGTTCTCAGCTTTTCTTCAGATAGATATAAATCTGTCGCCCATTTAGAATTGTTTCTTTTTTAAAAATTTTGTTAAATATTGTATCTGAATGATCTAATCTTTTACTCATAAATACTTTTGACTGATGCTATCCTTTGCATCTCCCTGACACTCTGTGGTAGTGACGTGAAGACATGGGACTACTCTAGGAGCTGCAAAGTTCTGTTGTGTGGGGTTAGGATTACCTTAGTTTGCTATTAATGAGTTTTCACTGTTTAGTTGGGGTCATAATCATGATCCATTCATGTTTCCTAACTATACTTTTAAAAGTAGAGTTACTACAAATTTGGGAGTTTTTGCCTATTGGAACATGAGACTAACATAGTAACCCCTAGGTTTACAATATACACCTATGTAAACATAAACACATGCAATCCACTAATTGAAATACCACACATCATGGTTAAAAACCAAATGTAACTAATGACTGTCATTTTAAAAATATTAAAATTAAACATGAAGGTAAGAAATTAACATGAATTTTGGTTCCTTTTCCATTTTTATAATCCAGGCAATTAATTTATTAATATTTTGTATCTTGTTTATAATTATTAACATATGCATATATTTCTAGCATGGAATACATCCTTAATGATCTTTAAACAAGAGTTACAAAATTGAAGCACACTATAATTTATTCATGGTTCTGATTAAGATAAACTCTCCTATATAAAGTAAGAAATTAGCCCTGATAATGGAAATGAAATCAGAGGCACAATTAGGGAAGTTGTTACTTTTTCTTCCTTATTGAACATTGACCAGTGATCATTCTTCAACAACAGAAAGTTGACATAGATAAATATATTATTAGGCAAACTTAGAACAAAAATATAGAAAAGGTCTTATTGCATTGTATGAAAATGTAAACTGTTGCTTCTTCCTACAACACAAAACAACCATCCAATAGTTACTTCAACCATAACACAAAATACTATAACATTAATAATGAACTACTGACATCGAATCGAAATAATTCATATACCTTTGGCAGAATATGAAAAGGGATTGACCAAAGAACACAAATTGCCAAGTCTGAGTCTAAGTATTGGTAATGGTAATTAAGGTGGGACTTTTTTCTGTTTTCTCTTTTGAAATGCTCAAGTTATCAAGTACCTTTGATGAGTCTTGGCTTTCAAGTATAATGGCAAGTACAGTGGGATCTTTTGTTTTGGAGTGCTTCTCAGCACCAAGGCAAAGACTAGGTGCTTTTGATTTTTTGATTGAATCAAGAATCATTGATAGGAAACAATGTATATGATGTGGTGCTAGTGGTTAAAGATCTTTCCCATACCCCTTCTGCTAAGTAGAGCTCTGAGTCCTCAGGGCCCTGAACAGGGTATATGAGCTCTAAGGTTGGTGGTTTGCTTTTTGGGGTTTCGCTCATTGGATTTGGCCAGACAAGACTCTGGGTAGCTGTCAAGAGCCTCCCCAGCTTTGAAAACCCACATGTTGGTGCTTCTCTCTTTGAAAACTGTTTATGTATTGCTTGGACAGGCAGCTAGAAGCCTGTTTATTGGTTTGTGTTTATTTGCTTTGTTTATATAACATATGCTTGTAATTTTTGTTCGTATACTCTCTGAAGTTCAGGGTGCTGGCCTTTTCCCTTGAACTAAGTGAATGATATATGTATGCTTAATTAAAGTAAGATTGTAAACCCCTTAAAGTTGCTTTCCTTAGAAAAGCAGATCAAAGAACTTGTGCTAGCAGCCCTCCTGTGCGCTCTTGTTGGTCTTTCGCCTCCACAGCAGCTGCTAGCAACATTGTTGATACAGTATTACTATAACTTAGAGGAAAAAACCCAAACACCAAAATGAAGGATATGAAAACTAAATTTTGAAAATTCCAAATATGTTTTTATCTTTCACAAGTTAATTTCTATGCTTAGAATAGTGAAACTATGCAAATGCCTTCACTGTCATCCCTGTAAATAATCACAGCCTTCTAAATGATTATACCATAAATTTTCATCGCCAGATGTAACCTAATTTCTTCTAATAATGTGATTGTTTGATTTCCTCTCCTACACAAAATATGCCATGGAAAACTAGGATAAGAAGCACCATAGAGATAAAATGTGTAATACAAAATTGTAGAATGTGAATTTAGAACACTAAACTGTATTTGGATATCTTACGCTAAATTTTATGATTTAAAATATGGGCAGTTGTGAGTGAGCAGTGGGTGTCTATCATTCAAACATGTAGCTATAAACTAATGTTACAGCAATAGCCAGTAGACTAAAAATCTTTTTAATCACTCCTATCACCTTGTGCCACTATTACTAGATTGAGAAGCTTCCCTGAACAATTTGAACCTTTAAAATTTATCTCTCCTACTTATACCTCCTCAAAAAAAGAGGACTTTGCACATAATTTTCATTATATAATTTAATTATCAAGATCATCTAAATGTAAGAGTGAATGACTTTGCCTGCAAGAAAACATTATAGCCACTCTTCCTTTCACTAAAGGCACATTTAAGCTAAATCCATGGACTGTGTGAAAATTAACCAGTCTTTTACATGATCCCTTCCCTTGACAACACAGTGAGCAGAGACAAGGAGTCTGGAGAAGGGGATCTAAGTCATCACTTTCCTACAAAGTAGCTGGCTGATCTTGGACAAATCCATGAATGCATCTAGGTCCCAGTTCATTCATCTGTGAAACAGAGTTGGATTAGATGATCCCTAAGGTGCCTTTTCGATTGAAAATTTCTCATTTCTGTGAAATACATTAACTATGCCAGTGCTAAACAGCTTGGATAAATGCACTGGCAGATTGTGTGTGAGTGGCAATACTGATTCCATCCAACAGCTCTCAGCAAATTCGAGCTAAGTATTCTTCACAGAAATTTCCCTAAAAGCTATAGATTTTTGTTGTCTGAGACCAAGAAATTATTCAGAGTTCAGTTACATACTACATATTCAACTATATTTAAGGCTAATATGATAAAGTAGAAAGGCCATATATTTCAGCAGCCATTAAAATAAGTTATATGGAATATGAGTATACATATAAAAGATTTGGGTAAGGATGTAGACTGGACCTGTGATCAGATTCACATAGGAAATCCCAAGGTGATGAACGCTCCTCCTGTCCTGCACTATGAAGTATGGAACCTTCTCTGTAACAGATAGCCTTAGAGAATTGACTAGAGCACTATATATCTCAGTTATAATATCACCGAGGCTTTAGAAACACTAAATAAATATATCTATGTAGGTACATATATATATATGTATATGTATATATATATGTGTATATATATATATATATATATATATAAAAACGGTTTGGCAAAATTCTTTTAAGCTTAAAACTTGACTTCGTGTGTATATAGATGTGTACATGTTTGTCTGTATGTCTATGTGAAAATATCTACCTATTAGAAAGATAATATATAAAATATTTCACACTATTTGCCAGGAATCTGGGTCATCATTGTCCTTGGAATGGTTGAAATAGTGTTATTAGAACTCTACCTCAAGTATAGCACAAACACACACACACACACACACACACACACACACACACACACACAGCACAAACCCACACATACACAAGCAGATCAGTACCAAATGTGTTGCTATATGATCTTGTCTACAGTCAATTTCCATGTCAAAATCTTTAGACAAATATCTGATTTTCCTAGAACATAACATCATTATTTGCATCAAATGCTAATATATATTTTCTGTCTAATAAGTACTTGACTTATGTTGGCCAATGCATGTAAATTAGTATCAAGTGAGTTTATGTTTAGATCTCTCACCTCATCTACTTTGCAATTAGTAGATTCTAGGGGATGACTGACTTAGAGAAGTTATTCACATTTACTGATTGGTAGACCATTGGAATTCATTACAATAGTCCAAAGGTTCATTATAAAACATCTTTAATAGTACCTTTAATACTATACATTTGTAAAGAATGCTATGAATAGTATATTAAATTACACGAGGAGATCACAAATTATTTTGTTACTGCCCTTTTATGGGTCCCTGGAACAAAAATATTGGGGACCACTGACCTAGAGAACTATTTTTATTTACATATCTATGGAGCATGGACATGCTTTCGTTGTACAGGAGTATTAACACTTGCCAGAGCCTAGGCCAGCACCACCCTTTCCCCAAGGAAAGTGGAGCTCTGTGCTTTCTAAGGTTAAAATGTATTATAATTATTCTACTTCAGCTATAATGTAGATTAAATAGCATTTTATGTTATTTTGGAGCTGAATGACATTGATTATATGAGAGAGTATATATATATATATACATACATATATATATATGTATATGAATATATAAGAGAGAGAGAGGGAGGGGGAGAGAGAGAGAGTGAGAGTACTCCTACTAAATGCCAGGTGCTGTGACAAAAAGAAAGGCCAAAAAAACCAGTCCCTGCTTTCTCAGAACTTACAATATTAAGGAGTAGACAACATACAAACAACTATATATGAACAAGATACATACAAAGATAAATTGGTAATAATCACAGATAAAATGTTCTAGCATTAATTTTCCACTGTCTCTGTCAACAAATAAATATATTGAGGATAATGATTTAAATGACAACTAGGTTTAACGTACTTTAACTATAATATTTCACTAAAATGCATAGTTTAAAAACAGAAAGGCATCAAATGTTATTGACATATTATTTTCCTGTCATATGATTGTTTTTTGTAGCATTCATTTTGGGTTTCATTATGTCATTTATATCAAAATATCGACTTTCTTATATTTTTCATACAGTCCAATAATGCCTAACAGTGGAGCTAATCAACAAAATTTTGAAACATTTTTGAAACTCTTTGCCTCCAAGATATACATTCATTCAGACAAATAAACCATCTACAAAAACCAAACCACTGAGAAACTGAAAAGAAGGATCACAGCAGGGAAAGAAAGCAGTGAACCTTGGAATCAAAAGAATGTTTGGGGTGGGGGAAATTAACTTCCCAGATTCTTGTCCTCAAGGATTTTACATTTGAATGGGCAAGATAGTACATAAGCATATAAAGATAACATTAGAAAAAAAAGAAACAAAGGGTAAGTTTTGGAGGAAGGAGACTGACTTGTAGTCTTTTTCTGATGACTATTTTCTAATGACTAATTATGTTTAAAAAGGCATAAACTTTGGGCAGGGAAAAAATCTACCTGGAAAAATGTTGAGCATATGACACATAAATTGTATTTTTCTTTGATTTTTGTTTTAATGAGAATAATCTGAAATGAATTATTAAACTCCTAATTTTTTGGTAACAGAACATGTTTTACAACAGAGTAGAAGATATTATGGATCAAAGTTCCTGTGGAACTGGCCGAAATGATGAGTGGCTTTATGATAGGATGCTTTATTTAGCTGATGATGGGATAATTACTGTAAATAGCTGCATATATTTTGGAGTAGCCATTGCAAATTGTATTTTTTAAAATTCGCATATATACTTAGGTTTTAAAATTTGATAGGTGAGAGGGACTAAAGGAAAGAAGTGAAATTTAAAATATTCAGAAGAAGAAAAAAATCACCAATTTTATAAGACCAAAGGAGAAAAGAAATGAAAAGTGCTGTGCTTAGAAAACATGCTTCCAGATAGGAATAATATGACTTTATTACTATACATTGGTAAGAAGGCAGAGTAGTTGACTGAGATCTATAGAGAGGAACCAGAGACGTCAGTTCTGTGCTGTTACAAAAAGAAAGCAAAGATCCTTAAGGAGACAACATAATTTTCTTTGGAGAAAGGAAGGACCCTAATACTGGAATTCTTTATCATTGCATTAGAGCAGATAATTTGGCAAATTAAAATGATTAAAAGTTGAGAAAGCACCAGACTTAGTTCATTTATAATCTCCAATTCAGAAACAGACTAGGAGAAGCAAAGAAATTTTAAAAGCTTTTATCTTAAAGCCTTAAAGTAAATACTCGAGAGGTCTACAGATACAGAATCAGATGATTCTACTCTTCTGATGATTTAATGTAGGCCAAATGTAATTATAATTTAATTTGTCAAACATGAAAGGTGACATGGTGTAGTGAATACAGTCTTGGACTAAGAAGAAAGATTTGTCACATGTAATGACTATGTGACCCTGGGTAAGTCACTTCACCTCCATACCCCAGGCAACTTTCTATAACTGAAATAAAAATCGGGTGTCCACGTGTGTAAGAAATTGCCTTTACTCATGAAAGCAAGAGACCACATTAATATTTCAAAAGCTTTATATTTCATGTGGAATGATATACTATATATATAGTATAATAATTACCACAAAATTCTATGTTTTGTATAAAGAATGAGAAGACTATAAGAAATGATAATCATTTATAAAAATGGTTCCTGTTCACCCCAAAGGACAGTCATTTTAACTGTTCTTTATGTACAAGCACATGACCTCTTAGATGAAACTTCTCTCAAGTTTCCAATGGTGATCTTGAGCTATGGTCAGCAGAGTCCCTTATCCACGCTCAAGAAAACAGCATAAGGAGATGGGATCAGGCACAGACAAAAATCTTGAAAATCACTATCAATTCAATGAATATTTATTGACTGCCTACAGTATGTCGAATACTGTATTATATACCAAGAATATAAAGACAAAAATGAAATAATCCCTACCAGATGAAGTTGGAACTATAGCAGACAAAAAAACATAGTGTAGCAAATGGGAAGGGAAAGGGAATCAAAAGATACTTTAATATTACTTTAAATGATGCATATATTGTCAGTGTAAGAAGAAATTCCAATTTCTAAGTCTCCTGACTGAAAGTTCAGTGCTCTTTCCCTACTATATTGCCTTCGTATATATTTAGAATAATATTTTTTAAAAAAATTAAGTTAAATTTGAGATAGAAAAAGATAACAGTTCCATGTGAAAAAAAAAATCTTATAAAGTTCTGTATTGTAACAAGTTTCCCTTGGTCTTGGATCATTACGATGAGATTGCTTATTCATTTTTTTAAAGTACCTTTGCCTGACAGTTCTTCACTCTTGGCTCCTTCAGCCTTCATTCATAGAGGCAAAACCCTTTGGCAGCACTATGTTGTCTGGGATGAGTAATAGCATTTTTTGAAAGTGTTATTAACTTGAAACTTGAAGTGAATGTTGTTATAAGTTTGAAGCCACTTGTTAATACTATGTGGTGGGTTTAATCTATAAAACTTTACACATTATCTCCTCTAATCCTTCCCTGGCACATAGATTATCTCTCTATGTGTCTTCCCAGTGGAAGTGGCTGTCAAGGGAAAAGGTGCTTAGATTTGGGTTCCAAGAGAGGGGAAGCAGACTAGTTCAGCTTTGATATTTATCTATGTTATAATGCAGCATACTCATCATTCTAATTGCCATGCCTATGAATAGAAAAAAAAAATATGTGAACTACCATATTGGAAATGAGTAAATTGGAACTTTGGCATGTTTGTAGAATTTCTTATGAACATCATTAAAATGGAATTCTATATATATTGCTTAACTTATCTAGGTCTCAGTTTCCTCTTGTGTAAAGTGTAATGATAGAATTGGACTAGATAATCTCTATTCCATTCCAGCTCTAGTTCTAACAAGCCTATGAATGAGAAGTAACTACTTTGGGAGCACTTTTATGGCCCTAAAGGTTAAACTGTCAATGGGCCGAGGTAGGTAAGCTTGAGACAGAACTGGTTCAGGCCTAAGGGTGTAAAGTCTTATAAAAGACTTGTTGGCTTGAGAGAAGTTGTGAGAATGATTTTCTTGCTCCCTTTCCAAACCAAATTGGTAGAATGTAGCAACATTCTAAGTGTTGGTTTACTGGTGTTTTTTTTTTTTTCCCCTTTGCGACTTGAAACAAGAAGGGATTGGGAGGAGGAAGATAATGAAAAAAAATTAGCTACTACTTCTAAGTAATAAAAATGAAGTTGGAATTCAGAAGAAGAAGACTGAAAAGAAAATGGGATATTGTAACCTTATAATTCAATGGACATGGGTGGTAAGTAGGGTTGCCCTCATGAGTATGTGGACCAGGAGTTTTGGAGCAATGGAACGATAATACTGAGAAGGGCTGGATTTAATGATTCCTGAGTGAATTATTAAAAAGGAGAACACAAAGGGTCCTCTACGTCATCTAGGATGATCTGATATATTGTCAACATTCAGTACTTTTTGTTCCTATGACTAGGCCTAACGATTTTGAATAAAGCTACTTAAATATATCTAGAAAATACTTAATCTCTATATGTCTCTATGACCTTTACCCAGTTTGGTAGGTATTAGAGGAAGGTTAATACAGTACAATTCTTAAAACTGATTCAAAAGACTTAACTATAGTTGGAGTCTCAACATAACACAACTGACTACTTCCATCAATTATCTTGGCTCAACATTAAATGAATTTGTACATTCCACGTGTCATTATCTGAAAGTTGACCTCTTAGTAATGAATTTTTTTTGCATATTTTATGAAGACAGCCTGCCATGACACATGCAGGCAATGATTTGAAGCAATGTAAGAATCAACACCAATGAAATTGTGACTCTTGAAATAGACCAATGGACTATGGGGTAAATCCCATACTATATTACACAGTGTCCTAATTAAAGTACAACATGTCAGGTTTTAAAACAGAAACTCAGGTTCTGAAGCAATATTTGAGGCTACCTAGATCAATGCTTACCTGATGTGGAATAACTTTACATCAGACCTAGTCTCTGAAGATTTCTAGAAAGAGGTAAATCCACCATTTCTTTGGCATCCCATTTTACTTTGGATAGCTTCTAATTCTTATGAAGTTTTTCCTTGAATCAAGCCAAAATCCACCTTTCTGCATTTCTTCCTCTTTGCTACTATGGATTCCCTCTGCTGCTAAGCAAAACAAATCTAATCACTTTTCCACGTGACAGCTCTTCAAATACTCCTCCCTACCAAGCCTTTTCTTCCCAGGCTAAGCATCTGCAGTTTGAAAAAAAAAAATCCCTCAAATCCTCTAATGGTATAATTTCTAAGCCATTTATCATCTTGTTCATCCTCCATTGGATGTGCTGTCTATGCTCTTCCAACAATATGGTGCCCAGACCTGGAAACAATATTCTACTCCAAGATACTGGAAAAATTACTGAACTTGTATTCTGGAGAGAGCCTAGTTTAAATATGAGGACTGACAACTATTACTTCCATGATCTGGACAAGTCACTTAACTTCCTTGAGACTTGGTTTCTGCATATTTAAAATGAGTATGATAATAGCTAAAGTTATGGAGCTAGAGCTAGAGAAGACTTCCAGAGTCATCTAGTAGAACACACTCTTTTTACAGATGAGGAAACTTAGGCCTGAGGAAGATATTCAGTGACTTTCTCAAGATTACACAGACAATAAAGCATCAGAGGTGGGATTTGAATCCAGATCCCCCAACTTCAGAGTTAATGATCTTTCCCCTATGTCACACTACTTCGGGGAGTTATTGTGAGAAGAGTAGTTTGTAAATGTTAAATACCACATAAATATGTTATTATTATTAGATCAGGGTTCACAAGCAAAAATTTCTCATGTGCATGAATAAGAAACTGCTTTTTTATGAATACTGTAACTAATACATAGATTATAAATTACAACATTTGGGTCTGTATATTTAAAATAATTTATTTCGTGTAAAACCAAACTTTAAATTTATTTTCTACTTCACCATAATGGCTTAAAAACAGTTTCAAATTATTTTGACTAATATTTTCTCCCAAGTTAAGAAATGATTCTTCACTAATAATTTCTTATACAAATTTTCAATCCTCTACTTTTGTTGAGAGAATCAAGTGAAAATGTATGCATTTATCCTGGAAATTTTTAGACTTAAAATATCAATTTCTTGTGAATTTAACACATCCATCTCCATCTAGAGATCATGTAGTGTTATTTTCCTATAACACTTTTCAGAGATACATCCTTTTTCAGATCAGAAATAATGAGCAAAGAGGGAAAAATCCATTCTCAGAAATACTCTACCCCACCCCCCCACCCCTTACACCCCTTTAAAAAGGGCTTTCCTGGTAGGCTTCAGAAGATTTTCAGTTTTAGAACATTTTTTAAAATAATTTTTATTCAGTCTAGTCTAAAGCACACAAGATTTCCATAAAATCCAAAGACCTTATCAAGCTTGAAATAACCAAACTATTGGATAAGGGAGGAAAGTGTTGTTAAATTAATTTTTTTGTTTTGGAATGAATGAATGGTTGACTATATCAAATGCAAATATCTATTTTTGATACTTCTGACTAAAAATGGTATGAAAAACCGTCATTCCATGCCACATCACTCCTATGTTCTTCCCAAATTATTAAAGAGTATTAAAAAAACCCTAGGGAACTGTGCAACTAAGAAATTATTCTCCCTATTTGTGAGAACTAAAAATTAGATAAAGCCATTTTCTTTACCAACTTAAAGTCACAACTACAATTATTCCTGATCTGAAATTATAGTCTAATAAATTGAAAATGGACTACATTATTTGAAAATTTAAGTAACAACACTATTGCCTTTTCAAAATACTGACAGGCACAGGTTTCAAAAAATGGAAAATTATCTATCAAAAATGCGTCTTCTCTCATCAGTTGATTGAATAGAACCAACATTCTATTACTTTAATCTTCCTCTAAAAGAACAACTAAATGACAGTTTTACGTTTATGATAGAGAAATCATTTATTCTCTGGGTCTAGATTATATACATTGTGAGTCTCTGTAACTTACTACCTGTATTACTTTGGGCATGTCAACAATATATACTGGGTCAAGTAGGTGGCACAATGAATAAAGCACTAGGCCTTGAGTCAGGAATACCTGAGTTCAAATGTGGCTTGAAACTCTTGTCTAGCTGTGTGGGGACAAGTCAACCTCTCCTTGCTTCTTTCCTTATCTCTAAAATGGAGGTAATAATAGCATCTACTTCCCAGGGTTGTTGTGAGGATCAAATGACAAAATAATTGTAAAGTTCTTAGCATAGGGCCTGGCACACAGTGAGTGCTATATAAATGTTAGCATAATAGCTATTATTGTTATATGGTCTTATAGAGTTTCCTGGGGGCACTGAGTGATTTGCCCAAGATCATGTAGCCAATATTTTTCAGAAGCAGTATTTGGACCGAGAGTTTTCTGATTATTAGGACATCTTGCTATTCACTATTCTCTCTCATGATTTTCCCTTATGTTTAAAGATAGCATTGTCAAAATAACCCAAACTATTTGCAAATGCACACAACCACATTCTAACCAATCGAGTCTTCACAATCAAAAGGTCAGTTTTCATCACTGCAGTTCATCTCAATCACAACCTCAGCTCTTCATGCTACCATATATGGTTTCATACCAAATTTTCAAGTGTCTCAAAATTTGCTACCCTACTGTCAACCTCATTTCTCTAACCATAGCTAGGCTGCCATGGCAGATCACAGATAGTCTATTGCTTCACTGGTACTTGAAGCCTTTCCAACATTGTAGGACTTTGTAGAATTTAGCATCTACTTCCATAGCTTTTAGAGTTACTTCCATGCTTAAAGAGGCATCATAAAATGACTTGAGTAGAACAACCACTAAATTACCATTCAATAATACAGTAAACCAAGTCCTAATGGTTTGAGAGAATTAGTGAATCTCCAAAAGAGAATAATTCATGCCTAATATATAACCAAAGGTGACCTTGGAAAAAAATAAATATTGATGATATATAAAGAGGTTTAGGGCTTATTTGGAAGAAGACTTGGCTCATCAGGCACTTACCAAATACCAACTCTTTGGAGCTACTAGACACTGAAGTTACAAATAAAATGTGAAAGACCATTTCATCTTTGACCTCAACATGACTATGTTCTGTCAGGGGATCTATTTTTATCTCTAAGTAGCCACAAGTAGTTATGTGAGAAATTATTATAAATAGATACCTACCCAATGAAATAGTATCTTCTAATTAAATTATTGGGAGACTTACATACTCAGAGTAGGAGAGGGGTGGGAGGTTGAACTGAGAGAGTTACTCATAGACTAAAGTTTAGAGCAAAATTCCACATCAGAATTTTAGAAATATTGTTTATCACTGACTAGAACTGTAAGATATTCCTCTTTACCATTCTCATTTGATAATGCAGAAAATGAGTCTGGCTATAATTGAGACCTACCCAAAGTACAGCAACCTAGTGACTGAGTCAGGATTTGAACTCGGGATCTTCTGAATGCCTATTAAATTAAAGCTAGTCAATCAGTCTACTCTTTTCATTAAATGGTTTTATGTCTTATCTAATTAATCAACACTTCTTTTTTTGGATTTCATTTAAATAAAATGTTTCTATTCTATATCTCTGTCTCAAAGATCTCCTTTACCACTGTGCTAGCACCAAGAAATTATATACTATTTTTAGGGAAACAACCAAATAAAGGAATAAGAGGATAATCCATTTTGTAGCCATTGTCTTTCTATTCCCTTTCCTCCACCCCACCTTATGTAGGCCTGGAGTGGTAGAAAAATCAGTAGAATGAGAAATAGAAGAACTGAATTTTAGTTCTTGGGATCTGCCACCAATGATCTCTCTCTCTCTCTCTCTCTCTCTCTCTCTCTCTCTCTCTCTCTCTCTCTCTCTCTTTTCTCTCTCCCTGTGTCTGTGTATGTGTAATAGAGACAGAGGCAGAGAGAGGCAGAAAGAGACAAAGATGGCGATAGCGAGGAACACAAAGAGACAGAAACAGAGATAAAAAGAGCTACAGAGAAAAAAAAGAAGGAAAAAAAAGAGACAGAGATAGAAGCAGAGAGATAAGGAGAAATAGACAATGAAACAGAGAGAAAAGAAGAAAGAGAGAGAAGTAGAAAGAGGGGAGTGGTTTTTGGGGGACAAGCATGCAATTTTTCACTTGGGCTTATTGCTTAATCTTTGTGAGCCTTAGTTTCCCTATCCCTGTAATGGAGTTTGACTAAAGCCATTCCCCCCCACCCCAATTTCTTCCAGATTAGTCTACGTTTTAAAAAATTAGTGCATCAATAAGCATATATTGAATTTCTACTCTGATGAGCACTGTTGGCAAGTCATTTAACCTCTCTAAATTTCAGCTTCATCATTTTAAAATGGAAAATAATAATACTTTCAGCATATCTATCATAGGAAAGCTATGAGAAAAGTCCTTTATATGCCATAGGATGCCATGCACATGTGAGTTGTTACCATTATACTATAATAAAGGGGAATGCAAATATGCTTCAAATGCAATTTTAAAGATCAATCAGGCTTTGTTATGTAGGTGTTTATAAATGAATGTGTAAACAGTGCCATTTTATTAGAAATTTTTAGATTTAAAAATAATTTATTGAATGAAAAGAAGTATCATATAAATAATTGGCCATTAATTAACACCAATTATCACTACTATAAACCAAGAATTTAATAGCTAATAATGTTAAAACAGATCCTAAATACATATGTCACTAAGAAATTGCTAATTTGAGGAAATTTTACATAGTGTTAAATTATTAGGTTAGTGAGTACAGTTGTGCTAAAGATGGGTAAGGAAAGAGAACCGAAGAAATAACTGAGTAAGATAATTCTGCTTTCTATATAGAGGAAGATCATCTGCTATGTTTGGCAACAATAAGAATATCATTATTTAACACCTGTCTCCCAATACACTAAATCCTGCCAAATGAGGCAATGCAAGCACTTCCTCTCCCAAGGTATCATTTTTGAAAGCATATGTATTAAAGTATATATGTGAGGAGTAGAAGTCGGTGTTAATTTTGGATATTCAAATTATTATAAAATTTTAGCACCGGAATGGAATATATCTTGTAGATCATTTCTAGACCAAAATTGATAAATAAATAAAAACAAAGATAGACAAGCAACAACAACAACAAAATGAATCAAGAGAGGAAGGATTGATTTGGGTTTGGGAAGGTGATATATGGGAACAGAGTACAATTATTGGTGCAATATATAGGAGGAAACGTTCCCAGGAACAAGATCCTAATGCCGAAGGAGAGGATTTCATGTTGAATGAGGCTATCAAGGGAGAAAGGAAGCATGCTCATGAATAGTACTATCGCTCCCTCTAAATTTTGGCACTCTCAGAAAACAACCACCACCACCACCACCACCACCATCACCACCACTACCACCACCACCAAAACAGGTTGTCCAGCCCTAGTTGTAGTTGTTAGTTAGCTGTCTATGAAAACAAACCTAAGACATCATCTTCTCCAACCTTTTCACTTTTTTCTTATGGAAACTGAAATCTAGAGAAGTTAAATGACTTGTTTGAGGTCAAATAAATATTAAGTGGCAGAATCAGGACTTGAACCCATATCCCCAGATTACAAATCCTTTTATCTTTCCTCTGCATCTTACTGCTTCAAGTGGAATGAATCTGGGATTAAGATGTCAGTAACATCTTCCAATATGCCAAATTTATATGTACACTCTTATAAGTTTAAAGAAACTAATTGAAGTTAAGATTGTCATTTTCCCTAATTGCCAGATTCCTTAATAATGATGATTGAAAAAACTTTTGTAATTTTCTTACGTATTTCGAAGCACACTATGTTACTTTGCGATATTATTTAGAAGTTACCTAAACATTCATGTTGATTGATGAGTAGAGATTATGGCTATAGAAGCAAATAATTTGAATTTCAACTTTATATCATTTGTGTGAGCATTCTTCAGTGCCTAAGAATCTTGAAGAACTGATTATGAGAATTGCACCAACAGATACTTTGTTTACATGGCCTCAGTTATTTACTCAAATCTTAAGCAAAAGGGGCCAAGCTGTCTTTTAGAGATTATTTAATAAAGTGGTACATCAAGGAAATTACACATTACCAAGTACAACTTAATTTCAATGTAGGGAAAACTGAAAGCAATTGTTCTGGATTTTTTCCTTCCAATTACTTGTCCTCTGATACTCTATATTTCTAGGGAGGGTTTGCTGAATAAACATCAGATAGCTAGGCTGTAATTAAAGTGGTAAACTTCCTTTTAGTTTCCTGTGTTCCATTTCTGGAAGACTGTTTAGCTCCACTCCTGAAATAAAAGTATTGTTCATTTTTTACGAACAAAAATTTACCCAAACCTATTTTTCAGGCTAGAATATCCTCTCACAATCTATGCTTTTGACCTAAGACACAATGTTGTATTTTTGTTAAAAACATGGCTTTTTAGAAAATGCTATCATTTCCCTAGCAATACCAATATAACCACCACCATTAACTGATACTTGTAACAATGTGGTACAATTAAGCAAAATAAAACCACAAATCAACTGTTTCTGGCAGGATATGTTTTGTTCTGCACCTGTAGTCCACCACTTCTCTACTGAGAGGAGGGGAAGAGAAGACTCTGCTTTGCTAAGCATCTTTGGCAGTGATTCAGTCTGTCCAGCTTGGGCCTCTTTCCCCAGAGGGTAAACAGCTAGACAGAAATAGCAAGGACTAATGAGTCAATGAATGCCCTTGACATAAAAAAAAAATACTACCAACTCTTACGTGTTGCTTAATCATGATTGATTCATTCACAAAGGTTCCTGGAATTGGCTTATCCTAGATTAGTGCATTTTGAAAAAGAACATAGCTCCCTTTGCATCCATCTACATACCAACCCCAGTGTAAAGTAATACTGCTCTTAACCATTGCTGCTACTTGAAACCACTTCAGTTTAGCATAAGACTAGTTTACCTGATTTGTTTCTCAGGGGTCCAGAACAAACAAGTGAGAAATGGATGCCATGTGAAGCTGGCAATCATATGTAACCTCAAATCCTTTTGGTATATATGTACCTCTGCTGATTTGTATATAACCAATAAAACTTGAAGTTCAAATTAAGAACCGGGTGGTTGTGTTTCTTTTCCTGGAGATCCAGAGCTAGACTAAGCCAGGCAGTTTGCTTTAAACAGAAATAATCTACTGCCTCGTTAGGCTAAGTTCAATTAAAATAAAATAGAGATGAAAGCAATTAGAGAGAACCTAAGTGAATATGGGATCTTCACTTGTACTCCAGAGACTTGCCTTAGAAGGCAGTCGTCCCAGTTCTTCTTCAAGTTGGTGATATTTCCTTTTATTTTTAGAGTCATCCCATAAATGTTATAGTACAGATTCGAAGGTATTCCATGCAACAAGGTGTTAACACCCAGCAGTCAGCTATACTAAGTACTACATTCTTGGAGAATGAATGCCAGAATGAATCATTCTGCACTTAATTTTTAAAGACATATAATAAAGCTGCTTTGTCCTCCTTCCTCTCCTCTGGAGACCTTTAATTCCAAATCTCTGGTCACTGTTACTCCATTTATAAAAGCAGTGCACCTCCTCCCATCCCACCCCACCCCACCCTACCGCCATAGCTTAAAATTACTTTCTGGTACAAAAGGACATTAAGACCTTTTTATTATTTGTGGACACATTTTGTGTATATGAAGGACATTAAAGGATGAGTTTTGGTAAAAACACATTCATTCAGATTCTCTCCCTCTGCTAATGATTTGTGAAGGGTTTTTTGTTTGTTTTTGTGGTTAAACTCCAAGAGGTCAATTCGTTAATAGCTATTTCATTGCCAGGCATGTAATATTTAATCATTTTAAACCCCTGCCTGCATTTGTTCTCTAGCTGGCATAGATCATTCTGCTTTTTTGTCTGATCCATCTTTTAATAAGTATAACTGTAAGTGCTTCACTGAATTTACAAAAAGTTAACAGTCACTTTATCCCAGTGGAATGCAATCTGCTTGGCTGCATGATCACATATGAATGCCCCAGTTAAATATAGTCTTCCACTCTACTTTTGTTAAGCCATAAAAGTGGCTGCCTTCACGCTGTATGTGATCATGCAGCCGATCACAATTTTGAGGCTTTGTATCAAGAAAACTAAAATTAATTTCAAAGCCATCAAAGAAAGAGCTGTGGGTTCTAAAGCTAACTAAATCTTGACTTGATTCAGCTATATACATGCAAATGTGTGTGTAATATAGATATATAAACATATATGCACATATGCGTACATACAGGCACGGCTTGGTAGTGCATTGCACATAGAAAGCACTGGACCTGGTGTCAGTGATTGTACATGGAATCGTTAACATACTATGATTAGATTGCTAGAGGTAGTTGCCACCCTACTAGCTCTCCATGATGAAATCAAAAGTTCTTTGAGCAGCCACACTTATATGTTATTCATATGAATATATGACTTTTTGTTGTTGTTCAATACTTTCTCAAGCATTTCCAACTCTTTGTGACTCCATTTGGGGTTTCTTTTCAAAGATAGTGGAGTGTTTTGCATTTCTTTCTCCAGTTCATTTTACAGGTGAGGAAACTAAGGCAAACAAGATTAAGTGACTTGCCCAGGGTCACACAGCTAGTAAGTAAGTGTCTGAGCCAGATTTCAATTTGGGAAAATGATTGTTCCTGACTCCAAGCCTGGCACTCTATCCATCACGCCACCTAATTGCCCATATATGACCTATATACACATGAAGTCTATTCACAATTCTATGCTACCTGGATCCACTGTGGCCTCTATTACTTTCCTGGCTACTGTTGCATCTTCAAGAAAAGAATTATAAAACTCATAGTTGTGAGGCGACATGTGGCCCACAATCCTCCCAAGCGTGTGGCTATATCAGATGAAAATATAATTGAGGGGGCAGCTATGTGGCACAGTAGATAGATCACCAGCCCTGGAGTCAGGAGGACTTGAGTTCAAATGAGGCCTCAGACACTTGACACCTACTAGCTGTGTGACTGTGGGCAAGTCACTTAACCCCAATATCCTTGCAAATACACACAAACACACATGTGAATTATTTAGCAAAGTGAACAATACAACATAGGTAATATTTATATTTATGAGCTTATGAGCATCCCACAGGTATCTTTATGCATGTTTTAGTGGCCCCAGTATTTATTTGAGTTTGACTGTCATCCTCTCTGCTTGGTTTCAACTCCACAAACATCGCGCCACCCCCAAAATAAGCTTGATTTATTCAGTTTTAGTACTGGACACCTCAGCACCCTCAGCTTCCTCCCCTCTGATTTCAGACCTGGAGGGGCCAATGAACTCCCAAGCCAACTTCATTTAACTTTCTCATTAGTTGCTCTGCTTGGTTTTGACTCAACAAACATCAGACCCTGCTACAGATACCCTCTGCCTTCCCTCCTTTTTCAAATCCTTTTTTGCATATTGTCTCCCCTAACTAAGTCGTAAAGACCTTGAGGGCAGTGAATGTTTTTGTTATTTGTTATCTCCAATGCTTAACACAGCATCTAGCATGTAGTAGGTGCTTAACAATTGTTCAATGACTAGTGATTATTGTCTGTATTGCTACAGACATATCTCTGGAAATCATGACGTAGCAGCTAAGCTCATTTGGAGTCTGTCTTTGAAACTCTCAACTTCAGGACATTCTATCCTGACTGAAGAAATCCCTACTATATTCAGCTATCTCAAGGCTCTTAACCATGCTTTACCTCCACCCCCACATCCCTAACTGTGACACCAGTTTTTGTTGTTGTTTTTCCTTAGCAACCTCTACCTTCCAACTTTACTCAATGCACGGTCAGTAACTAAATAGGCATTTATTAAGTACCTAGTATATGCTGGCATTGTACTAAGTGCTGAGGATACAAAGAAAGGCAATAAAATAAAATAAATAAATAAAACAGTTTCTGGATCAGAGTATCTATTTGATCCTAGAAGGAATAGGGAATCACTAGGATCAATTGATTGGAGAAAGGAGGGTGACATGGTCAGAACTGCACTTAAAAAAAAGATCGGTTAGAGAGCTAAATGGAAAATAGATGAGTGGGAGAAGACTCGAGGGTGATAAACGAACCAGGAAATTTGGCAAATTATTGAAATGAGTACTACCACTCATGATTCCACTGTTCCTCTTTGTTAATTCTTAGACAAAAATAACCTTCCTTGGCCACATAAAATGTCTTACCCTATTAGTAAGTTAGTTCCTTAAAGGAAGGGACTACGTGTTTTGTACATGAATGTTTTATTAAATGACTAGGATATATTAAAAATATAATTTTCAAAAAAATTCAATCAATTTATTTTAATATATTCCTGGAGTTTGTCCCAAGAAGTTTCTTGTTCTCTCTTGCTTAAAACTCACTGGGTCTAGAAGGCCAGGGCCAAAAACATGGAGGTAGAAGACAATATTTTAAAAAAATTCTTCATAATATGTCCCCAGACCATATAGCTAGCCTCATTATACATTACCCCCATTGCACACTCTCATACAGTCAAGTTCATTTTCTCTCTGTCCCTCTCAGATTATTACATCCCTTGTCTTTATACTGTTATACCTATACCTACACCTATACCTATACCTATACCTATACCTATACCTATACCTATACCTATACCTATACCCATACCTATGCTGGCTATCCCCTGTGATTGTTCTCTTTACTTACTTCTGCCTCACAAAATCCCTCTTCTTCAAGATATAGTTCACCTTTTATATGAATTCTTTCCTGAACCCTGCAATTATTCTTCCTTCCAAACTACCTTGTATTTTTACAACTTTACATGAAATTTCTTTATATTCATTGTATGTATCTGTGTGTGCATGTGAAAGGGTGTGTATTTATATATGCATATGTACGTATGTTTAAAATGTATGATTAAATCATACATTTAAATCATACAAATTACATCATACATTTAAAATGTATGATTAAAATATAAGCTCCTTGGGAGCACAGGTTGTTTTATTTTTTCTGTATAGCACTTAACACAGTGTCTGTCATTTATCCAGTGCTTAATAAATGAATTCGGATTGATTGATAGAGTGTGGACCTTCAGGTCTTGGAGGGATGTGACTAAGATATGTGCCCTTTTCTCTAAATATTATGTGCAAGGTAGTATAAACAATAAAACGAATATCACCATTAACCTGCCTTCAACTTAGAGTTTACTAGAAACAGGTTTGAATGGTATCAACTAAAAGGCATCATGTGTGTGATTTATGCTCCACTCCTTATTTCCAGTAGGGTGCTCATGGGTGTCCCACAGTCGATTTAGAATGATTAGTACTTAGAATATGTTTTCAGCAGTTTCACAGAGGAACCAAAACCAGCAAGGAATAAGAATTCAAAGGGCAATACATTAGGGAGTGTAGATTTAATAAAAAAAAAAAACAGCAAAGGGAAATTGAAATAATAATAGGCAGACAGAAAAGGTAATTACCAAACAGTAATAAAAATGGTTTCTGCCGTACTCCAAACAACCTTGTTAGTTTCCATTGTTTTAAATAGTGACCCTCAAAATCTTGCTAACCAATCCAGGTACGGAAATATTGTGTGTCTCCACAGGATTATTATTTGTCAAAAGAAATTACAGAGACCATGCTGTAAGGGACAGTCTCCCCTCTTCAGCCCTCCCCCCGATTTGGGGAAAACATTTCTGTTGAAATCTATGAGAATTTTGTGAGAAAATAAAATGTAAGCAAAGGAAGATTCCCAGGCCTGATCCCCCAGAAAACAATAATACTATTTTAAAAACCTGGATTTATGATTTCATTCCTGTAGGGAACTTTTAGAGTGAAAATGTGAACTAGTAGTGCAGATGGAGATAGCAACTCTGTTTTAGAGTATCATTTTAGGCACTTAGAGATGGTTACTTAACCTTGACATATGACAAAAAACTAGGCTGGAACTGAGGTTTTTGAAAATGCACATAGGACCCTCTATCTATGAACTAGATCTGAAACTCTAAGGGATTTTATAGGCTGTCTAGTCCAACTCCATTCTTTCACAGATTAGGAAACTGAGGTCATAGGGATTAAATGACTTACCCAAGGTCACACAGTATGAGTCAGAGATGAGATTTGTATCAAAACATTCCTGACTCCATGTTTGTGTACTATTACTATTCCATACTGCTGAAAGTGATGGTGATGATGATATGATTGCCACAGCCAGAGCCTCTAATGAGTGACTGAATAAATGAATGAATAGCACAGTGTTATACTATGTAATTCCTATATCACTAAGAGCTATTGGTGCAGAATCATAGCAAATATTTCTTTCTTGATATATGATTATGTACAATCAATAAGTAGCAAGATTCTGCTGTATGCCATGCATTTTGCTAGACACTAGTGATATAAAGAGAAAAAAGAGAAAGCCCCTTCTCTCAAAGATTTACATGCTATTCTTATGTGTTAATTATGTCACTAAATTATAGATCCCTTCCCATTCATGAAAAAACCAGGAATAGTGCTCTGCACATAATAGGTACTCAGGAACTCTTTGTTTTTAATAATGATATTAATTATATAATGATCCCCAGGTGCTACAAATTGATTTGATATGAATACTCAACATTCATGACACCCAAACATAATAGCAATTTTAAGTTGTATTGTTAAAACATATGCCTGAGATCACTACTCTCAGGAAAATTTATTTCTATAGAAAATAAGGTAGGGGGTACAGAGCTTAATAAGGTGTAAGATAATCTATATGTGCTTGTCTCATGTTTATCAGTTCTAGAAGAGAACTTTTGTTGAGGATTGAATAAAAGTTTTCATTCAATATTTTGTAAAACACTTTATTACTATGTCATTTGATCTACACAGCCTTGTGAGTTTTTCTCTATTTTGCAGATGGGGAAACTGAGGCTGAAAGATATATGATTTTTCCAGATCATAGCTCTGATAAGAATCTGAAGTATGAGTTGAACTCTCGTCCTTATGACCTCAAGTACAGCACTCTTACCTTCTAATACTAATGATAGTAGAGTCCTAATACTGATAATAAAATGCCTTAGGTTTTACAAAGTACTTTGTATACATGTAAGGGCAAGCAAAGTGGTACTTTTTGTTGTCTTTTGTTTTGGAGTGCTTCTCAGCACTAAGGCAATGAATGTCTTTGATTGAGTTTTGCCTTTGTTTGTAGAAAGGCTCACACCCTTTTGTGAATTAGGTCAGGAGAGGTGTGAAGCCCTCAGGAGGTGTGAAATTCTCTGACCCTGAAGAATTGTACATATATTCTGAGGTTAGCATTTTGTTTGTGGCTCACTCACTGGAAAAGTGTTGTGTGATTTGACCAGACAAGACTCTGGGTAACCATTAAGGAGCCCCCTGGCTTTGAAAACTCAGATGTTGGTGCTTTTCTCTCTGGTAACTGTATATGTATAGCTTTGATTAGATAGCCAGAAGCCTGTCTGTTGATTTGTCTTATTTGTTCTGTTTATATTGTCTCTGTTTATAATATCTGTTTGTATGTGCTCTGATGGTTTAAATTGCTTTTCTTAGAAAAGCAGATCAAAGAAACTGTGCTAGCAGCCCTCTTGTGTGCTGGTATTATTGGCCTTACACAGACACAGTAGCACAAGTAGCATTGTTGTCACAATACATTATTTCATCTTATCCTTAGAACAACCCTTGGAGGTAGGTACTATTTTATTCCCACTTTATAGATGAAGAAACAGAAGCAGGTAGAGGTTAAGTTACTTGCCCAAGAGCAGCATATAACTAGCATGTGTCAGGAGGGGGATAGGAGTTTTAACTCATGTTTTCTTGACTGTGGGTCCAGTACACTATCCACTGTGCCACCTAGCTGCCTTGATCACTGAGAATAGATGTATCTTATAAGGCAATGTTATAGAGTGTGGGAAAGCTAATCCTCCCTACACCCACCCATGACTAGAATTATAGGAGAAAAGTACAAGTTTATATGCAGGGTAAAAAAAGAATATTATCTATTATTTACTGATGGTGACACAAAAATGGTGAAGCCCAAGCTGTGGTAACAAAGTTCCCATTATGTCAATATAGTATAGTTTAAAAAGTGGCAAAGTCCTCCAAATACTTCAGAAAAGTCAGATCACCACAACATAAAACAAAGGAGGTTGAATTATTTCATTCCATTTTAAATAGAACAGCAATTTCCTCAGGCATATAAATGATGACTTGACTTTTAGTGTGCCTAGTGTAAGATAAGTGTGATCTGACCTGGAAGACTGTTAACTCAGTAGGGGTATCACTTTTACCTTGAAAGAGTGAGTATGGAAAATTACCCCTAGGCGTCAGCACGTGACCAACACACTCAACCTATATCCTAAGAAAGAAAACAATTCAGACAATAATTCTTCCTCTTCCCTTCCCATACTTCAAAATGTCTGGTAGATACTTTTTTTTTCAGTTGTAGCTGCCTATCGTTACATTTATTCTTGAAAGTGCTTTTTATTGGTTTCATGTTTTTTTTTCTTTCTATTCAAGGGCAATCAATTTGTTCAAAGTTATTCAGGAGATTAATAGTAGCCCGGGAATGGAATTCTCAGATGCACTGACTTTAACCCCTCTGGTTGCAACAAAATTTTATAGAAATGACTACAAATAACCGAATGACTACTTACCCAAAGAAAGTAATCATTTACATCAGAGAAGCTTAGAAGAATGTAGGTTTTATTTATTTTTACCACCAGTTTAGCTCCTGAAAAGAGTACAGGATAATAAATTGTACTTATTTGCAAGGCTACTTGAATAATTCTTTGGATTTCTATTCATAGTGGAGAAAAAAATAAGACGAGGATATAGTCACACTTCACAAGATATTCTGTGGGCAGCAGAGGATAGGGTTGATGATTTTATAATCAAGGCATCATGGACATTGTTTAAAATGATCCATACTTTTAGGCCTAAATCCATTAATGCATGGGTTTGTTGGCTAGAAGAAATTCATATATTTCTAAGAGATTGTATCCAAAAAAAAAAAAAAACAGAAGGGAGAACTTTTTTTAAAAAAGCATTGTTGATTTATATTTATGTATAAATCTTAACTTTTGAATAAAGGTTTTTCAATTTAATATCCAAAATCACATGAAACTCAATGCCCAGTTGGAGTGGAGGTGTATTCTAAGGTAGTTATATTTAGCTTAATTGTTTTGTAGAACAAAAAGAGGAAGGAACCAGTAATTGGAAAAGCCAGGTTCTGGTTCCAGTTCCAACATTTACTATATATGTGAACTTAAGTGAGAAAATTTGTTGTTCTGAGGTTCATTTTTTTTTCTTGCAAAAGGTAGTACAGTAGGTGTTCTCTGAGGTCACTCCCAACTCACTCTATGTGATCCCATTAAAAACACTGAATTTGGAGTTAGAGGACATGCATTTAAATCACTGCCACTTAGTACATATGTGAACTTTGGCAAATTGTTTCAAATTTCAAAATCTTAGTTTCCTCTTCTGTAAAAGAAGAAAGTTGAAGTAAATGACCTCTAACCAATTTCCAGAAATACTAGGACTTAGTCACTGATGAATCAGAAACAACATATGTTTTGTCTCTCCTATTAGAATCTGAGTTTCTTGAGGATAGGAATTGTTTTGATTTTATATTTTTTTTTTCTCAGTGCTTAGCACTGTCTTTTGTACTAAATAAGTGTTTCATAAATGGTTTTTCACTCAGTCGCTTATTCATTCATTCACTCATCCTAGGTATAAATTTATGGTCCTATAAAATCAATGAGTCTTAGATATGTTATTTTATTACATGGTATTGGTTTTCTTGTAAGAAATTTCAGACATCTTATGAGTAGTATTTCAATTTCATTACATAAAATTGCTTGTCCTGAAAGATTTCAGACATATCTAAAATGTGTATTTTTTAAAATCAAATTTTCATTCATATTTAATATTTACTGGACACTGAGGAGGATTCTGAGAGATGGACTAAAAATAAAAACAGAGGGTGAATAGTATGATCAGAGGCCTGAACTGCAACATATTAGAAGAAAATGAGTAGAATATAAGGTATATATGGAAGATTAGTAGGAAATGTTTTTGTTTTGTTGAATCATTTTTTCAGTTGTGTCCAACTCTTTCTGACCCTGTTTGGGGTTTTCTTAGCAAGGATACTGGAATGGCTTGATATTTCCTCCTCCAGCTCATTTTGCCGATGAGAAACTGAGGCAAACGTAGGCAAGTCAAGTTCAAGGTCACACAGTTAGTTAAGTGTCTGAGGCAGGATTTGAATTCACCAAGAGGAGTCTTCCTAATTCAAGGCCCAGGGCTTGATTCACTGTACCACCTAGCTGCCCCTTGGTAGAAAATATGAATGGAAAAATAAGACGGGCTAGATTTTACATAAAGCTACTTCCCCCCACTCTTTCCAGTTGTCAGTGCCCTTTTTCTCAAAACTGATCTAAATTTATTTTGAATGTAATTGTATATATTTCTCAATATGTATGCTATATCTATCCCCCAATAGAATGAAAATTCCTTGAAGTCATAGGCTGTTTCACACATTCTTTATATTTTTAGCACTTAGCACCAACATGGAATAGATGATTAATAAATGATTGTTGATTGATTTGAGTGATGGATTGAAGGACCTTGAAGGATAAGTATAGATATTTGACAGTGATACAATGAGTAAGAAGCCATTGTAGGCTCTTATTCAGGAAAATAATATGTGTGTAGAAAGTAGTGATTAAATAATATCATCTCTCATTCCTATAGCTGTTATCTCAACAACCCTGGGAGGTAGATAGTGAAAATACAATTATTACCAATTTCCAAAGAAAAATGAATTGTAGAGTAATGACATAACTAGCCCAACATCATGCAGTTTATAACAGATCTAAGAATTAAAAACCAATCATTGGACTCAAAATACAAGGCTCTTTCCATTATGCCAGCCAGAGTAATTGGGAGGTGGTATGTAGGTGGAGGTATTATGGTATGATACAGATTGAAGAACAAGAAGACAAGTTTGAATCTAGCTTTGAACCTTACTGAGTGAACTTGTATAATTCACTTAAACTCTCTTGGGCTCAATTTACTTATATAATGACACAGTTGAAATACATGGTCTTTTCTAGCTCTGACATTCAATAATTATGTGTTTAGATGAGAATAGAAAGTAACAAGGGAGAGGGGAAAGACAAATTAGTAGTATAATATAGTCATATACATATGAATTGATATCTAGACAGTGGGTTAAGATATGTGAATATGAAAAATTTAGTTTTAATACTAATTCTAGGGAAAACATTTGATTTTATATCCCATTTTCATACCTTAATTCAATAGGTGGTAGACACTAAAGACATGTATCATTAGTCTAAGGAAAGTATATACAGAGGTTGAGTCAAAAAGATCATTATATAAGTAATTTAGAACTAGAAGACATTTTAGAAGCCATCTAGTCTAGTGTCATGATGGTAAATGTTTAAAAACTGGCTCTTATGAAAAAATGAAACATGCATGCAAGTTTAACATTAACTTCAAGATTAGCAATATTAACCTTTTCCCATCGCTTTCTTAATTCTAGGCAATCAATAAACTAATAAATCAAGCCCTGATTTGAAATCTTTTTTCTGATTTCCAAGGTATAAATGCTGATATAGAATATTTGACATAAGCTTTCCAGTAGACCCTTGATCTAGTCCAACAAAATAATTTAATAGCAACTCGGAGAGGCCAAGACAACTACAGTTTTGACCTAAGGTCAAAAAAGTAGAAAATGACAGATCCGAATCCAAATCCAAGACTCTTTCCACTATACTATGCAATTTATTTCCCTCTAAATCATGTATTTAAACATATTTTTTCACAGCAACTTTTAACTGTAAAGCCATCAAATAGATAGTGATCAATCTGTGGAATTGGTTGGAAACTCCTCAAAGGCCAGGCGGTTTTGTTTTTATTTCTATATGCCCTTATGACTAGCAAATGGCCAAGCACAAAGCAGACATTAAATGAAATTTTCTTGAAGTGAACTGAATATTAAGACACCTAAAAAACCCCTGTTTTTATTATAGTCTTTTCATCTCAGAAAACTGAATACAGATAATGGTGGTCTCAGTAATCAGAGAACAGTTGCACTCCCCCACCCTTACCCCCAGAGGTCATACCTGACATAACTCTGCCAAGCAAATATCTTATTGTCTTTACATATCCTTCAAGACAAGACAATGTCCAGACAACTAAGCTGCTAATCAGGGCCTTTGTAGTCTACAGTGATTGCTTTTGATTAATCAAATGAAAAACAATGATAATGAGAGGCTAGTGTTTCAATGAATTCTCTTGAAATTGTTACTGAAAATCTTGCTAATATACCAAAGCATTTTGTCCTTCTGTGTGTCTTATGTATTCATTTTTTCCCCATTCAATTTTAAGGCTTTTGAATTAGGAAAAAAATTAAAACAGAAGGGAGAACTAATCCCTTAATAAATCATACTCACTATCATTATCTGCCCAAACTATTGTTTAGGGGAGTAATTTGATACATTTTTTACTATCTACACCTCAACAATGTCTAGTAAATTATACTAATCATCTCTTTGGTGATATATTAAGACAGCCCCAATGGTGATTTATCAATTTGCACAGAAACCACTCTTCAATCCAGTTGATATGCAGGTCTCTAAAGAATTTCCTATGATTTCCAAAAGCAAATCTCCTAGAAATAACCTGGCAATGTTTAGGAAAAAAAAGTCAATGTTTGCCTTACTAATATAATTAAAACAACCTAATTTTGACTTCCCATCTGCCTGGGCCTATTGACATTGGAAACATGAGGAACCCGGAGTGGGAAAATCAGTCTCACATTTGGATACCCAGGCGAAATAACATTTTCTCTAAATAGAAAATCCTTTCCGCTTAAGGTATTTTTAAAAGAATTTTTCAGTGATACAATTTCATACTGCATGTGAATATGTGTGTGTAAGTGCATGTAGAGTTCTCAACTTAATACAAAGTGTTACTTATGCAAAGGGTTGAGATTAATGTAAGAATACATATTTTCTGGAAAAAATTAAATAATTTATGGCATTTTTTTCTTCAGATTAAAAAATCTACTAGAGAGATAGTTAATAAAATATTGCAGTAGAATATAAACTATTCAATAACAAAAATATAAACCAGATCTATAAGCTTAATTCATGTCTTTCCCCATGAGTCAGTTTGTAAAACTAGCATTTATATTAAAATATCATCCAACTAAGATGAAAAAATATTAAAATGATGTAATGGGGAAGAGAATACCAGAAATAAGAACTTAGGGGCTATTTCCTAGGCTAAAATTCTGTCTATGATATATTGAGGCTATGTGTCAATTAGTCAATTGGCAAATATTTAATGACTGTATTCAAAGTAGTATGGAAGAATTTGAAGAATAACTAAAAAATTTCCTGCCATGAAGTTATTGTTTATAGTGGGAATATAATTGAGGAAGCAAAAGGATATAAAAATTATGTACACATGTGATGCAGAAGAATGTTAAATATTAGATCATTTGTATTTAACAGAAGTTATATAATCTGGGCTAGTGAGGGAAGGCCTCATGCTACAAGGAACTATTTGAATTGGGTTGTGAAGGATAGGTAGAACAAAGTTTAGATGAAGAAGATGGGACTGAGGCATTTGGTCCAACAGACCCTTTATGGAAAGTGAAAAAAGGCAGGCATGTGTGGGTGCAGAATAAATGTGTGCAAGAGTATATACAAGATTATTGTTGGAGAGGCAGGTTGAGGTCAGTTTCTGGTTGTCCTTGAATGCTAGGATAAGTCATTTAGATTTTTCACTGTAGATGATGGGCTCATTGGATTTTGTGAGCAAGGGTGTTAATAAGATGACAAAATTTAGGACTAGAAGGAATTTTAGAAATGAAGGTCAAACCCTACAGCTTTACCTCAGTGAAGAAACTAAGACCCAGTGTGAAGAAGTTATTTGTCTAAGGTCTATGGCAGAACTGAAATGTGAACCTGAATCTTGTTTGCAAATCCACTTCTCTCTGCACATTTATCTCAATAATTAAAGGGACGTTAACCTGTCAGTTATTAGGCTTAGGATGGGGAAAGATGGAATCACAGTATATCAGCATTGAAAAGAAGTCCAGAGAGTACCTGACCAGGAACCTGCTCTACAGAAAAGGCCAAAATTTTTTTTCAGCCATAAAATTGTGGAAGATATCAAGTGAAGGCAAGCCTACTGACCGCCAAGGCAGGCCATTCCTTTTTTGAATGGATTTAATTGCTAGATCATTTTTCCTTTAAAGAGAGCTAAAATGTGTCTCTCTTCAACTTTCATCCTTTCCCATTGGTTCTGCTTTGTGGGGCCAAAAAAGAACAAATCCAAACCATTTTCCATAGGGCAGCACTTAACATACATGAAAATCACTACTGAAATCTGAAGAGATTTCCACCCCCTCCCCCTCAGCAGTACATTCCTAGCTCTTTCAACTGATCCCAATATGGCCTAGTAACTATATGGATAGCCCTCCTCTATATCAGTTACAGTATATCTTTCTTGAAATACAGTGCACAGAACTGAAGACAATTCCCCATAAATCAGTCAACAAATAAGTACTTACTACACACCAGTCAACTGTACTAAGCTCCAAAACCGAAACTTTTTTTTGCCTTCAAGAAAATTATATTCAATGAGGAAAGACAAAGGGTAAATATGTAAATACACACAAAATATGTTCTGACTGGGAGAGAGAACAATAGTACTTAACTTGGACATTATGTCACCATAACTAAGATCCTATGAGATATTTGGACTGTCATGTGATAATTGTTGAGTCATGTTGAACTTGTCAACTAAAATTCCCTGGTGTTTTTTCTAATGAATTTTGCCTAGCCACACCTCCAAGGAATTCATCCAGATGATCGATTAAAAGACATAAAGTTAAAAGGCCTTAAATAAGGGTAACAGCAATGAGAGTTGAAATGATGATATGGATTTGGGTCATTATAAAGATGTCAGTGATGGATTGAATGTGAGAGATCATGGCAAGCAGGTTTTGAAAATGACCTATGTACCTAAGATTTCAGCTTGATTGACTTCAAAAACAACAAGTCAGGAGAGAAAGGTAATTTGTTCAGAAACAAACAAACAAAGAAACAACAATAATGGTTTCCATTCTAGATATGTTAAATGACAGTGAGATATATGAGTAGAAGTGTCTACCATTTGGAAATGTTGTACTGAAGTTCAGATTGTTTAATAGGCTGATGATATAAATTTTATGTCCATATAGAGGTAATGATTTGTGGATCTTAAAGTCAAGAGAATTTCTAAGGATGATCTTTTAAAAAGTCATCTTATAATATCATTGTGTCTAGTAATACAAAGGACTTTCAAAATTTTCTTGTCTAATAACCACTTTTGTATAGTAATGGAAAATGAGGTGCATGGAGATTAAGTGACTTGCCTAAGGCTATTCTTCAACATATACTGAGTGGTAATGAATTCAATTCCAGTACTTTTCCTACTATATCATATTGTCCATATAAGTCAACCACTAAAAATGGTTGACAGTTACTTATTCTTTTTATGAAGTGTTACATGAGCAGAGTGAAAGAAAACTGTCTTTAGACTCAGAAGAACTCACATCAAATCCTACCATCGATACTACCTGTGTAACTGTGAGCAAGTCATTCAATTTCCCTGGGATTCAGCCTTCTGAACTGTATAAAGAGAGTTGCACTAAATGACTTCAAAGGTCCCTCTCAACTGTAAATCTCCAATCTTCTGACTTATGAACATATCTAAGCAGGAAATGTCTCAGGAGGTAGTGGCTTCCTCCTCAGGAAAGTTCTCCAAGCAAAGTCTGAATGACTACATGTTAAAGATGTAGAAGAGATTCTTGGTTAGGTTTGGAGAATAGATGGTGTTCAAGGTACATTTTAGCTGTGAGATTCTAGGATTTTGTTATCATTTACCCTTTGAAATATTATCTCTAACACTTCTATTCCTTTCCAGAAACATTTGCCACTGTACTGCTACTTCTCTTGTTGTGTTATCTCACCAATGAGATTAGAACCTGCATGTAGGAAAGATATAGTAGGTGATATACAGTATAGGTGACCAAGACATATTCATTAAATGATTAATATAACCAAAATACAAATTCGAGAAAGTCAAGCAACTTGTTTAACCCTCTTAGCTATTGATTCTGTTTACCACAAGGTGGTTCTGTGTACTTCCTGGCAAATAAGTCAAGATCTTATTTATTTAAATGAATCGATTAATCTGAATGTGGAAATAAAACTATGGCTGGCTCACAGTGAGCATCTTGCAGTTTAATCCTCAGAAAATCAGAGATGGGGTTATAAATCCAAACAAGGTCCAAAAATTATACCCCCTATGCAACACTCTTCCGCAAATGTTTTTTTGAACTTTCCCTGAAACATAGCTGACTCAGCACAAAACCAATATTTATTTGCCATAGAGTTTGGCACAGAGCTGGTATCAGAGAAGAAAGATGATCCATAATCTTCCTGTATCTAGACAAGTTCTCTACTCACCTTGTCATTTTTTCTTTTGGTAGTTTATGCACATTATCTAAGAAGGGCAGTGTGGTGTAAAACTTATGATTAATATGTGAGAAGTAGGGGGAAAGACATATGTGCCCAGGGAAGGAAGTGTGCCAACCAGGTAGAAAGTCTGAAAGATAACAGACAGATGATATAAATGGTGCACTGGTATAGAAAGATTATTAAAAGATTCAGAGGAAAGACTTCATGGATTTAGGTAGATCTTCTTTAGAATAATTGTATAAAGACAGGGATAAGAATGACATCAAAAACAAAGACTTAGACTGTACTATATATTAGTGGAGGGAGCATGGTGTAGTAGATATTGAATTGGACCAGATATTGGTAGGACCTGAATTCAAAAACTGCCTGTGTGACTTATAAACTATGTGAGTGTATAAAAGTCATTTGATTATCCTGAGCCTCTGTTTCCTCATTTTAAAAATAAATGTAAGAATATCACAATGTTGTATCATAAATGACATAATGCACATAATGAACTTTAATAATTTTAAAAGCAATATATAAACATAATTACCTTAATAACAAGACCTCCATGCCTTTACATTGGCAATCCATCATAGCTGCGTTGCCTACTCAACATTAACTTTTAAAATCCCTGTTTTCCTTCAAGGCTTTGCTCAAATACTACTTTCTCCAGAAGTCTTTCTCTATTCTCCACTATCAAACTTCAAGAACCTTCCCCTTATAAGGGTTACCTTCCATCAATTCTGTATATACTTTCTCTCTACCTAAATATGTACATGTTGTCTCCTGCAAGAAAATGAAAGCTCATTGAGGACAGGAATCTTTTTTTGCCTTTCTTTGTATCCTTACACCTTGGAATATTACATGGCAAATAATAAATGCTTAATAAGTAAATACTTCTGAGGTGGTTGGGGTCATATCTAGGTAGGTCCGTCTACCTAAGTATGGATGGATGAATGAATAAATGAAAAAAGAGTATTAATTGCCTACTATGTGTCAAGCACTGTGCTAATGATTAGATAAGCAAATAGAAAAATATAGATAATCCTTGCTATTAAGAAGCTCACACTTTAATTGAATGACAACACAAGTAAAAAAGTTTGTTTGGAGAGCACATGGGAAATTTCAGAATGAAGCAATGAGAGGTCCTTGGGTTATATAAGTAGGACAATGTGGGAGGGGGTTCCTGGAAGATGTAGAGGCAGAGCAAATGGTAAAGTCTTTAGGACTTTAGGAGTTAGTCTAAATTAGATGATAAGGCATGGTGGTTATCCAAGTCAACAGAAAGAATTGAGTTGTTGACTCGTATCTTATCCCATTCACACAAGCAGTCCAGCAGAAAGAGGTAAGGGTGCCTCTAGTGGTGAGGAGTCTTACCACTGACTGGAGGTCCCAGATGAGTCCTGGGACAGTTCACGATCAAGAATAAAGGGAAGAAGATATTGAAGTTCCTTGTTTGGTCACCCTGCAAATTGTCAGTTTTCCATACTAGTCCAAACCCTTCTAGAATTCTGTAACATGGTTAATTTCCAGATTCAAAGGAGAGATGAAAAAATATTGTTATTATAATCAGACATTCCTAAACTAAAAATAATAAAACCATTATTAGGTCAGAAAAGTTTATTCAGAACTTTCTTCATTCTAAGACATTTTTAGTTTAAAAAATCCTTTGGCTAAAAGATAGTATTAATCAAAACAATATTTGAAAGTATAACTTATTTTGATTTCACTCTGAATAATTTTTTCATAGCTATTTCAAAAGATTATAATGCTTTATAGAATATAGTTATCATCTTTTAAAAATCATTTTCACTCAGTCTGGATTTAAAATGATGTCCTCTAAAGACTTTTTTTTTTCATTAATTTTATTAGGAAAGACATTTCTTCCTGAATGAGTCAATAATTATTGTCCTTTCCACAAAGAGATATTAGAATTATTTGTTTGGCAGAAAAAGATAACACAGCCTACTCTTTTTCCTGAGAGTCTTTGAAAATATTTGCTGATTTGTTTCATTTTCAAATATCCAAAGTAGATCTTCAAGTATACTTCAGATCTGCCTTGGGACTCATAGAACATTTCAGATTGAAAGGATATTATTTATTCCAATTGCCTCTTCTTTTTCTTTCTAGTCTTTCTTTTCCTTCCTTCCTTCCTTTCTTGCTTCCTTCCTTCCTTCCATCTTTCCCTCTACCTTGTCTTCCTCCTCCTCCTCCTCCTCTTCTTCTCCTTCTCCTTTTTTTATTTGTTTTTAAACATAATGAAATAGGTCAGGAGAAATTGCATGTGGGGGTCTAAGATCACACAGCTAGAGGGTCATAGCACCAGGATTAGAACCCAACTGTGTTGATTTCTGATTTCTCTTAAACCATACTGTGTTGTGGGAGCTATACTTTTTAAACAAATGGGAAATTCAGTGACCTAATAATAAATTTTCCTTTTACTTGAGTCATTATTCAGATCATCATCAGATATATGCTATAGACAGATTCTTTCCCCATCTTTAAAATGGGGATACAAATTCCTGCCCCTATCCCAAGTTATTGGCAAGTTGTAATGGTAGTAAAATTCTGAATATTACAAAGATTTTAAAAGTACTAGAAAAAAAATAAATGAAATATATGATTCATGATTGTATATGTATAATTTAATGTGAAAAAATAAAGGAATTCAAATGTACAAATCTTATCTTCAAATTTTTTAATGCTTCTTGCTTTGGTTTATCATAGATTACAATATGGCAACTCTTCTTGTACTCTCCCAGTGTGTTGTTTGTTTTTTTTTTTCTATTATCTCCTCAATGTTTTGGGAAGACCCTTTAGCATTTCAATCATAATCTTTTAAAGCAAGCAATGTGCTGTATTACCATCAGGAACACTGCATTCCAAGTGTATTTGGAACCATTATTTTTTGATGCATTTCAGTCTCCTATGGAACCAGAGTAGTTGGGAGGGAAATAGCACTAGTTCCTTTAAGACATCTGCTGCTCAGGAGCAAAGCATTTTACATACATACACACATACATGCATGTATATATGTATGTAGTATATATACATATATATGTATATATTTGTGTGTGTGTATATGCGTGTGACTTATACATACATATGTATATATGTATGTATAATTCACACACACACATACTAGGCATTGTCTTGAGTTTCTACAAAGGGAAGGCCAGTAGTCTTGGATAGCGATTATCTCTCTCAAGTTGTTTAGTTGAAGCAAAGTCAATTTGATTGCTTAGTGAAAATAACGATAAGAAAAATAGTTATTTAGCAACACAGAGAAAAATACAAAGAATTGGATCAGTTCTTTTTAACTTTTCAACAAGTTGGACTGTCAGGCCTGTGTCATGATGGTGAAGTAAAGGAAACAGTTGAACTCTCCCAACATCCCCATCCAAACAATTTTAAAATAATGCCTCAAATAAAATTCTGGAGCAGCAGAGCCTTGAGAAGGCTGGCATGAGATATTCTTTTCCCCATCACAAAACAACTTAGGAGGTTGAAAGGAGAGGTGTGATGCTTGTGGGAGGTAGAGAGGGACTGGCCCAGAGCCCACATGGTGGCAATATCGACAGTGGGCTTCGGAGGTGGCAACAGGAGCAGCAATAGCACTTCAAGAGCTCTCAGGCCAGAGACAGAAGAGAGATCTTGTAACTGGTGAGAAAGAGATTATGAGGGACCCCTGTGCTAGCAACAGGCAAAGGACAAGGTACAGCTTAGAGATTCCATTGCCTATACCTACTGCTGGGTCACAGCTCTGGGGTGGAGGGGAGAGTTTGAGGTCCCAAGGGAACAGAATCCCTAAGGAGCCATATTGCTTTCAATTACAAAGGATGAAGATTCCTAAGGAGAAAAAAAAAACAAAACAAAACAATTGCTTTTGCCTGAAAGGGATCAAGGACCTTGAGGGGCAGTATTGCTTTCAGTCATAAGGGAGTAGGGGCCGTGAGGAGCAGCATAACCTGTGATTAAAAAGGGATAGTGATTATACTTCTCACTGGATCACAGCAACTTAGAAACTCCAAAAACTTTGAATTCCCCAAAAGTCACTTTGAAAAAGCAATGTGAAAAAGCTTAAAGTTTGGGACAGTGCTCCCCAACTCCCACTCTGGCAAAGAGAGGCCAACTTTAACATAAAGTTTGAAGTCAAGTGATAGGCTGAAAATTGAGAAAATGACAAAATAAGTACTTGACCATTGAAAACTGCTATGGAGATAGGGAAGATTAAATGACAAACTTGGAAGAAAATAATGATGTCAAAACAAGAATAAGCAAATTCTCAAAGAAAAATGTGTACTTGATGCAAAGCATCTGGAAGAATTTTAAAAAGAGATTTAAAAAATCAAACAGGTGATAAACAGAAAATTGGGAAAAAAAATGAGAGCAATGTAAGAAAATGATGAGGACAAATAATAGCTTGGTAAGAGTCACAAAAATTGAAGAAAATAATGCCTTAAAAAATAGAATTAGCCAAATGGGAAAAAGCTACAAAATATCACTGATGAAAATAACTCCTGTAAAAAGCAGAATTGGACAAATGTGTGTGTGTGGGGGAGGTTCAAAATCTCACTGAAGAAAACAGTTCTTTAAAAATTACAATTGCATATGAAAGCTAATGACTTCATGATACATCAAAAAAAATTAAAAAGCAAAGAATAAAAAAGGAGAAAAAATGTGAAATATATCATGAGAAAAACTGGAAAATAGATCAAGGAGAGATAATTTTAAAATTATTACACTTCTGGAAGCTATGATATAAAAGAACCTAGACATCAAATTTAACAAATTATAAATGAAAACTTCCTTAATATTATAGAAGCAGAAAGTAAACTAGAAATGGAAAGAGTCCACCTACCACTTCCTGAAAGAGATACCAAAATGAAAATTTCCAGGAATATTATACCCAAATTCCAGAGCTCCCAGGTCAAAGAGAAAATACTTGAAGCAACCAGAAGGAAATAATTCAAGTATCATGGAGCCACAGTCAGGATCACACAAGACTCAGCAGCTACTATGTCTCAGGATGATAGGGATTCAGATATAATATTCCAGAAGTTAAAGGATCTAGGATTACAAATAAGAATAACCTACCCAGTAAAACTGAACATAATCCTTCAGTGGGGAAAATGGATATTCAATGAAATATTGGACTTGCAAGCATTTCTGATGAAAAAGACCAGAGCCAAATGAAAAATTTGACTTTCAAATATAATATTCAAGAGAAGCATAAAAAGGTAAACATGAAAAAGAAGTCATAAGGGACTCAATAAGGTTAAAATTCTTACATTCCTATATGGGAAGGTGATATTTTTAACCCCTAAGAACATTATTATTATTAGGGCAGTTAGGACACTACATAAATAGGATAAACAGAAGAAAATGAGATGGAGGGAAGTGCAATGTTAGCAATCATAACTGTGAATGTTAATGGGAGGAATTCATTCATAAAACAAAAGCAGATGGCAGAATGGCTTAAAAACCAGAAGCTAACAATATGTTCTTTAGAAGAATGACACTTGAAACAGAAGCACACTGAGGGTTAAAATAATGGACTGGAGCAGAATCTATTATGCTTCAGCTATGGTAATAAAGACAAAGGTAGCAATTATGATCTCTGACAAAGCAAAATCAAAACTAGATTTAATTAGAAGGCATGATTAGGGAAACTATATTTTACTTAAAATGCATCATAGACAATTAGCATGACATCAAAATTCTTAAAGAAAAAGGTAAATTATTTACAGGAAGAAATAGAGAATAAAACAATACTAGTGGGGGACCTAAACTTTCCCTTCTCAGAGCTAGATAAATCTAACCACAAAATAAAAAAGGAAGAAACTAAGGATATGAATAGAATTTTAGAAAAATTAGCCATAATAGACCTCTGAAGAAAACTGAATGGAAAGGTAGTATAACTTTTTCTCGTCTGTCCATGATATCTTTTTCAAAATTGATTTAGTTGGAATACAAAAAAAATTTCACAAATTAAAGAAGGCATAAATGCTAAGTGTATATTTTTTGGAAAATAATGCTATAAAATTGCATCCAATAAAGGGCTATGAAAGTATAGATTAAAGATTAATTGGAAATAAATTCATCCAATCCTAAACAATAAGTGGGTCAAAGAACATATTATAGAAACAACCAGTTATTTCATAAAAATGACGACAATGAGATAACATAATAAAATTTGTGGAATGCAATCAAAGCAGTGCTTAGGGGAAAATTAACATATTTAAACATGCATATCATTAAAAGAGAGAAAGAGCAGTGAATTGGAATGGCAAGAAAAAAAAAACACCTAAAAATAACCAATTAAATATCCACAATTAAGCAGCAAAATGGAAATCCTAAAAATCAGAGGAGAGATTAACAAAATTGAGTTAACGCCTCCCACAAACATTGAACTAATAAATAAAAATAAGAAGTTGTTTTACTAAAAATAAACAATGAAATAGATAAACCAATGGTTAATTTGATTAAAAAAAGAAAGTAGGGAATCAAATTATCAGTATCAAAATTAAAAAGCACCAATGAAGAGGAAATTAAAGTAATTATTAGGAGTTATTTTGCTCAATTACATGCCAATAAAAATGATGCTCTGAGACAATTATTTAAGAAAAATAAATTGTCAATATTAACAAAAGAGAGAATAGAATATTTAAATAACCCTTCCTTAGAAATGGAGTTGAAGAAGCTTATGAGATTCCTAAGGAAAAAAAAATGCCCAGAACTAGAAGGAATTCCAAATGAATTCTACCAAACATTTAAAGAACAAGGAGTCACAGTATATAGAGTGATAGGCCTGGAATCAGGAAGACCATTCTTCCTGAGTTCAAATCTGGGCTCAGACGCTTACTAGCTCTGTGTCTCTGTACAAGTCATTTAACCTTTTTTGTCTCAGTTTCCTTTTCTGTAAAATAAACTAGAGAAGGAAATGTCAACCCACTCCATTATATTTACCAAGAAAACCCCAAATGGGTTCACAAAGAGTTGGAGATGACTGAAAAGCTACTGAGCTGAAATCCCATTACTATATAAATTATTTGGAATAACAAATAGATAAAGAAGCAATTGTACCAAATTTATTTTATGACACAAATATTTTCTTGATACCTAGACCCAGGAGAGGAGAAGAGAGGAGAGAAGAGGAGAAGAAGGAGAGAAAGAGAGAGAGGGGGGTGGGGGAGGGGGAGAGAGAGAGGGACAGAGACAGGGACAGGAGGAGAGAGGAAACTATAGGCCAATTTTTCTAATAAATGTTCATACCAAAATTTTAAATAAAATATTAACAAGGAGATTATCACAATACATCACAAAGATCATAGCTTATGACCCGGTAGGATTTATTATAAGACTGCAGAGCTCATTCAATGTTAGGAAATCCATAACCGTAATTAACCATATCAATAACAAAAAAAGATACTATTATTTCAAAAGATGCCAAAAAACCTTTTGACAAAATATAACACCCATTCTTATTTAAGCAAACACACACACACACACACACACACACACACACACACACACACACACGAAAGCATAGGAATAAATGGAGACTTTCTAAAATGATAAGTTGGATCTATCTAAAACAGATAACCTATTTTCTATAATGGGGATAAACTAGAAATTTTCCCAATAAGATCAGGTGTGAAGTAAAGATGTAAATTGTCACTACTATTATTCAATATTTTATCAGAAATTCAAGCTATAGCAATAAGACAAGAAGAAGAAATTAAAGGAATAAAAATGTTTTTCAGTCTTTTTCTGTCATGTCTGATTTTTGTGATCCTATTTGTTTTCTTGGCAGAGATAAAGAAGTGGTCTGTCATTCTCCAGTTCATTTTACAGATAAGGAAACTGAGTCAAACAGTCAAATGACTTGCCCAGAGTCACACAGGTAGTAAATGTCTAAGGCTGAATTTGAACTCAGGTCTTCCTGACTTTATGTCTGATGCTGTATCCATTGAACCACCTAGTTGCCCTTAGGAATAAAAATAGTCAGTCAATGAAGAAAGAAAACTAGCATTCTTTGTAGATCATATGATGATGTACTTAGAAAACTCTAGGGAATCAACTAAAAACCTTGTCGAAATAACAACGTTAGAAAAGTTGCAGCCTATAAATAAACCCACATGAATCATTAGCATTTCTAAATATTACCAATAAAACCCAACAGGAAGTGATAGAAAGAATTCCATTTATGACTGTGATGATATAAAATACTTGGGAGTCTACCTGCCAAGACAAACCCAGGAACTACATGAATATGATTGCAAAATACTTTTTACACAAATATAAATCTAAATAATTGGAAAAATACTAATTGCTCATTGACAGGCCAAATCAATATAATTAAAAAGACTATTTTACTTATGCTTATTTATTTATTCTGTGCCATACCAATAAAACTACTAAAGACTTATTTTAGGAAAGTAGAAAAAATAATAACAAAATTCATCTAGAACACAAGGTTAAAAATATCAAGGGAATTAATTTTAAAAAGGTGAAGAAATGTGGTCTAACGGTAACAGATTTCAAAATATATTACAAAGCAGTAACCATCATGACAATCTGGTACTGAGTAAGAAATAATTTTATGGATAAATGGAATTGATTGGGTACATAATACACAGTAGTTAATGACCATAGTAATTTAGTGTTTAATAAATGCAAAGATCCAAACTCTGGTGGTAAGATTTCACCATTTGACAAAAATTTCTGGGAATACTGGAGAGAAGTGTGATGGAAAATAGGCATAGATGAACATCAGATACAATATATTAAGATAAGGTTGAAATGGGTACATGATGTAGACATAAAATACACTGTCATAACTGTTTAGGGTAGCATGGAAAATTTTACCTGTCAGAACTATGGATAAGGGAGGAGATTGTGACCAAAAAAGAGATATAGTAGATTGCAAGATGTCAAATGACTAATTTTGAGTACTTGCAATTTAAGAGGTTTTGCACAAAGAATAACAATGTAGCCAAAATGAGAAGGAAAGCAGGAAACCAGTTAAAAATTATGTTAAGTTTTTCTGATAGAGGCTCCATTTCTCATGAGTATAGTAAATTTGATAAAAAAGAGCCATTGTCCAATTGATAAATGAGTAGTTGATGTGAACAGTCAATTTTCAGAAGAAGAAATCAAAGCTATCAATAGGCACATGAAAAATGCTCAAAATCACTATTAGAGAAATATATATTAAAACAACTCTGAGGTACCACTTCACACCTAACAGATTGACTAAACTGATGGAAAAGGAAGATGATAAATGCTGGAGGGAATGTGGCAAAACAGGTGCATTAATGCTTCTTCATGAACTTGTGAAATAGTCTAACCATTCCAGAGAATAATTTTGAGCTATGCCAAAAGACCTATAAAACTGTACATAGGATGTGTTTCAGTAACACGACTACTAAGTCTGTATCCTAAAGAGATCAAGAAAAGGGCAAATGAGTTTTTGTACAAAATTATTTATTGAAGCTTTTAACAGTGGCAAAGAATTGGAAATTGAGGGGATACTTACCAGCTGAGGAATGGCTGAATGGGTTGTGATATAGGATTGCGATGGAATACTAATTTGCTATAAGAAATGATGAGCAGGATGGTTTCAGAAAAACCTGGGAATACTTAAATGAACTGATGCAAAAGTAAGTGAATAGAATAAGCAGAAAATCGTACACATTAACAGAAATACTGTAACAGTGATCAAATGTGAAGGACTTGGCTACTCTAATCATTACTATGATCCAAGAAAATTCCAAATGATTCATGGCAAAAAAATGCTGTCCACCTCCAGAGAGAGAGATCTGATGAGCTCTGAATGTAGATTGAAGCATACCTTTTTCACTTTTTTCATGTTTCTTGCTTTTCATTGTTTCGCTTTTGCAACATGCCTAACAGGAAAATGTGTTTTGCACGAATTCATATGCATAATTGATATCACATTACTTCTCTCTTAGTGAGTGGGTAAGGGACAGGTGAGAGGAAGAGATTTTGGAACTCAAATTTAAAAAAAAAATGAATGCCAAAAATAAATAGATGGAAAATTGAATGAATGATTTTTTTTCAACAAGTTGTATCTATAGAAGGCACTGTGGTACAGTGGAAAGAATGCCAGATTTGGAGTTAGAAAGTTTGAAGTCAATCCTAGTTTGGCTACTTACAATCTATATGCCTTTAGGGCAGGGTGTATAACCCTTTTTAGACAGTAGTTTCTTCTGTAAACTGAAGGGGTTAAACTAGCTATTGTTTAATGTCCCTTGAAGCTTTAAATCTGTGATCTTGTGATATGTCTTGTTAAGAAATGACCAAGAAAGTCTATGATGTTTTGTAATTCATATCTTAATTACCTGAAATCAAATGATCTGTTTGTTTGTGCTACAAAAGATTTACAAAATGTGCAAGAAAACTTATTTGGTTGCCAGACAATGGTCTGTATTAAGTTATGGAAATGCCTTCTTTCTAAATTAACTTGAAAATTTTTAATAATTTCTTTGATATAGTTTTGAAACCATTTTGAAAAGAATTATAGTTTTATTTTTTTCAGAAAATGATAATGTAATGTAAAATTTTATGTAATAATGTAATGTAATGTAAAATGTAATGTAATATAAATGATGTAATGTAAAATGTAATGTAATGTAAATGATGTAATGTAATGATAATGTAAAAAATTCTAATAAAATTTTAATTTGTTTTTTCCAAATATTAGTAGACTATAAATATTTAAGGGAGAGACCTTTCAAATGATTTTCCAATGAGATGGAGGACAACCACGCTTTACCATCTGCCCTGTTGCTATGGTCCCCACATCTCTGGGGACTACTCTGGCATGTGTACTAAATATCCCTAGGCTAGGCCTTGCCATCTACCCTACCATTCTTGTTACTTCTATGAATTTGCATCAGACTTGCAGATGAATCCTTGTATGTATGTTGTCTCCTCTAACATTAAAGTGTGAACTCCCTTTCAGCAGAGTTTGTCTAATTTTGGCACTTAAGGTGCATAGTTAAAGCATTTGCTTTCATTTGGGCAAGAGGGGCAGGTTGAGAGAGAGAGAGAGAGAGAGAGAGAGAGAGAGAGAGAGAGAGAACGTTCTATGTTTTTTCATGGGCATTTCATCTAATCTGTATATTTGTCAAAATATATTTTATGTGCCACATTGTAGGGGTTTATACATAGTGATCAATGATTTTTAATAATCTTGAATGTTCATGTAATTGTATCCTGAGTTTCAAAATAAAGAAAAACTAGTAATACACATGTTCGAGCTCTCATGTTTTGTTGTATTCCAAGTGACAAGACAATCCCTAAAAGAAAGGGATGTGTGTGTGTGTGTGTGTGTGTGTATCTGTGTATTGCTGCTTCTTCATTTGAAAATGACTGCAGTCTAGACCCTCTTGCCATTAATATACATGGAGCTACTGAGCATCAACAAAATTATAGCATTCATCACAATGGATCCATGGCTGGTCACTGGCTAACTTTAATGGATACACTTTCAAGGTACAAGACAGGCAGTATGCAAGTCAAACCTGTTATTTGCTAATGGGTCTTTCTGCATTCTTTCTGTGTGCTGTTTTTTGATCATGCATTTCTTGATGGCCTCTTATAAAACCTGTCTGTTACAAAGTGTTACATAATCTATTCTAAACTGAACTTGTTCTAAGTTTTCATTAACAAATATTAAATAATGGAGCAACTCCTTTGGGAGTACCTATGACACCCATAAGAATATCAAATTAAATCTTTATGATTAGCGCTATTACTTTGAATACCAAATGCATTAATTAAGATCAGCTTTACAAAAAAGGGCAAATAAATTCACAATGATAAAGAATTTAAATTAAGGTGATGTCTCAAAGGAGTTCAACTAGTTTATCCTTTTTAGGGAGTGGGGAGATGAGAAAAAAAGGACTAACCTGTGATTTCATTCATGTAGGGAACTCCCAATGTGAAATCTCCCTCCATTTATGCAGATTAATACTTAGTCTGCAATTAGTTCAGAGAGTTGCTTTGAACAGAAGAAATTGACTGATTCCCCTTATCCACATAGTATGTGTTGGGAGCAGGACTTGAACCCATGCCTTCCTGAATCTGAGACCAGTCTTTTATATAATTTACCATGTCTCCCCTTCGGATTTAGTTTACTAGTTATTATATATATAAATGGTGTGGAAAGAATCCTTTAATCTGTTGAGTAAGAATGAAACAGTAATGTCCCAGTATAGTAGCCATAAATATGATAATTTATCACTGTATTATATATTTCACTATTCCATGCCTTTAAAGTACATTTCCAATCTCTCAATTTTCAGCTGTTGAAGAGAATAAGAGACACATCCTAGGAACAAGTGAAGAGTTAATCTAGAGGAAAGTAAAATGCTTATGTGGTCGGATAAGAGACTTTTGAGTAATGGACAACTTCAGAGACTATTAATATGTCTACAATTCTTTGTGGTCATAGAACCTCAAGGGCTAGTTTATAGATATTAATGTATCCAAAAGCTGCAATTCACTTTTTGGCTCGCTGATATGGTCAAGAATTGCAGATACAACAATTAGTCATGAGTTTGCAGATTACAAAAGTGCTATCATAAGACAAGGATCTCAAGGGCATTGTTTCCTATATTGAAGGAAGGAAATTTAACTAGAGAATTAAGAATATTTCTCTATAAAATGGTTCACACTTAGGAAATTATGTTGACCTTCCATAATTTTTTTTATCAACAGTGTGTGTAACAAGATTGCATATTTTATAGGAACAGAGTTTCTATGTTCATTGAGAATTCTGAGATTATGTCTATTTCCTTATTTAAATACATGGTACTTGTAAGTTTAGGTATGAGTATCCCAGAAGATTTTTCTTCACTTTTTTATTCCAGGGCTTCAATTCAGGGAGCTTTCATGAACTGGAGATTTTTTTCCCCCTGATTTTCAGACTTGATCAACTGCCTATGAAACCTCACATGGTAAAATAAGATTACCCATTAGCCCATAATTCAATCAGTTGTGTTTTAAACTAAAATAAACTCTCAAAATTGAAAGCGTAATCTTCTATGTACTCTCACTAACATTTGTCACACATTTTAAAAATACATTTTCATATAGAGCAAGATTTAAAGGAGCACAACTGTTTTGGTATAAGTTCATTAGCATCTTAAACAAATTTCTAGGGACAACTTGCTTCCAAGGACCTATATTTTATCAGTGGCTCTTCACAGAAGTATAGCAAAACCTCTCAACATCTTGTTAGATGATTCTATGAATGATTATGGTGGGGAAATAAAAGTCATTTATTGCCTACCCTTTTGTGGTAACATTTTTTTTTTCCATTTATCTTAGTTGGTCTTAAAATACCTGGAACAGAATCCATCTCATTGGGATTATAGTCAAAGTCTTTCTAGCTTTGAAAGACCTGTTAGAAATTTTATTTGGGCATTAAAGTACTGAGAATTCAGCAACTTCCATACCACAAGGCAGTACCAGACTGTCCTTTTGTGGAATTCTCCCATTACCACAACTTTAATTACTGTTTAACCTGACACTGATTTGCTTTATTGTTTTTAAGAAGAAATGTTTAACTTGTTCCTATTTATGATCTGAGTGTTTAAAAACATATATACTGTTCCTTGGGGGCAGCTTGATGGTTCTGTGGATAGAGTGCTGGTCCTGGAGTCAGGAAACCTCATCTTCTTGTGTTCAGATGTGGCCTTAGACACTTACTATCTGTGTGCACCTGTTCAAGTCACTTAACACTGTTTGCTACAGTTTCCTCATTTATAAAAAGAGCTAGAGAAGGAAATGGGAAACCGCCTTAGTATCTGTGCCAAGAAAACCCCAATTGGGGTCATGAAGAGTCAGACATGACTGAACAACAACTGAACCGATACTGTTCCCTAGGTACATTTAACTTCAGGTTGGCCTCATGCCAAAATTTATGTGCTTGAAGCTTATCAGAGATGATGTTTACCTACTTAGGTCTTCTAACTTTTATAATAGTTCTTGTAACTAGTTTGTGCTCTTTTTAATTCGGGGAAAATGACTTCTACTTAGGTGCTTTCTCCATTCCTTAATGACTTGACCTTCAAGGCATAAAAGAATATGATTGCTCTCCAGTTGCTCATAGGTGGTCACCCAGGCTAAACTATATTAAACCACATGCTGATCTCTTTCCAAATAAGTGAGGGTTTTGTTGGCTATGATTTTTCCTGAATCCTCACAGTCCTCTCCCTCTTAGTGAATGCCTAGTGATTAGAGAACTAGTTTCTTTACTAAGTTCTGCAAGTTTCCAGTGGTTTAATAATCCATTACAATTCTTTGGCACAAAATTCCTTCTGAAAAGGGTCAAACCCATTTCCCACTCTGAACATTTAAAACATAATTGAACAGGGGCAGCTAGATGGTGCAGAGAGAAGAGCACAGGCCACAGAGGCAGGGGAGCCTGAGTTCAAATGTGGCCCCAGACACTTGACACGCTTACTAGCTGTGTGACCTTGGGCAAGTCACTTAACCCCTATTGCCCTGCATTACCCCTCCAAAAACAACAAGAAAAAGACAATTTAAAACCAATCAATTAGCAAGCATTTACTAAGCATCTACTATGTTCCAGGAACTGTGAGAGATACCAGTACAAAGAATGAAACATCCTCTTCTCTCAAGAAGATTACATTCTAGTAAACAGACCTACACATTACTGTTTCCATATAATTTGGTAAGATAAATCAATCATTTAATAATTATTTATTGGGCACTCACTATGTACCAGGCACTGTGGTAAGCCCTGGGGATACAAAGAAAAGCAAAAGACATTTCATTATCTCAAGAAGCACAAAGTCTAAACATGGAGACAGCAAGAAAACAACTAAATACAAAAGCTATTTGTATAGCCATTTACAAGATAAATTAGAGATAAGGAAGGTAGCAATATTAAGAGGGATGAAGTTATTTTTGATACTATGGTCTATTTCTATTACTTTTAAAAGGAGGGGGAGACAGAAATTGTTATAAAATAAAGTAAAAGTCCTAGAGAGCTTGTGATCTGAATTAGCAAAGGTAGTTTCCATAGGAATGAAATTCTAGATGCTTTAAGGTATCAAAATACTGTGATAATCCTGAATTTCTTAAACCTGAGACTAGGAAACCTAAACTTTTATTTGAATATTCCCTTGGGAGATATTAAAAAGGATTATTAAAAGAAAAGACATAACCCTCCTTTCACCTCCCTGCTCTGTGTTCTCACACATCCATCCACTCTTGCCATGGGTATGGAATAGAAAAGATAACATATATTGTGATTGTCCTGGAGAACAATTACAGTCCTTAAGTTATACTTTAATTTGTTCTCTAAACATCAAGTAGAGAAGTGCAGAGAAGGTCTGGAGCCTGTTAATTTTATGTAGGCAACCTATTCTTCTATTCTGATCTTGAGCCTTGAGCAAACAATGAGCTCAGATGCAGCTAAATCTGTGGGAAAAAAGTGTGTGTGTGTGTGTGTGTGTGTGTGTGTGTGTGCATGTGTGTGTGTGTGTATGTGTGTGTGTATGGCATAGAGGAACTGTCAATATGTAGTGTTCAGGTAAGAGCTGAGTAAAATATGGTCCTGTTTTTAGTTCTCAAAAACAAATTTAGGATTTGTTAATAAATACTTAAAATCTGAAGAATTAGCTTGAAATGAGAAGAAATTAAAGAATATTGATAAAAATGGTTTAGATTTATAGAATGACTTTCTGCATGATTGCTAGAGAGCTTACACCTGTAGTCACAAATTATTTTTATAAGCAACAATCTACTATTTTAGGAGGGGCTGTCAATCTGGTAGTTATATATGGAGTTAAGTATAACATTAGTTAGCCTTTTAAAGATATATTTCTAGTTATTCATCACATCAACTCCCTGCTGAATAATTTGTTTGGCAATGAGGTATATTGTTTGGTAGCTGTAGTTTATTGCACTAAACCCAGATCCTGAACACTTTCATTTTTCAAAATAAAATTTTACTAATATCTTTTTTCATAATTTAAATTTTCCCATTATATCCCTAATTATCTCCTTCTAGAGAACATTAAAAAAATCAAGGCCAAAAAGGGGGGTGGAGTGGGGTGGGGAGGGAATGCCATTTAGCAAAGCTAACCAACATATAAAAGCTGAAGTCTTACATTACAGGTTATATTCCCTACATAAAAAGTATGCAAAGATTCCACACATACACATACATACATATAGCAAAGGAGAGAGAAGAAAGGGAGGGTTTCTCATAATCTCTTCTTTAGGACCAGAATTGAACATTATAATTTTATAGCATTCAATTCCAATCACATTGCCCTCATTGTTCTTTACATTTATATGGGTGCAGTTATTCTGCATGTTGTTCTCCTGATTTTGAGAAACACATGAGATTTGAGAATCATACTTCACTTTATATCAGTTCCTTTGTCATTCGTGCTTCTCTGTCTAATCCTATTTATTGTTTCTTTCAACATAGCAATTTCCATTATGTTGATGTATCACATTTTATTCAGCCATTCCTTTTCGGTACATCCAGTTTAAGAAGTTCAAAAAGCAGTTAATTATGAAGAACTGGAATTGAGGAGAAAGATTAATGATAGATGTAGACATCCAGCCATCATCTCTGTGTAGATGATAATTGAAATCATGGGACCCTATGGGATCGCTGACAAATTTTACAAAGAAAAGACAAAAGGGAACAGAATTGAGACTTTAGGGTCCTCCATGTTTAGTAGGTGTGAACTGGATAAAAATGCAACACAGGAGAGTAAGAAGGAGCAGACAAATAGGAAAACCAGAATCCAGTGAGAGAAGGTGATCAGCAGTATCATATACTACAGAGACATAAAAAATTCATTGAGTAAAGGCCATTTGATTTGTAAATTAAAAGATCATTGTTAGATTTGGAAGGATCAGGTTCAGTTGAATTATGAGGTTGGAAGCTAGGTTGCATTCAGTTTAGAAGAGAGTTTGAGGAAAAGAAGGAGAGGTGGCCAATATAGATAGCTTTTTCAATGAGTTTAGTCAAGAAAAGGAGAAGAGATACAAGACTATATCTAGAAAGGATGTTGATTTGTTTTAAGGATGATCATTTAAATAAACCTGAAATCATAGTAAATATTATTGATATCACTAAATTTGACTTTATTATTTTACAAATAAGAACTTGATTGCCTCTAGAGGTATCATCCAGGAGGAGTAAACATTATGGGGAGCAGTCCTGCTCTCCCCTTCACTAAAAACAAAACCCACCAATCAATACCTGCAAGGACATTAGGCAGCCAGCCTTGGTGGAACAGCAACGTTCCTGAAAGGAAAGATAGGAAGTGGTATTGCCAAGCAGGCAATTGACAAACCCCTGTCACCACCAAGACCACCACTTTATTCTAGATCACAGTGAAGACAACTCAATACCCTATATTCAATTGTCCTGGAAAGAGATTGCACCCCTAGGCTATGGCTTTGCTTATAGAACACATTGACAGTTACCATCTATTAGAATAACCCCTAAAGAGACCTGGCTCAATAGTAGCCCCAGCCAGTACTGTAGTGCCACACATCCCCTCCCCAATCTTGCTCAACGGAAACAGCTATTGACCCAGAAATGAAAGTTCTCACCTCCAAAGTTCTTGACACTATCTTGCTGCTCTACATAATAAAGAGTTAAGTATTTCTCAATGTAAATAACATTACAAAATCTTAATACCAAAATCCTTACTACTGTAACCTAAGGGTCACTGAGCCATCTACCTTTCCTGAAACTGAGCCCTCCTCTGAGTATCATCTCCAACTATGAACTCCTTGAGGGCAAGAACGGTCTCTTTGTATCCCCTGAGCTTAGCACAGTCCTTGACACATAGTAAGTGCTTAATGAATGCCTTTTAAATTTAATGATTTATTTATTAATTCAGAAACTGAGTGCAAGAGAAAGGAAGTGCCTTGCCCAGAGTCATATATAAAATGAGCCCAGGTCTTTTGATCTCCAGACCTGAAGTCTTTCTCTAAAGCCACAACTGCTACTTTACAATAAATAAACTATAAATTATCTGTGGGAAGGTGCCATTTCCTGCAAACATATTTCTTCCTAACTTCTTTTCTATGTCCCCCAAGAATACTTGCTTTGATGCATATGTGTCCCTTAATTAATCAGAGAAGTGCATACTAAGCCAGGAAGGAAAGCAGAAAAGAAACATGTCTGGTTCATTTCTCTGCCTTAACTATCCCTGCAAGTATCAAAGAATATGTTGATGAAGCTATTGACTCTTAGGAGAAGTGTTTTAGTCATTGACTTGAAGGAGTCTTTCTGCTTTCATCTTCTTAGTAAGATGTCATTTTCCATAATTGTGTGATATCAACAGATGGTACAAGTCACGAAGTTGAAGAGAAAATGCTTCTTTTTCTGGGTTGATATTATGGAACCATAAGCCCTAGAACGTTTTATAATTTGAATATTTTATAACTATAGATATATAACATATATAACATATACGTGTGTATACATATGTGTATGTGTTTACATAAACACATACGTGGCTTTACAAAGTGCTCTGTATGCTCTTAGAAATTATATAATATACACATACTTATTCATACACATATATGCACATAAGTGTGCATATATGTCTGTGTATGTATATAGATCAACTCTGTTTGCTAGACTATCTGGCAGGCTATCATCTTGCTTTCCCACTCAAGCTATTCTGTGCCCTTTGTGAATAGCAGTCATACAAAAAACAGAAAGAAACCTCTAAGTAAAAACACTTGCTAAGCCTCAACTGCCACCTGGGTTTTCACCCCACAAATGTCAAAAACATGCTAAGCCTCAACTGCCACTTCAGTTTTCACCCCACAAGTGTCAAAAACATAGCTAGAGACATTCACCCACCTAATTAAAGTGAAGATGAGTGAATTTCATAAGCCAAAGGTGTCTTTCTGGGTGAATCTCTAATAAAACTACAAAAAAAGAGTGGCAGAGGCTAAGGAAAGAATATACTAGATTTCAAGATTTCCTACACCGTTTCAGACCAAGAATGTTCTTATCACTTGTAAAACTTTGACAGCTCCTTAACTACAGCTGTTTCTGCTTGCCCATTCAGCATGTTACCTATGAGAATTCACTTTTCTCATTCTAAATTAGTATGGAGTTATAAAGAATAAATGACCTGACTAGATTTATCAACTCTGTACATAAATAGATCATATTTTAAGTCACTAATTATGCTATATTTAAAGCAGGAATGAAGTAATCAAGATTTTCAAAAATAAATATACACACATACAGATAGAGCCCTTGCTCTTAATATGTATAAAACAGTGACCACTAAACAAAGAAAGTAGATAATTCATTGTTTTTTCATTCATAAAGGAATATGTTTTGACTATAGAAATGGAGCCATTCAGCCTCTCCTTAGGTTTAGTGATTATATGAAAGTAACTGGTAGAATTTTAATAAATGCAAGTTTTAATCTGTAATTTATCAGTGAAAGTACTGAAGTGATACTACCTATAACCTTCTTTCCGTGTCTAGTTCTAGGAATTGCATTCACATCAATGCTACCATTGCTTCTGGAATGAGAATGACAACAGATTTTGCCTTGTGGCTATACTTACAATTCCTGTGACTCCATGGACAAAAATTTTCATCTCTGACCACCACTCACCTATATACTCTGTCCACCCCTGTTATGATGTAGGAATATTTCATTTTTTTATCCCCCAAACCTAACACATATCCTGGCACATAGAAAGTACTTAATAATATATGCCATTCACTGACAGCTCCATAATTCCTATCTGTATGGTACTTTAAGTTTAGCAAAGTATTTCTTTACAACATCTCCATGAGGTAAAAGTGTTACTTCCATCTTATAAATGTGGAAACTGAGGACATAAGAGATTAAATGATTTGCTCTACATCAATGAGTTATTTTAGTAGAGAATTCACACATGCATTTTTTTAATTCCAAGTCCAACATTCACTCCACTACAAAACCCTGCTTTTGTCTTATTTGATCTTTATAACATTAATTATAAGAACATTTAAAATAGAATATAGATAAATAAATCAATGATTACACAGTCCACTCCTGAAGCTGTCTAATTTCTCCATCTTGTCCCCATTTCTGACATGGTTGATAGAAGATTGTTCACCTCTAATAGCAGGGCACTGATCTATACAAAGCTGTGCTTCCTGAAAGCTTTTCCTGGAACAGGGTCGAAAGTTATTTTTGATTTTAAAACACTTCCTTGGAAGCAAATTAATTAAAAAATATGTAAAGCAAACTAGTAATTAAACCAAGTAGGTGCTAACGATGAGTTTATAAGATTTTTTCACCATCAAACTAAATGCATGTAAGAGATTCTGAGTTTAAATCCCCTAACCTACTTTGGTCTCTTTTTACTCATCTGTAAAATAATGGGGCTGAAAAAGAGTAGTGTATCAACTATTTAGGAGTCCACCTGCCAAGAGAAGCCCAAGAACTATGTGAATATAATTACAAAAGACTTTTCACACAAATAAATTCAGATCTAAATTATTGGAAAAATATCAATTGTTCATGCATATGTTGAGCTAATAAAATTAAAAAAAATAACAATTCTACCCAAATTGATTTACTTATTCAGTGTCATAACAATAAAACCACCAAAAATTATTTTGTAGAGCTAGAAAAAATAATGACAAAATTCATCTGGAAGAATAAAAGTTCAAAAATATCAAGGGAATTAATGAAAAAAATGCAAAGGAAGATGACCTAGCCATGCCAGATTTAAATGGTATTATAAAGCAGCCATTATCAAAACTATTTATTATTGGGTAAGAAATAGAATGGTGGATCATTAAGAATAGGTTAGATACACAAGACACAGTAATAAGTGACTATAATATTCTACTGTTTGATAAACCCCAAAACTCCAGCTTCCGGCATTAAAACTAAACATTTGGCAAAAACTACTAGGAAAATTTGAAAATAGTGTGGCAGAAAGTAGCAATAGATGAACATCGCACACTCTATCCAGGGGTAGGGAACCTGTGGCCTTGAGGCCACATGTGGCTCTTTAGGACCTCAAGTATGGCCCTTTCACTGAATCCAAGCTTCACAGAACAAACCCCTTAATAAAAAGATTTATTCTTTGAAGTTTGGATTCAGTTAAAGAGCTGTAATCAAGGTCCTAGGGGGCCACATATGGCCTCAAGGCCACAGGTTCCCCACCCCTGCAAACCAAGATAAGATTGAAATGGGTATATGATTTAGACATAAAGTGTGATATCGTGAGCAAGGAATTAAGAGAGCAAGGAATAGTTTAACTGTCAGATCTATGGAGAAGGGAAAAACTTATGACAAAATGAGGCATAGAACACATTATGAAAAGCAAAATGGATAATTTTGATTACATTAAATTAAAAAAGTTTTTGCAGAAACAAAACCAATACAACCAAGATAAGAAGGAAAGTGGAAATCTGGGGGAAAAATTTACAGGCAGTGTTTTCAGTAAAGGCCTCATTTTTCAAATATATAGAGAACTGAGTCAAATTTATAAGAATTCATGTTATCCCCCAATTAATAAATGATCAAAGGATATGAACAAGCAGCTTTCAGAGGAAGAAATTAAAACTATCTATAGTCATGTGAAAAAAATGCTCTAAATCACCATTGATTAGAGAAATACAAATTAAAACAACTCTGAGGTTGTTGGCTATCAGATTGGCTAATATTATAGGAAAGGAGAATAATAAATGTTGGAGAAGTTGTGGGAAAATTGGAGCGCAAAATTGGAAAATTGTTGGTGGAGTTGTGAAACAACCATTCTGGAGAGCAATTCAGAACTATCCAAAGGGCTACAAAATAGTGCATTCCCTTTGATTCAGCAATGCCACTACTAGGTTGGTATCCCAAAGAGATCATAAAAAAGGATAAAGGACCTATGTGTACAAAATATTTATAGCAGTGTGGTGTTAATATGATCAAAGATCTCCCCACCTATTAATCCCATCAACAAGTCTCTAGTGGAGCTAGTTAAGGGAAGCTCAATTAGGAGAGCCTTGAAAAGCCCATGCCCTTTTTCTAATTAGGTCACAAGGGTTGTGAAGCCCCTGGCTCTAAAAAGGGTATATATACTCTGAGGGTAAGTGTTTAGTTCTCTCTCAGAACTGCAGGAGGAGAGGACACAGGCAAGTAGACAGCTAATATTTGTCAGTGTGTGTTTACGGGAAGGCCAAAGCAGTGGGGAAGGTTATGGGATGGCTTGGCTCCCTGCTGGGATATTGTGGTTTAAGTTCCTTGCTGTTATGACAAAGTGGGCTTACTGGGTTTGGGGATATAATTGCTACTATGCTAAATTGGACTTTTTGGTTTGTGGATTTGATCCTCTGGTTTTTAAATAAATGTTTTACTGCTTCCTTCTATATGGAGAGTCTCTTATATTCTGTGATATGGAACTATGTAGGCATTTTCATGGTCACCATCAATATTGTGACACTTGTCTTACTGATACAAGCAGCTCTTTTTGTGTTGGCAAAGAATTAGAAATTGAGGAGATTGGGAAAAGGCTGAAGAAGTTGTGGTATACAAATATAATGGAATACTATTGTGCTATAAGAAATGATGAGCAAGCAGATTTCAGAAAAATGTGGAAAGACTCGCATGGACTGAGGCTGAATGACTTAAGAAGAACTAGAACATTTTACACAGGAATAGCAACATTGTGCAGTGATAAACTATGATATACTTAACTCTTCTCAGCAAGACAATTCTAAAAGAATCATGATGAAAAATGCTATTTGCATCCAGAGAAAGAAACATGGAGTCTGTAAGCAGATTGAAGCATGATATTTTCTCTTTTTTTTTCTTGTGTTTTTTTCCCTTTTGTTCTGCTTCTTCTTTAACAACTTGACTAATGTGAAAATATATTTAACATGATTATACATCTATAACCTGTACCGGATTGCTTGCTGTCTTGGGGAGGGAGGAGGGTGTCTTGGGGAGGGGACAGGGAAGGAAGGGAGGGAGAAAAATTTGGAACTCAAAATATTACAAAAATGAATGTTGAAAACTGTCTTTACATGTAATTGGAAAAAATAAAGTATTATTAAATGAAAAAAAGAAAAGAAAAAGGATGGGTGTTCTTATCCTGGGGTCTGAAAAAAATGCATTTTTACAATAGGTTTGCTTTCTAATTGTATGTACGTATGGTCAGCGTGTGCATGCATTATTCTGAGAATGGGTTCATAGGCTTTACCAAGGAGTACACAACATACAAAAGCAAAACAAAGAAAAAAAAACTCTGGCTTTCATAATATATCAAGTACCCTCTACCTCCAGATTTTTTATCTTATGAAACTACCCCATATGGATGGTACAATCTGATATATATCCTATGAAACTATCCCAATATAGAGGGTTTAACCTGAATATATTTCTCTTTAAGTAAGAGGGCATTGACATTATCCTAAAATTCACTAAGATACATTTTGATCAAAGAATTTTTAAAAAGCCATTTCTTTTGAATGAGGAAGCTGACAATTAATGCACAATCAAAAAGTGATTCAGGATTTAACAGAAGATCAAAGCAATAACTCCACCTCCCCCTCCCAATTCCATCAAAATTGTTAGTCATTGAAGGTTCAGAATTCAGTCTCTAAGTACAGATCCCACTTAGAATTCAGCTAGGTGACTAATAGCATACGAAGACAGTGAGCCATATGTGTTCTGGAGATAACAGAATGGCCTATGTCATTTAAGACCTATAAGTTTCTGTTGTATTAGTATCATATTGTTATGTAACAAAAAGCTCAGCAATTCTGGCAAATCTTAATTGAGGTTCATTTTGGAAGATTGTTTCTTCCTGCTCTATATCCCCTTCTACCCTCCACCGCCAGCTCATCTGCTTCTCTTATTAGAATCTTCTTTTCTTGACATTTTCTCCTGGACAAAAAAGGTACTTATTTGGCAACACTTATGGGAATTCTTCCCTAGAACATAGGCTTTCATTGGATCATAGAACTAAATCTGGAAGGGTATTCAGGGATATTCTAGTAGATAAAATCCCTCCTTTTACAACTTAAAAACCAACCAACCAACAAACAAAAAACTGGTGTCCAGAAAGGTTAATCAACTATACAAGGTCACATAGCTATGGAGAGGTGTCAGGATCAGGATTTGAAGCCAAGACCTCTGACTCCAAAGCTAGTGTTATTTCTACTGTACCTTTGACAGCTCAAAATTCCCGGCTTGTGGAGAAGTTCGCATGCTACATATTTCATAATTTGGGGGAGTTCCATGATCAAAGCTAAAAAGCACATGTACATGCGCACACATATATATGCACACATAGACAAATGAGCGCGCACACACACACACTTTCTCTTTCTCTCTCTCTCTCTCTCTCTCTCTCTCTCTCTCTCTCTCTCCCTCTTTCTCTCTCTCACATAACCTAGTTCTTATTTTTCATTTCCTTCCACTAAAATTCTTCCAGCAAAGGAAATTCTGTATTTTTATACCCTCAAATCTTAACTCTAATTCATTTTGCACCCCACTGATTCTAGCTTTAACATTGGGGTTGTTTGCTTTAATTACTCTGACTGTAGGTTTATTGTAATTAGGTAAAATTGGGGACCAGTGATTTTCAGAACATTAGGCCTTGCTGCATTAATCTCAGCCCTCATTTGCAATGTGCCACTTGGATGTCACCCAATTGCCAGCTCTCTGTTCTCTCTGCTTTAAACCTAATACTTTCATTTCAAAAAATAACTTCCTCTCAATTTTGTCAAGTATTAACTTCTATAATTACAGTATTAGGCTTATTTTTGGTAAGGTAAAAAGTCCATATCTTCATAGAGATATTGGTTAAGCCTCATCTATTACGCACTGGAGAAAATATTGTAGTGTTTAGGATGATGAAATTCCTGCCTTTTCAGGAGCTGAGCTCTTGGCTAAAACAAACTTTTAGTGATAAAATAGAGATGCAATTCAACAAAATTCCTATTCCAAAAGCCATTTGGACTTTTGGAAACAATATATACTTTCCAAGAATCATCTAAGATCAAATCTCTGTGGCTCAAACAAAGGCCCAACCAATCTGACAAATTTGGAGGTATTCTATTTAATAATAATAAATCAGTGTCCAAGTATTTAAATAATAGCAAGAATAATAACATAGAATGATGGGGTTGGTTCAGAGGATCCATAGGCAGAAAGATTAGAAAACAGATACGTTATATACCTATATACCATTTTTCATGTTGTGTCTCTGTAGCAACAATTCTGCTAGCAGAAGCTGTTGTGGGGGTGAAAGCCCAACAGGAGCCAACAGCAAGAGTTGCCAGCACAGCTTCTTTTGATCTGCTTTACTAAGGAAAGCAATGTTAAGGGGTTAACAATCTTACTTTAATCCAATGTACAAATATAACTCACTCACTTCAGGATGAAAAGCCAGCAGCCTCAACTTCAGAGGAAATACAAACAAATTACAAACACACACAAACCAAATCACAATTCGTAGTTACCGGGAAGGCATCAACATCTGGATTTACAAGCTGGGGGGCTCTTAACAACAGCTGCCCAGAGTCTCCTCATCAACACTCCTCCATGAGTAAAGCCCCAGACAAAATGCTAACCTTTGAGTTTTTATACTCTGTTTAGGGCTCCAAGGATTTACACCTCATTAGAAAAGGCTGTGTGCCTGGAGCTCAGTACCTAGTTAGCAAAAGGGTGTGGGCCTGGGGCTTTGTATCTAGTAAGGCTCCATCAAAGACACTTAATAATTTCTCACTCTAAAACAGTAAAAAATCCCACCTTAATTATCAATACACTACCTTGATAGATTATAAAGTCCTTGAGGGCAAAGCCCAATTCATGTTTGCCTATACAAAGTTCCTATGCAAAGGCAACTTAAATGATTACTGATTATTGATACACAGATGTGTGCATATCAGCAATCATTTGTTCCCAACTCTACCTACATACACGAGGTCAAAAACAGAGCTAAGATACATCAAGAAAGAAGTTCAACTATATGTATACATATATATGTATATATGCAATTTTAGGTTATTATTATTCTAAGCACTAAAATAATAATTAAGGTAGACTGATCTAGGCTTTGTTCCGAAGAAGAAAATTTAGAAGGTGATGGAAGTACCATACTAGAACTATATCTGCTATATTCCTTACTCAGCCTTTTCATCTCCTGGTACTTTCTCCCATAACAGATGTACCTAAAGTGAATCTACTTTATACCCATCACTTATTCTAGGTGCATAAATTACTAGTTATACCTTTGATATGCCCAGTAGAATGGTTACTTTTATAGCTAGAATCATAACTTTTAGTTAAACCAAATAGCACATTCTTTCTTTCTGACAGTCTAATCAAAGAAGGAAAATCTCTCTTGTGCTAACCTTTCAGAGGAAAACTGTTACCTACAGCAAATCAGTTAACCTCTCTGAGGCTCAGCGTCCCCATATATAATATGGGACTAATACTGTATTGCATAAAGAAGTACAGCTGGGTAGCACAGTGAAGAGAATGCCAGGCTTAGAGTCAGGAAGAATCAGCTTCCTGATTTCAAAGCTTGCCCCAGACACTTATTAGCTATATGATCCTGGGTAAGTTGCTTAACCTGCCTCAGTTCCTTCATCTGTAAAATGAGCTGGATAAGGGAATGGCAAACCACTCCAATATCTTTGTCAAGAGAAGCCTAAATAGGGTCATAAAGAGTCAGAGACAATTGAAAATGACTCAAGAACAACAAAAGTGTATTGTTCCAAATATAGGCTGTAGTTCTAAAATTAGGTGACCTGAAAAGCATATACTATCAGTAGACCTGGAAAATAATTACACACAATTATGGTTTCAAAAGATAAATGTGTGAATATGTGTAAGTGAGATAGCATGGCATAAGAATACTTAGCTTGAAGATATTAAGACAGGTGCTGAAATTCTGCATCAGATTTTCAGTAGTGGTATGGCCCTGAAGAGTTCATTTAATCTGTTAGTTTTAATTTTTCCATCCATGAAAAGGAAATAAAAAAAAACATTTATCTCACAGGTTTTGTGAGGAGCAAGTGAGATAAAGCATATAAAATACAAACCTTAAAGCAATATGTAAAGTAAAATATTTATAACAATTTAAATGTTGTACATTAAGGTTTAAAACATTTTAGGTACAACCAAGAGTGTGTTGATAAATATTTAACTACTATTTCCCTTGAGAAAAAGAAATACAAGATGTATGACATCTTTTTAAGTTTAATCTGCATTATCAACATTTTCCCTAACACTTAATTTTAGACAATCAACAAAACAATAAATCAAACCCTTATTTGTGAAGATTGTTGATTTCTGAGTTACAAATGTTCATAAAGAAAATCTAACAATAGGCTTTCTCTAGCCAGTTTGACCTGGCTCTAGCACCTCCCCACACATATATAATCAATACTATTGCCCCCTTTCAAATGAAAACAGTGTGCCTGTAGAAACTTCCTGGTCTTAAGGCCTGGGTTCAGAAATATATGACATTTGATTCCTTATTTTCTTTCTTCTCTGATTCTCTCTACCACATCTTATTTCCTTTTGTAAATACCAACTTTATTTTGTTCCTTCTTCTCAGAGATACTATTCATGCTGAATCACATTGGGATGGTTTCTAGAACCTAGTCACGAGGAGAAAGATCACATCCAAATATAGAATAATAGACAAGGATAAGATAACAAGAAGTGAGTATTAAAAAATACTCTCTTTCCAATGGGATAATACTTAAACTTTTTAACCTTTAATGAAAGATCTTTAGGTCTAAGCAGTTCAATACCTTCCCTCCCCTCTACTGTTTTCTGGCAAGGAATACTATAGTTCCCTAAATTCATAGATCACAGATTTGTAGCTGGAAAAAATCTTCAAGGTCAATTAGTTCAAACCGTTCATTTTACATTTAGGGGAAATGAGACAAAAAGAAAGAAAGTGCCTTGCATGAGGTCACGTAGGGAGTGAATGGAAGGGTATCTTGGCCTCCAAAGATAATGAAAAGCCAATTGTTGACTTTATCTGTCTAGCACTGAACATCTTTCTCTTGATATCTTCCTTTTCCCTGGTATCCATTCACATTTGAATTGTCCATAAAGCACAGGCATACTGGCTATGTGACCCTGGCCAGGATATTCAACCACTCAGTGCTCAAGGCAACTCTAAAATTCTTAAGCTGCATAAAATGTGCCTACCTGCATGGTGGAGGAAATTTCCTCCTATGCCGATGAAATCAGAAGTCTGGATCTTTTCTTTATGTATGAGTAAAGGCTACACAATTAAACTTAGAGGCGTTCCTTCATTAGAAATAAATCATTAATATATGAAATATGCATGTGGAAGTTATTCACATTGTCATCATCAACACATACCTTCATATTATCAAATCTTATTGAAATACTCCAGTTTTTGTTTTCCTTTGTACAGATATAATGATCTCTAGCCACTTTGAATGAAGCACCAGAAATCTGGTACAACATATGCCATATTGTATCTATATTTTATTATTTTAATTTTTTGCTTCATGATTCTGTTTGGGTACTTGGTCAAGTGGAAAGAAATTGACCAAAGACCACCACTCTGTAAAATTTAATGAGTTAAATTTAGAATGGATTTGGTTGGACATAGGAATTTGGCCTTGAAAAATGTGGTAGGAGTCAATTAAAGAAGGAGTCATGCTGTAGCTAGAAAACAATCTTGTAAAAGCTGCAATAAGGGCTGTTATTTCTCATTTAACTGTAAAAACATTGCACAACAGAAAGAGAAAAAATCTAGGCCGATCCATATATTTGGATTTCTTCCATTTTGTTTTTACTTTAACAATCATATTTGCCTTTCTCCACACCTCCAACTTGTCAAAAAAAAACCCAAATCTTCAGAATGCCTTATAAGATGCAACAATCGCTTCTTATGTTGATGAAATATATATGCTGATTTCAGAAATATATTTTCCCCCAGTTTGAAAATTCTATTTGGGCCAGGGGGAACTTTTAGATAGATTTTAACGAGTAAGTATTATCTACTCTGGCATTATATCCAGTCTTTTTGTTCAAATCATAGTTCAAATCATCTTCTTTTCTCAATGATGTTGAAAGGCATTAAGCAAAAAAGATGCTCAGTTGTGTCTGACTCTTTGTGACTCCATTTGGGATTTTCTTGGCAAAGATACTGGAGTGGTTTGCTATTTCCTTCTGCAGCTTATTTTACAGATGAGGAAACCGAGGCCAGAGTAGAGTGACTTGCCATGGTCAAGTAGCTAATAAATGTCTGAGATGAAATTTGAACCCAGGAAAATGGATCTTTCTGACTCCAAGCCCAGTACTCTAACCACTGCACCACATCTGTGATGACAATGATGACAAAACAACAATAGGAAAACACATCAAGATTCAGATTTTTTTTCATCTGTTCCACTGAGCACATTTTCTCAAATGTCTTATTTCTTAACTGTAAAGGTAAGACAGTAAATATGTTTTACTCACATGCAATTAACAGATCAATAATGAAATCTCTCATTGTGGCACGAAATAATCACATAATTAAAAGTCTAGAGCAATAGTGCAATTGGAAGACCAAATCCAAAGAGTGTAAAATACACTAAGGAATACAGAGATGAATATTCTGGGTATGTGAACAAATACATAAAAAGCACTTTGTAAAACCTGAAAGTGCTTCATAAATTTCAGATACTGATATTTTTACTAAAATATCTGTTGTGTTGTGATATAAAAATGAAGACAAAATGTTATAACCTTTCAAAAGCAATTGAAAATGTGGTGTTTCTCTGGTGAAAAGATGTTAAGGAGAATGGAGATGTTCAGTTTCAAAATCACATCCTTTTATTTGTAATTGAATTTGGCAAAACACCTAAGCCAGCCAAATTAGAGATCTGGAGTTAGGTTGAATAATGCAATTGTTTCAGGATACATTTTATTTAGGTGCAAAAAGGAAGAAAAAAATGTAACATCAATGTCATATTTTGGAATAAGACTATGGTATCATGAATGTATAAAATGTTGATCCCCTAGTGACTTTTCTTTGCAGATATATCAAATTCAATAATATCAATTCTGCTTACTTTTCTATAATATGATGGATAGTAAAAAATCTGCCATTTATTTTATAAACCTTTAAGATAAAAAGCTAAAAACGTTAACTTGCCCAATCTCATGAGGATAAGGAAGTTTTCTACCTAGGGGTTTGTCTCTCTCACCTCTACATTTCTTCCCTTTGGTCATCAATCTCCTGTTTAGTACTTTGTCAAGTGGTTGTAAGCAAACTGCACCCATTGAATTTCTGTTCTCAATCATTACAGTAAAAGCCCCCAAAACTACAGCAAGTTAGTTAAGCATGACCTCCTCTGCCTCAATATATGATAGCTCTCCTTAATCAAACCAACTTTCTCTGTACTTTTTTGCCTTTCCCTTTTAGTGGTGCCCGAAAACATTTCTCCCCAGTTTGCATTACATTTGTTGGTCTTTGGACAATCTGTTATTATTTAAGGCTATGATTTTTTAAAATTAGGATCTTCTCTCTAAGTCCCCTTGCCCTGTGACTGCCATAATGACATACTCATGTAGGGCTGCTCAAAGACGATTTTATTGGCCCCATGTTGGTCTGGTCAGCAGGAAAAGTTTGCTAGGATATTTAAACCTTGTGCAAAGTCAGGCAGGTTGGAGTCTAAGGGAGAGATTAATCATCAATATTTCATGGATTTTGAACTGAAAGCATTCTCAAATTGCAGGTAGGCCAATCCTCTTTTCTTTGTACAGATGAGGACATAGAGGGCAGAGAAGATATGTGACTTGTCTAGGGTCACAAAGGTCATGAGTGGTGGATAGGGCTAGGAACTGTATCAGGTCCTTTGATTCAAAATTTAGCATTCATTTTCCACTGTATCTTCAAGATGGTCTTTTCACAATCTTCATTGCAGTCTTGAAATCGTATTGTGCTAGAATCTGGGTAATGTCAGGATTGTCCTCTGGTCAGGGCCTTGGCACTATCAAATTTTAAAATTCCACTCAGGAGATAATATGATTTGCTGTTTCTTTGTCTTAGATTTTTTTTTAATCCCGGGCAAAAAGAATTGAGTTTGTGATCCAGCAAAAAGGAGTGTATAACCATATATACAATTATGCCAGGAGAGGCGGGCTATCTGGCTGTCACCAATACAGACTGGGGGTAAAATCAGAGAAAGGTACCATATTGACAATCCCTTAGGCAAGTTTCTTGTGGTTCATTTTGATAGCAGGCAGCAGAGGAGTGCAAGGTGAGATTCAGGGACAATGTTTACCACAAGGAGGAAATTAGCCTTCAGTCTCCCATTCTACCATATCATAATAACCTGACATAAAGTAGTATTTCTCTTATACTAGTTACAACTGTCTTAATTGGATTAGGAAGACAATAGATATTTCTGGACATACAATAAATGCTTTAAAAGGAAACTGAACAGTTTAATTTCCTATTTTTTCCTGTTAGTATGTACAGGTTTCTACAAGAAGCAAAAGTAGTGATAGTAAAGAGAAAAAATCTTAACTTTTTGAGCACTGAGAAAATAGTTCAGAATACAATAAATCTTCTTTTTTTCAAGGAAAATAAGTTTAGTATTTGTGCACTTCCAGGACAGACCTTAATATTTCTACAGTCAATCTGTACCTGTCAACCTCTTATCCCAACTAAGAGTTCTGCCTCTGAGGCACTGAGCTCTGTCAGATGAACTGACTCCTTATCTGGCCCAGAACCTGGCCTCAATGTGATGGCCCTACCAGCTCCAACCATGCATCGCCCTGACCAAAGGCATCTTTGCTTGTATCTGTAACTCTGAGAATTAGGAAAATAAATACATGGCAAGCATTTAATGCATAAGAACCATTTAGTAAGCAGTATAAAAGAAATAAGCATTTAACAAATGCCTTTTCATTTATTCTTATTGCTAAAATCCTATTGTGATTTGGTTTGTAGTATTGTATAGTAGAAATTGGATTCTCTCTGTGTGTGTGTGTGTGTGTGTGTGTGTGTGTGTGTGAGAGAGAGAGAGAGAGAGAGAGAGAGAGAGAGAGTGAGAAAGAGAGAGAGAGAGACATAGACAGAGAGAGAGACAAAGAGAGAGACAGAGACAGAGAGACAGAGAGAAGGACTGGTTAAAACCTTTGCTCTGACCAAAAAGAAAACCAAGAAAGTGTGAAAATGCTACATAATCTAAGAAATGTATTCATAAGTTTGAACACAGAAAATAAAATGATTACACCTAGGCTCACTCACTGGCCACCAAACCATCTAACCCAATGGTTCAACTCTTAGTATTTCTCCTAATCAAACAAAGAATTGAACAACAATCATTTATTATATTTCTATTATGTTTATACATTTTTGTGAGGTCCTGAGAATAAAAATAGAAAGAATGAAATGATTTCTCTTCCAAAGGAGCTTACATTCTATATGTCATGTATCTGTCTAGAGTCATCTAACTTATATCTAATGATGAGAAGAAAGCATTTAATAAGCCTTAAAGTTCCATAGAAATATGATCTATGACTCCTATAAATTAATGATATCCATTTTTAGAAAGACATTGAAACATCTATTTTCCTCTAAAATAGCACAATGTGTTGTTTAAGGTAGCCTTGGTTTTCCTATTATGTTTAAGATTCACCTGAATTGTGTCTGGGCAATAGAAACAATCATAAGAACTCTAAATAATAATATCTAACTCATAAGTCTATACTATGTACAAACAAAAACCTTTGAAAATAAAAATTAATTATGTCAAGGTTATAGTAAGCTTGTTAAAATTTTATCTTAATTGATTCCTAAGCCTCAGTGAATACTTAGTTATATCAATAAAAATCATTTTGCATTGGGCAAAATCAAGTATACCCAAAATGCTCACCAATCCATGCCAATTTGTGCCCATGATTCCCCCCTTCACCCATCATTGAAGCTTTACTGCAAAAATGTGTAGCTACTTATTAGTTAAATGTCAAGCTTTATGATTTATTTTAAATAAATTTTGTATTGGTCATGGCATATTAGAGTATTTTGCTTGTTTCCACAGCCTTTAACTTCTGAATATTCCATCAGATCATTCAAAAACATTATTTGAAAAGTTTTCCTTGTAGTAGGTGTCTCCCTGCATTAGGTGTTTCTGAATCCTATTCAAATAATTTGTCAATCCACTTTTGGGTGAGGATATTAGCATGATTTTACCAAATAAACAGCCTCTTGGTACAAATCCGAAAGGTGGGTGGTGGTTGGGGGTTGAAGTGGGTGGAGCAGCAGGGAGAAGTGGCTAGTTCCAAAGAGAACTTAGACCAATAGGTGGCAATGTTCTCCTTGAGACTTAACATAATAATTCCTAAAGCAATATTTGTCATGTTGTGAAAAAGATGGTGACTGTGACCATCATAGAGCTTTTAGTATTACAAAGAAGTAAGTAGGTTAAGAAGGGAGCTTTACTTTTAATAGTCTTTAATTATTTGGAATTTTAAAACAGAAATGTACACAGATTCCATATGTAAATTCCCGAGCCTAAGTATACAATTATTTCTATTGAATGTACCAACGACGCTTCAAGAAATATTTTCCTAAGGAGAAATATCATTTTTTTCTTCTCATTTCACCTTTATACACACAGAACTAAACCATTAGGGGCTGGTTTTACATCTAAGTCCCATCTGTATTGATCAAAAAATGCATGTGGAGAAATGCTACCTGTAAATAGTAATTGTCTAGTTGATTTATATTAAGAGACAAACCTGTCAATATTGAATCTGCGGTATGTGTATCTGTCTGTCTCTGTCTTTGTCTTCATGTCTTTTTCTTTTTCTTTGTTTAGACTTGTGATTCATCAGTGTGGGGAAATTCTGGTGTGAAAATTCCCTTAAGAGAGATCTCATTTGTATTTGGAATCAGGAAACTGGGGTCAAATCCTCACTGTGACAGTTATTAACTTTGTGACTCTTACAAGCAAATTTCCTCTCTTTAAAAATGTTTCTTCATTTATAAAGGGGGATTAATAAAGTCTATAACCTCTATCTCACAATTATTATGATAGTATCTTCCCTTCTTTTCCCCTGCCCTTTTGCCCCCTCAACCAAGTTCAATTTTAAAGACCACAAAATATTGACCTGTAAGTGGAAATAATAGATATTATCTCACTTTCCTATTACTACTTCACTAGATACCCTGAGAATGGAGGAAAATTGTTAACATACAATTGATATATATGTATATATATATAATTTACATATCTATCTCTATGTATCCATATCCATCCATCTATCTATCTATCTATCTATCTATCTATCTATCTATCTATCTATCTATCTATCTATCTATCTATTTATAGTTTCCCTGTATATGTGGGAGGTGTAAAACCATGTGGATTTTGGTATGACTTTCCTCTACTCCCTCAATCTGATCTGCCATTGCAGGCAGTAGCCCAACTAGTTAATGGAGACCCACTTCAAGATGTAGACTTGAAGATCTGCAAGTGTAGATTAATGTATCTAGCACTCCTGAAGTCTAGGCAGGTAATAATAATAATGATATAGCAAAACCAAATAATAATAATAATATAGCAAAAACAACAGCAACTAAAATAACTTATACGGTGCTTTGAATTTTACAAACCACTGTACAAATATTTTCTTAATTTATCTTCACAACAACTGTGGTTAGGTATTGTGGGTTCCTGGGAGTTAGGTACTATAATTATCTCCATTTTACAGATGAGGAAAATGAGGCTGATAGAGGCTAAATGACTTGCCCAAGATAACATAGGTAATAAATGTCCATGATTGGATTTGAATTTTGGTCTTCCTGACTACAGGTCTAACGTTCTATCCAGTGAGAGAATAACTTCAATAAATTACATTTGGATAGACCTTTTTTATATGTAACTTTTTTTTTTTAATTTCTGCTGGGGACATTGATTTACCACATAATTATTCATTTATGTAAGTATTTGCTGCTGAACATGCACAATGCTGCAGCCAAGAGAGATTGATTTGCACCTTTCCCCTTTTTCAAATTTCATTATGGACTGAAATAGCACTAATTTAAGTAACCTATAACATGGTAATAGGAGGAACAGTCAAGAGAAGAGGAGCTATTTAATTTAAGGGAGAAAAAGATGGAATAGTACATGGTCATTATCTTCAAGTATTTTAAGAACTCTTATGTGGACAGCAGAATAGATGTTTCCAGGGGGCAAAAATAGAGTAGAAGTTATGGGGGTGGGGACAGATTTAGATTAATATTCTTTTTACTTTTCACTTGTTTTAATGCCTTGAGAAATAATGGTTATCTGACATTGGAAGTGTTCAGACAGAGACTGGATGACTATTTAATATGTCAGGCATGTTGTAGATGGAATTTCTGTGTTGAATGGGACATGGAGCTTAATGACATTTCAGGTTCCTAAGACCATTAACGTTCTATGACTGTGGCAAGTGTTTGCTGATTTCTTGATATCCGTATTTAAAATACATATATAGTTCTATCTATCGATCTATCTATAGAGAGAGTTAGAGACAGAGGATGTGTGTGTGTGTGTGTGTGTGTGTGTGTGTGTGTGTGTGAGAGAGAGAGAGAGAGAGAGAGACAGAGACAGAGACAGAGACAGAGAGACAGAGACAGACAGAGAGAGTGTGAGAGTTGTCTTGTGAAAATATTCTCTTAGGAACCATGTAAGGTTTTTACCTGTAATTTAAGAAAAAAGTATTGATTTAAGGTTTCCTTATTGTTTGCTAATCAGCTATCTTGCTTTATTGTATCTCAAAGATTGACGAAAGGGAAAAAGGTAAGAGTACAACCTGACAACCACAATAACCAGAGAATAGGGTCTTCCATCTATTCAATTTAGAGGGAAAGAAAAAAAAAAACGGAATCAACGACGTAAATATTATAATTTTTTTCCTTTTTATTACCCTTGAAAAATCTTTATCAAATCCATAAGTTCAATATCATGTTATAGTAAAAGCTGTACTTCTTTGAAGATTTTGGATCATGCAGTGCCTCCAAATCATTACTCTGAACATCCATTGGTTTGCCTTTGCCTCTTCCTGACCATTTTCTGACTTCCTTCTCCACTTCTGTCTGCTAATCTCTATTTCTCTACTCTGCCACAATGATGCCTCATGCTTCCCCTGCTAGCCTTTGTATTCCCAGCATTACATACCAACCCGCCAACCAAGGAATTATGTGTTGATCTGAGAGGTAGCATGAAATACTGGGTAGAGACTTGGTTGCTGAGTTGAGAAGACCCGAGTTCCATTTCTACTTTTGACACATACTGACTAGTTGGTCCTCAACAAATCATGTAACTTTCAATGTTCTGAGAGTACTGCTGATCTACATTGCCAGAGAAAGTCCTTCACGCTAAGTTCCTTGGGTTGATGAAATCAAAGTTGTTTTTTTTAAATCAAAGAGTGTACACTATTTATATTCTTTAAAAATTATACATTTAAAAAAGCAGGGCATCTGAACTATTCATGGGGAAAGAATTTCTGAAGATATGGGGTAATTTGAAAATATTTTTTTCCCAAAACAAAACAGCTTGAACAGCTGCTTATGTTTCCTCTCTAAAGCTCTATTATGTATAGTGTTGTTTAAGTATTTCTGATGACATCTAGGAAGAATCCTTAAATTAGGGGGGTAATTTATATATTATTTCTGATTTTCAAAGGACTTCATATATTTTTTCATGTGATCCTCACAGTAACTGTGTGAATTCAATAATACAAATATTGATGTTATGTCCACTTTATGGATGAGGAAGCTGAGGCTCAGAAAAAAAAAACAAGTGATTTTCCCAGTATCACACAATCGGTAAGTGTATGAAACTTTATTAAATGATTTGTGAAAATGAGCATAAATTCCCTAAGCGATTTCAAAAATTATCTTCTAAATTGAATAAGACAGTTATTTTTTTTTCCTCTTGTCACTGTCATCCCAGGGGAAATAAAATGCTGTGATTGAAATAGTCCGAAGGCAAGAGGGAAGGATATTTAATTTGGGTTTAGCTGCCTTATATTCTCACAAGTTTTTTCAGGTTTGTTATCACACAGTACTTAGCAGTCCAATTAACACTTGGTTTGCAACAGTACCAGTATTCCCTATGCCTTTCAATCTTTTATTCCTAATCAATTTAGACATATTTTGGGTCTTTGATAGGTATATGAAAGTTCCTGTAAACTTGCTTTAGCTGTATTATGGAGACGATGGAAAATGAAGTCTATATGAGGAAGAGATAAAAACAAATACAGGAAAGCCTTTTGATCATTCTTTTTTAAAATTAAACATGGCATCTCTACGAAAGATGCTAGTGAGGATTTTTTGGTATTACAAAAAATCTCATAGTTCCAAACCTATAAATTGAGCTACTCATTCTTTGTTGGAGGTAACATGTCTATGCCTTTGAGAAGGTGATAGTAGCAGAGTTAACCAGATGGGAATCTTGGACTAGAATTATGGCCAGTCTTATTTCTGCAACCACTTCTTTGACCTTGTATAAGTGACTGATAGAGTCTCAATTTGTCAATAAAATTTAAGATTTAAGGTAATAAAGCATGGCCCTGATCTATGCCATGAGGAAACTGTGTCCACTACTATTCAGTAATTGTGAAGCACTCTGCAGATATATAAAGTACTTCATACATAATAAATAATGCCTGACGTCTATGCTGACTTTCATAAACTAGAAAGTAAAGTTGTTGGAGAGCAAAAACTTGCATGAGAGTGATACTTCAGAGTCACATGCCCCTTTTTTCCAACTGTGCCTGAGATCTCAAACAGAGTAGTACAGGTAGGCTAAAGGTAAAAAGAAATAGTACATCCCAAAGATACCTTAGACAAGCATATCCTAGGAAAAGCTAAATCAAGGGACAATTTCTTATTTTTTTTTGATATGAACTATTTGCACAGGAATTAATACAAAAATTCCCAGTACTCCAAGATGCCTTCCAGTTTTGCCAAGGGCATTGGGAAATGTAAAGAAAATTCTCATTATGAAAGTATTCTTAATTCAGCAAATTTTCCATAAGCAATTTTATGAGGAAGGACATCACAGGATCAAAGCAATAAGGGGAGGCTGGCATAGTTCCAAAAGTGATCGTGAATTACTGAGCCAAATCCATTAGAAATAAAGCAGATTCGACCTCCCCCAGAAGAGATACTTTACCATAGTTTACTACAAAGGTATTGATTTTGTCTGTCTGTGTTTCCCACTTAGAAGAGAAGTCATATAATTTTCAAATGAGAAGAAATGCTCGTGATCAAGAAACTGAACCCATTTTGAGAGGACCAAACTTAGGAGGCCTGGAGATGCTAATTGACTTTCCCAAAATGGCCCAGCAAATCAGTAGCAAAGATGGGCAAGGGTATAGCTCTGCTACCACATCATATATTGATTAGCCCTCTTTTCCCCATATCACCAAGACCTGCACTAAAAATTCTTATGAACATTCTCAATAATCTTATCTCAGGTGTAAGAGCAGGGAGGGTCTACCAAGACACAGTTGAGGGTTTTAAAATAGGACTTTACAATCTGCAAAATTCAGCAGGGACCCTTGGTGGGAGGTGGAATGAGTCACTCAGACATGAGGTAATGGAAAAAGGAGAGGCAGCTGACAGGGGTATTGTCTTCCTGGGGAATTCGGTGGTTTCAACTGCTGCACTGTTTCAATAAGGACAATAGCCAAATGTTGTGGTGGTAAAGATTATGGCATTCTTTTGACAGCATCATAAATTGTGTATGCATTTTTTACAATAATAAATGAAGCTAAAATGGAAAATACCATGTATAGACTTAAAAGTAGCCAAACAGGAGCCAGTATGGGGACTATTAGGCACCATATGCTGTGGAATTCAAATCTGCAGTCTCTATCATGGTCAAATGAATCATATAAGCAACAGGAATTTTGTCTGCTCAAGGAGAACTGCAAAGTCAAATGAGCACATCATACAGTTCAGTTCTTGGGTGTTGGTCTTGGTTCTAGGTTTTCACTCATTGTATAACTTACAACTCATTTTCACTTTTAAATCCTGCCTTTCAAAAAAGGCTCAATGCTAGCATATGCTTTTAAAGCATTATGACAAGAAGCATTGGTAGATCTGTATGTTGGCATACACACATAAAGGTAGAGAGAGTGAAAGAGAAAGAGATAGAAATGGGGATAGATTAGATGTTGTTGTAATTGTTAAGTCATTTTTCAGTTGTGTCTGACTCTCTGTGACACCATTTGGTGGGTTTTTTTTTGGTAGAGATACTGGTAGAGATACATTTCCTTCTTCAGTTCATTTTATAGATGATGAAACCAGGGAAACGGGGTTAAGTGACTGGCCTAATGTCACACAGCCATTAAATGTCTAATGCCAAATTTGAACTCATGAAGACGAGTGTTCCTGACTCCAGGCCCAGCACTCTATCTACTGTGCCACCTACCTGCCAAGATATAGATGTAGAGATACGTATTTAAATCTGCCTTTATAAATACAGATCAGTTCTTCCTCTGCAAATTATAGTATTACAGAAGTGTCTAGTCCATTTAGAGGTTAAATGACTTGACCTATGGTCACACGGTCAGTATATATCAAAAATGTTGTTTGAACCCTGACTCCAGTATAAATATAGACACAGATATAGATGACATAGATGTGTATGTGTAAGTGTGTGCATATCATGTAATGCAACCATATATATAATCCACATATCAATATATCTACATATGTATAGACATATATGTATATATATAATGTCTAATATCAAATAGAATAAAGAGAACATTGCTCCTAGAAAATAATAAAACAATTCATATTTCTATAGACAACCAATCAATAAGCATTTATTGTGTCTTCTTGTTCCAGCATCTGTGCTAAGCAGTGAAGATACAAAGACAAAATTTAAACAATCCCTGACCTCATGGAGCTGACATTCTAACTGATCACCAACATATACAAATATAAATATATATATATATATAAATATATATATATATATATATGTACACACAAAATTAATGGATTCTTTTTTTGAGAGGGAATGCTCTTTCAGCGGAGGGGGGAGTGGGAGTTCATGAAAATCATGAAAATCATCATGTAGAAGGTGGTAACTCAGTTGAGTCTTGAAGTGAACCAGGCATTGAAAGTGGCTGAGGTGAGGAAGGATTGTCCTCCAGACACTGGGAACAACCAGTGCAAACATATGGACATAGGGAGCTTTATGTATGTAACACAGCAAGAAGGCCAGTAAGGTAGGATTACAAAATGCTTTCCCCATATGCACCCATGGCATTCTTGAATTCTCACAGCTTGCAAACACCAGAACTCAGTCCCTTCTTAGTCAAAGCCTAGCCCTTTCTCACTAAACTAAGATGCTTCTTGCCCTATACCTTTACTCTCTTTTTAATCTCTGTTCAATTAATTATTGAAAAAAAATTGGAAAAGTGCAGAATATGGCTACAATGCCCCAAAATTATTACACAATTTACAATCCTCTCAGAAAATTCTAGGCATGTATATATACTTTTATGCTCACATACCTGAATCAAATAAGCTTAGAAGGGATTTTATTCCACAGGATCTAGGGTTTATAATAAAGTTAGCAAGTATATCCTTTCATCCAACACTTAGTTGAACAAAGTTTGTTTTTTCCCCTAGAAATAAAACTGATGTGGTAGGTATTTTGTGTGTGTGTGTGTGTGTGTGTGTGTGTGTGTGTGTGTGTGTGTATTCCCATCACTAGTCTACTTCTTTATCAAATATTCATTTAAGTAAGTGCTACTTTAGCGTAGCTGTATTTGAAGATACATTGAGATGCATTGCCAGTCATTGAAAAGAATAAAGTAAGTCAGGGAATTGGAAGCTAACTGTAGCATCCAGGACGTCTTGGATGAGAGTGTATGTTGCTGTCTTTTCCTCCTGAAGATGCAATTTATCAGATGTCTCCCATGTAGGCTTGGACCATAGTAAGTGGTTTGTGAACTGTACATTTTTATATACCATTGACTATCAACTTTTATTTTAGATTCTTTCTCAGGGTGGAATGTGGAATGTGGAATGTTTTCATTAATCTCTCCTATGTTTATGTTACTTAATGTAGACAAAGATCATTTGAATCCTAATGTGCTCATTATTTTCTAACTCAGTTACTTAAAAATAGGTATTTGTGGTAATTATACAATTGAGAAGATTATTAAATTAATATGCACACTGAAGTATGGATATGATGGAATGAACACTAGTTTTGAAATGAAAGGACCTGAATTTGAATATTGATTCCACTTGTTAATACCTATGCCACCCTGGGTAATTTCCGTACTAGTTATGTGATATCAGGCAGATTACTTACCTCGCAGTTTCTATGTCCCTAGCATAGGGAGAAAGAGGTGTTAAGTTTTCAGCGTGAGGATTTGCAACTTGAGAATATGAAATGAGGGCTTGATTTGTTTTTCTTTTGATTGTCTAGACTTAAGGAAGTGATGGAAATATATTAATAATCTAGATTAAACTTGAAAGTAAGTCATGTGTACATTTTCCTCATAGAGCCTGTTGCTAGTATTTATCATCGTATGCCAGGAAAAAGGGTGAGACTATACAGTCTCTGAGTTTCATTTCAATGTAAAGCTATGATCCCATGATCAAAGTAAAATTTAAAATAAAAAATAGGTTGTGTACTAGAGGAACTTTAATATCTTTTGTAACTAAATTTTTTGATGCAAGGCCAGACTGCTAACTTAACAGCTGTGACTGACTAGTCAAGTAAGCAGAAACAAGCAAACATCCAAAACACACGCAGTAAGCCATATTGTAGGAATCTTAGGGTTTACTTTTTTAAAGTATATTAAAAATTTTCTAGTCCAACCTCTTCCTTTCATAGATGAGGAAACTGAATGCCAGAGGAGGAGATTTTCATAAGATCAAGCCTGCACTTGGGTCAGAGGAAGAGGATTTTTAGTTGGAATTTGTCATGTGGGGACTCTGCTTAAGTGGTCAAATTGGGGATACCCACATGCAGAGGACCTTCAGCCAAACACATTTGCTTACCGTGAGTTTGAAAATCTAAATCATGTGGGCAAAGTTTTAAATCAGTTATTACATTAAGGGAAGACAATTTAGGCTAAGGTAGCTGGTTCAAATTTGGTTTCATTGTAAGCTTTTTCAGAGAAGAGATTGTTTGATTTTCATTTTCCTCTTCCCAACACAATCCAGTACCTTGCAATATGGCAGTAGTTGTTTAAAAAAAAGTTCATGGGACTTTTGAAATGGAATTCAGCTGTACAACAAATCAACAGATAAAAATATCCCTTTTTTCAGTTGAAAAAATGTTGGGATCATTAAAGTTGTTTATGAACTTTTGAGATAAAATAATAATAATTAGTATTATTATAGCAATGACAATAATAATAACTAGCATGCAAATAGTGCTTCAATGTTTTCAGAGCATTTTACAAATATTATCTCATTTTATCCTCAAGTCAGCACCCGGATGTAGATGCTATTATTATCCTCAACTTACAGGTGAGGAAACTAAGGCAAAGGTCAAATGACTTGTCAAGGGTCCCAAATGTGGTAAGGATCTGAAAATGGATTTCCACTCAGATCTATGTCCAGGTTCAGTGCTCTATGCATGGTACCACTTAGCTGTGTCTTATTTCTTATTAACTACTGAGTTTATAAATATGCCTGGGTAATTAAAGAAAGTCATGTTGTTTTCACTTTTAAAACAGCTAGGAATTATAATGAATACAAGTAGTATGACTACTTTGAAGACTGACTTGACTAGTTGGTGCTGAATTAAATAGCTTCATCCACAAGGACAAAGTCTACCATAAGGCAACCTGGAGAAAAAACACAAGACACAGTAAGAGGTTCTGTGTTTGAACTTGATTTCTGTTAATAATTTCTTATATGAGTTTGAGCAAATCTTATCTCCTTCCTTGGCTCGTATCATCATTAAAAGAAAAATATAGGCCTAGAGCAAGGGAGCTCTAAAAAGTCTTCTAACAAAGATCTTCCATAGTACTCTACTACAGAAAACATTTTTTTTTAAAAATAGCATTAGTCTTCTTAAAAAAGGACAGTAACCTGGAATATAGTGATGATAGTTCCACTATTCTTGGCCTAATGTGAACACATCTAGGGTACAATGAAAATTTCTGAATGATGCATTTAGGGAAGACATTGATAAACCAGACAATACCCAAAGGGAGTCCTTTTGGATTTTTTGGGGGGAACAGGAGGAATGACTTGGACCTTATGGTTGATATCAATTGAAGCTTAAAGTAGATCTTCCCCAAGATTCTCTCACTAAAGAATCTGAATTCAATTTAAATTGAACATGATTTCTTAGCTCAAGATATCATGAGGTCCACGTCTTCTAAATATTATTTAATTTCCAATAACCAATACCTTTAGTTTTATGGTAAAACAGTTTGCCTTGATGATTGTCATTAATAATGACATCTATATAGTTTAAACTTATTTAGCTTCAAATTTTTATAGACTTTTCTAAAATGAGGACTTCAAATTCATAAAAAAAACTAAAAAGAATTACTTCTATCATCAAGTATCAAATATACATTAAAATAGTAACACATTTTCTTTTGAAATCATTCTTTAATTCATTATATTTTAATCACCAACTTAACGATTCAACTGTTTTTCCAAGTTGGTTATCTTCATGAGGTATTACATTAACTCTATAACAAATATCAAACCAGTATTACAGACATCCAAGCATTTGAGGGTCCTGGTTGGCATAGTTTACTCTTCATCAATTTCTAAGAACAAGACAATACATATGTGAAAAGAAGTGAAGCAATGATAAAATATTATTTCACGTGTATACAAACCAATGAACAAAAATGCACATTCTCATATATTCTAGCACAATGCCTGTAGTTATTAGAATCTCTGTGGTTATTAGAGTTGTGAAAGCTATTATCACACTATGATGATTTACATCTCTTAGTAGATAGCTATTTTCCAACTCAGAGGTATAGAAATCTGTATTGCAAGATGCTGGATTAAGATTTCAAATACATGCCTAGGAAACTGTTGTTCCCATAGGTCTGCCCTTCAAACATTTCCAGAAAGTTCCTGCAAGTAGGAGGCTTGTGAAATCACAACTTTTATAACATGTTTTTCAAAAGAAATCTGACATTTCAGTAAAAGTTATGAAAATAGCAACTCTCTTTACCTAATTGTTACATTCTTGAGAATGTACCCTGATAGTATTTTCAATAGATCAACCAGTAAAAATAAAAGTATTTGAACGAGAATATTCATAGAGTTATATGTAATTGTAAAAATAAAAGAAAAAGGAGAAAAAATCCTTGAAGGAATCTATACAGCCAACAATGAGGGAATTGAAAAATAAATCACAATTTATGCCAGCATTAATTCCTTTGGGAGACATCACAGTATATTAAAAATAGGGCTCTGAATTTGGAGTCAAGAAAACCTGAGTTTAAGTCCTGTCTTATATAAGTACCAGTTGTGTGAGTGTGGGTAAATCACTTAACCTCTTTGGCCTTCAATTTCATCATATGCAAAATGAGGTATTTGGACTCCATTACCTCTGAGAATATTTCTATCTCTATATCTATGATCCTAAACAATACAGTTATTATACTATTAATACAAATGTGTAGATAAATACTGTTAATACAAATGTGATGACCATAGAAAAATATGCAAATACATTTATTAAATATTTTAAAATGAAGCATAACAAGAACAATGGAGTATATGTTAATTGTAATCATTTGAGGAAAAATGATGAGAATGAGTTGAGATACTCCTAATGGGGACCTAATGAGAAAGAGAGGGAACTTTAAAGGGTTATGATATTGTAATCATTGAAATGAAGACTTCGAATGTAAACAGTTATAAATCAAGTTTAGTTGTTTAAATTCAAGTTTAATGTTAAATTTTTATAAAACTTATTTTTTGAAAGATCTAGCAAAGATCTCATTTGTATTGAATATCGGAAGTGTAGAATGCCAGAGAACTTGGTCCCTGTCAGCCTCTTCCTGTATTTTACAGACAACCTTGTCTCCACATCTAAGTATAGGTTTCTTTGCTAGGCAAAACTCAGTTAACTTCCTACCTTTTGGAAACAACTATCTCTCAGATCTAATTCTGCCAAAGAAAGAGATGTATGATAGATTTAGAGTTAGTTTGGACCTTCAAGGTGATTTAGTCAAATCCCTTTTTATATAGGTAAGAACAGGAGTCCAGAAAGATCAGTTGACTTCCCCATGGTCATGAGTAAAGGAAATGGCAGTTTCAAATATAGGTCATCTGATATCAAATCCCACAATCTTTCCACAGCACCATAAGATAACTTGTTAAGGGCCTATCCTTCTAATAGGCATATTGTTCCTTCAGATCCGATCTCTGTGGTACTTTACCTGATGTTAAGATAATCCCTACCAAGAATTTCTCTCTCTTTCTCTCTCTCTCTCTCTCTCTCTCTCTCTCTCTCTCTCTCTCTCTCTCTCTCTCTCTCTTTCTCTCTCTCTCTCTCTCTCTCTCTCTCTTAGTAGAGGGTAGCCAGAGAATACAGAACAAAGAACAGGGAGAATCTAGCTCTTCCATACAGATCATATTCCTGGTTCCAAAGAAATTCTCCTTCAGCCTTTGACAAGAAAGATTTACTTTCCTTCCAAATAGCAGAAGCTGTTTGATATAGGTTGAAGGAGGGAAAGGAGTAAGCATTTACATAGTGCCTACTATGTGTCAGGAATGGTTCTGGTTCTAAATATTTTTTTAAAAAAATATTGCCTCAGTTGATATAGCATAGGACAGTGCTATCAGAATATTGAATTGATTGAAAACCATGCTATAAAAACATTGGTCAAAGGAACCAGAGCGATTTAGTCTAGAGAAAAGACTTATTTAAAGGACTACATGTGGAAGAATGATTCAACAAATTCAGTTTGTTAAAGAACAGAACTATAAGCAAAGGGTGGAAGTTTTAGAAAGGCAAATTTAGTCTTGAAACAAGGAAATATCTACCAATAATGAGGACTTCCTTAAAATGGAATGAGGCTCTTGGAAAGAGAGTCAATTCCGCATCACTAGAGGTCTTCCAATGGAAAGCGAACTTGTGTTAGGGAAATTTTTTGGGTGGATTGTTTCAAATGAATGGCCTCTAAGACTTCTCTCAACTCTGACATTCTATAATTCTATGATACATCCAAAATATTTAGAAAATAAATCTTTATATCTTGACTTTATAACTTGATTAACATCTCTTATGGAAAGAATGAATCCCAAGGAAGGATGGCTTCTCATTGTAGAGGGAGAGAAGAAACCCAGGGATGCAGTGATCCCAAACCAAAGTTCCCAGGGTGAGGCCACCTGGAATGAATTCACAGATGCAAGCATTCTTTAAGTCAAGGAGGCAAAGATTTTTATGCTTTTCAGTGGGCAAGAGTTCTTAGGGAACCTGCAACCATAAAGAGGTGCAGGGGGAATCTTTATAGAAGCTAATAAGGGATTAAATAGGGGGACACGTCAGTTAGGTGTTTGGGAGTAGGATTAGGGAGTGGTTAAGACATAGTGGGCTCTAAAAGGAATATGCACATTTTAACTATTCTTGTTAGCTAATTTAAACTGATTATCAGTAACTACCTTTATAACTTAGAACTTTTGATCCCAACTATCTTTAGATGTAATTATTATTGTGTTGTCTTTCCATTTCCCTTTTTCCTATTGAGGACTATCAAATTTTTATCACTTCTTAGGAAAATAAGATTTAAAATCAGATAATTATATGCAAATAAATTTAATTCACCATCTTTTTATCACTGAGTTGTCAATTTTTTTTATCCACTTCCCAACATCTGTGCATTATCAATAAAATGCATTTAGTTGGAATGCTTGAAAGCTTCTAATGCCCCAAAGAGTATTTCAACATTCCATTTCAGAGATAGTGCAGTAGAGCTGAAAGAGTGTTAGCCTTGATTCAAGAAGATTCCACTTCTGAGTTTTACTTAACTGTATGAACAAGTAAAATTTATATAAACTCTCTAAGCCTCAATTTACTCATCTGTTGATTATTACAATTTTGTCCTCTAACTTGCTTGCATGTAGTTGTTTTCATGGTGTCTCCCACATTAGACTGTGAGCTCCTTGAAAGTTGGAATTGTCTTTTTCCTTTCTTTGCATTCTCAGTGCTTAGGATAGTACCTGGCACATTATAGGTATTTACTAAATATTTATTGGCTGACTGACTCATCTGAAAAATGAGAATACCAGATAGGAAGCCTATTTCACAGGGTAGCTGTGGATTAAATAAAATGTTTTATCTACACTATTTTGCAAACAATACAGTATTACATAAATGTCAGTTACATTCAAGGAAGGTCAATACACTCAGGGAAACTCATGAATAAAGAACAAAACACTAAATTAAATGTGGAGATAGATAATATAAGGGAGGTAGCACTGTTGAGTGCAAAGGTCACTGGACTGATACTCAACTTACTTGACTTCTAGGCTTGTCTCTGATTTTTCTTACCTCTCGAGCCTTAGACAAGTCCTGTAACTTCCTGAAATCTCAGTTTTCTCATCTGAGGCTGGTATACAGCACAATAGAGAGTGGGGCCTGGAGTCCTGAACACCTGAATTAAATCTGACCTCGGATAAATAATACCTCTATGACCCTGGGCAAGTCATTTTTCTGCCTGTTTCAACTCTCTCAAGTATAAAATGCTTATAAAAACAGAACTTAACTCCCAAGGTTGTTGTGAAGATCAAATGAGATTATATTTATAAAGTGCATAACAGACTGCCTGGCACATAGTAGTCACTTAATAAGTGTTTGTTTGACAAAAATATTGCTGACAATTTCCTTCCTTCCTTCCTTCCTTCCATCTTTCCTTCCTTCCTTCCTTCCTTCCTTCCTTCCTTCCTTCCTTCCTTCCTTCCTTCCTTCCTTCCATCTTTCCTTCTTTCCTTCCTTTCTTCCTTCCTTGGTTCCTTCTTGAAAAACAAAAGCTCCAAATGAGATGGACTCTAAGATTACATTCTACTCTGAAATTCTAGAGTTTATAAACTCTTCCACAAAACACTTGAGATCTGGCCTGTAACTTTATATGTTCCAGGAGCAGCATATTGTCCATTTGGGAGGATATCTTCTTCCCTTTTTCCAATTATGTTCTAACCACTTAGCTGTTCCTTGTGACACTGAATAAAGGGGAGAACAAGACAGCCCAAAGTAAGGGTTGAACACTCCCCCTTCCACCTCAAGATTTTTTTTGCTACTCAATTTTTCCTTCTTCCTTTCTTTGTTTGCTCCTTATTTGAAAGAAAGAGAATGGGCATAGCAGTAAATGGGGTCAAAAAAAGTAGTTGAATTTTCTTCCTCGTGATAAACAATAACAAAACACTGATGTGAGCGTATTTTTTATCTTCCTCGCCTCAGGTCCCCATCTCTACAATTTGAAGGTAAGAACCTGCTTCACTGAAGAAATGGCCTTGCCCTTCAACTTGTCATCCACCAATTTCTATTATTTTTATACCAACTCTTTTTAAAAGGACTCCTATTGTTCATCCATCATAAAAATTGAAAAAAAACACATTTACTCAGAGATATAAATCATAGCTGAAAGTTAGAGTTGGCTCAAGCTCTTGTTCTTTAGGGTCAGAAGAGTCTTCATCTTTTAAATACCCTGACAAAATGGCTTGTCGGTTTTCCTTCTTGCCACGACAGGGCTTGGGAGGAAGGTAATTTTATAATTTTAGTTGTAAAAAGAACAAAAAGACTGATTAGGCCTTCTTTGTTCTGGAATATTTGCTTCTGTTTCTCTCAGAATAAAAAGTGCAGAGATAAAATAGTCATGGAGATCAAAATGAAAATTGTAAGTTGACATCTCTGCTGAATAAGCTCTAATATCATAAAAACCATCTTTGTAAAGAGAAGATACAAGCACTCAAAATGCCTGCTGCTGCTGCCTACTTAGAAAAACAATCATGAAAAGAAACACGAGTGACTCAAACAATCCTGACAGACCTTAAATTCAGACAGAATATTTAAAGGCAAGTTATTTTGACAAGTTATCCCTTTCCTTAGATGTGAATAAACTTGGCACAGCCACTTGGAGCAACCCTTTTTGACACCTTCTGTAGGTCACCTCTGTACTAGCAGTCACTTCACAAAAACATTACTTGAGGTTCCCACAAATAGCTGGTGATATTAGCAAGGAGGTTGTATTCCTTGGAAAGATTCATTCATTTTTTTTTCAATAAGAATTTTTTGAGTTTCTAGTTTGTACAAAATATTCTGCTTAATGATAGAATCTCAGGATTGGGAAACACACCAAAGATCATCTTGTCCTAAACATATCTCAATAAAAATTCCTCTACATTGGCTAGGTGTTGTGGCAGCTATAAAGAGGTTGTAGAGAAGAAATCAATCAAAAAGCTGGAGTTAAAATTCTGACTTTGCTACTTGGTGACTTTTTTTAATGCTCGGTTTCAGTTTCTTGATGAGTAAGATTAGGGAATAGGGCTAAGTGGTTTCTAGGGTCACTTTTTTCTCTTAGTTGAAAGACATGACCTTGTTTTGGAGGAGCACTTTAGGAGCTAAGTCACACACAAAATAACTGAAATAAAATGCAATATGGTCTTAGTGTCTTATGTACGTATGCCAAATGCAAAGGAATGAAAAGGAAGATAAGCTACTTTCTACTTAGGGAGAAAAGGAAAGCTTGCAGTGAGGCAGTAAGGTTTGAATTGAGATATGAAGGATGTTGATAAGTGAAGATGGTTGGTAGAGTATATTTCAAATTCAGGAGTGGCAATGACAAAGTCACAGAAGCTAGAAAATCCAAATCATATTTGTGGAATGACAGGAAGAATATTTTGGCTGAGAACCAGCAGTTACTAAGTGGTAAAATAGGAGATTATAAAGGGAAAAAGTTGAGATTGTATTGAGTGGACCCTGAGTGCCATGAAAAGAAGATTAAACATTCTTCTTTGTGTTATGGCAAAGTATTAAAATTCTGTGTTGGAAACTGAAAATGATGATTTATTAGAGATTGCCGTAATCTTTAAAGAGATTGCCAGTGTTTAGTACGAGAATGGTAGAGTGAGGGAGAAATTAAAGGCAGTGAGACCATTTAAGAAGCGATTATAATAGTCAAGGGAAGAAGGAATAAGGGATTGACAAAGGGAATGTAAAGAGTGACTGTAAAAGACATTTTGAAAGAAGCTATATGAATTCATGGCTGATTGAATGTCTGGGTGAAGAACATGGAGGAATGATAACCACATCAAAATTTAGAAGCTGAGTGACAAGGTAAGTACTATTCACACAAATAGAAGAGTCAAATCAGTAGGTGCCACAGTGGATAGAGCACCAGACTGGAGTTTATATCCTGCCTCAGACATTTACTATGTGATCTTGGGTTAGTCACTTAATATTTCTCAGTGTCCTCAGCTGTAAAATGAGGATAATAATAGCACTGATCTCACAAAGTTTTTGGGAGGATCAAATGACATATTTTTAACATGCCTAGCAATTTACCTGGCACATAGTGGGTGTTTAATAAATATTTTTCCAATATATTTCAAGTAAATAGGCATTTATTAAGTGTATACTGTATGCTAAGTGCAAAGAAAGGCAAAATTTGGCCCTACTTTCAAAAAATGCACCATCTAACAAGGAGGGAGTAAGAGAGGCAAGATCAAAATTGAGTTTGAAGGGAAGGGAAAGGAGATAAGTTCAGTTTTCAGCATTATAATCTGGACACATCTAGCAGTTGACAATATCAATAGACCTCTGAGAAGAGAGCAAGGGGTTTATAGCCCAGGTGTCATCTGCACTGAGGATACAATACGTGTTGAATTCATAGGGATAAGGCTTGGACTTGTGATTTTATTGTCATAAAAGACTCCTCAGTGAATCACTCCCTACTCATGCAACTTATAGTTTTAGATTGTTGGCTAGACCATGAAGATGTTAAGTGGTATTTTTAGGGTCAAACAGCTAGTATTTTTTCAGAGGCAGAATGTGAACCCAAGTCTTCTTGCCTTTGAAAGTAGATCTCTGTCCACCTTACCACTTGATGAATGGAATGGATTGGAATGGAATAGCTAAGTGACAAGAGCAGATGTGATAAGCAGGAGGGAGACTTTAGAGAAAGAAGAATAGCGATCCAAAGATAATTCTAACACATCAAAGAATCTATCCTCCAGAAGAAGAAAATAAAATCAAGATACAATAAACATGTGATCAGGATTTCTTAACACTGTTGTTCAACAATTGATTAACAGGGAGCTGAAGTGCCAATGCTTGGATGATAAAGGAAGAAGCAATGATTTCTTTTCAGCCTCACTATTCTTACTTTAGAAACCAATGCACACATTCAGGAAACCCATGATTTCTAATGTGCAGAAGGTGATTTAATATCATATCATTCAGATGTGGTTAAAAAAATAAAGCCTTTTATAAATATATGTATATGTGCATATATGTTTGTGTGCGTATATAATATACATGAATACACATATATGTAGGTTATATGGATTTAAGTTGTTTGAGTATATATATATATAATATGTATATTTACATGAATATGTGCTATTGAGGGGTACACAATGTTTGGGGTACAAATATGTCTATTTATACACATATATGTACACATAAAAGTATTTATGTATACTTTGTACACAAGTATGTAAACATAATTATGCACACATTCTCCAAATAACAATTATGGTTTAGAGTCCAATAAACTCTAGAACTCAAATCCAAAAATCTTTGCCAAAATGAAGTGGTGTGAGCTTGCTGCTTTTTAAATAACATTGAAAATTTAAAGTGAATTTACCCATTCTTATGTTTCAACGAGAATACCCACAAGGACAATGCAAATCTCTTCTACTCCTGAAGAGTTCTTCCACTAGTTCTGAGGATCAATAGTTCAAATCCTGTTAGGAAAGAAGTACCTTTGCCCATTACTATATGTCAGTATTTCAAACTTAAATATAAGATGAAAACTAAACTCCACTCAATCTCAACTAGCATTCAGTGCCTTCTATAGTGTCATACTAACTCAACTATCTAATGTTAACTATTTACTTCTACCATGGCCAGTTTTCCCATGAATAGATTATGTTGATATTCCTATCTTAAAGTGTTTGTTTGCCCTTTTCCCTTTATTCCTTTCAGACTATTTAAATTTTATTCATCTTTTGAAGTGCCTTCCAAGATTCCCCTAGCCCATAAATCTCCCTTTGTCACATCCATAGTTACAGCCTTTATCTCCACTAGTCTGAGCTATTATGATAGTTCCATTATTTCTTCCAGTCTCTCCTTTCTCCAATCTGCCTTTCATGGTCCCCCTCAAGTAATCTTAAGCTACCAAAATGATCATCGCTCCCTTATAGGAAAACAACAACAGCAACAACAACTCATCACTGCTTCTGTTTTACCTACTGGACAATGTTTACACTTCTGGAGTTAACATTCAAGGAACTCCACAATTTGACTCTGGAGTAACCTTATGACTTTATCTCATTCTATTGGCCTGTATCTAGTCTATAGTCTACCCTACTAGACTACTTTACTCTCCATCCCCAATTCATGCCATCCTTTTTGGGGATGTATGTCATCCTGTAAGATGACCTGCCTTGTACCTTAATCTTTTGATGTCTTCCCTATCAGGCTTCCTTTTTTATATATTCACATAACCAACATACCCTCATTTAGGACTAATTGGTCTCCTGGCTTTAATACAATCTTCAGTTCAATACAATCTCAGCTGCTATTGTGGTTTTCCCAAAGCACAGAAATGGCCATACCATTCTTGTGTATCCCTTTGTTCCATAAATTCCAGTGTCTCCTTCCTGCCTATAAGATCAAATATAAAGTTCTTTGCTTACCATTTAAAATTCACCACATCCTGGCTTCTTTCCAATATTATTATATTCTACTAACTTTCTCCACAAACTCTAAGAGTAGCCATATTGACTAGCCTACTTGCCTATCCTTGAACACAACACTTTATGTTCCATCTGCAAGGCTACTAACTGATTGTTTCCTCTCCTTGGAATTCTCTTCTTTCCAATCTGTAACTCTTAGAATCCTTAGCTTCCTTTATGACTTAGTGAAAGCACTATCTCATCTCAGAGACCTTTGCTAGTCCTTTCAACTAGTACCATCGCTTTAAGATTATCTTCCATCTACTCAGTATTTATATTTCATGTTCTAGTTAACATATGCTGTCAATTCTTTTAGAACTTAAGTCCCTTTGACTTAAGTTCCCTTTGACCAGGGACTAGTTTTTTCTTGTATCCTTGTGCATTATACAGTAAATATCACTCAGTAACTGCTTAACAAATTTCTGTTGCTTACAGGTTTGATTGAATCCCACATCCAAGTGCTACCACTTCCATGAGGTGTACTCTTGTGCTTAGATGTGAACACAGCCTCTTCTGCTTCAAATTTTTATCTTATTGCCTTGATCTCTCCATTGTCCTTATTTTTTCCTATTGTATCAAAATTACTACTTCACATCTTTTCCCCAACAGATTTTTAATATCCCCTAGAACAGGGCTTGTATTATATTTATCTATATATCTCCAGTGTCTAGCAGATTGCACTCACCTAATAAATGCCTCGAACTGTGAAGAAGACTTCTTTCTGTACTCTGGCATACATTAAATCTCAGCCACCTCTGATTTCCTATAGTACTTAGTGTCCTTACCATGCATTTTGACTCCTGATCATGTACTCCATTTTAGTTTTCTAATTGGTTCATCCATATTAATAATCAATTCCTAAGGACAAAGAAAGCATTAGAAAATTGTAGACCATACGTAAAATTCTTTGCTACAATCTCCAACAATGCTGAGCAGAGGACTGCACACAGACACAAGAGCAGTTTTTGTGGCAGTCAGTAGAATAGTTGTATGTTGCTAAGCAAACTCTGCATTAGATCTCAAGCTCAAAGAGGGTAGGGAGTTTATATTGTTTTAATATTGTGACTCCCCCAGCCTTCACATTTAGTTGCATATAGAATTGATATTTGGATAACAAATAAATGTTTATATGGAAAAGGAAGGCTGAAAATAAAGCAGCTGAAGACACAGATAGATAGGTAACTAAAGTTTAAAATATGTGAAGTGATTTGTTTATAAAGGTAAAAAGCACTTCTAGTTTATAAAGCACATATATGTGTGTATAGACATAAACACTATATATAAATGTTTACAAAGCACTTTACATGGGTTAACTTATTATTTCTAACAAGTCTGTGAAATAGATGCTATTACTATTACCACTTCACAAATGAGAAAACCGAGGCTGAATAGGGTCACATAGCTAATAAAAATGTTTGAGGAATGATTTGAAATCAGTCCTTACAAGGCTTCCAGAGCTCCATCCACTACTCCTGTATCCAAAATTACAATAAATGAAAACTTTTCCAAATAAAGAAGAGAAAAAAGTTATTTTATATGAATGCATTTATTTGACTATTATCTAGTATTGCCTACTACTACCAGGGAAAGTCAGGAAAAGTTTTTGAGAGTTTTCCTTTTCCCCTAGTCTGAGACTCCAAATGTCTCTACAAGGTAGACATTCATAGAGAGGGAAAGACTGTTGTAGGATCTTGCAATTTTAACTTATGGTAGACAGAACAAAGGACAATGCTGATACCTGGCTCTTCTTACAGGTACATAATGATTGTACTTCCAAAAGTGGTTTAAAAATAATGCAACAAAGATTGTGGGGTTGATGAATGAGGAAAATCATATTTTTAGCTTGCAGAAGTACAAGATTGTTAAAAACTGGCTTACTCCCTGGACAAACATGACAATTTTGTGATGGTTAGGTCAAACTTCAAGTAGGTTATTTTCTATGTAAAGTGCCAATCACACTCAGCAATTCTTAAAAACACATCAAGTGTTGTATGTCTATTTCTAACTCCTGCGAACAAATATGTTTACATTGTAACATAGCATCTCAGGGCTGTTGCACCCTTATTTGTACTTTTTCTCATTTCCTATTGGGTAGAATATGTAGAAGACTGTTCTAGTTCAAGAGAATCCAATTTTTTATGAAGGTGAGAAAAATTTCCATTTCTGCAAAGCCTAGAGAGCATTCTTTTGTGTATGTTGGTGGTATAGAGGGTAAGACAGAAAATGCTAACAATAAAAATCCTGAACGTTGAAGACTGTTGATGGTCAAGTATCTGATTAGTCCCTGCCAGCTATGTTTTCCTCCTTGCAGAAATTCATAGCATGAAGCTGAATGTACAGTATAACTGTGGCAAAGCGTGGAAGCCATTTGCTGTTTTAGAGTTTTGAATCACTGAATCTCAGTACCACCGAGATTTGGGAATTCTAGCTCAGGTTCCTAACTCAGGTGGTATTCTGTCCATTAGAGTGTCATGTGATAGAAAGTGCACTGACATAGGAGCAAGAAAATTTAATTTAAAAACACATTTCTACCATTGGTTGGAAGTTTGACCAAAGACAAGTCACTGTCCTTCTTCTAGGTCTTAGCTTCCTAGTTTATAAAACAAGGAAGTTTTACATCATTAATATTTCTCCTTAATGAAACTTCTAAATGATCTCCTAGCTTTCTCCTGCTGTTTATTTCAAATATTGATAGTCTTGATCCAAAAAATTGAAAATATTCTTCAATACCTTCTCTTTATCCAGATACTAACTTCCCCATATTTTTAAGTCACATAGGTTCATAATTTTAATTTTCTTAACTATAATATCTGGTTGTTATAGCTGAACTTTTTATAGAAATCTGGCTTTAAGAAACATATCAAAAAATAACAGAATCTAGAGGCATAACAGATTATTTCCCTCATTTGTCAAATGTATGTGGAGAAACTGAGAGCCAAAGAATTGATATAATTTCTCCAAGGCCTCAGAGGGAATATGTAGCTAAGATGGAATTTAAACCCCAATCATCTGACTCTAAATCATGTGCTCTTTCCACTGTACAACAAGAATAGGTCATTATCATTTTATTTGTCTTTTTTTCCTGCAGATAATGATAATGTAATGCAACTGAGTTCTATCTGATACAAGGAACATTTTGTAAGTAGTTATTCAGTGCTATATACTGGGCCAGGTACTGGAAATACAAAGGCAAAAATAAAGTAAAATAAAATAAAATAAGCAGGCCATGAAGATGCTTTTGACTGAATGGGCTAAGCAAAATGTTAGATACTTAATACTAGATTTCATAAATATATGGACTAGATCCATAGTTTCACTAGTATAATGAACTCCAGGGGTGGGAATCTACTACTACCACCAATGCACCCAAATACTTTCTCTGCTACTTAGTATTATTGATGCTTAAAGCATGAAAATGTTCAATAACTTGGCCAGAGTCACACGGCACCTAAGAAGTAGAGTTAGAACTTGACTCCAGATCATTCTGATTTCAAGGCCAGTGCCTATCTACAGTGTCATGCATCCTCTCATTTTTACTTCACAGTCAAAATGAAATTTTGAGGAGGTTACATACATTTGAAGAGAATTTGAGCATACCTAAGGAAATCATCCTGTTGCTCAATTTCTCACATAAAATAATTAGATTAGTTCAATAAGAAGAAAAAGACAAAAGCACTACATGCACACTCACTCAAAGCAAAAATCTAGAATCTGACCCTTCTCTACTGTCTGGCAACATTTCATCTAGTATATTGTTCACAAGAGAATGCACGTGAATGCTAAGTTTACACAAACATTTTAAATTATCCACATGATGTGAATCTTTCTTTGTCACATACATGAAAATCAACCTTATGCTAAAATTAATCATTTATAAAAAGATCACCCAAGACATTTCTTTCAATTCGAGAATATGTTTCTGAGTCAAAGTATATGAAATAATCATCTTTATTCAAAAGTTATTATATAGATTTCACAATGAATTTTACATATCTACATGTCACTTATCTATACATAATATATCTTCAATTCTTTATAGTTTACCTATTAATAATAAGTGAAGGAATTAATAAAACTCACAATTATAGTGTCCTGACTTTTACAGAGACACAAAGCCAGCAGGTGTCTGACAGGACTTGAAGCCAAGTGGTCCAGACTGCAAATTTGACTTTCCATCTAACATATTAAGTTTCTTCTTTTTGTGAGCTTGGTATCATAAATATTATTGACGCTATCCTAATTTTATAAACAAGAAAAGTGACGCTAAGGAAGATTAAATGACTTTTCAATAGTCATGCAGCTGGCAATTGAGGATTCTGTGTTCCTAGGTTCAGAACTCTATCCACTATGGAAAACTACCTTACCCTCAGGAAAAAAATGTATAAATATATCAACGTATAACAATATTATTGTATAAATATATTTGTATAAAATGTGTCCATGGCCACATAACATACTATTAATTCTATTAAACAGAGGAAGAAATATAATATGATGTTCATATACTATTTTTCAGCTACATAAAATAATTGTTCTTGGAAACATTACTGAAATAATTATAGAAAGCAATATTTATTCCTTTCTAGATGGATTGTTGAGGCTATTTCTTTTTATCAATGCAAGTTGTCTGAAACATCAGCATAGCACTTTGAAAACACACAGATGAAGAAGAAGAAATATTAGGAAATTATTTTGGGATCTCATAAAAATAATATATTTACTGTGAAAATGGTAGACATGTAGAAGTTTTCTTAGTAGTTGAAAGGACATTTTAAAATTGACAGCTATAGTGCAACTGTCTGATTTGAGGATTGTCAAGGGCCATGATGTTTAGTGCCAGAGTGGCAAACAGCTAGTGAAAGTTGATGGTAGTTTTGATTATCATTATATTGATCTCAGGAGCCATGTTTGAATGACGTTTACCAAATAAATGCGTCAAATTCCCTTCATGTTAGGCCATCAGCAAGATTTTCTTAACTTGAAAAAGCTATCACTTTGTTGAGTAGATGATTTCATCAATTTAATTCCATTTGATAAACACTAACCAACTACTATATAAAAAATAACTGTCCTCCACAAATAACTATCACACTTCTAAAAATAGAGAAATTAGAGAATATACTTAACACTCTATCAGCCCAATGCTCATTTTCTGATGATGTTGGTCCCAGACCAATTAGGTTGGCTGACTGAGTCTTAAAATACTTTGGCTAAGTAAAGCAACATGTTGAGTTTCCATACAAATTATACCAATATAATTCCACATCCAGTAGACTTTGTTTTTAGAGATTTATTTTGAATGTGTCCTTCAAATATGCAAATCCAGTATCTCAAATATTTTTATTTGCAGCACTCTCAAATGCCATCTATTAGGGATAATATCAACAATAACATTTTGACAACCTTTCCAACTGATTTGATTTGAGTTCAAAGATATCTTGAATATCTAATAATTATTAAAAATTTTAATATTATTCCACATAAGCATTTGAAGTTTAATGAAATTAGAAAAAAATTGAATATTATCTTGATCATTTATTTCAGCAATGATTTGATTGGGATGGTTATCTATGACATCAGTCTCTGCTTTATTTTTTAAAATTTTCTTGTGAGCTGAAAGCACAGTATAAGTCAGAAACAAAATTTCAACTAAGTTTAAAATCAACTAGTGACAAGAATGAAATTGTATTTATCTTGTTAAAACTATTTGTGTGTGTATTTTTTCATTTAGTAGTCAATTTCTAAGTTTAGATAAATGTTGCCATCATAGGTCAATATAATAACACTACAGCTAATCCTAGTTAATTTGTTGACATGGTTATTCCTCAGTGAAATATTTACAGCATATTTAGTGTAGGTTTTGTCAAATGAGACAGGCTGCCTCATGATGGCTGAAATCTTTCATCCAGCTAGAACAAAGATGTTTGAAGACAAAGCAAGATCTTCCTGCTTTCCTCAGGCACTGATGGCATTTGTTCCTCTCTTAGAAGTTATTGGTTGATATAAATGGTTTAAAGGAAATCACAGCTAAAATTGAAAAGAAGGCAAAAACAGCAAAATCAAATACATTCACACTGTGTTCTGTATCCAAAGAACTTGATGTGTAGATAAATAATATGTACTGATCCCACAAAGCTTACATTACCATATGGTAATGGCAAAATTGTCAACAACCTAAGACAAGTAGTTTTTTACATTCATCCATCCTATGTGAAGCTTTATTTTTTTAAAGTTTCAAATGTAAAGGCAATATTCCAGACTTAAAAGTAGACCCACTAATCAAAAGAGGTTTACCATCTTAAGGCTCCACAATCAATAAAATAATTTTAATTAAAAAAAAACTCTTTGTCTTTTATGCTGCCATTTATTCAAGTCAAAAAGAATTTATTAAACACCTGTAGTCACCTCAGTTGACTACAGCCTGGTGTTGAAGCCAAAGTCAACAGTTTATTTCTTTAAAATAAAATTGCTGTGAAGAAAATTTCTGCAAAAGACCAACTTTTGGAAAGAAAATTAAAAAAAAAATAACCAACCCAGTATTCTATAGCCACAAGCTACACACTGCTCCTCCTCCCACTTTTGAAATCCACACCCTTAGCTACAAGAGTTATCAGAGGACAAAGTGTGGATAGCTTAATGCAATCCATCACCACTACTGAGCCAAGTAATGTAAAGCATATGTCCTACTCAAAGTGAACTGTTGCATTGGTAAAATAAAAGCAGGATTTCTTTTATAAGTATACACTGTCATAGCCACTAACAAGATGAATTCTCAACACACTTCAAAGACTTAAAATATTGGTAATCCAGGAAATCAAGAATGTTACTAATAATCTTTCCCTCTAAGCATCTATGACTATTCAAATTGAATCAGTCATTGATTATTTTTTTGTTGTCTATGGCAAAAAGGACATAATTCAGTGCTTTTCTTTCACCTAGCATGTCTCTCCAATGATATTTGTCATTTTCAAACTTAAGCATCCTTTAATGCCTGTTGCCATTTCAACCTCTCCTATGGAATATTCTTCCCCTTCCATCCCATTACAAGGATTCATCTTCATATTAACTGTCATAACTCATTGTCACAATACACATTGTGATATTGTGACACAATGCATGTCGTACTCTAGCCCATGTTATATTTGTGTGTATGCCATGTTTTCCTCATACTAAAATTGAAACATGGTCGAAGGCAGGGACTGAGTTGACTTTGTCTGTATCACCCTCAGTGCCCAGAATAGCATCTTGTTTGTAGAATCTTTGTCTTAAATTATTTCCCTTAAAATGAATTAAAAGGCATTGCGATTTGACTTTCTGATTATCCACAAATTTTTATAGTTAAATTGGAAAAATCATACTTGGAAGATGTAGTCTAATTTTTCTGTATACAAGTTTTAATGACTGTATACACATTGAAGTTATTTTAAAACCAATGTGTGTGTATTTAGTATCTAGTAGCTTAATCTACTATAGTTAACATCATAAAATTATCGGTTCGGAGTTGGAAGGGATTTTGAGGGCCATGAGTTCAACTTTCACATATTACAGGTGAGGAAACTGAGACAGACAGGTTAATAGAGTAATACCGATAATGTTTGAGGCAAGACTTGGACTCAGGTCTTCGTCATTCCTAATCCAATATCCTGCTTTGACAATATGGTAAATCTTTTTTTTTTCCCCCAAAGCCACTTGTGAGCATAGTCATTGAGCTCTGTAGCGATAATTTTATTTTTGCTTTTCTGTGACCATATCTCTTCATGAACTGAAGTCTTCTCAGAGTTTACCTTTTATTTTGACCATAAATTAGAGAGTAAGAAAAAAAAAAACATGTCCTCAATAAAATTACATTATGCATTTGAAAATGCTAACAATTATACCTCTGGCTATTATCTTAATAGAATCGGTCCCATCTGCTACATATCAATATGCACATCATATTTTTCACAATCCCGGCCTTAAGTTGGTGATATTTGACAGTTGGATGAGGTCCATTTGTTTGATATTCTTTGAGATTTTTTTTAATGAACTGGTTCAGCGATGCAGATTATTCACCTGTTCAAGTTTCACAAAGCATTTCCTTGAAGGAAGCCTTTCCTTTGATTCTCTTTCTTTAAGAACTAAAATATAAAACCAGGAATTTGTTCTGTGCTCCAGAAGCATTGGAAAGCATTCTGGAAAATTCTAATCTGTAAGGCAGTGACGTAAGGAAAAAAATCCTTCAAAAATATTTTTTTAAACGGGTGACTGGGTACTGCAAGTTATTTTCAAGAAGGGGAAAATGGGGCTTAAAAATGGACCATTATGCATTCCCTTCTACTTGGTGATCAATTAAGTATATTTAGCAAAAGCAACTGACTCACAGAAGTACTCAGATTTAGCAATTCAGAAATATGTAGGATTCAACTGCTAGCTTAAATTTGAGTTTCTAAATGTAAATTGTATTTTCTACTTTGCTTCCTCATGAATTGTCTTCCTTATTTATAAATTGGATACTAAGTGTATTAAGAGTGGGTGAATTTCTTTAACTTCTCTGTGTTTGTGTGTGGGTGTATATGCCTTTGATATACCTTTCCATGTGAGGCAGAGCCAAAATGACTGAGTAAAGGCAGGAACTCAACCGGGCTGTCCTCCAAACCCCTCCAAATACTGTTAAATAATGACTAAACAAATCCTAGAGTGGAAGAACCCAAAAAAGGTGGAATGAAACATTTTTCACTCCAAGACAACTTAGAAGATTGGCAGGAAAAGTCTGTGGCACCAGGATGAGAGAGGAACACAGTCTATATCAGGCCATGTTAGTGCAGACCAGGCCCCAGCAAACCAGGAGCAGGCCTCTGGGCAACTGAATCAGTGGCAGCATGGGTGTTTCCAGACCTCCCAGCCTACAGATAATAAGGGGATTGGACAATGGGTCAGAAGGGGATTTACAGGGATCCCTTTGTTGGCACCAGGGACACGATTCTGTTGCATTGCCTATGCTTAGATCTGGGTCACAGTCCTGGATCTCAGTCCCAGTGCAAGGAGGAGCACTAGCACACCAGAGCTTGTGCCTGCAGGGAAGCAGACCTTAGTCACAGTTCCAGAGTTGAACAGAATGCTTGTGGTCATTCATAAATTGGTGCACAGTACAGGAGCATAGAAAACACACCTCTCCCTAGATCATACCACCCTGGAAGAACCAAAAGCTTACAGGTCACTAGAATTATCTCTGAAAACAGCTGCATAGAAAATATTGAAGCTTGGGAAAGAGCCACTTCCAATTGGGAAGCAGAGCCCTGCTTTAGCATAGAGTTAAAAGTCAAGAAATAGATTAGAAAATGAGCAAAAAAAGAGAAAAAAAATTGGACCATAGAAAGTTCCTATGGTGACAAGGAAGATTAAAACACACACTCAGAAAAGACAACAAAAGTCAAAATTCCCGCATCCAAAGTTTCCAAAAAAGGAATTAGTCTCAGGCCATGGAAGATATCAAAATGGATTTTACAAATCAAGTAAGAAAGGCAGAGGGAAAATTAGGAAGAGAAATGAAAGTGATATAAGAAAATCATGAAAAAAGAATCAGTGCCTTGGTAAAGGAGGCACAAAAATACTGAAGAAATTAAGACCTTAAAAAAACAGAATAGGCCAACTGGTAAAAGAGGCACAAAAATCCGATGAAGAGAAGAATGCCTTGAAAAGCAGAATTGGTGAAATAGAAAAAAAAAGATATATAAAAAATTCACTAAAGAGAAGAACTCCTTAAAAGGTAGACTTGATCAAATGGAAGAGGAGGTACAAAAGCTAACTGAAAAAAGATAGTTCCTTGAAAGTTAAAATTGGGCAAGTGAAAAATAATGACTTTTTGAGACATAGAGAAACAATCAAACAAAATCAAAAGAATAAAAAAAAAGAAGAAAAGGTGAAATATCTAATTCCAAAAATAATTGATCTGGAAAATAGAGCCAGGAGATAAATTTAAGAATTATTAAACTATCTGCAACCCAAGATCAAAACAGAGCCTAGATATTATCATTAAAAAATTTAGCAAGTAAAACTGCTCTGACATTCTAGAACCAGAGGATAAAATAGAAATTGAAAGAATCCACTGATCATCTCCTGAAATAGATGCCGAAATGCAAACTACCAGGAATATTATAGTTAAATTCCAGAGTTCCCAAGTCAAGTAGAAAATATTTCAAGTAGCCAAAAAGAAACAATTCAAATGCTATGGAGCCATAGTCAGGATAACACAAGATTTAGCAGCTTATACAGTAAAGGATCAGAGGGATTGGAATATGGCATTCTGGAGGTCAAAAGAGCTAGGATTACAACCAAGAATCACCTACCCAGAAAAAATGAGTATAATCCTTCACAGGGAAAAATGGGCATAAAGCAAAATAGAGGACTTTCAAGTATTCCTGATGAAAAGACCAGAGTTGAATAGAAAGTTTGACTTTCAAAGACAAGATGCAAAAGAAACATAAAAGGTACACAGGAAAGGGAAATCATAATGGATCTAATAAAGTTACACTATATTCCTATATGAGAAAATGATGCTTATAACTCCTAAAGCTTTCTCACTATTAGAAAAGCTGGAAGCAGTATACATAGACTGAAAGCAGAGGTGTGAGTTGAATGTGAGAGTATGATTATTTGAAAAAAAAATAAAATTAAGGGATGAGAAAGAAGAATGCACTGAGAGAAGGAGAAAGGGGAAGTAGAATGGGATAAATTATCTGATATAAAAGAGGCCTGAAAGAGATTTTCTAGTGGAGGGGGAAATCAGGGAAGCAGGGAGGGGAGCACATAAACCTTGCTGTAATTGGAATTGACTCAGAGAGTGAATAATATACACATTTAGTTGGGTGTAGATATCTATCTTACCATACAGGAAAATAGGAGGGGAAGGGAATAGTGGGAAGGGTGGTGGTGACAGAGCTGAAAGAAGATAGGGCAGTTTGGGGGAAGGTAAAAGTCAGAAGCAAACCACTTTTGAGAACTGATAGGGTAAAAGGAGAGAGAGAATAGGCTAAATGGGGAAAATAGGATGGAGGAAAATACATAGTTCGTAAGCACTACTATGAAAAAAAACTTAAGTGCATTTCTCTCATAAAGATGTCATTTCTCAAACAAATTTATAGAAATAAGACCCATTCCTTAATTCATAAATGGTCAAAGGATATGAACAGACAGTTTTTAGACAAAGTAATCAAAGCCATCTAGTTATGTGAAAAAATGCTCTAAGTCACTATTGACAAGAGAAATGCAAATTAAAACAGCTCTGAGCTACTACCTCACACCTTTCAGATTGGCTAATATGTCAGAAAAGGAAAATGACAAATGTTGGAGGGGATCTGGGAAAATTAAAACACTAATGTACAAGTGCTGAAGTTGTATACTGATTCAACTATCCAGGAGAACAATTTGGAACTATGCCCAAAGGGCTATGAAAGCATGCATACCCTTTGTCCAAGCAATACCACTACTAAATCTGTATCCCAAAGAGATTTTTTAAAAAGTGGAAAAGGACCTATATGTGCAAAAATTTTTATAGCACCTCTTTTAGTGATGGCAAAGAATGGGAAATTGAGGAGATGGCCATCAATTGGGGAATGGTTGAACAAGTTGTGTATGATTGTGATGGTATTAGTATTGTGCTTTAAGAAATGATGTGTAAGATGCTCTCATAAAAAACATGGAAAGACTTACATGAACTAATGCAATGTGAAATGAGCAGAACCACAAGAACATTGAACACAGTAATAGCAATATTGTATGATGACCTACTGTGAATAACTTAGCTATTCTCAGCAATACAATGATGCAAGACAATTCTGTAGGACTTTTGATGAAAGGTGCTATCCATCTCCAGAGGAAGGACTGATAGAATCTGAATGCAGGTCGAAGACACTTTTTCATCACTTTATTTTTCTTGTTGTTGTCTTTTGTCTGTGTTTTCTTTTACAGAATGCGTTATATGGAAATGTGTTTTGCATGACTGCACATGTATAATCTATGTCAAATTGCTTGCCTTCTCAATGGGAGGGGGAAGGGAAGGAGGGAGAGAATTTGGAACTCAACATTTAAAAAAAAAGGAATGTTAAAATTGTTTTTTACATGTAATTGGGAAAAATAAAATATTACATAAGATTAAAAAAAAAGAAATATTTTTCCTGTAGCCCCTCAGTGGGCTTGATTTGGCTTAGAGTTTAATGTGCTTTAGGTGAACAGGGTATCTGTTCCTATTTGGAGTTCTGAGTTTGCAACACCTATGAATTACTGAAATCTTTCCACTGTATGCAGGCAAGAGACAACAGAAAAACAAACTTTATTTGTTAAAACAGTCAGGACACCAGCATGGGACAAGAGGATGTGTGTGTGTGTGTGTGTGTGTGTGTGTGTGTGTGTATACTACCCTCTGCTTGTGATCCCCGCTCCTGATTTAGAAATGGGAGAGAATGAAATGTAGAAGGAGCTAAATTAGTGTTTCATGACTTTTGCTTTTGGAATAAAATAACACTTTCTCCCTTTCAACACACACGCATACATGTGGGCACACACGCAAGCGCGTGCTCGCACAGAAACACACACTTTAAAATTAACAAAAAAGGCTGCTTAAATGAATTGCTAGGTTTTGCGCATGGGTACAAAACATTCAGAAAGACAGGACTGGGGCTGCTCACAGGAATACTAAGTATTCAGGACGATCACAACCGCGGCCAGCTCAAGGCAAACTGAGCTCCTTAAAGCTCACAAGGCAGGTCCCTGGCTGCCCTGGATGGCAGGATTCATGAAAAAAAACGCGTCTCGCCTTCGGCTGGCCAGTCCTTGTTTAGCTCTATTTCACTCGCTCCTCGACTCACAACGAGTGTCAATTCAGTAGGCGCACCCGCAGGGTACAGTAGTATGAGCCCAGGGGGACCCCGTCCTTGCGTAAACCTATAGTACACACTGGGGTTCCCACAACACTGAAATCTTTCCCCGGCAAATGTTGGTCAGGCGAGAGTAGCTGATATGCTTCCACAGATAGAAGCCAGAGCTCAGACCCTGGCACTGGCAACTATGAGAGGTATGCATAGAGGCTTCATCTATCTCGACTTTGATCAGCCATCTGGCTAAGTCTCTGCTTGACATTCTGACCCTCCAAAGATCGTGACCCAGTGCCTAGGTTTTTGTATCGGCTGTTACCGCTTGCACCCCCACCCATATACATACACTCTTGAGGGCGCATAGTTTTGTTCCTCCCCACCCCCCACCCCCCGTGTCAGATACAGATCACAGAAATGTCAGGCTCTTTGGTGGGCCTTACTCCAGGTGAGATACGAGAAGAGGGCACTGCACTCCCACACAGCCCGGGCAATAGTATCTGGGTGCCCGGCTAGTCCGAGCTCTCCAGAGCTTCAAGAGCCCTCCACCACAAATGCGCGCTCGCGCGCGCGCACACACACACACGCGCTCGCGCGCGCGCACCGCACACAATCACATAAATACTAGCACAGGCAGATTCACTTAGTGTTCTGTTGAATAGAGAGGGAGAAGATGGGAGCAGACACCTGTCCGCGTCTGCATGTCACTTTTGGGATTTCGGCACAGCATATGGACCAAGTCCAAAGCTGTAGACTTCACCTAGGTTTCAGCTGTGAGACAAGTGTGTGCACGGTGGGGGAGGGGGCGAAGTGGAGAGGTTCTAGCCTCTCAATAACAGCTTTTGCCCTGGCGTCTACTCAGCCTGACTCTGCCTCCTTGGGGACTCGGCGTCAGGGTATTCTGCTCCGCCCGGGCTGCTGTCCTCAGCTGCTACTCTCTACCTCAGTTACCTACCCCTCTCCCCTCAACTATGCACCCAGCAGTGGTCCAGCAGCCCAACAGGCTAGGGCCGGGCATGGTGCCTACAGACACGTGTGTGGATTATTAAACAGCAGCACCATCCCTAAGAGCAAAGGCAGAAGCAGCGAGAAGTGCACACAGTCTCCCCTCAGAAACCTCTACTAATTGCAGGGGAAAGGACTGGTGGAATAGGAGTTCATTTGGGAGCCTAGGAACACTGAGCTGGGAGTGATAGAAGGATGCCAAAGGGTTGCAGCCAGGGCACTAGTGGAGAGGAGTGGGGCGGGAAGGGGTTGGAAGTTTGCAGAGTTGGGTGGCAGGAATTTTCTTAAAAAACAAAACAAAAAACCCAAACTGTCGTGCTCTAGCTCCCCCACACATTCAAAACACACACACACACACACACACACACACACACACACACACACACACACACTCTCCAAGCAAAAACCCTTCTAGATCTCCGCTTATTTTTTTTTTTTTCATTACTAATTCTCAGCAAGTAAAATGAGATCAGAGGTTGCTTAGTGCCCTGGCATTCCCTGTTCCCCGGCAGTGTCTCAGGAACAGGAGCTGACAGATGTATTTAAGACTGAAGAGAGCGAATGGACTGAAAGCAAGATCTTTTAAGCTGCGATCAATGTCAGGGTTCGGAGGAAGCTCTGGGTTGAGTACTATCTAGGCTGGAAACACACACCTTTTGCGCTTTCTCTGATACTGCGCATCCCCTCAGAAATCACAATGTGTGTTTGCGTGTATGTGGAGGGAGGGAAGGGGAGAGAGAGAGAGAGAGAGAGAGAGAGAGAGAGAGAGAGAGAGAGAGAGAGAGAGAGAGGGGGGGGGGGGGGGTGTAAGGAGAGGGAGGCGGGACTGGAAAGTAGAGGAATGGATTGGAGATAAGGGAGTTGTCAGGCAGTCCAGCTTTCCCACTGGACAGGAGTGGAGGGCATGAGGAAAAGCAACCCTCAAATCCCTGCATTTCTGATTTGGAGTTTCCTCTGCCCAGATATAGTCTTTCTTTGCCTTGTCAATCACCCCTGAAACTGGAGCAGCCGAGGAACGGATAATGGATGGAAAATAAGATGGAAGAATCCTCTATGTAAGAGGGTTTTTTTTTTAACCCTGAGGATGAGTGAGCAATAGACTTTAATGTAATTAAATGCATACTGAAATGATGAGAACTTCCTCGTCTAAAATGATTAGAAAAGAATTGGGGTTAGGTGTGGGGGACAAATACTCCATAGTAGTTAAAGTAATACTAAGAAAGCAACAGAAAAGGGTCTAAATGGGGAAATAGGCCCATCTTTCTATTTGTACCCCCTCCCTCTCCCAAGTTGAGTGCAGGCACACACTCCATCTCTCTCAAAGGATGTCGCTAAGGAAGGGTAAGTGAATCAAGAGGGACTTTGTTGTCCTTTCCAGCTAACAGAGAAGAGCAGGGATTGTTGCCAGCGTCCAAGTTGTAGCTCACTTAGGTATTTTTTTTCCCCCTAACTCATTTCAAGGAGAAATATCAAGTTCTTGATAGCAATAAGCCACGAGAGAAAAGAGAGATTCCTTTCTTTTGACTGAGATTAGGATTGATTCTCTCTCTCTCTCTCTCTCTCTCTCTCTCTCTCCTTCCCTCCGTTTCTCATTTATATATAGATGCATACAGATACGTTAATAAATAAGCCCAATTCTCTGTCACTGGAGGGTGAGATAAAACCTTCTTGGGGCCCCCTTTTTCCTTTAAGCACTTCACCCTTATCAACTTAGAAGGAGCGAAGTCTGGGTAGAGGAAGCTGGGGGCGACTTTCTGCATAGCTAGCTACACATCGCACCCCCGGTGCGTTGGAGGTGGGAAAGGAGGTAAGGGGAGGGAGGTCGAGAAGCAGCAGCAGTAACAGCAGCAGAGAGAAAACAGAGTGGGGTTGGAAGGATGGGGAAGGCAAAACCGGAATGGATGGCTCTATAATAAAAAAAATACCTTAGTAAAATATGAACTTGTAAGGTCGGCTGCTTTTGACGTCGCAATTGGAGGTGCTTTGACGGACTCAGGGCAAGGGTGGGGTGGCGGTGTGGAGGGTTGAGAAACTATTGGGAAACTACCTCCGTGTGTAGCCCGAACCATTTCAGCGCACATCCCTGAAGCATTAGAGCACAGAGACAGCGCAGTTTCTATCCAACTCGTGCTTGGCTCCATTCTCTTGGACAACTCATCACCAACAAATTAGAGAAATGCCTCCAAGCCCAAACACCGGGAGTAGGGTGGAGGGCATTTCTCTCTCTCTCTCTCTCTCTCTCTCTCTCTCTCTCTCTCTCTCTCTCTCTCTCTCTGTGTGTGTGTGTGTGTGTGTGTGTGTGTGTGTAAGGGAGTCAAGGCAAAAGAAGGCAGGAAGCGAGGAATGGAGAGGTGGAGAGAGGAAGAAAATGAGGCTCCAAGCTCTTTCCTGGTCACTGAATTTAACAGGCATCAGGGACAGGGAGCTATCCAGCGGATACCGCTACTTGGTACCCTGGCGACCATGAAAGACACTTGCATTTGGGGAGACTCCCCTTGTGGGATTTAACCCCTACCCCAATAACAACAACAACAAGCTGCTTCTTACCCTTCGCTGCAGTGACAAGCCCAGCGCCCAGAAGCAGCAGGAGCGGCAACAGCATTAGCAACAGCAGCGGCAGCGACTTGGTCTTCCTCCACGTAGTCATGTCTGCAGTTATTCCACACATAGAAACCAATGGCTCTCCTCAAATGTGACCGTCTCCTCCGAGGAACAGTGAGACTAAGACCGCTGCCAAATAATCACCAAAGGGCAAAGCGAGGAGATGAGAGATCCCGGTCCCGAGACCGCCAGTGCATCCAACGCCTCCTGCAGGACTGGGCGCTCGGCTAGCTTTGCTCTCATAGCATCAAGTCCGGAGCCACTGCAGGGCTGAGCTGCTGAGAGCTGAGATGGGAGAGCCTAGGTAGCTGGCAGGGTCCAAAGCGGGGAAAGGAAACAGCAGAGGGAGAGAGAGGGACAGAGGCACGCAGGCGAGGAGGCTGAGGATGGATGGGGGCGGGAGGGGAGGTGGGGAAGGGAGAGGGAAGAGATAGAAAAGGGGGAAAGGCAGATAGAAGAGGCACCAGGAGAAGAGATCCAGTGAGTGTGAGGAGGAGGAGAAGGAGGAGGAGGAGGAGAGAGAGAGACAGAGAGAAGGGAGAGAGGCAGAAGGGGGAGGGATGGATTCAGACTAGAGAGAACACGGCAAAGAGCACAGTAGACAGACTGCTAACAGTACAAGGAGCTGCTACTGATTCTGGACTCAACCATCCCTTCCCACAGAGAGGGGAAAGGGAGGTGGGGCGGGGGGAGGCAAAGCAATCCCAAACAAACAGACCTAACCTTAGAAAGAGCCCTTGGGCTCCCTGCAACACATTGCTCTCTATTCTACTTAATGGTAGTTAGCTATCACACTTGAGAACCAGACTTGTTTGTTTCTCCTAAGGTTGAGCCTTCAAAATATATAACCTTAAGGGATAAGCAATGCAATCAGTGACTGAAGGCAACTAGAGTAATTCTGGGAGGTTAGAGATGCCTTGCCTGCTACACCTCTCCCTGCACTTCTCTTAAGTTATAAAAAAAGGAAAGAAGGCACATTGGGTTGGAGAAAAGAAACCAGGCTGGACAGCTCCCTGCTATACTAGTGAAGTGGAGAATGGAAAGCAATTATCCAGACAAAGCAAAAGAAAATAAATGTAGTTCTGACTAAATTGTCTACCCTTGACTCCATCCTTCATTTTACTTTTGTTACTTTTGTTTGTCTGAATTTTGACATTAACCTCTTGGGAAGGTAACTAAATGCAGTGCCTTGGAATGACGTTTCTACTTCTTTACTTTGGCCACCTAAACTGTCCAAGTCTATGGCTCAAATCATAAGAGAGACAGCATCTACACTGAAAAGATGATTGGATTTGAAATTGAGAACCTGGATTCAATTCCTTGCTGTTTACTAATTATTTTTACTAATGCCTTCTGCAATTTTCTTTCCTTCTTGAACCTTAGTTGTCTCACTTAAAATTCATCTCAACCTATCCCTAAGATTCCTAAGATCCCTTTCTAGCTTGAAATTCTATGGCCTTATTTTCAGGAAGTGAAAAAAAAAACACTGAAATCGGCATGTGTGTTTTCTCTAATTGTGAGAGAGTGTGTGCTTGAAAAAAATATCATTTATAAAACTGTCTATTTAAATATTGTATAGGAATTTTAGTCTACTTCTTTTTATGAAAAGAAAAATGGGAAATGTCCTGAATAGAGAAACAGGCTGAACCTTTGGTTAAGCCTGTTTATAGAATATCAAAAAATCTTTAACTGGAAGAGTTAAAATATAGAGGAGAAGGGTGAGATGGAATAATGGGATATCACTTTTAATATTGATTTGAATTGACTGAAGTCACCTAAAGCGCAAGCTTATACAGAAGTGTTCTGAACACATAGTAGATAAGGATATTTTTAAAAGACATTGGTGCATTAATGGAGAAATTGAGAAACTTTTATTAGTTTTGAAAACTGAGAAATCTACAACACTTTACATAATTATAAACATAAAATAATAATGATAGTTCTAGGGCAAAACCTTTTATTTTAACCAAGGCAGGAGGGATTCTGGAGATTGCAAGGCCCTACAAAGTGTAGGTTACTTTAGTAGAGAACGTTCATCTAAAAGATAGGTAATTTCCTAGACTATAAAAACAGAAACAACACAACTAGTGTAACAACATAGCTACTCTATTGGTCATTATAGTCCCAAGCAACACCCCCTCCATCTTCCCACTGTAATGAAATCACCCTAAAATTTGGTTATAAAATTGAAGCTAATATAAACTTTTTTTTTTTGGCAGGGTAGGAGTATGATGAGTGTGAATATATATGGCTTATATGAAATACCTAACAAAGTACGAAGTGTGGAAAGCTTGTACTCAGGTGATTATTAAATGCACAAAAATATTTTTCAATTTTGTTTTACATCTTGATTATCCATCATCATTAACCCAAAACCTTAATACTGGTAGTCCAGGAAATTAAAGTCTGTGTTCTCTGCATGAGGGGTGGGGATGGGGACAACTGAAATAGTTGCTAACTTTAGCTTATTCTACAGCTGTAGTGGGTTTTCCTCACAAGAAGAAATATTTTCCAATGTACTAGTTAGTCTTCCCTTGTCCCACAAAGAATAATTGAAGACACACTCAGATATATACAAGGGGGCATTACTGGGGTGTAGGGATGGGGTAGAAAGTGGAAGGACAGAAAAGGGAAGAAAGATACAAACAAGGGATTTCTCACCTCTGAAACATATAATCTTAGTTATCATTTTAGGTTTCCCAATATGGAGGCTGAAGTTGCCACTGATACACCTACTGCTGAGAGAATTAGAAGAGAGAGCAGCTCAATCTATCCCTATGGAATTCACAACATATAATTTGAGTCCTGTTCTTAGAGCTGGGATAGTGGTGTATGGGGGAGGGTCATCCGCTCTATGATCTTAAATCAGACCTTGGGCAGTATCTATAGCTCAGCAATTGAAAGAAAATGCTTTTTAAGACCCATTAAGTGCTCCAATAGTTCATTTCAAGTTTCTCATCAGAACAAATTGATCTCCTTTGGGAGCTAAAGAGCTGAAGTCTCCTTGAGAAACGGTGTCTTGTCTTTCCACTGCCATTCCTAATGACTCATGTCACCAAGAAGGATTTCTGCCGTTAAAAAACATTTCTAAAATCTAACCATCCTGGGTTAGTGCTCATGAAAGATTTTTACTTTAATATCATTTCAATCAGTAGCATTCAAGGATTCCAGGGCAAATGTCCACTCTGGCATCTAACAGTGAAGTAATTCAGTAGTATAAGGAGGTACACCAAAAAGTGAACATTTCCCCCACCCCCACCCCATACACAAAATATTATACCTGGAAGGGATCTTAGAGAATATTCTGTCGAATACACTCATTTTATAAAGAGGAGAATTTCGATCCAGAAAAGGGAAGTCATTTGACTGAGGTCAACCAAGGTCACATAGATTGTAAGTAAACTTCAGAAACAATACTTGAAATAAGATCATTTAACTCGAATCCATTGCCTATGATTAAAAAAAAATCAACAGAAATTTTTCGTAAAAAAGGATAAAAATCTGTTTATTTCAACTCCATGAAAAATTAAAATCAAGACAATCTTGGCCCTTTGCTCTATAATTAATGCAGAATATTTCCTGCAGTCACCCTGTACGAAAAGCAGAAGGATGTATTTCAAGGTTGTTCACATAGCTATCTACGTAGCTTGAAGATTCCTTGTTGTTGTTGTTTTTTTTTTTTTTTTTTTTTGATGCTGGATTGTTTTCTGAGTCTGAGTCAAAGGAGTGTAGGAAATGGCCATCAAATGAGATAGGCTGGTTTTGTAATATGCTTGTATTAACCAGAATCTCAAGGCCCTGTTAATTTGCAAAAGAAAGATGTGACACTGCTGCCATCTAGTGACCAGACTTTCTAGTTTTGTTTGCAAAGAAACTGATGTAATACTTTCCCCTTTATTTCATTTTTTTTGAGATGAGGAGCCTATTTGTGAGTGACATCCCCAAAAGTTATTTTATCTTTTAAATTGCCATCTACTGAGGTCTACCAGCTAATATAACTAGATTTTTTTCTTTTCAAATTTTAACGGGAAGGAAAGATTTTTCATGTACGCCATGATGCTAATACAAGGGACTTAGCTTGGTATTCACCCAAAAGAATTATTCTAGATTCAGGACTGCAATTACCTCTCTGCAGGTTGCTTTCTGACTGTTTCCCAGTATTATGCCCAGTATACTTCACTATTGGAGTTCATTACTCAACTGTAATCCATAGACAGAGATGTCAGAGTCCCTGAACACAGGATTCCACTAAAGCCATGCCAAAAATGGTTTGGGAGCACCCAGGACCAGAGATCCAGAAACATTTTAGTGAAAAAGAAGCAAAAGCATTAAAATACCAGAAAAATGGATTATTAGGAAGGATAGCTCTATAGACACAAATTTTGGTGTCTGGATATAATTAGAACTGAATGGGGGAAAGAATACTCAAACATTTGGAAAGCAGTCACCTGAAAATGAGAGGGGTGAGCAAGATTTTTGAGCTACCTCCAGCATATAGGGAGGAGGCAAGCAATTCTTTCAGCAGGATCTTTGGTGGTAAAATCAGAAATGTAACACTTTGGCCAAGCCTAAGGATTATCATTCCTGATTTGCATAACCCCAAAACCAGGACTATGAGGTTAGTAGCTATGCGATAATTGATAACAGAAGAAATATGTATGGAGTGGTGGAAGTCCCATTGGATGGGGGAGTTAAAACTTGATGAGGTACAATGATTATAAAAATATAAATAGAAGAGTAACAACAAAATAATTGATAGTGAATGCTATGAAATTTTAATCAAACTTGGCTCCAAAGAAGAAAGCTGAGAAGATCCCTCCTCTAGAAACTTTGCAGAGGTAGAAAAGATACAGAACATTGTATATGTCAGAATTTTTCAATTTGTTGGCTAGTTTCATTGAATGTTCCCCCATCACCACACACACACACACACACACACACACACACACCACACACATACACACACACATATTTTTATTGTTGTGTTAAATAAAGTATTGCTCTTTGGGAAGGATAGGAAGAATATACATATTTAGAAAAGTAGGTGATACAAATAAAGAAATTAAAATTATTTTAAAACATCATTAGTATTGGAACATTATGGCTAGGTGGTTGGAAAAATGCTCCTCTATTAGAATGAGCCAGACTTAGTATACCTATAGTCATTTTCCTCCCCTTACTATGAATGTTTGCTATGAGGAGAGGAGAGGATTAGAGGAAGTGGAAAGGATTAGAGGAGAAGACAGGAGAGGAGAGGAGATGGTAGGTGTAGGGAGAGAAGGGGAGAGGAGGGGAGGGAAAGGGGAAGAAATAGAGAATGTGGGAGATAGGTGAAACTTATGTCCCTGAAGATTCTGACTTCCTCTTTGATCTAATGCAAGCTGCCAAACCTAGAATTTATGGAGCAAGGAAAAGTGCAGGCTCAGTCTGGACTTCTACAGACTCTTCGAAGCTTTATCAGAGGAATAGCTAGTATTAGCCACTTTGTCTTTTTTTTCCCCTTTTATTGCCAAGCTTCAAACAAACCTGGTGGTGTTTGGAAGTGGGAGGGGGGATTGTAGGAAGAGAGGAGGAGTTTGATTTGATGAAATGCCTTTTTCTAAAGCAAAGTCTGAGTCCAAGAGGAATAAATAATTCAAGAACTTTTGAAAAGAATTGGGAGAGAATAAATGGAAATCTCCCCTCCCCCTTCTCTAACCTATTTCAATCACATTGTTCATTCTTTGTAAGAAAAGAGGAATCCTACTCAAAGAACTGACTAATGAAATATCAATATACTTGCAAAAGCACAGGCAAACAATATTGTGCTTTTCTCATTAGTAAGGAAAATCTAAAATCAGAGATGAGAAAGATATCCACATAGCTTAGTACTGCAGGCCTCAAAACTTCTGACTTGGAAAATGCCCTCAGTTAGTTATTTCTGACAATCCTGAAATTTTGAGAATTTACTATTAAACTAGAAAGTCTCTATCTTGTCAGCAACACCAAAAGGTACTTGGCTATACATAGTCTTCCTAAGAGATTGATCTGATCATTGCATGTTACTTCTCATCTCTATTTTTAGGATTTTTGTGCAGTAGGTGGGAGAGTAGATAAAGTACTGGACCTGGAATCAGGAAGACCTGGGATCAAATCTGGCTCTAGATAGCTGTGTAAGGTTGGGCAACTTAATTAACCTCTGTCTCTCTCATTTTCCTGTAAAACGTAAATAAAAATAGCACCTACTTCGCAGGGCTGATGAGAGGAACAAATGAGGTGATATCTATAAAGCACTTCACAATCCTTAAAACATCGTATATAAATTAGCTATTGTTTTTGTTATTCTCATGATTAAATTAGTTTTGCTCTTTGTTATCTGTGTTTAGCATTGAGTGCTCTAAGCTTCCATCTCTATTTGGTTCATTAAATTCTGTAGGATAAAAATGCTAAAGAAGTCAAATAGTTCTTGTCTCTGCTCCTTGTGTTGTATCTGCTTCTTTGAAAATATGTGCATCCAAGGGGAAAAGTCTTGGCTGTTTTAGTATTCCATCCTTCATTTTCATCATACCCTATATCTCTGTGTACTTACTTCATATTCTTCAGATTTGCCTTTGTTTATAGTTTATATCGTTTATAATTTAAAAAAAAATGTTCCATCTCAGGATACTATAGGATTTTAAAATCACATGTGCTTATTCCAAAAGTTCTAGTTGTTGATATCTTCACTGCAGAATCCCCTTCAAAATTGCAAGGAATCATCTTTCCTCTAAATAAGTATTGAAATTGAGAAGCAATTTTGGCTACATTCATTTCTTCTCCTCCATTAAATGCCCTGTTTCTACTAAGATCTGAGATAAAATTGAGGTTTTTCATGGTTTTCAGGTTTTAGCCACACATACTAAACAGTCCCTGTTTAATTTGAAATAAAAAACAATTTAGATTTTTGATAGTAGTTCATCCTTTCATTGTCTCACTGTCCCTTTAATGTGGAATAGGCCTAATATACAATAACTACTTTTTAGGCTCCCAGGTTCAAAGATAGAGCCCCAGGGGAAGGATACAACTTTACCATGTTTTAGTGGTTGAATAGAAATTTGCTTTTCTCATGGTGTTTCTTTGAAGATAATATTTACAAGGAATCGGTGAAGCAGCAAGGAAAAGAGTGAAGAATAAGGAAACTTGGAAAGTCAAGTTTTACCGAAAAGTTCCAAAGATCTTGAGCACTCTTGAGAATTAGACAACTGAAATTTAGAGATAATATATCATATACATCTTTCAAAGCATTTTAAATGCATTATCTCATTTAAGCTATCAAACCTACTCTTTGATGTAAGTTCTTTTAAAATTGTCTAAATCTATCTATTTATTTGTTTATTTCTTTGTTTATTAATTTATTTTGCTTCAGACTTGTAATTTAATATGTTAGAAAACCTGAGGTATAGTAAATTTCTATTGTAATGCAGTATGGCAACTCAACTTTAGTTTATAATCTTAGAGATTTGCCTGAAGCCCTGAGAGGTTAGTGTCATGTTCATGAAGAAGATGTTATAGATATTATTATCTCTATTTACACATGAGGAAATCTCCTAAATTTGCCATATCGTAGAATTAGAAAGCATTGGAACTGGAAATGTAATACAGATATCTTGACTCCAAATCATACACTCCTTCCATGAAAGCACACTAATCCATACCACATTATTTCAAATTGATGGTATAGACCATTCATTATATAGAAGAATAGAGGAGTAAAAGTAGGAGCAATTAGGATAATCTTTGTAAGTGAGTTTCTGGAACAGTTAAGTACCTCCTATGTGATGGGTATTGTGTTAAGCACTGGGGATATTAAAAATAAAGGCAAAACATAACCCTGGATCTCCAGGAACTCACAATCTAATGGAGGAGACATTATGCAAACACTTATGTACAAATAAGCTAAATACAGGATACATTGGACATAATCAACAAACGAAAGACATTAGAATAAGGTAGATTGGAAAAGGTTCCCTGTAGAATGTGGACTTTTTGCTAGAACTTGGAGAAAGCCAGAGAAGTTAAGAACATTCTAGGGATGGAGAATCCCTAGATTTTTACTAAAAAATTAGTAGAAATGTCTGGAGTCTGGAAATGGAGTATCATGTTTGAAAAACAATAAGAAGGTCAAAGTAAGTATTGTGGAGGGAGAAGTATAACTTTTAAGAAGACAGGAAAGGTGGATATTGGGGAAACAGATTATAACTGGCTTTGGACTTTAAAGTAAATATTTTATATTTGAATATGGAAATGAAAGGGAGTCACTCTAGTTTATTGAATAGGAGAGTAACATGGTCAGACTCACACTTTGGAGGGATCACTCTGAGAGTTAAATGTAAGATGAAGTAGAGTTGGGGGGGGGCGGGCATTGTGGCAAGAAGAACAACCAGCAGGTTCTGGAAATAGTCCATAAATGATGTGATGAGAGCCTGCACCATAATACTGGAAGTGGCAGAGAAATACACAAGAGATGGTAAAAAAGATAAAACTGACAGATTTTGGCAACAGATTGGATATGGGAAGGTGAGAAATAAGAATTCAAGGATGACACCCAAGACTGGGTGACTGGGAGGGTGGGTGTACCTTTGAAAGTAATCAGGACTTTAAAATTTAGACTTGGAAGAGATAAGATATCATTTAGTACCAAATGCTTATTTTCAGGAAAAGAAAATGAAACACACAGATGTGCCATGCATTGCCTAGGGTCACAGAAATAGGGGGTAGAAGAACTGGATATTGTTATTTCAAATTCAGAGCTCTTTCAAGACCAGGATATGAAGGAGCTTAGCAATACAACAAACAGAAAGTATCCTGCACTTCAGGAATCAGAAGAACTAGGTTTGAAGTATGAAATTTCCATAATTGGCTGTGTGATTTGGAATGGGTCACTTCCCTTCTCTGGACTTCAGTTTCCTTATCTGTAAAATGAGAGGCTTTAACTAGATCTATATGGGCTCATCTAGGTCTAAGTACTATGATTTAAGTATGTGAAAGGGGTCCTGGGAGAGGGAAGGATTTCATGTGAGAAGATACGATGTGAGAAATATGAGTAAATACAAGAAAAGCAGATTTTTTTGTTTAATTTAAAATATATGATTCCATCCCACATATGTCTTTCTAAGCATGACTGCTATTAAAATTAATTAGCCTTTTCACATACTAATTGACAAGTGATCCAAGAGTATCATGGGGATATAACTTGAAAGTAACATTTAGGGTAAAATATGTAAATAAACCATAATCAGCATGAGGAGAAATTTTGAAATAGTTGAAGTCTGTTTATGGTACCTCTGTGTTCCTTATTTGTGCCTCTTAACTCCCTCAGTTTTTTTCCTCTACTTCCTCTAACATTAGGCATTCAAAGAACTCAATTTTCCCCCTTTCCCAATCAAAATCTACTTTCTGGAAAGGCTTTGGTTCACTCATTCACACTGAAGTACAATTGACACATATAATACAAGTATGTCAAGCTCAAATAGAAATGTTGGACACTGTTTATACAAAGGGATCCCTATCAGCTGCACATTCCTTTAGTTTTACAATATAATGTTTTCCATGATTTATTGTGTTTTTATTTATTTTGTTAAATATTTCCCAATTACATTTTAATCTGCTTTGGCTGAACTTAGGAGTATAGGGGACCCAATAATATGTCATATTGCATACTGATATGTACATTATTATAATTAACACAATATAAATATACATTATATAATATAACACAGTGTAATAATAATAATATGTATATTACACATAACAATAATATGTTACATCACAATAATATGATACTCTGACAAAATATGTTCCATCTCCCAAGGCAGAGTCTACTTTAACAGATACCAAAGTGGTAAGCCAAAGAGATGACTATCTCAAACATTAGTGTTCCATTAGTGAATAGCATGCTTTCTTCATCAAGTACCTTTTCTAATTCTCCTTAAATCATATAATATAGGCATCATTTGCCCCTGAATTTATTAGCTGACCTTCACAGTACTTAAGAGTGCAATATGTGGCAGAGTGGAAAGAATATTGGTTTTGGAATCAGAGAACTTGGATTCATATCCTATCTCTGACACTTTTACTTGTATGACATTGGATAAATCATTTCCTTTCCTTAGGACAAAGTTTCCTCATCTGTACAATAAAGGAGGTTAGACTAAATGAACCCTGAGTTTCCTTCTAGCTTTAGATCTGATCCTATTATATAGCCATCACATCAACCTATCTGAATCAAACAGATTGCAGGCACTGGCAGGGGGAAAAAGATCCTTTGAGGGCATCTGTTCTGAATTATGAAAAAACACACCAATGTCATCCTGTAGGATTTAACAGTTCCTTACTATTAAGAAAAAAGAATAGCTAATGTGTCATTCAACTTTAAATACTTTGCTCATCATTACAATAACTTCTCATGTTTATGAAATCTTTATCAAGATAAGCCCTGTTAACTGTTGGGTCACCCTAGCATAGCAGAGAGGGTGTGAGACGTGTGAGTGTGTAGTTATGGGTTCATATCTCAGGTCCAACAATTAGTGGTTTATCAATAGACAAATCATATCTCTGAACTATGGCTAACTCATTAGTTTAATAATGGCAGCACTTTCCTCATAGAACAGCTGTGAAAAACAAACAATCGAATAGTCTTTAGGCTATAACCAAATATAAGTTAGGAACTGTGAAATGATGTTATTTTATCACAATAAAACTTTAAAATAAACGGCTAGGTGAATTCATTGGAAGAGTGAGTAGGTAAGAATCTCCATATGAAAATGCATCATTCAGCAGGGTGAAATCTATTGATTTAAGATTTAATGAAAGTCACATATTTATGTATGAATTCAGCATTTAGCCTATTATAATAATAAGGTTATTTTAGGTAATTTCCTTGTTATCAATTTAAATATTACAAAATGATAACACAAACATATAAATACACAATATACATATGTATGTATATATTTAGTCAGTCAGTCTACAAGCATTTTTTAAGCATTTAATGTGTACCAGGCGTTGTTATACACAAATACAAGTAAAAAAGAAATTTTCTGCTCTCATATAGCTTACAGAGAATATAATTTTAAGGCTAAGGCTGCAGGTACCATTCAGTACTTTTATGGTGACTGTTAAATGCAGAGAAGTTGATTATTTTTAAATAAAATTTTAAAATTAAAAGAAACTAGAGACTGAGAGTTCAACTTTCCTCATTTTTTTAATCTTTTTTTATTATTTTTTTATACGTTTAGTTTTCAGCATTGATTTTCACAGGAGTTTGAATTACAATTTTTCTCCCCATTTTCACCCCCCCACTCCAAGATGGCATACACTCTGGTTGCCCTGTTCCCCAGTCAGCCCTCTCCTCCGTCATCCCACTCCCCTCCCATCCCCTTTTCCCTTCCTTTCTTGTAGGGCAAGATAAATCTCTACACCCCAATTGCCTGTGCATCTTATTTTCTAGTTGCATGAAAAAAAAAAAAAACTTCTTTACTTTTGAACATCTATTTTTTGAAACCTTGAGTTCCAAATTCTCTCCCCTCTTCCCTTCCCATCCACCCTCCCTAAGAAGTCAAGCAATTCAACATAGGCCACATGCATATCATTGTGTATAACCCTTCCGCAATACTCATGTTGTGAAAGACTAACTATATTTTGCTTCTTCTTAACCACTCTCCCTTTATTGAATTTTGTCCCTTAACCCTGTCCCTTTTCGAAAGTGTTTGTTTTTGTTTTTGATTACTTTCATCCCCATCTGCCCTCCCTTCCGTCATCCTCCCTTTTTTTTATCTTCTTCCTCCTTCTTTCCTGTGGGGTAAGATACCCAACTGAGTATGTATGGTATTCCCTCTTCAGGTCAAATGTGATGAGGACAAGATTCACTCACTCCCCCCTCACCTGCCTTCTCTTCTCTTCCTACAGAGCTACTTTTTCTTGCCACTTTTATGCGAGATAATGTACTCCATTCTATCTCTTCCTATCTCCCTCTCTCAATATATTCATCTCTCATCCCTTATTTGTCTTCAGCTCATCCTATGCCCTCTCTCTCTCTCTCTCTCTCTCTCTCTCTCCATGTATACATACACATACATATACATGTACATAAACATATATATATATATACATATGTATATATATATATATACACATACATACATGCATATTCCCTTCAGCTACTCTAATACTGAGGTCTCATGAATCATACACATCATGTTTCCATGTAGGAATGTAAACAAAACAGTTCAACTTTAGTAAGTCCCTTGCAATTTCTTTTTCTTGTTTTTTTTCTTGATTACCTTTTCATGCTTCTCTTGATTCTTGTGTTTGAAAGTCAAATTTTCCATTCAGCTCTGGTCTTTTCAGTGAGAAAGCTTGAAAGTCCTCTATTTTATTGAAAATCCATATTTTGCCTTGGAGCATGATACTCAGTTTTGCTGGGTAGGTGATTCTTGGTTTTAATCCTAGCTCCATTGACCTCTGGAATATCGAATTCCAAGCACTTCGATCTCTTAGTGTAGAAGCTGCTAGATCTTGGTTTATTCTGATTGTGTTTCCACAATACTCAAATTG